>OZ037994.1:10629438-10884438 GCA_964035705.1 Porites rus
TCTACCTTGATACCATTTTACTACCGTGATGTAACATTTTCTACCTTGATATCATTTTACTGCCGTGATGCGACATTTTTTACCTTGATACCATTTTACTGCCTTGATGTAACATTTTCTACCTTGATATCATTTTACTGCCGTGATGCGACATTTTCTACCTTGATACCATTTTACTACCGTGATGTAATATTTTCTACCTTGATATCATTTTACTGCCGTGATGCGACATTTTCTACCTTGATACCATTTTACTGCCTTGATGTAACATTTTCTACCTTGATATCATTTTACTGCCGTGATGCGACATTTTCTACCTTGATACCATTTTACTGCCTTGATGTAACATTTTCTACCTTGATATCATTTTACTGCCGTGATGTAACATTTTCTACCTTGATATCATTTTACTGCCGTGATGTAACATTTTCTACCTTGATACCATTTTACTACCGTGATGTAATATTTTCTACCTTGATATCATTTTACTGCCGTGATGTAACATTTTCTACCTTGATACCATTTTACTACCGTGATGTAACATTTCTACCTTGATACCATTTTACTACCGTGATGTAACATTTTCTACCTTGATACCATTTTACTACCGTGATGTAATATTTTCTACCTTGATATCATTTTACTGCCGTGATGCGACATGTTCTACCTTGATACCATTTTACTACCGTGATATAACATTTTCTACCTTGATATCATTTTACTGCCGTGATGTAACATTTTCTACCTTGATACCATTTTACTACCGTGATGTAACATTTTTACCTTGATACCATTTTACTACCGTGATGTAATATTTTCTACCTTGATATCATTTTACTGCCGTGATGTAACATTTCTATCTTGATACCATTTTACTGCCGTGATGTGACATTTCTACCTTGATATCATTTTACTGCCGTGATGTAACATTTTCTACCTTGATACCATTTTGCTACCGTGATGTAACATTTTCTACCTTGATATCATTTTACTGCCGTGATGCGACATTTTCTACCTTGATACCATTTTACTACCGTGATGTAACATTTTCTACCTTGATATCATTTTACTGCCGTGATGCGACATTTTCTACCTTGATACCATTTTACTGCCTTGATGTAACATTTTCTACCTTGATATCATTTTACTGCCGTGATGCGACATTTTCTACCTTGATACCATTTTACTACCGTGATGTAACATTTTCTACCTTGATACCATTTTACTACCGTGATGTAACATTTTCTACCTTGATATCATTTTACTGCCGTGATGTAATATTTTCTACCTTGATATCATTTTACTACCGTGATGTAACATTTTCTACCTTGATATCATTTTACTGCCGTGATGCGACATTGGCTGTGGTCACACTTGGGCTTTTTTACTATAGTAAAGTCGAGTTTACTACTGTAAACACGTTTTCTAATGTGACCGGCTTTTGTCATTTTACTATGGTAAACACAGATGTAGTCTGTTGCGGTGGCAACGGCGGTAGAATGAAAGCAAAGTTTACTATAGTAAACTTTCCTAAAACGATATGGTTTATCGCTGGTATATCTAAACTTTGTTTATTCAGTTGACATCTAGTCGCATTATTTTAGATGCGTTCCCCGAGTGTCACGTTGCTGAATACTTAAACATGTATTTTCAGCGCCGCCAGCCTATTCTACCTATTCCTCGTTGCCGTTTGCCGTTTGCCATTGCCGTTGCCGTCGTAGTTTCGTAAGGTCCCTACTCCCGGCTGAGCCAGGTGTTAAGAACGGCTAAACCGATCCAACGCCGTACTTCACTTCAATGAATTCGGTGCGGCTCATGTGGAGTACAGTGTCTTAACCTTGCCTAAGTGTTAAATCTAACCATTCTTTTGCATTTGTTAATTGCAAACTGATATATTTAACCTCATATTGTTGTCCAGGAAACGCGTGCAAGACTTACTGTGGAGATGGTTTCTATGGTGATCTTACCGACCGCAAGTGCAAAGCATGTGATCCCGGATGTCGCACCTGCGCAGATGGGACTTCTCCTAATGTTTGCACAAGTTGTCGTGATGACCGATACCTGAATGGAACAAAATGCGTAGTGAGTTGCGCGCCTAACCATGTCGCCCAGACGCGGCGTGTACGTCTGGCGGGAAACAGGCCAACGCATCTGGAGGGCCGCGTTGAAGTGTTTCGTTTTGGATCTTGGTTTACAGTCTGCGACCAAACATTTGATTTCCGCGAGGCTTCGGTTGTTTGTCGCGAGCTGGGCTTGGGCGCGGCTATCAAAGCCGTCAAGAGAGCTGCCTATGGTTCAGGGTACGGGCGTGTGTGGACAGACATTCTTGGCTGTACCGGCAGAGAAAGCTCAATCTTCGACTGCCCTTTGGTGAGGCGAAGCTACAGTTCACTTTGCTACCATAGTAACGACGTAGGAGTTAAGTGTGCTGGGCCCATAACAAAGCACATTAGTAACCGTTGCGTGAAAACATGCGATCCTGGCTGGTTCAAAAATGACAGGACTGACGTTTGTGCCACGTGTGCCACGCAATGCCTGGAATGCATGGGAAGTAGCTACCGCTGTACAAAGTGTGCGGCGCCGAAATTTTTAAAAGGCATCACGTGCGTGGATAAGTGTGCCGATGATGAATACGGGTACATACCCACGCGTCTATGCAGAAAGTGTGACACGGCCATATGCGTGACCTGTAGCGACGGCGTTGATGACAAAAACTGTACTTCGTGTAAAGAACCTAAGGCGCTTAAAAACGGCCAATGCGAGGACAGTTGTGAGCCTATGTTTAGAAAAAACGGCCGTTGCGTTGGGGACTGTGGCTTGTCGATGTACAAGAACAGCGGAAACTATACATGTCTGCCATGCCCCGGAGACTGCATCAGTTGTAAGTATAATAGCTCAACGCAGAAACCCGTATGTACCGTTTGTAAACCACCTAAGGTCTATGATGACGCACATAAGGAGTGTGTCGCTAACTGCTCTGGAGGAAGGTATGCTGTTCCGGTTTCAAATTTCACAGGACAGGCCACCCGGCCCAACATAAGGCTGTCAAACGGTAGGGATTATTTGGAGGGGTTGCTGGAAGTTTATCACAACGGCGTCTGGGGGACGGTCTGTGATGACGGTTGGGACTCGGCGGAAATAGCCGTTGTTTGTAGAGAACTGTCTTTAGGGAGAGCGGTAACCAACGTTCCTCTAAGCCATATCAAAAAGGGAACTGGTAAGCTATGGCTCGATGATGTGTTTTGCGTTGGGACTGAGGATTCTCTTATGAAATGCCGTCATCGCCCTTGGGGTCAATCCAACTGCGAACATAACGAAGATGTGGTTCTTCGTTGCACGGGTCCAGGTGTGCGCATGTGCAAAAGCAAGTGCCCCGAGGGATTTTTTTCAAAAGGAACTTCATGCATGAAATGCAACTCGTCGTGCGCCTCTTGCAACGGTACTGCAAGTTTGTGTACTAAGTGTGCGCCGGGCTACTTTAGAAAGAATGATACGTGTGTCAAGGATTGCGGTGTCGGGTTTTACTTGGATACAGTTTGTAAACATTGTGATTCGGTATGTGCTGACTGTGAATTAAGGGCTGATAACTGCACCTCATGCGCGTTACCATTCTACAGGGAGGGAACAAAGTGCGTTGCAAATTGTTCTGGTTTTAAGCCTTCTTCTGTCCCGCTGCTTCGTCTTGTTGGTAGCCAAACGCCAACCGAGGGGAGAGTAGAGGTAAGCGGAGATAACTTTCTTTGGTCTGTTTTAAGCAGGGAAGCTGTGCAGTTTGCACTGATTCGCAAACATTCTAAGAATACTTTCTTTAACAATCAGATAATATTATATGATCGTTTCAGAAAAGAAACATTATGTTTTGAATGACCACTGTTCTGAATATGTATACAGCTGATGTTGATATAAACTTTGGGTCCTTTTTCACTAGCTAACTAATTTTTATTACAAATATGACAAGAAACAGTGATTAAATCAGTGAAGTTACGTGTGCTTTGAGACTTCTAATAATCTCGAACCTATCTGTTCGAGATTTTCGTAGGAAGGCTAATGCCCAGGAAAGAGAGCACCCGGTACAAGTGCCCCAGCGCCGTGGTCACAGGGCAACCAGTAAAAGTGCGCCATGCGCGGGAGAATTTTGGGAACGTAAATAGACTATTTTACAGTTGTGGGCGTAGTATCCTAGCCTTTGAGTAAAGGTGAGGCTGGGATTGACCTTGTTTTGATACAAACCTCTTGCTTTATTTATGGCAATTTTGCTTAAAAAAGCAGAAGAAGCAGAAGAACAACATTATTTCCAAAACAAGGTCAACGGACTCCAGCCTTGTTTTCACCTGTAACTGTAAAAGGGGATATTGTAGTTTGAGGTGACAAATAGTGCCAAAGCCAAGATTTGAACTCAAGAAAAGTCAGAACAAAGGACGGTCACCTATACAACGGAGCGACCGAATTCGCTCTGTGACCAACACATTTTCAAATATTTGGTTTTCTTTTTTTAATTTATTGGCAACTGGTACAAACTTCGTTATTCCTTAATCCCTAGCCCTAATCCCAAACCATATGCACGCTTAAGCACGTAGAAGCTAATTTTCTTACTACCTCAACAGTCCCTCTCTCCATCTTGAAAAGATTCCACAAATATTAAGCAATTATGGAATTCGAATAAGGCTAAGTTTGATCGGAAGAATCATACAGATTGAGGAGGGTATAATCGGCCGAGGCGGATAACGCCCTCCAGAAATTTTGCTATTTCTTCTTCGGAAAACGGGTCTACCGAAACAACCTTCACTGACACGACGTGGTTATCAGGGCTTACCGGTTGTCTTCCCTTTTTCTGTGGTGGCTTATTGGCTATTGACGCCGTTTTATCGGGTTATCGCAGGCATTCTCCAAATTTGCCAACAGTGGCGGGTTCAGTGAAGAACGTACCGGGGGATTTGAGCCATTCAGAAGCGGAGAAAAAAATTGAATGAATAGTTAAACGCATTTTGCTAGCATTTACTTTCAAAGTGTGAGTTTCAAACGAGCGTCCCTTATTGCTGTTTACCAGCGTGCAATGGGCTGATTTTTCCCTGCTTAGAACAGAACGAGAACGTCATTTGACGACGGGATAGCGCGCGGAAAGGACTAAACTCGACTTCCGGTGCCCAATTTGCTGATTTGCGGGCGCCGTCGTCAACTGACGTTCCCGTTCTGTTGCTAAATCAGCCTCGTGTCGCGGAAGGCATGCACTACACCCCGAGGCGTATTGCCCTCTTCAGATTATTTCATGCACTCCATCTATTTTTAATTAGCTGAACCCTTGTTAAATGACAGCGCTTTCTATGCCAGGTTCTTCACAACGGTAAATATGGCACAGTCTGCGATGACTCGTGGGACATAGTCGATGCAAATGTGGTATGCAGAATGTTGAACATGGGGAATGCTACCAAAGCAGTGGTTAGAGCTGGCTTTGGAGCTGGAAAGGGTGTTGTTTGGCTGGATGAATTAAAATGTCGCGGTGAGTATATACTGATGTCCGTTCGCCGTGTTCTCAGAAGGTCCCAGGCCGCTCGTTTCCACTTCTTGCTATTCCCTTTGTTGGAAGCGAGCGGCCTCGAACTTGCTAAGAATCAGGCTGGACGTCCGTTGGATGTATAAGTAATTTGAATATTTAATGGCGTAGTTAGCAACTCAAACATGTTGTCCAGTAGGCATCCTTGAAGACATAGTGTCACAAAGTGGCACCTTGGTCTCCGAGAATGTTCAGTTAGTTGATGTGTCATCAATGATTTTTCTCTGTTAGTTCTGTCTAAACGTCGCGACGTTGATTTTCGCCATTATACACCTTTGTGTCAGTCATATGAATTGTCGGTGAAAAAAAAGACAGAGAAAAAATGACATTTAACTGTTGGCCCGTTATTTCGTAATGGTCGGATTTCAGTTATTGTAGTGTTTATGAACAATTCTTTTCGATTCCAAACATACCAGAGACTTTAAAAACAACTGTAAATCTTAACCCTCCTATGGGAAACTGAAAGATTCATTGTTGACAGTAAACCGAGTTCTCCTTTTAGTAATTCGGTAAGTTGAGAGGGAAAAGTGGATTACGTGACCCATCGTTTGAGTCTCTGACGTGTTCGGGCCCAGCACTTCATACATTCTGTTAGTTGTTAGTAATTAATACCATATTTTTAGTGAACTCAGAAAGCTACCTCCCAAATTTCTACAGGTAACGAGACATCGCTAATCGCGTGTCCGCACAATGGCTGGGGGCAAGAAAACTGCGACCACTCTGAAGATGCTGGTGTTGTTTGCCAGGGTCCCGATCGGTCGCGTGACTGTCTGGCCGTTTGCGGCGAAGGGTACTTTATCAACACCACGGACAACACCTGTGGAAGATGTAGCCCGAACTGCAAAAAATGCGTTGGTTCACCAGAAAATTGCTCGGTTTGCGAGAATGGTAAATTCTTGAATAGAACTGGTAATACATTCGACTGCGTGGCCTATTGCAAAAAGGGTCAATTTGGGCATCCCGACACACAGGAATGCCAGAAGTGCTCATCGCCGTGCTCTGACTGCGTCGGAAGTTCAAGAAATTGCACCGAGTGCCCCGCTCACTTGTTTCTTCTGGGCTCCTCCTGTGTTCAAAACTGCAGCAAAGGGCAAAACAAGATTGTCAGTGGTGTCTCCGACATAAGGTTGGTAGGCGGTAACAACTTACTAGAGGGCCGTGTGGAAGTATTGCACAATGGAGAGTGGGGTACAGTCTGCGATGATAACTTCGACATTCAGGAAGCTAAAGTTATCTGTCGGCAGCTGAAGATGGGGGATGCAGTTGCTCCGTACTCTTCGGCTAAGTTCGGACAGGGTACTGGCAGGATCTGGATGGACGACACGCAGTGTGTTGGAAGCGAGAGACGGTTGCAGGACTGTAAAATGCACCATGGTACGTAGCTTATTTTAATAATTTAGCCTCTCACTCGGAAAAGTTGCTTAAGTCTGAAAAACATGTAGTACCACTTGAAGAGGTTTAATTTCAGTGAATGGAAACAGCGTAGGATTTCACGCACAGTCTCAAACGATAGAACTGCGGTCGAACCTCCAACCACCACACGTAAGCGACCACCTCCCATAAACGACCGCCAATCCAAAACAACAAAATTTTCCCAGTCAAAGCCTTATAGCTGGAACCTCCAGTAAACGACAAACTCCTGTACGTAACTGACCGCGACCACTTTTTGGGCCTGACAGATGATGATTTCCCATCGTTTTTAGCCTCTTGCAAGCGACCACTTGACGCATTATCTGATCTCTATATCTTGGCTGTGTGCACTATGCTACTTGGAATATACGAAGAACTTCAGCGACAACATGGAACTACACATGTCATAACTTAGACATTGCACGCGATAAATTATTTTCCATAAAGTAGATCCATGTGCCTGGACCTCTTCTGGGAAGAGGCTCCCTGTGGTTCGATTCTTGTAAACGACCACCTCGCGTAGGTGACCACTCAGTCTTGGCATTTTGGGTGGTCGCTTACGGGAGGTTGGACTGTACATGCTAAATAAATAGTGCCTTGTGGACGTACTGCTAAAGAGGTTTCATTCTGTTGTTGCATTTTATTGTTTTTGAATTTGTATTTGTATATTTGTATTAGTATAATGGTGACATCAATTCAATCTGTTTTCAGGTGGATTTGGTGCAAATAACTGCGGTCACTCGGAAGATGCTGGGGTGAAGTGCTCAGGACCTGACCAATCAAAGCGATGCGTGTCGAAGTGTGGCGACGGCTTCTATGACTACAAGGGCACGTGCAAACGATGCCTGTCCAAGTGTGGTAGCTGTCACGACAGACCTGATTTGTGCTCTCGCTGCAAAAAGCCTTACTTTTTGCAGTTTACTGATTGCGTATTACAATGTCCCCTGGGGAAGTACGGAAATACAAAGACCCGCAAGTGTGTTCTGTGTAATAAGCGTTGTCAGTCGTGCTACGACGGTGAGAGGGATGATCTGTGCAAATCTTGCCCTGAAGGCTTGTTCCTAAGTAAGTTTTATCCTACAATCTCTGATAAAAAAGAAAGAAAGCGCGAGGCAAACGCAACAGGGATATGAATAAGATATTTTTTCGCGCGCGCTACGCACTCCACAAACACGTCGTCGCCTGAAAAAACGATAAAATAAGGCTTTTCTAGAGGCTAATTAAGTGGATACATTCCACAAATCCACTCAAATGCGTCACGCTAACATAAAACGTCACGCAATTTTCTCTCCTTTAGTGGGCTTGAAGTGTGTACCGGACTGTGGAAAAGGCATGAAGCCAGTCTCCTCCATGTTTCCACCGAAACCAAAGAAACCTCTAGTGCGTTTGGTAGATGGTAAAAGTAAACGAGAAGGAAGGGTAGAAGTATTTTACGCTGGTGAATGGGGCACTGTGTGTGATGACGATTGGGACCTCAAGGAAGCAGCTATAGTTTGTAAAGAGCTTGGTTTCGGAAAAGCTTTACAGGCCCGGAAGCATTCATTCTTTAAAAAAGGTCAGTTCTTATTTAAATACACTTAGTCAACGCTTGAGTCTCTTGTTTTACGTTTTGTGTTAAAAGTTTATTGATAAAGATGAATTGTCATCATTCATATCACAAGTGGCATGGACCAATAAAATGTGAGTTTCCGGCGGGTTTTGAACACGTGAGCCTGGTATAGGTTCTACAATCGGCGACAAAATTGTTGAGACATTGTACTTAAATAGGGTGACTTTGGAGAACAAAAGAATCCGCACCCCTCCCCTGTCCCATCCTTTCAAAGTTGGGGTGTTTGTTGTTTTCTATAGGTAGCTAGAACAAGGGCACAACATTGCACGGAGGGGATGGGGGAGGAAAGCTATATTTCCTCCTTTTGAAGTTCATAAAACGTAAAAAAGCCCACTTTCGGGCGGAGTGTCTCAACTCATTTTGTCGCCGATTGTCTGAACCGAAATCTTCGTGCTGTTGTCCTATTAGCACCGGTTAGGAGACGGTAACTAGTTGAGATTACTATATTCACCGGGTCGTTTTTCAGAAGATAGATAAGATACCCATATAATCCGTTTCCTGTGTTTTTCGAGGGAAAATTAGTTTTGACAATCTTTATACTCGGTAGTGATTTCAAGTAATTACGCAGCATACCCACGTACAGAATGTTTGATTTTCCTCTGGTAACTAAGTGTGATCGGTAGGAATCGATGGCAGATGGCAGGGGGTAAAGCCCCCTCGAGATCACAAAATGATAAAACTTTTTTACGCTACTTTGACATTCTCACTAAGACCCGTAGTAGAATGGCGACGGCTATCACGTCTTCCCGCCAAAATGACACTGATTCACGCGCGCGCACTACTCAGTGTTGAGTTCTCGTTCTCGCCTTACAATCTAAAGGTAACTATTTTTTCTAATGTGCAGTGTACGGTTATTTGTTTTCGTGTTATAGGAAGTGGTATCATCTGGATGGATAACGTCAATTGTTTTGGCTACGAGACCTCCCTCACTCAGTGCCGGCAAGTTGGGTGGGGTCTGGGCAACTGTGACCCATACCACCGCGAGGATGCTGGTGTTGTTTGTGATAATGCAACCGTGGAAGAAGTTAGCAACAACTACTGCAGACACCTCAACCCGGGATCGTGTTCAGATTTAAAGGTAATTAAACTGACCAACACGGTTTTGTTATCGCTCTTTAAGCGATCCAAACCGGCACAAAATTAAAATAGCGTAGCTTTTCTAAGCACTGGGAGAGATGTAACCGTATCAAACAATTATTGGTGATTATGATTGTTTTATCATACATCGTTTTGTTTTGAAACCTACAGATTCGTAAGTTATCTGCAAGTAGATATCACACATACTAGCATAACTTGTCTATATGTTGCGCTGATTTCCCAAATTAACTGTAGGCCTCTCAGTTTCGAAATATTCCCCCAACAAACTTTATTAACTTTATGTTGAAGCTCATTGTGCAAAAAGTTTGATTAGTGTAGGTCAAACACTTATGAGCTAAATTCCTCCATTCAGAAAAATTACAAATTTCAAAATATTGGAAAGACCGTCTTAACGCCCCCATGTTTCTTCCACTTTGAAATGTTAAGCAATATCGTTAATATAAAGTGGAAAAGTTTAAAGACATTTCACAGAGGGAAATAAGAAATATTAAGAAAAAATGATCAAAAATGACAAAATTACTACCTGTTAAAGGATGCGATGTTGCCATGGCAACGGCCTTAATCCAGAAAATGAAACTTGATAAAGGAGCCTTCTTAGATGGGTAACCTAAGCGGTGAATCTCGTGAACAAAATCGTAAAGACAAAGTAACTAGATTTCGTTCTGTGACGTATGGTGGATAGTGAGGGTTATTAGTAATTATTAGAGCGAGAACATATGCAACTCAGTGGTGCCCAGGGCGGAAAAATATGCACGCATGTTTCCAAGCGCGGGAAAATAAGATAACCTGGCCTTTTTTTACAGGTCAGTTGCATGGATGTATTTTTTTTCTTACCTGCAACGGGAGAAAATAGGAAGTGAAGGCCAGCTTGACCGACGCCATCTTAGAAAGCTTTGCGAACGTTCTGCCCGATGAATTTAATCGTGGTAGACAGGCCTCGTCTAGTGACTTACTGCAAAACCTAATCGTGTCATTTTAACAATGCTAACTATGAGCTCTAGTCTGAATATCTTACTCAGTATTATCTGTTTATAGGAATGTGACACAGCTAACAGAGTAACCTGTGTTGATCTTGATATATTTAATCCTGATGGCAAGCAAGAGTCTGTGTGTTTACAGTGTCCCCTCGGGACCGCCGGAGACGGCAAAGAATGTAGAGGTAAATAAGGCTATATCTCTACGATACTGCATAACTCAAGCTAAAGTTGAAATTTGCCGGTTTGAATCGTAAACGCTGCAGCATGTCTGTTGCCTTGAGTTACGTATGTTTGTTTCGCTGTAATTTTTTTTGTCTTTCTTTCTTTCTTTTTTTTTTCACCCTTCTTACCACAGTATTGGAGACCTTTTGATTCGAGGACGGGAACGACTACGAGTACGAGATTTGACTGAAATTTTTTTCGCGTATTCTTCAAAAAACCGACATCCCGGAAAGCTTCATTGTAATTTCCGAAAAGTTAGCACTGTTATCTCTATTCATGGTGAAGATAAGGCCCTCTCACGATCGCAAAATAATAAAACTTCTAAAATGTGATAACTTGTTTCCATCGCTACGACATTCTCGCTAAAAGTCATAGTAGAAGGACTATGGCTATCACGTTTTCGCGCCAAAACGGATGCTGGTTCACGCGCGAGCTCTACCTAGTATAGAGAAAATCTCGTACTCGTAATCGTTCTCGTCTTAGAATCTAAAGGTTTCTTATAAAAACAGTGTGCTATCCACGAACGTTGACATCTGTGGTGTCTCAATTCTTTCAAGTTGTGGCCTCAAAGCTCCCGGAATTCGATCGAGTGCCCCCTGTTAAAACAGAAGTCAAGGCCCAAGAGGTGATTAATCTGCGTTGTCGTTCCAAACCCCCGCTGATTCTTCCAACCCTAAAAGACTGGCGTAAAGACGGTCAACCTCTCCTTGAGCTGGCTAAGAACTCCAGTCGCATTAGTACGAGCTCAGGAAATCTGCTCATTAGATCTGCCACAAGAGAAGACAGCGGTAATTACACCTGTACCCTCGTCAATACTGAAGGAAACGTCACAAGCAACGTGTCCGAGGTTATTGTAAAAGGTAAAATTTTCAACCTGCTTACTTTTTCGATTTTATGAAGAACATTCTGTGAGCAGTTTTTTTCTTCTCAGTGGACGTAGACTGCGAGCAAAGTTCTGAGACTCCATCCCGTGATTTGAGAATCACGACAGGCCAAGGAAGTACACACATTGTAATTTTCTATAAACCTCTCCCTCTGCCTACACTTTAGTCTCCCACACATTCGTTTTTGGAATTGTACAGACGTTTGTAGGGCCGGCCGGGAGGGGGGTGAGGGGGGGAGGGGGAGTTCGTGCCCCCAATCATACAAACGTGTGTAAAACGTCGAGACTGTACTTTGTGGAGCACTAACTTCGCTTGTTTTGGAGTATCACCTTTACACTGTAATTTTAAAGCGCTATTCCCAGCAATGTCGATGGATATTCGGCCACTGTTCTTTATCAAAAGTAGAAAAAAACTGTGGAAGGGCCCATTTAGCATTAACTACAATTACATAAGGCAGGAGCACCGGGAGGGACTGTTCTGAATTTCAAACTTGTTTAATGCATTACATCTATGTTTATGTTTTGTTTTTGTTTTCTTCTTTTAATTTTGAATTTTGCAGAGGCGCCACGGATCATCGGTGTCTCTTCAGCGGATGTTAACAGAGGTGACACTGTGAACCTGAGCTGTGTCGTGTCCAGTTTCCCAGGGTCCAACATCACGTGGAAGTTTAAAGGGAAAAGCATCTTTGCCTCTTCTCAGAAATATGTGTTGTTAGATAGCGTGTACACGCTAAGAATAAGAAGCGTGCAGTTCGAGGACGCTGGGCTGTATGAATGCACTCTTGTTAATGAGCTGGGAGAGGCAAGGGCCAATGCGTCTCTTGTCGTTGGATGTAAGTAATCATTGTGGTTATCGTTAGCATAAACATTATCATTAACAGTAGCATTAGCCAGGCCATAAATAAACTTCGTCTCACTAGCACTCTAAAACATCCACGCCATGGCCTCTACTTTTGTGGTTCAATAGAGAGCTTTATCAAAGACGTTTTAAGCGACGCACATCAATCGAAAATGAGGCCTTTTCCCTTTCAATATGCCTTGACGCTACTAAATTTGTATTTCTGTGTGTCTTTAGTCTTATAGAGACGATTTGCCCGAAAAATTAGGCAAAACCACTGCTTATGAGTACAAAAAGTACACTTACTGTCGACGTGCGTCGCTTGAAAACTTTTTTGCTTACGCTCCCTATTTAGTGATACATTGAAGTAAAATGTAGCCCTCATTATCGGCGATTCTATTGACCATTTTGTGCCATCACTAAGACTGGCTGAAAGGTAGGGAAGCCAGTCTAAGAAAATGCCAAGTGATGAAACAGAGTAGCTAAAAAAAAAATCGGAGCAGTGACATCATGAACATTCTTGATTACAATAGACCACCATTCTACAGTTACAGTCGAATCTCTCGTAAGCGATCACCTGGGAAATTCGAAAGAATGGCCGTAACTAGAGCTGGTCGCTTACGAGAAAGAGTTCTCGTACGCGACTGCTCGGTAAAACAATAGAGGGTGGTCGCTTGCTAGAGCTTAATAACTCGTGGAGAGAGAAAAAAAAACGAAATTAGTGTTTAATGAGTGTCCTTATACCTGATATGGACACGGCTAAACTTAGACCATTAGTGCAGTGTGCAGTTTCGTTATAGTGTTATGAATAAAATTCTGAGTGATCGCTTACGAAGGCTGAAAAACAAAGAGAAAGTCCAGTTGGATAATCCCAAAAGTGGTCGTGGTCGCTGACGGGAGCGGTCGCTTACGACAGCTTTTCATTGCAAAGTTTAAGTCATAATTCAAACGGGGTTTCACGTAGTGAAGGTGGCTGTAACTGGAACTGGTTGCTTAAGAGAGTGGTCGTAAGGAGAGCTTTGACTGTATTTACAGTGCTTATTGCCCTGTCCTTTA
Organism: Porites rus; assembly: GCA_964035705.1. NCBI lineage: Eukaryota > Metazoa > Cnidaria > Anthozoa > Scleractinia > Poritidae > Porites > Porites rus. Next base: position 10,643,083 of record OZ037994.1, read on the forward strand.
ACCTTTGAATAGAAGCGAGGCTGAAGGTGGCCAACCTTCTTGTTTCATCACATGTAAATGATGATGTTCACGGGCTTGTCAATATAAGAATAACACGATTCGTACATGAAAAGTAGGAAAGTTTTTAACAAATTCTTGTCACCCACAGCCTCGCTTCTATTCAAAGGCCAAGATACTGAGCACACAAATGTAAAAATTAATGACCTAATGATCCCAAAGCTAACTCTTGCTGAGGCACAAGTTGTTATTGGCGTAATATCCCAGCTACTTTCTAAACTTTAAGCTCTTCGAAAGCCTTGTAATATGGATTTTTAGTAAAATCCAACTAGTGGTGTTTTATCAATGCTACGTTCTGATTGGTTGAGCTACTACTATGCTATATGCTATAGCCTACTAATAGCGAAAAGCGCACGCTTTTTGGCGGCGAAAAAGGATTAAAGTCTAGCTTTAACTAGCTAAATGGGCTATTGACTCAGAGCCCATTCGGGCTCAAGGAATAATTATTAAGTAGTCACCACTTCAAAGAAGCAAAAAGGAAACTGGAACCGAAATGCGTTCCGCAATTGTTTCTGGGATTGTTACTGGTGACGTACCGGTCAGCTATTGGCCAATTTTGTTCCCCTGTCCCTAGTAACAGTCCCAGAGGTCTTTACGAACGTTTATTCGGTCCAGTTTCTTTTTGGTTTTGAAAGTGGCGGATCGTTATGTAAACTCCTCTACTTTCTCCAATAGGCGTATTGAATTAGTTTATCACGTGATCAACTTTCGGTAAACACGAAAACAGTTCGCTTTTGAAAAATTTTGTTAGCACAAGCTGAAAGAGCATATTAAAATTAGACATACGGAGAGAGATATACGGCTGAAAATTTACAGGCTACCGAGTTAATATGCTGTTTCAGCTCGTGCTAACAAAATTTTTCAAAGGCAAACAGTTCTTGTGTTTACCGAAAGTTGATCACGTGAGGAACTAATGCAAAAGGCCTATCGTTTTGTTGTATTTCCTCTTTCTTCAGTGACAGTTGACTTCCTAATTTTTCCACCAAATTCTAAAGTGGCCAAGAAAGGTGCTGATGTGACTCTTGACTGCAAGGTAAAAGGCTTTCCGCAGCCGCAGTTGGTTTGGAAGAAAGATGGAGAATTATTAACGAATACCAGTCGAGTGTCGGTCATAACTGACGTCGCAAATAAATCCTTTACGTCAAGTAGGTTACAGATCCGTGGGGTCACCAAAGAAGACGTCGCTGTTTATTCATGTATTTCTTGGAATCGTGGTAGTGTTCGCTTTACACAAACGCGGGTTTTGTTAAATGGTGAGTCCTTCTGTTATTGTTACTAGAAGAGCGTTGTCCTCAAGGTGGAAATCCCTGTTAGGCGGTTGACTAGGTTCGTCCGATTTTTCCTAGTTAACTACATGTAGCGTAAACAGTCCGTAAGGTGGGAAATTCTCTGTAAGGCAGACAACAGACCATTTTAGGAGTTGTTTAGTTAATCATTTATATGTGCTCGCTGACCAAATTATTTAGGAATTAAAAAAAGGCGAGAGCAACGATGACGTTGTTTGTAAAGTGCATTCGCGTTGTTTTGAAATTCATGGCAGTTATTTCATTTGGCTCAGTTGGTCAAATGTATAGTTTCCTAGCTTTGAATTTTCAGGCAGCACATCAAAGTTCATAGAGAGAAAAATTTGTCATCGAGTGTTTGCATCCTCTATAATACGTCACTTCGGAAAGTTTTACGTGTAGTCGTGCATTGCCGGCGAAGAGGCGTACAAAAAGCATGATGTATATGCGGAGGTGTTGGTTTGGTTGTTGAACCTATTGCTGACGTTGACGTTCCCATTACCGTCGCCGTCCTGATTGCTGTAACTCCCTGTTATCCCTTACGTGCCTTATTTTAACCTTCCGCAGCACAAACACGGTACACTAACAGTAAAAAAAAAAAAGTGAAGAAATAAATAAACCTTTTTTAAAAAAACTTTATCTAACCCTGATCTGAATATAAGGTAAGAGCAAAAGCATCTGTTCTATATATTTCAAACAGAAAGAACTGGATCTAGAACCAGAAAGCTCAGAAAAAATTCCGAGCTTCCATGAGATGTGAACTCACGACCTTTCGAGGTCTTGATCGAATGCTCTACCACTGAGTTAGTGGAGACTCTATCATGTGCACGGTCGACATTTGATTAATTATACACCAGCCATAGCTGGGCTGTACTTGTAGTTGGGGTTACTGCAATTGGGCATTGTACAACTCCTTGAAGTTTTTGCTCGTTATCGTTGTGGATATGAAAATCAGAAATGAGTTCTACACTGCTCACTCTCTGACTATAACTCTTATTCTTTATCTCTAAAGTAATTGACACTTGTTTGGTGGTTCATGTATTTCTAAGTATTCAGTCATGGAGCAGTAGCCAACTATACTAACATTTTTTGAGTTTATTTTTGCTGGTTGCAATTGTATTTATTGGTACTGGTCATTCTATTTTAGGTCCGCCCATAATCATTAGGGCGCCAGAAGACATCTCAGTCCTTTCAGGAACCAACGTTAGTTTCTTTTGCCGCGGTATTGGCTCGCCAACACCAAAGCTTACGTGGTTGAAAAACTCCAAGACCATTCAGTCATCCAAACGGATAGTGATTGATGATGGGGAGGGTGATGATGGGAATCTCAACATCTTCTCTGTAACCGTTGACGACATAGGAACGTACACATGCGTTTATGAGAACGCTGAGGGTGAAGACAGAAGGTCGGCGGTGCTCATTGTGGACGGAGTTCATCCAGAGCAAGGTAAGTTTGGGGTCAACCTGCACCGATTCCAAACAAGGTTTGTGATCGGCTGGGAAAACAATAGGGATAGTGACATAACAATGCCTCTATCCCTGAAAACAATATGTTGTACAGGTTATAGGGACCAATGAAACACTAGGTTTGGAAGGGTGCTGGTTAATAGTAAGTTTGGAGCGAAAGGGCGAGCGTGTTTCTGTAGGGAAGTAGTTGTATCAGCAGCAAAAGTACCGCTATGAAGATAGTCATTGGCAGTCCTAACAAAAACTAATTTACTTCGACTTGGTACGTTTAATAAAACCAGCTGCTGGAACACCTTAATCTGATGCACCAATTTTCAACCGGTCGACCGGAAAAATTTTTCGGTTGTGTGTGAACGTTACCTTAAGTTTTGCATTTGGCCTATTACTTTTTCCCCTCTCGAAATAGCCATTTTGAGTCGGCGTGCGAGATGGGTCTTCGCTTTGTCGAATGGCACTAACCGACTGTTTTGAGCACGCTATCGTTCTATTTTGTCGCGAGCTATTGCGATGTTGCGCAGGAATCAAAATTTGTCACCCAAATTCGTCCCCAAAACAGTCCCACAGAGAAACTCGGCATAACTCTGACCGAGTCTCTCGTGCTAGCTCATAAAGACCAATAGTTAATTTTGTTTAACTTTGTTTATTTCATGTGTCAATCATTTTAGTGTCACCTGCACCCCCTCTAGCGTCCAAGAAAGGCATCTCAACTGGCGCCATCATCGCTATTGTGGTAATTTTAGTTGTCGTCGTCATCGTTATAACTGGTATTGTCTTGTACAAGTACTGTCGCACTAGAGACCAGTCCTTCCAGTTCGCCGTGGACGGGGAGACCCTAAGACCTACTCTTCGCAACCGTATGAGGAAAGTGATCGGCAAAAAGAACGCGTCTAATATGTACTACAATCATAGCTCAGAAGAGATTAATTTCGACGACAGTAAACCGTTCGTGGATCACGATGAGCTTTGAGGGACATCACGTTAGGCCAGATTATATATAAACTTTTTCGCTGGCTTTCTGCTAGGAGGACGTTCTTGGATTAGTTAAGTCCTGGGTTCTCAAGAAGTCAAGACGCCTGGGTGAATTAGTAAGTAATCGTAAGCAAAGGACTTTTCCTGCTTACTAAACTTGCTAAACTATCCTAAAATCGTCGGAAACGCTCGTTTGACATTTAGAAAACACTTGGACGGTGGATGGCGACTTCTTTTGTTAGCTTAACCCGCAGGTCCACACTTTGGAAGTTCTGTTAACGGTTAATGTCCCTTTCAATTGTTTTGAAAAGATTTTTTTTTCTTTAAATGAAAGAAAAGAAGGTCAATGAAGTGGAAAAGGATATGGTTACTAACAATAACGACCTACTGTTTCACTTCAGTGCAACAATAATGACCTCTTGTTCTAAAACAATGGAAAGGTGCATTAGACTGGATCAGGAGCCGATAATACTTGAGCTCCTCAGCCATCTTAAATACAATAACTTCACGCCACGCGCAAGGTCAGTATATTTAAGAAGGCCTCAATGCTCATGATCAGGCATTATTCTATAAATAAATAGCCTGAAAAAAGCCGACATTTCACGACACCACCACTAGTTTCCTAGCGAAATGACGTCTGAGAAACGAGCGCACAAATTCCATACTGATGACGCGTGATTACCCAGATCTGGCATGGGTGGGGGATTTTCATTGGCGGAAGGAAATTTCCCACGCGGCACGCCCAATCAGAAGCAATACCTAGATCTTTGTATTAACACGTCATCAGTATGGAATTTCTGCGCTCATTTCGCAAACGTCATTTCGCGGGGAAACCGGTGGTGGCGTCTCGAAATGTCGGCTGTTTACTCAGGCTAGCTACGCGCAAAGTCAATATTTTTTTAAGAAGACCTCGGTGCTCAGGCGTTAATCTATAAATAGAAAGTATCTTTAGAATGTAATGACAGTAATCATTTTAATCCCTGGTCAAACCTTAAGCACGGAAGCCAGGCTAGCTTCCATACATACATTTTCATTCGTAATCCAGTTAGCGTGGTGTTCGGCTTTTTAGTTTAGTAGAAACTCTAGCATAATAGTAAAGTTCTGGAACCAAAGACAGACAAATAGGCCATTTCCGAGTTCCAAAAACTCTCACTTTCGAAACGGGGCTACGTGAACAGCTTTTCTTGTTTCATGAAAATAAAAAATCATATTCAAATCAATGGTTTTGCACTTAGCCTCGCATTGAAACAGAGGCTTGGCGAAAATCGGAAATGACCTATTCAATGAATATTTATTCCTGTTTTCTGTGACATTCTCACCTTTGATTTCGCTAGTGAATGATATCGAAGGCGATCCGTCCTTTATTCATCCTCGGTGGATCCAGAAAAAGTTACTTGTTCTCTAAATAGAGTTTAAGTGCGGTCACCTAGTTATGGATTTATTTGTGTCCTAGCCTGAAAAAACAACCGACATTTCACGATGCCGCCTTCGGTTTCTCCGCGAAATGACATCTGAGCAATAATCGCAGAAATCATTCTATACTGATGACGCGTCACTACCACCAAGATCTGGGTAGTGCTTCTGATTGGATAGAGAAAAGTTTCAACCAGTCAGAGGCACTAGCCAGATGTTGGAAGTGACGCGTCATCAGTATGGAATTTCTGCGCTCGTTTCTCAGATGTCATTTCTCGGGGAAAGTGAAGGTGGCGTCCCGAAATGCTCGCTGTTTTCTCAAGCTATTTGTGACCTCGCACTTTCTTTTTTTCTGCTAAGATGTAAAACAGCAAAAGACACCATAAGGAAACCCTTAAAAGTCACCCGAAACTCAGAACAGCTGTTACTTTGTGTCAACAATTATATGCTTCCATTTACGTCTACTCTTGCGCCCTCATGGCTGTTTTATTGGTCAGTATCAAGAGAGGATAAAGCTCCTCTCTTGTCAGTATCTATGCCTTGTATTTGTAGGTCGTTAGAACGCGCCAAATATGGCGTGCAGCGCGCACTTAGGATCAGTGCATGGAAGGAAGTGCCCTCGTGATAACGAAATTGCGCGTTTGTTATAACGTTGTTATAATTCCTATAGGACACGTGTCGAATGCGAAAGTAGAGAAAGAGTATCTCAGTAAGTGGATTAGGAAAGGCACGCGGGGGTAGGGGGGAGGGGGAGAGGTAGTAAATATATTTGTTAATATCACTTTTATTCATTTATGGTGCAAGTTGCGTTATGGTTAATAATCATTAGCCAGCCTACCAAGGGCGAAAAATGTGTCGTTTACATTATTGTCACATAATATTCCACGAAAACAGTGCCTTCTTAGAGGCCAACTAACCATAGACATACTCTTATATGAGCCTAACGTTCTATTGTCTCATTAATTCTATCATCTAGGCAACATTTCTGTTAATTGGGTGTGGTGTATACTATAATGCGATTTTTGTATGACTTTGAAATCATTACCCAAGAACAAAACAAGAAACGAACGCCGCAGTCATTAGAATGATTTGAATGGTTTATCAAACGAATACGAAAAGGCGTGGTTTTTGATTGGTTCCTTGAATCTTCTACAAACCAGTCAATACCACGCTTTGACGTCATTCTTTATTCAGTAATATGATTGGAGAATCGAACGACGCTTTTTTTTTTCTTCATTTTGCGGTTTCCTTTGGTGGGACTGAATACAAGCCTTGCCTGATAAAACTGACAAACACTTACGGAAACAATTTTCAAGGTCATCTGAAAATCGCTCTGTACACTATGTGAACAATTATCTATGGTAAACCGATTTCGGTATAAACACAATGTTGTAATCAATGTATTACCGGTACTCGATAGTAATAACACTAATGATGAGATTGTATCTGAGGCACAATTTTGCGGCGCGAGGCTTTGTCAACAGGATTTCTAATTTTTGAGCCTTTGCTAGAAACTCAAGGGTTTGACCATTCAATCAGAAACCTCCTCAGTGGTACGTTCATGTGATACTATTTGTTTCTTATTCTGTTTTCTGTTAAGTGTTTCGGCAATGGTCGGACCTTTTCGGAAATCTTCGACGGTCTTCGGGAATCGTCGGTAGCCTTCGGAAATCGTCTGAAACAGTCCGGAATTGTCGTAAAATGGTCGAGAACTCCTTAATACACTATACAAAATGATATTCGCCTTTTTGGAGCCGTTTTTGCTTCTTTCTGGAAAAAAATTACTGTTTCAAGAATTTTATACTGTTATAGTTAACATGCCTAAAATTTAACTGGTTCATGTTACAAAACCAAAAAATGAAGTGTTTAGTGTTATCGAGGTGCCCCTATTCAGACCCTCTTAAGAATCTTCTTCCCTCGGGCCAACCTTTATTATACTTTTTTATAGGTTGTTTTCCCTTACAAATCCTTATATTTCGAATGTTACGCAACAATGCCGATGTTCGCCGATGCTCATAATAGGTTGATTTAGCAACAGAACGGGAACGTCATTTGACGACGGGAAAGCGCGCAGAAAGGACTAAACTCGACTTCCGGTGCCCAATTTGCTGCTCGGCCATTGGTCAAGCCAGTTGTTTGATTTGCGCGCCGTTGTCAACTGACGTTCCCGTTCTGTTGCTAAAATCAGGCTATTATTTCGAGCTTGGGCTACCTGTGTTTTAAGTTAAAGAAAGAATGTAGATACACAGTGCATTTGTAGTAAACACTTTAAGAAAAAAATATTAATAATAAACAACAACCTAAAATCTAACCGTCAGCCGTTAAAAAAGGTTATTATTTTTTAATGGTCAACCGTCAAAAATACAGAGTAATATTAACCGTCAAAACGTTTCAAGGTATTTCAGATCTCACTATTTCAGCTGATCTTCCCGGACTTTTGGCTCCTGAAGAATCTCTTCACTTGAAAAAAACACGGGCCATGTTGTCAAAAACACTCTCTCTGAACATTACAAGACCTTACAGCTTTGCTATATCTTAAAATACAGAAAATATTTGGAAAGTTTATATGCGAAATGCTAAGGAAACCTCCAAAACACAACAGTTAAATATTAATTTATACAGAAGTTAACTTTTACTTTAACTCTTGAACTAAATTTTTACTAAATAACCGTCAACCGTCAAAGCTACAGTACTACCCTATTGGGACCCTTTAACTGACCCTTCATGTTTCTTTCTGTTCCTTCCGTTCTTCCGCTTCTTACTCAAAATGTTTTTAGATTCGTTCGATCCGTACGGATAGTGACGATAGTAACAGTCCGTATGCTTGATTGATACGGATTGATCGTAAAATTTTTCTCATTCTATGAGCCATAAACCCAACCAGAATGTAATGTAACTTTAGTCGTTCTATAAGCCATAAACCAACACAACGCGCGCTCCAAATGTGACATCAACAATGAATAATACATTTAGAGCGTACTTCGTTGGCGATGGGTCCCGTTTTTTTCTTTTTTTTCCTTAGTTTATGCCCTTAAAAGAAGAAGTATAACGTTTGAAAGTCGATATGCAAAGCACTTAATTATTTAATGTTAATTTGAAGCGCGGTTGTTTTGGTTTATGGCTTATAGAGGAATATTACTTTTGAAGCGCGCTTGTTTTGGTTTATGTACAGAGTGACGATCCGTCAACTTCTCTTAAAAAATCGACTTTAAAAGAAGAAGTAAACTGTTGAAGACTGCGAGATATTTACTAATTATTCCAGGAGCCCGAATGGGCCAATAGCCGATGAGGCCGGAGGCTAAATGGGCTATTGACTCAGAGGCCATGTGGGCAAGAGGAATAATTGTTTTAGTAAAGTCCAACTAGTTGGTCAAATATCGAGAAAAAACAACTTTAGCTAGCAAAACGCGATTCAGCTGTCATTGTTTTGGTTTTCAAAGCCGGCCCTTTTCGCTACTAGTGGGCTATAGCATATGGCCTAGTAGTAGCTCAACCAATCAGAACGCAGCATTGATAATCGACCACTAGTTGGATTTTACTAAAAAGTATAATTCATCAAATTTTCGCAGAAATGTCAAGGGTGAAGTTCACGTATTTGTTAGGCTGGTATCCAGGGTTAAGCCCCACCAACAGATGGTGGAGTAAGCTTGGAGAGAACGGAACAGAAAATACGACGAGATGGTTTATCTGAAATGGAGAATGCCATACATAGCCTGTGTACAGACGTCCTCCCTCCCTCAGAAAAAATCTCTTCTCCCGATTTTTTCTGAGTGGCGCGCGCGCGTTGCTGGGATCCGGGCCGTGAAAAGTTCGAAGAGTCTGGGTCGAGGTCAACGACAAAATGGCGGAAACTTCGATTGCAAGTCTGCTGCATCCAAGCTGTGTTTTGGTTTAGTTTCTGGCGGATTTCACCTACTCCTGTCACTGAGAAAACTTTAATTATAAGTAGATTTATGTCACCAAGTGACAATGTCTCTTAAAGCGGGATCCCACTCATCTAAAAAAGGAAGCTTCGGATCTCTGCTGAAAAGAATAGACTCCGTTTCGAGCCGGGTAAGGAAAGCTCATTCATTTTTATAAAGATCCGATCCGAGGGATTTCCAGTCATCCTTATCGGTGTAAGAAGGAACAGTGTAGGTAAACACTTCCCCACCGCGGTAAACACTTCCCCACCGCCCTGCTTACGCATGTGGTCACAATGCTCTCTGTTCTCATACTGCTCCTCATAAAAAAGACAGCTGCGAACAGGCAGTACACTCTACATAAATCGAGTTAAAACATTTGCATAACAAATGAAGAAGGCTATACGATCGGACATTCACCACAATAAGTATTTCTCAACATACCCTAAAGGGTAAACTGTTGGCACAGCTTATGCAATAATGTGATAAGTACTGCATGCATGGGTTAGTGTTTATGGGAGTTTACACACAGCTTTTTCTTCAGAACTGTGTTTATGTTGCAGTTAATTTTTTATCTCAGGTAATTTTTCTTTTTCTTTTGTTTTTGAGTATGGTAATGTATGCTTATGAAGTTGAAACAAAGGAAAAATAAAAATTACCTCAGATAAAAAAAATAACTACAACATCTACATGATTGGGCTGTTGCATTTAATATCCCCCCCCCCCCCACCCCCGGTTGAGAACTTACCTCTTAAGATTAAAGAAAATTGCATTCAGCCCTGAAGACTTCCATAAAATATGGGTTTACTCCCTAAAGAATTTGTGTCTACTCCGGTGTATACCCCTGAAGAATTTCGTGAAAATTGAAGCTTCAACCCCTAAATAAATCCTCCATTTTTATAATTTACACCTAAGGAATTCCATTGGTCCTCATCCAGGGGACCAGAGAAGGGTACATAAATATTAAATCCATTATGCATTTGTGTAACTTCACTATTCACAGCAATTTTTGGCAATGACTATTAGGTATGCATCCACAAAATGCTATTATAGAACACTCAAGAAGGAGTGAAGGCCTCAGTAGGTGCTTTTATATAAGCTTTGTGGGTGTAAGACTCCTGTAATCTTAGTAGCCAGAAAGCTATAGATCCCCCCTAAATAAACGTTTATCATAAACATAAATGCATCAATCATTCCTTGAAAGGTATTATGTATCGATAAAGATCACACAGTGTGTATTTATGTCAAGTTTTCTGCTATTTACTTCTTCTTTTCTGATGGCCTCCATTTTGCTTCTCATAATAAATAGCAAAACAATTTTGGACTGCTACTCAGAATTTCACAAGTAAGCACGCAAGGGGCAACTTTTAGGAGTTGGGTTGTTGATTTAGCAGGCAAAAAATATCTCCCTGAAAGGTGAATGTTTTTGCAACAACAGTTAAGAAAATTGCATGGATTATGTTCTCTCAATGAGTATCACAGGGTTTTTATTTCATTATGTAATAATATTACTTTCATTGTTATTAGGTTGATGAATTCTCATCTCACTTGGATGGATCTTCAACGATAACATCACCAGAGAGAAAGCAGAAATATCATAGGTAGGTTTTTTTGATCTGGGGTGCAAAATAAATTCCTGGGCTGGGCTCAAAAACAAGTATCAAATCAAATAAAAAACAACTTATCATGTCAGTAATATATTTTCATTAAATGAACAGTGGCATGCCTTTTCTTCTGTCACATTGTGCTAAAGAGTGAAAAACAATATTAACTTTGTTTTTTGATTTTATTTTCGTTTTTGAAGATGAGGATTACTAGTTTGTTAAAGTCAACATTACTTCATATTTCTTGCTACTCTAATATCATTCTAAGTTTTAAGGTGTCATACCAACTATGTTAGTTTTTAAATTTTTATTTATTATTTATTCTTGACTTACAGTATTTCACAGCATTTATAAACGGTCTGCTAAACACTAGCCTGCTATGCAGATGTTCTTAGGGCTTTGCCATATGCTTTCTTTCTCCATGAATGAGAGAATTGCATGACCAGCCAAAAGAATGCCTGCATGGGAAATCAAGAAGTATTAAATGTAACATTGTCATTTTGATCTGTGTATGTAGTTCTTGAGATATTTCAATAAACCCTTCTTCTTGTTTCAGCTGTTATAAATTACAGGAAGAAATTGAATTGCTTTCACAACAGCTCTCGGGCCTCACAAAGGTGAGAGTGGATTTAAGCCCCGTATGTTTTATGAGTTTCAAGTAGAGTTAAGAGTACACTCTGTTTATATAAGAATTTATTTTATAAGATTATTGAGGCTGAAATTTGCAAAATTTTAAGAATATTTAGGAATAACCCAAGGCTGAGAATTTGAAAAAGATTTGAAAATCTGTAAATACAGTACATTTTATGCTCTTACTTAACTGTAGAATAGTATTCCTTTCACTAAACGGGAAGAACACTGGTAAGTGAAATCCTGATACATTCTAAAGTGGAAAATGCTATAAGCTATAATTTATAATATAGAATAGTTCAAGAATATTTTCAGCCTAAAATCAACAAAAGAATAAGAATATTCAAGCTGGGCCAGAAAAACAACATTCTTATACAAAAAAAGAGTGTATTTCACCACCATAATTCACATTTAGCCTATAAACCCTTGCCCATGATCCCAGATATCCGGTGACTAGATATTGCATGTCTTTGAACTTTATTTTGCATCATTTGAAATCATGGTATACTGTATTTAAATTTTCTAGTTAGCTGTAATTGATTAAAATAGTAATTGATACAAAATTGATCAATAAAAACCAAAAAAATTAATTTCTGCTGTCATTTTTGGTATCCTTTTTTCCAAGGCTGACTATGATGGCTCTAAAGAAAATTTTGGTGAACAGAAAAGGAGAGGACAGCAAAAACTGGATAAATTGAAGGTACAAAATGTAATACTTTAGATGCCCATGAATTTCAAAAGTAATAAAAATATTAATGTATCACACAGTCTACAGCCATTGAGCAGTTTTCAGTTACAGTTAATTGCTTCGACGAAGGAGACGCTTCCTAATTGAGTTGTTGGCTGTTCTGTGTGTTTGTGGGTGTCCTGTGCATGTTTCAAGCACAAGAAATTGAGAAAAGAGGCCGTCGGTGTGTTGGTTCCAAATCTGCGCTATCTTGAAATGTCACAATAGCATCCAGCATGCTGAGCTTGCCATGCACCATTTTGGAGCATTCCCGTTCCCAGCACGTTTCGCAACCTGTGGATCTTGACTTCCACAATCTTTTCTTTTCTAAATCTTTTGTGCATCAAAGGCTGATCAGGGAAGTATTCACTTTTCCTGGAACTTTTGAGATGCCTGATGTCCAAACAGCGTATACGTATTCTATGATATTACTCAGTGTGCAAAGAAAGTAGTGTCCGATAGCCCGGTGCTAGTGGATTTTGCCATCAGGCTAGTGAATTCTGTTTTTTGAGGAATTCAAATAACAGAAGAACTGTGAAATCAATTCTGCTAGTCAAAAAGTTTTTGGGGCTAGTTGAAATGACTTCTGGGCTAGTAAATGCTAGCTTCAGCTTGCCCGAATGGCAAGCTGTAAAAATGATTTACTTTGCACCCTGTTACTGCTGTCACAAATCTAGTGCCTAAGGCCCCAAGGCGACACACTATAATCTATGATTACCGCTAGTTATTAAAATCTTATCGTGTCGGCATGAAAAGCTATTCAATATAGTTTGAAGACAGCCTAGGTAAGGACACTACCTGACTGGAGCAACAGACTCAGAATTGGCCTTACAAGAGAGTATGAGTATAAGTAACTTAATTTACCCACATACTGCATTTGAATGAAAGCATGTTTAAATGCAAATACGCCAAAAACATACTACTAATAAAATACTGTAATTCCTCTATTAAGCGCCCCCTCCTTTTAAATAAGCCCCCTCCCTCTAATAAGCACTCTCTTTTGAGGGGAAGAAAGTTAATTACTCCCCCACCCCCTCTATTAACCCTACCTCTCCCATCCCCCAATTATTCTTCACTCATAAGTGGTAGACTGTAATCAATCACGACTGTAAAACTTCGTGTGGACTGATCCGGGATGGTTTATGTACCAACTGGAAGTTCGGATTTGATTGATCCTTGGCTGCATGACCTCTATTAACCGAGTTGCTAAGTTGGATTGGCCGCCATAGGGAGATAGAAGATGCTAACGTTCCTTCGTCAGAACGAATTAGGGGATTGTGGGTTGCCTGTGGTTTATATATAGAATGTTGGAGCCATGTTATTGGTTGAAACATGGCAAGGTGAAAAACAAGAATGCTGTATGATGTGGTTTTTGTGGTAAATGCACTGTATCTTAGAGATATTCAACAGATTCTTTTGAAATGTACTGATTGTTTATTTACTTGATACGGATACAGCTATACCCGCCCTAGGGCTCTATATCTACTTGGCCCTGTCCGCCGTTATTATGGACTAGACATAGCCCAAGGCAACTTTCAATTTCATTCTCGATTAGCATACACATGGTAAACCTCATCTGTTATGATTAATAACCCTTTTTCTCGATATTAGCCAGAAATTTGCATAGCCTTTTTCCTTTTGGATTCTTCTACGTTGCTAAAATCAGGAGTAAACATCACCCATCTTCCGTTTTTAAACTCGTGTAATGCCATTTTGGTCTTCCACTGAAAGTACAGCAGGTTGCTCAAACCTGTAAAGACTGTTCACTTGGCCATGATTCTATATTTATGAAATGAAGTAAGATGCAGACGTCTTTATTTCATACGTACGAGGTTTGGAAATTTGTTTTTCACCCAGTTTATGTTTTCCATATAACAGTGGTTCTAGTACTACACATTTGCTGTAACTACACTACACTAGGTGTTTCTGAGGAGTTAGAATTGTTGATGTATACTTTTCTCGGGGCCGCGGGAGGGGGGGTGATGGGGGGTTAAAAAAAGTATTAATCCCGTGTTACAACAAACAAAAAATTACGCTTCTCATTTCGTCACTTTTTTGTTAATGATTTGATCAATATCTTACATTGTATGTGGCAGATATAGCATGTTATTGGTTGACTTGAACGTTAACGGATCGCTTCAACTTAAAAGTTTCATTCCTGAATCGACAGGTGAACGGTTGTCTTTAGTTTAAGTTTCAGATGACGCATGTCTGTGTTTCAAATGTAAATTCGTCAGTCATAAAAGTAAAAACAAATTTGTCTTTCTTAGCTTAATTTTGCTTTTCTTCTGCTTAATTAAGCTGATCTTGCCAAGTAAGATTATATGTCTACACGAGGCCGTTTAAGTTTGTGAAAGAATACAAAGTTAAGCGGTTACAGTTTTTGTCCAATCGAAAGTGCTCGTTACGGTTATCTTCGTAAACAGTCTCCTAAAGAGGTAAATTTGTAAATGGCTAAATATCGCCCTTGTGTTGCGGCAGCCCGTTAGTAGCCTTAATTCTTATCTTGACACTCGCATTAACAACAAAACGCTCCTTTGTCAACGTATTGAATATTGTTAAGATTTGTTAAAATCTTATGTTAATTTTAATGGTTGTTGGTTTGGTTTAAGCAATTAGCCTATAAATGTTCTACCAATTGAGGTACACTAAATCGCACGGTTATTCAAGACTTTTATTTGAGAAAAGACAACATGACGACCAAAATCTATGCAAAATTGCATTCAGTATGCCTTATGCAGATTTTTGTCAGTTAAATAAAAAACGATTTTGCAGCCTTGAAATAATGACGTTTTTAATTGTAACTTTTGACAAAAGGCAAACAGGCATTGACGTCAAACTCAGTTGACCTTTATAATAGAAATGAAAAAAATATATTCAAATTAGTGTTGAAGCAAATCGTTGCAATTTGTAGACGATTGATCAATCTTGTTACGAACTGTCTTGTTAATTAACAGGCTAGTTGTGGTCATACTGAGGCCCGCCAGCGATGTACTATAATGGTATAACATACTTTGAGATATATAAATGTATGCGTTATATTACTTCTCTTGATCGATACTTCTGTCAAATTGCCAGAGTAAACTGGACAGAATTTCTGAGCAGTTGGAGCCAGATGAAGTTGAAGATGATTATTTCAGGTACCGAATTTTTTGAGCACGATTTGCTAATTTTTTTACCAAGATGAGGGAGCATTTGATTAGGCAAACGTTTGTGTTGGAAGTGCTAGGACGAGACGGCGGTGTTTAAACGAATCTACATTTGGGATTTATTATATTTTAGATTATCTCGTGTTTACTGCCTTTAACACATTTAAAGAAGTTTTTTTACTCAATTTGATATACCCAGCGTTGAAAACAGTACATAAATGACATAAACGATCGAAACAAAAGTCGATACAGGCGGTCGTTGAGTCTTTCCCGCGGTTTTATGACTCGCGCTCACACTTGTTTATTAATGAAATAAATTTTCTATGGTTCTTAAGTTTGGTCTTTTACCTCCCATCGAAAAACGAACTGGAAATGAAGTCTCGACGTGCAATTTAGACTATTTTTTACTTTGTACAATTGTGTAATTTTCGTTTCAAGCGGCCATTTGTTCCCGACTGTAGCAGCTATATGCACTTGCTTCAGTAGTCTGCTACACGGCTGTTATTAGTGTCGTCACTAATAACGGCTGTGTAGCAGACTATTGCTTCAGTCGTTTTAAATAATTTTGATGAGGCAGATACTTCTTTCCGTATTGCCCGTTCCAGTCTTTCAAATTGTAGAGAAGTCGTTAAGAGATGTGACAACTACTTGCCGTGCTCCACTAGTTGTGCCTTCTTGCAACTTTGCACTATCTTGCCGGGATTGTAATTTGTGTTTAGTCTGTTGCTTAATTTTTTTTTCTCTGCAAAATTTTTGAAAAGATAACGAGAGACTATTTTGGTTCTCTTGATTTAAGAATCAACAAATAAATAAAAGAACAAGATGCAAGACCAGCTGTAGTCAAGCATTTTAAGACCTGGGGAAATGTACGTTTTAAAAACTAATACAGAAATCGAAGATGCATCGGCAGAAGGCTATGAAAAATGTTGATGACACTCTGAACGTACGTTTTTTAAATTTTTTGTCCGTTTTTCGTGCGCCCAGGCAGATGCAGGCGGGAGACGTCGGAGCTTCGAACAGTGATATAGTAACGGACAAAGCTGAGGATGGCGATACACACGTACAAGACAGGTTTGTTTGACTATGAAGTTTACAAGTAGCCTGCGTAGGAGACGCTTGGAATTGATGGGCGGAAGAAAGAACGGGGCGCGCGAGGGAGACACGCAGGGGGAGAGGGAGCGCCTGTCCAAGAAGCCCACGAAAATCTTTTCCCGTCCCCTATCCAATTACTTGGCAGCGCTGCGTTCTCTCTTACGTTCATTATTTCCAAGCGCCTGCTAAGCAGGCTAGTCTAAAAGAGAAAAATTGATTTCTATTCAAGCAAATATAAACCTTCTTCACTGGCGTCATTTTGGCTTGTCCGCCACGCACTAGCCTACGCGACATGCCGGGCGATCGAAAGCCGGGGAAAGCGAAAGGGGAAAATCGGGACTTTGACGGCGTCTTTAGGGATAGCTGCCTGAGAAAACAGCCGACATTTCGCTACGCCACCACTAGTTTCCCCGCGAAATGACGGACAAAGCTGAGGATAGCGATACACGCCAGCCAGACAGGCTTTTTTGACTATGAAGTCTGCAGGAGAAAAATTCAGTTAATGAGGAGCCTCCTTCTGCCTGACTTTATTTTGGCGCGTCACGCACCTGCCTGCGTGACAAGCCAGGCGTTCGAAAGCAGGGCAAAGGAAAGGGGAAATCGGTACTCTTGAGAAAACAGCAGACATTTCGCGACGCCTCTGCTGGTTTCCCTCGCGAAATGACGCCTTTAGGAACAAGCGCAGAAATTCCTTACTCAGTTCGATAATCCTTCAGTAGCCAGAGCTGGGTAGTGCTTCTGATCAGTGGATGAATCAAATTTTCAACCTATCAGAAGCACTACCCAGATCTGAGTAGTGACACGTCAGCAGTATGGAATTTCTGCGCGCTTTCCTCAGGCGTCAGTTCTTAAGGAAACCAGTGATGCCAATCCAAATGTCGGCTGTTTTCTCAGTCTACTTCAAGAAATATCATCGATTTATTTACCTCTAAGTAGTAGCATTTTTCCTAAACCGTGTTGTGCCGTTTCATTTGTACAAACAGCGATGAAGGTGATGACGATGATGATGAAGAGGAAGATGAAGAAGATGATGATGATGAAAGTGAAGATGAAACTGGGACAAATATTATCATGGTGAGATATTGAGAATTATAAAATAACTAAGATAGTACGCGCGCTCTGATTGGCCGAGAGCAGTGTTTGCATGAGAGTATGTAAACATGGTTGTGGCGTCAAGTTGTTTGGCTTTTCGCGCGCTAATCACGCAAGCACCAAATTTGAAAAAGTTTTCGAGTTCAAAACTCGACAAGTTTACTTTATTTACCCATTCCTTCGTCGGCTGAAACATGGAAAATCGTTACAAAGAAGGTGAGTCAATTTTTCTTCGCTTAAGCTGACATTTTAAGCGAAAAAACTCCTTAGTTTGCATAGCATCTTTTTGCAAAACAAGAACTCATTACGCGTGCAAGACTTCGTGGACAAGATTTTGCGACTGGTAAGAATTTCTCTTTTAATCAGTGCCATACAAAGAAAATTGCGTTTTTTCTAGGGAAAGTTATTTTATAAAAGCAATAGAAAACTTTTTTCCTGTGTTTGCATAGCCTGATATAAACACTTGAGGCGTTGGGAGAATTCTCGACAGTGATGCAAACCCTCGACTTCATCTCGGGTTTGCATAACTGTCTCGAATTCTCCCAACCCCTCTCGTGTTTATATCAGGCTATGCAAACACGGAAAACGTTTTCTATTGCTTAAATATAATTTCTTTTCCAAAGTAATCTCTTCTTTCTTTTCTATTTGTTCTCCGTTGGTCAGTAAGGTCATGATGCTATTGACCGGTAAATTCTAACTCATTGCGTGACTGGTCCGTTTTGTTCCGTTTCTTTGTCAGTGGCCGATCCAGACCTTCAGGAAAGGGGGGGCGGTCATCCAGACCCTGACCGGGGGGGGGGGAAGTGGTCTCAAAAAACATTTTTTCTTCTCTTCGGACCTCAGCTTGGTCTAAAAATAAGGGGGGGGGGCGCTGGACCCCCTCCTCTGGATCCGCCACTGCTTGTTAACGTGAGGAGAGGTGTTTCGCTGAAGAATAAGAGACTCCTTGTTCGTGATTTACCGACAACAAATCTTCTGCGTTGCTGAAGGGCGAACAAATTCAAATACTGCACCCCACTACACCTCGTATCCAAGGGGGTTGGGAAGGGGGGCAATAACTTTCTTCCTCAAAAATCGGGAGAGCGTATCAGAGAGGTGGGGTTTAATAGGTGATTTACAGTACTTCTATCGTTTTCGGATACACCAGTAATCGTGTGATTATTGCTGCTGTTTGCTGTTTATACACCATAATGGGAATCAGTTCAAATTGAGTTCCTGTAAAGTTTGCGTGCAGCTTGTGTTCATATTTTTTTCTTTTCTTTTTTTTCCCCCAAAATCCTTAGGTTCGTAAAGTCGAAGCTCTGAGTGATTTTAAAGGCGAACAAGATGGTGATTTAAGCTTTAAGAAGGGCGAGATTTTAACAGTCATCAAAACGAGGTATATATACAGTAACCAAAAAGAAAGAAAAAATCAAGCAAACAAACAAAGCAAAACAATGATAACAGCCTTGGTAAGCCCGTTTTCCATATAATGGTCCAGATCAGTGGATCGCTCCAGTCGTCCAAAAACGTTTTAAACGATTTCGGATTCACTGGCTTCCACATAATGGCCTCGATCGGCGTCTCTGTGTCCGTTGGCTGCAGAAAGAAATCATTGGTTTAATTGGGTACGTTGAATTTCGCAGAAAGAAATCATTGCTTTAATTGGGTGCGTTGAATTCCGGGAAAAATGATGAATGATGAAATAGATTCCGTTCGCCCCGATCATCTTAGAGTGGTCTCCATAGGATCGCTTGCAATTTTTTACAATCTCCGCTATCGTCCGTATAGACCTCAGTTCTTCTATCAAGACGATTACTGGCGCCCCGATCTTCCAGATCGTCCCGCCTCGCGCCAGAGACGTTTTCATATGATCGCCTGCAATTATCCAGTAGATAGCCCTATTCAATGTATCCCCTGGATAGCAATTTCTCCTTTCGATAGCCCTATCCAACAACATATTGTGGATACTTGCAAATTCCATGACCTTCGGCTCAAACAGGTCTTGGCCATTTTTTAACTCCCACTTCATGAAAGATGGCAGATCCCGTTGTGAAGGACTGGTAACCTTTGTGGTAACCAGGATACTCTTGGCGGATAAGCTACTACATTAAGGTTTTCGGATTCGACCAGGGGTCAATGAATAAGGGCGTTTTTTTGTTAAAATAGGAAATATATAAAATATAAGCACGACAAATAATTAACATTTTGTGAGAATAACGTAAGAACAGCTTCGCTCGCGCAGTTTATATTTGTGTCTGTTTCGAAAGTTGAATAACAGTCTCATAGTTGTTAACGCGCTTAATGCGCATCGCTGAATTGATGGGGGTGATAATTTAAAGAAGGCCTTCACAAGACAAGGCTCTTTGGGTTAGCAAATACCTTTTGTATGGCAACTTTTGCGCAGTAATGAATTTCTGATTTTATACTTAAATTTTTTATTTCGTGTGCATTTCAGCGAGGATGGCTGGTGGGAAGCCGAAAACGCTGCAGGAAAGAAAGGAGTTGTGCCGAAAACGTATCTTAAGGTAAAACTATTCAATTCATTATTAAGTAACGTTAATGTCTCTGGTCCATCGTACCTGGTCCTTGTTACTTGGAGAGATTTCTCTTTTGATCTCCACATGAAAACGTAGTTGAGAGAATTTGAACAAAAAAAAATGCATTTCTCAAAACACCCTAAAACACTGTAAGAGCTTTCGACCCCGGAAAATGTTTTTTCCCATCCATTTCTTGGCCTTAAGTTATTGTGCAAAGTAGGCTAACGTCAATAATTCGTTACACTGCAAAACAGTCGGTTTTTTAATCTCAAAATGAGTTTTGTGAGGCCCGAAGCACAGGTGAAATACTATCACGCGAAGCGCGTAGGTCAGGGAGTGTGTGGCGTCTTTTTCGCGTCTCTCCTCAGTCTCACTCCCCGTTTTCACCCTCACACTCCAGACCTTTCCTTTGAACACTTGCTCGCGCGTTCTCACCCTAGGCAGAAATGCGGACAGGTTTGCAGTCTAAATATTTCGCTGTAATTCTGCAAACGATTTTCGCGCACTTTAAATATTTCTCGGGACCGAAATGTCTGGAACATTTTGAGAAATGCACTCCAGTGCCAAGTGTTTCCCTCTCCCCCGGTTGACCTGCACCGTTCCAAACCTCTTATTTTATTGGTCCCCTTTGATCTGCACTTCCATTGTTTCAAAGACAATTTGCTAGTCAGCTTGGTTGTTAGTGCCATAGACTATCGTGTGGGATGCTGTATATCCCCAACGGGACCATTATTAGGGGGTTAAAAAATGAGAAATCAATGCCCTCATTTTTAAAAGACTAGACATTCAATACTGTGTACATCATGCTAAATGCATTAACACCTAAACAACGACGTTTGTTATCACATATTGCTCCACTGAAGTGATGTTGAACTTGGTTAAGTTTTCCTTTTTTGTGGCCCACCCTAGCTCTTCATTTTGTTCTCTAAATCTTGTAATTTCATTTAGATTCTCGAAGAAGGCGAAGAATCCTCTCCAGAGAAAACACAACAAGAGGAGGCCTCTGTTGACAAGAAAGGTTTGTACTTAAATTAAACATGTCTTTCCAGTGTACCAAGATTATAGGGAGCTCAAGCAACCTCTACAAGGACAGCAACGAGTTTTGTAACTGAGTAAAACAACAGCTCTGCACCTGCATCATGCTTTTTGGTACATTTCTTTCACGTCGTTGCCCTTTTATGTCTCAGGTTTAGTAAACTTTGTTTAAGCAAAACTATTTTCATTTGTTTTTTTTTTTTATTTAGAAACAGCAGATAAGCCTCCAGAGCTTTCAAGAAAGAGAAGGTAAACAGAGACTTAAAACAGCTCGCCGTCAGCCTTTCTGGTATAGTAAATACGGTAACAGCAACAACCAGTATAATACAGGTCATGTATATAACTTCCACCAGGATTTTAGACCAAGTCCACACTGATCCGGATATTTTTTAAACCGCATTGCCATATCTTTTTACAAGAATCAGTCTTTCGTCCACATGAAATCAGTGAATCCGCTCACCGTTGCTCGCCGTAGCTTTCGCCTACGTTCACGGGAACCGGTTTTGTGTCGGTGCGCTATGATAGGTCTGTTTTGATTGTTATAAACTAAGTTTCCGATAAAGAAGTGAAACGGATTGAAAAGTGAGTTGGACTCGTTTAATGCGCGTAGAATTCTGCTTATATTTTATTTCAGTCTTCAGTTTTACCTAAAATTTCGTATGGTTTACCGGTGTATGCAGCGTCCATGCCTGAACTTAATACTGTGCTGCAGTTCCTTTGCAGATGTCGTAAACACCGTTATATTTCCTAAGCTATAGATATTGACGATTTGCTTGAAAGAAAAAAAAAAACAGACAGGTCAATCTCCAAGAAGATTAGTTGCTTACCTACACATCCGCTGTATAATTTGTTGCCCAGAGTTAAAGAATCTTCAAAACATCTGAGAACTCAAACAAGCCTACTACCCTGTGTTAACACGTAACGCTTTAAAGCTAGTTTTATTAATAGACTTTATTTTAAATATACTTTTACTTTTTAGCTAATGATATTAAACATGTAAATATAGGTAAGTATTTTTACTTGTATATTCAATAAAGACATTTATCATTATTATTATTATTATTATTATTATTATTATTATTATTATTATTATTTAAACTTAACCAATTTATTTTCCTTTTTTACGTCGTGTTGTGGACTGATATCATGATCAGTGGAAAGGAACTCTGGAGAAAAATATCAAAAGGTACAGCGCAGGAGGTGGGTCTATATTTGTTATTCTCATTTTATGTATCTTAGTCTTCCGTGGACCATTTCCTCATTTTGTGACATGATTTCTGTCCTAGACTCCAGTTTCCCCTGCTCCTTAACGGTGATCGCGCGCCTTATTTTTGGCCGGGCGAGCTATGAAGAATCCTTCTATTGCTCTGTCGCTATTATCTTGGATGACGCAACGGAAGGAGAGTTAGGGCGAGCCATCTTTTACTTGCTTCAAAAATGACGGCATAACGCGATCGAATTTTTAATGAGCGTTCATACAAAACGCACGTTTGTCATGCTCGCTCGCAGGCCGCCGAACACGTCTTGTGGAAACGTGAGTGATTATAACCAACCACCTTCGGGAAACCATAAGAAGGAATCAAACATTTCGCCATTCTTTGGACTCTCATTGATAATAGAGGATGTTAGCATCAACAACGAGTACGAGTACCAGAACGACTTCAAGCCGTACTCGTACTCGAAGTCGTTTTCTCAGCTTTCTATGTTAGCGATGACACCGAGTCCGAGTTTATAGAAAATAAAATTATGGGATTCCGCATGACTGGGCGCCAAATTTGAGTCGAGGTAGCGCTTCCACAACAATTTCGAAAACAAAAAATGACTCTAAAAAACGTTCAAGACTGCTTGTTAATCCATTTTTCGAGGTAACTCGAAGGATGGTAAGTCGCGGTCTAAAAACACGCTAAAACCAATCAAATTCAACACAACAACCACACTGGATAAAGAAGTAAGTATTCTTTATTGATATCTTCGACTGTTGGGATATTTTCGACCAAATAATGGCAATTTTCGGGGTTATTTCGTGAGCCTGTGAGGCCTGTTGATAGACATGAAACTTTCCCGGGTAAATGCAAATTTACTCTGTGTAGGAAATATCGCTTTCGGTTGCTTTTCCTCGACTTCAAAAGCATTATTTTACATAAAACATAATATAAGGAATGTTCAAGATGATAAAGAGAGGCTAGAAACGAAAAGAAACTGCATTAAACGATCGGAATTTACCTTTGAAAACCAGCTCTTCCCAGTTGTTCTACCCACTTCGAGTTTTTGGTGAGAGATCGTCGTAGTGCAACTTGACAGGGCGACCTGAAAACGTGGAGATGCGCAGAACGGATGCGCAGTACGCAAAATCGCTGATCTCGTTCTAGAACTCGTACTCGTTGTTCGATGCTAACATCCTCTATTATGAGCCTGGGTACGAGCAGCTATTTTCTTCAGCTGCCTTATTTTTGTTTGGTTTGTTTATGTTATCAAAAAATCGTTTTCCTTAAAAAAGCGCGGAAAAGCGTTAATTTAGATACTACATAAGTGAGCTGCCCGTTGAAATCCTGATGTTCAGTGGATGGGAAAATTTGAAAATTTAAACCTCGTGTGAAAAGATTGAGAACTCGTTACACTCGCATAAGTAAAAGGCGAACTTGAAATTTGTCATTTTGGAACGTGGAGCGCGCGCGCGCGTTATGCACAGGCCCTTCAATTGTGACGTGTAATTTTTGGTTCGATTCTCTACTGCAAAGATACCGTTTCTACCTGTGTTTAATATCGCTGGTTTCCGCTCTACACTGCTGGGATTTACCTTTCGTGAAAAATGGCATACTGCGCTTCACTTGGCATTTCCACAGAGGTACTTCTTTTCTGATCATTGTTATTTTTATTTTTCTGAAAAGGTAGCATTTAATTATAGTTTTACCACTTCTTGTCGGAGACCTTTTTAATTCTACTAAGCGCTTCCCCTTGAAAACAGTTGAAAACTGATTCACGCTTTTCGTACGCTTTGTTTTAGACGGAAGCGAGTCTACTGGATCGGTAAAAAATTCTTCGTCTACCAGTATTGTCCATGTATCTTGATTTCGGATATTATAAGGTTTCCTATGTTTTTATTTGCTTATGTAAATCTAAATTGTCTATTTCCCACGCATCAATTTCATTGATTAAAACGGTCTTCCATTTCTTCTGCAAATGTACTATTAACTCAACTTTGAGCCACAAAACAAAATACCAGATGGTTCGATATGAGTCGTGTTTTATGACGGAAGTGATATAAACTTTGTAAGCTTTCAGTGAATCAGAAAAGATGTTATGGTCAATTCGGAGTTGATATTATATTTTAATCTGTTACAAAGTTTTTATTATGTTTCTGAATCAATATTGCACAACATCAGTATATAGCGTGCTGTATATTTTTTCATTATTAGGCGATGCTGTATTTTTGCAATTCAAATTACTGTCTTTAATTTTTATATCAGGAAATTATTATTACACAGTATTTTAGGGCGTAAAAGCTTCACTTAAAGAGCTTAAAACCGTTAAGAGTCATCTTTTGTTACTGCCATTGTGCGCGGTGAAAGGCTTCAAAATTAATAGCGTTTTTAATTGCTAAAACGTAAATGACTTTTTAGTTTAGGCGCAATAATTAAAATTGCGTAGTTTGGACCACAATTGCAAACGTTGAAGGATTTGATATTTGCGTTGTTGCCAGCTGAAAATGCAAACACTTTAAGATAATTTCGTGTCGGCTTTTCAGAGTATATGTCTTCACTGATTCAGATATAACTGATAGTTTTAACTATCAGTTAAAATTGATGATAGAAAGTATGCGAAAAACTGGGTTTTCAAAGTTGAATTCATATATTCCAAGGTTACCGAAAAGTTGCCAAATACAAATCTTAAGATCGTGGGGTTATTCAGTATCGCTTGATCAAGTGTTAACGGTATAGGTGCCAAGCTTGAAACCTCGATTGAAAAGGTGTTCTCAAGATAATGTGTGTGTGGAGTGTGGAGGGGGGGAGGGTGGGGGGGGGGGGGGCGCTCCTCACACTCCCCCCCCTTCTAATCTTATGGCCACGGAAACGAGCGCAATGCGCACCGACCAAAGTTAACCGATACTGAGAGCTACTCACGATATCTCTTACATCGGGTGGCCATATGGCGAAAAGAGGGAATATCTTGATTTCAATTTATGAAAAACTTATCACCAGAAACAGGCTGCAGTCGTGTTGGGATGATAGCTGGGTTTTTTGTTACCTTGCGCTGTCTCCGCTCGCTCCTCAACAAGAGAGACATGCGATATACACGCCAGCTGACACGAAATGCGTGGCAAGTGAATGGAAGTATTTCTCTTACTGCGGCAGGATTAACTCGGTTGTTAGAGCGCTGGCCTGGAGAACGGGCTCGATTTCCGAGGCCGGACCATATTCAGGGTCTTAAAATAACTAAGGATAAAGGTACTTCCTTTGTCCATCCGATTGCTAGACCTTCGCTTGGCTCCTTTTTGTGATGACCCCCCCCCCCCCCGAGGGATACTCAACCAAGTTTTATCCGGGGGGCTCCGCCCCAAGGTACAACCCCTTACCCTTTTCTATACCATTTTTGACAGAAGAGGTACCCCTTTCGTATACCTTCTGTTGACAAATGGTGCCCCTTTCACGTACATGCCTAGTTTAGAACTTTGCATCCCTTTTAAATGTTGTAAATACACTGTCTTTTAAGTATGAATAAATCACAAAACCGGAACGATTTCTCAACTTTTTCACAGCCATAAAATGCATCTGTTAGCTCTTTGGGCCTTTTAACAGACCGAAATGAAATATTTCCCCACCTTTTTTATATACTTCAACCAATAAATTTCGTGGGTTTTCATATACCGTCAATGACCAAATAAACGCCCACTTCAAAAACACCTAAACACCTCTTACCTAGTAAACGCCCCCTCTACGCTCTACGCCCCACTCTAATAAACGCCCCCTATGAGAATTACTCCAAAATACTAGGATTTAGCAAAAAGGAGCAAAATCATTCAATGCGTTCAGTTTCATGCTTGATTAACGAGGCTTTGCATGTTTCATCTTGTTCTAAGTCAAGTTCAAAGTAAGGATAGACTAATGATGGCAAAACAATAACCCTGAACGAAGATTCTGACATCGAAGAGCGATATGGATCTCTAGACGGCCTAGACGTATCTATCGATGGATTTTTTTATTCCGCTATTTTTACACTCTCTTGACATTTTCGCCGAAAGCATATTAGTTTTGTTGAGGTTGTTGGAGTTATGAGAATAAACGCCTTTCTCTTTTAAACGCCCCCGCCTGGATCCCTAAAATTAAATAGACGCCCCGGATGTTCATTAGGTCATTAACGGTACCTAAAGCCTGAAAAAGGTACCCCTTTCGGGCGGAGCCTCCCAGTATAGGTCGTTATAGGAAGTACCTTCCCCCCCCCGGGGGTGACCATAGAAATGACGGTCCCCGGGGACGTAACATAGACGTAGCACAGTTAGTACCTACTTGCCAAATACACTGACACAGGGGGATTTTTTAGGGTTCAAACAGTTAGTCAGTGATAAACATATTGATAGACAGTCTCTTCTTCTTCCAGACAAGTGCCACGGATGTGCTGAAAGCCATGGGAGCTATGCCCAGCGGATTCCGATCGACCACTCTCGGCAAAATGGTAAAACAAGGCAAGTATCTTAACGTTGTTGTGATATGAGAAACATTGATTCGAATAGATAACTTGTGCTTTCGTGTCAGTGTGTGTCCATCAGTAAAAATTATAATGCTTTAATTATCGTCTCTCCATCAGTATGGGGCTTTTCAGGGATAACGAAACAAATAATTTAAATGGATAATAACATGGTTAAAAATCCCAACTGTTAGGAGGCGAACCAGTTGGCTATTTTACTAGCATGGCCGAGAATTTGAACTCGGGACTAACGAGAAGAAATCCGGCTAGCGGCCAGGTGGGGACTTCAACTCGGGGCCCCCGAATTACAAGTCGAGTTAAGCCCCCTCACCGCTCGGTCACGCTGCCTCTACTAGTGTAGGGTACTAAGAGGGTCTTGATATCACTTGCAGTAACCACTAAAGGTTCTGTAATATTAAGCATCGAATTTTTAGCTATTTAACACCGAACACCATGAAGATGGTCAACTAACAGTAAACTTGAGGACCCTCAATTGAGTGTTGAAACCCTTAACTTATATTGCACAATGGTGGTTCTTGTTTTGTTATTGTTGCTGTTGTTGTTTGCGACTTACGGTAAGTAATTTTAAAGAGTTTTAGTATTAGAAACCTCTTGTCATTCTTCCCCTGTATTGTGTAAGTTGGCTCAGCGAATACTTATCTAGTGGAAAATTAGGTGAAAGACTGAATGAGATCATTAGTCTAGATCATTAGTTCTCTCTGTAACGTGGCCTATTAGGCTCGCTTTGGCTGTTACGTGGTTGCTAACGTAACTGATGATTCATTGCAGAGTCCTTTCAAACCAGCTCCTGGGTGATGCCAAAACTAAGCCGGTCCAACGTAGCTTATAAGGATATTTCATGGGATCCCGTCACTAAACAGGTAAGAATGGCAGTGGTTTGACTCTGATGTGCCGGATGTGAGCTACTCACTGGCGAAAGCCGCCCTCTGGTTATTTAGATTTCTGCATTTACACCTAATGGCCAAAAACAAAAATGCTAAACAGGAATTAATTAGCCGTTCAGATTACATTTTGATATTTTGATCATCCTGGAAACACTTATTGCAGTTCGGTTTGATAATAAGCCACTTCCGAGTTCCAAAAACCCTCACTTTCAAAATGAGGCCAAGTGTACAACCTTTCTTGTGAAAATGAGTTTGATTTGCATGAGAATGAAAAATCATCTCCATATCAAAGGCTGAGCACTTAACCTGGTTTTGATACAGAGGCCCGGGGGAACTCGGAAATGGCTTTTTCAATTTGACTTGAGAGACGGTGTTAGCCAAGATGTTATCTGATTCATACTTTTGTCAGACCAGATCCCTGAATGTAGTGGGCGCGCCTAATTTAATCCTATTTAGCTTTTTCAATTCTCTTTTTTTATTCTCCTATGACAACGTGTTTGCAATAAGGTGTATACTAAGGGGTGACGAAACAAATATTCCTTCTTCATAGTTGCGACCGAGGGTGGCAAAAACCAACCGCATATTCCAGGTGCTGAGCGCAAGAATGGTACCTTTACCAGGAGCAGGTTAGTTGACTTGCGTAAACTTGGAGTTGTTTCAGTTATGTTGATCAGCCGGTCGAAGATGATGTTACACGAGACGATTCGCAACGACGATTTTTAGCGCAATGCAGCGTGGCAACATTGCTGCGACATTGTTTCGAATGGTTACAACATTGTTCGAACACTCCAATACTGTGTTGCGCTGAAAATTGTTGTTGCGAATCGTCCCATGTAACGTCACCTTAAGGACGATGTCACGTCATTTACTGTTTTTTTTTTTTTTTTTTAAAGAAAAAACTTGTCCTCGCATCAATTGAATCCCAAAAATAATGGTTCAGTTTTGTTATTTAAAACAATATTTAGGCATTGAAACTCTTTCCTGTCGTCTGTTGCAACGGATGGCATGGGTGGACATTGATTAGAACTTGAAAAAGTTTGGCGAACGTTTTCAAGTTTTAATGCAATACCTGCAAATATCACCCAAAAGGTTATTATGGTTAGTGCTCCCTAATGAAGTTTGTTTGATATCTTCTTTTTATCTCTAACGGAGCATTTTGTGTATAGTTGAGGGCAATAAGTGATGGCCACATCAGTACGAAATTGATCTTCAAAAACTCATTAATACTTCATAAAAAAAAACAAAAGAAATGAATGTTTAATGAGTGTCTTGGTGTTTGATAAAGACACGGCTTAACTTTACGTCCAATTTTTTTAGACCAAAATAACCCCAAATCTAAATATTAGTGTAAGAATGAGTTGATCTATTTCAGAGATTTTGAGGCCATTAAAAAAAAAATCGCAGTCGTGTATTGTCAGGTTTAAAAACTCGAGGCGAAGCACTAAAACTTCAATATCCTCGTAACATAACCCCTTTACGCAACAGGACGGGAGAGGAAAGGAGACGGC
Organism: Porites rus; assembly: GCA_964035705.1. NCBI lineage: Eukaryota > Metazoa > Cnidaria > Anthozoa > Scleractinia > Poritidae > Porites > Porites rus. The sequence goes on from OZ037994.1 coordinate 10,672,117, forward strand.
AAATCTTGTGTGACAAGCTTGACAATAATAATGTCCTTTAAGAAGATGTTATTGTAAAAGACGTTTAGTGAAGATCACAACAAAACAGTCAAGTAATACGTACAGCAGTTTTGTAACTCTGAAACTGCACTAAGAAAAGTCGCGATTATAAGCCTGTGTCTTGCCGCATGCTGGTAGACGAAGAAATAAGCCACGTTTAGTTCCTTGCGGTTTTCTTATCTGAGGCAAGACTTATGCCTCTGTTGACAAAAAATCACGTTTAAATTAACCTCTTTTTTGGTAGGAATCGAAGTTATTAGCCGACATGTAAGGATTCTAATCTGGGATAACAGTTCGAAAAAGGTAGCGTAACAATTTAGATCAGTGACCTTAAAGTTAACCTTACTTTAGAGGGTTTTGTTCTTAGTGTGGTTTTGCTCATCCAATCAGCAAAACTGAAACCAGGCATGAACGACTTTGCTGCGCTTGGCACCAACTACGTGTATTTGCGCGCTCCTATGCCTAAGGGGATCGAGAACCCCGAGAAGCAGGAACTTAGATGTTAAGGACAGGGATCTAGAAATAGGGAAGGGTCAAGCAGGACTTCCCTAGACTCAACAGCTATAGATGCTTTATTAATTGCCTTTATTTTATTTTATTATTTTTTTTTTAAAACAGGAGAAAGAAACTTTTGAATTTTAGAGGCTGACAGTTTTTTTTATTGAAATGAAATGTTTTTAATTCGAATAAGTTTGTCTTAGTTAAATTAACTCTTTCTAAGCTAAATTAAGTGCTTTTAAAATCGACAGGAATTGTAAATAGGATTTTAATAGTTAGCATTGTTGTCAATAAAATTTTTTCACTTTGAAAAAAACATTATTATTATTATTATTATTATTATTATTATTATTATTATTATTATTATTATTATTATTATTATTATTATTATTATTATTATTATTATTATTATTATTATGGTAATGACTGTGATTCTGATAATTTGTCATGTTTATATATTATATATTATATACGAAATTCTGTGGTTTGACCACTCCAGTGAAATTTGCCGGTAGTTCAGCTATACTTTTACGTACCATGAAATATATTGTTCAGCGTTTTACGAATAAAATGCAATACTGATATTTGTATTATTTTTTCAATAGGCGCTTAGTAATATTCACTCAGTGCGTGCTACAATATCAGACAGAGATCCACTGACCTGGACCTTTAACCCCAAGGTAACGTGATTGAGAATATCGACATATGTTCATAAAAGAAACTGTACCATTCATCTGTCCATATTGTCCATAATACACCTTGTTTACCCTTCAAAGTTTTGCACGAGAATTGTTTTCACTGCCTCGGTATTACCCCAGGTGGTTGGGGGGGGAGTACTCACCAAAGTTTTATACCGGGAGGCTTCGCTCCCATGTCCAACCCCTTACTCTTGTTATATGCCATTTTTGACAGAAAAGGGACCCCTTTCGTATACCTTTTATTGACAAGTGAATGTGAAAATAGTGAATTGGAAGGATCTAAGAAAACATTTCATTTTAATATTGATCGTTTTTGTTTTTGTAGTGTCCCTCTAGTGTGTTTGATTCAGAGTGTCTTGCTCGTATTAACTCCAATGATGATTCCTTAGGTGAGTTTTGTATTTCTTTAAGGAAGCATGTGCGAACTTTACCAGCCATTGCTTTGTCTGTTGGCATTAGATCCTGTTAATACAACCCCATGAGCAAACACTGTCGGAAAAAGGGAGAAAGTGTCGATGACCGGGCCTGGCCGCTTTCGGCAATAGAGATCTTTAGATTCTACGGGGAAGACTACGAGTACGAGATTTTCTCAATGCTAAGTAGAGCGCGCGCGTCAACCAGCGTCATTTTGGTGGGAAACCGAAATAGCCATGGTCATTCTCTACACGATTTTCAGCTAGAATGCCGTAGTGACGGAAACAAGTTATCAAATGATAGAAGTTTTATTATTTTGCAATCGGGAGAGGGTTTAAACCCCTTCAATAAAGATAACAGTGCTAAAATTTGTGGTGAAAAAGAAAAGGACAGTGAAGCATTCCTGGGTGTCTATTTTTTGAGAATACGCGAAAAAGCTTGAAGTCAAATCTCGTACTCGTAGTTGTTCTTACTAGTCCTCGAAACTAAAGCTCTCTAATAATGACCACTGTAAGTGACCACAGCTTTAATGACCATGGCGAGGTTGCGTTGTAAATACGGGAAATTATTACTGTACTAGCATGTTCAATAAGTGCTTGTTTCATCGTCTTGTGCAGTACGTATTGGTACAAGTAGTTGCTAGTCATTGCGAAACTCTGCTGTAGTACTCGGACTGGCCTTGCGGTGTCCTCTTCTGGAAGACAAGAGACAAAATAAAGGCGGAATCATTTTCGCCGAAATTGTATTCAACCGCATATATAGTGATCGCTTTATACGAGAAAGTAGAAATGCAGGGTTTATTTGCGTATTTAAAAGGTATTTTGTCAAGGCGGTCTTAAAATAGGGCTATCCGCTTACAAGAATGACCGTTAGGACTGAGACCTTCGACTGCATTACCTCTTGATAATTTTATAAAGCCTGTTTTTGGTTATTCTACTTCACACTGGTTTCATTTCTTCTTTCAGTTATTCTTTTCGAACTTAACATGCTTTACAGGAGAGCGGTAAGTTAGTATGAAGGAAACGCTCAGTTTAATCAAGAATCATATCTAACTATTGCCTAAAACAGTAACCACCTTAGCTGTAGTTTCCCCCTCAGGAAGCAGTTCTTTCAAGTTTAAGACCTTGCGCGTTCACCCGCCCTGCAACTTATAATGGTCTGGGGAGGAAGAAGTGACAAAGGGGCAAGAGTCGATAAGCTGCCTCATACCCAGCGCGCTGTAGCGGATTCGTACTGAATTTAAGCGATCTGGAGAGATTTTGGTTCCGTGCAAGGGATCCCTGCTTCCTTTGACGCAAACGCGTAAAGTTCCCATGGTTCATTGCGCGATACCCCTTGATCACTTGCAGTCACTTTTTCTACCAAACACTTAAGACGTCCAGAAACGAGGCAGGTGCGTGAGTGTTGACTGTCTCTGAGGGAAACTGTCTCTGATAGGTTAAAGTCTCGGCTTGTATTAGTTTCTTCACTCTGCTGTCTGTGTCATATTTCTTTTTTGCTTTCATTCCCTTGTTCTTTATGTATGTTTCACTTTTTCATTTAGTCCACTGGCGAGAAAAGCGAGGTAGCTTGTGGTTGGTGTGCTATGAAGCTTTTTGAAGAAAATGGAGCACCGGTGCCGAATAAGTAAGGAATTACAGTCATTATAACGGGCCATCCTTGTTCGAAACCGTTTAACAGTGGGAGGAGTGTTTCACGTATCTCTCTTTGGTGTATGATGGGTTATTTGTACCTTTTTTTTTGACAGAACGTATGAATTACCTCTCAGTGGAGGAACTCCATATGACACTGGAGTTGATCTAGATCCGTCGGTCAGTTTAAAAGGTAACAATTCTTTTACTTACCTTCTCACTGTGTTTTGTGTTCTTGCTCAGGCTTCCCTCCTTGTACCTAGACAAACCAAGTTCTGGCTCACTTTCGACAGTGGGGAATGCGAAAATCAGAAAAGAAGTTTATAGTAAAAACTAAACTATCAGTTTAGTGGCCACTGTTGGAGAAACAAGAGTGAGACTGTTTCCCAGCTCCTTCTTTGGGAACCGATAGGGACTTTAAGATCCAACAACGCGACAGCAACAAGAACGTCGCTTAAAAAGTGAATTTGCGTTTTTTCAGTCTTTATCACGATTATTCTTACTTACTTTGTCAAATGTAGGCGAACCCTCCTGAAGTTGAATTTCAAGGGACCATATTCAAGTTCAGAATGCGAAATAAAATTTCGTCGTTGCTTGTTTATTTCTCCATAAAACACGAAATTGGGCATTTTCACGTCGTAGTCGTGCAAAAACGGCAAAGAAATGTACAAAAAAGCGTGATGCACGTGCAAAGTTGTTGTTTTGGTGGAGGACCTATTGTTGATTTTATACGTTCTTGTTGCCGTCGAGTCGTTGAATCTTAAAGTCCCTAACTGTAAAACACTGCAGACGCTCAAGGGGGCGCCTAGCAACAACATTCATGGACCAGCTAGAGAGTGACGCTACACTTGTCTTTCGAGGCAGGATCATGGCCAACAGACAGGAACGGGACAGACTTATAATCAATGCGGGTGCGCCCGAAATAGATAGACAAAACTATAGGCTTGTCCACGAGCTGCGAAGACCGAGCGGGGATCGCAAAAATGTGACAGATGCACGAAAATAAGTTGTAAAGTCTGAGCAAGTTCTTTTATGTTTGTCACTGATTCAAAACTAGGTTTTTAAAGAACATATGCCAAAGACAAAAGAAAGAAAAAGGAAAGAAAAATTTTTGTCTTATATTAATGGGATTGATGGATTGACCGTAAGTAATTGTTATTCTTCTAGCCAGCACTAATCGTTTCCAACAAGTTGTACGTGCAAACCGACAGCCAAGGCTGACAGTAAAACTTGTCTCTTACCAGAGAAAAGAGATGTATGAGTAAGTATCAATCGGTGCATTTTTTTTTACACCCGTAAAAACCCTTGCCGTCATCCCGTGATAACCATGTTTTTAATTCCTGTAGCATGTTACCAGATACTCTGTTAACCTGTCACGTGTATGCTCAGTTCATCTCTTTGTACCGACAACTGCTGACAGAGGCTGTCATGGACGAGTGGCGCGACTCACAAGATGCAGGTTATTATTTAGTTACTTATTGAATTTCATCTTATACATCTATTTACATTAAAGCCAACAATTGCTTGGGGACGGACCATTAGAAAAGTTATATGGGGGGATATTCTGAAAGAACAACGTCCAAGACACTTACTCGCAAAAAATTAGCAATTTGGGGCAGATTGTCTCTGAGATATTAGCCCAGTTATGCTCCGATGATTCCATAGAAATCCTTCTAAATCTTACCTGGTTCCTAATCTTATGAACCAAGCCTAATTTTGGAGGATTTGTATGGAATCGTAACAGCATAACTGGGCTAATATCCAGGGCTCGAAGTTAACTTTTTAATGCACTTGCAAAGTCGTGCTAGTAAGATTTTTTTCCACTAGCAAACTGGTGAGACCACTAGCAAATTCTTTCCTTTTGTTTGAGAGACATGGATGATTCTACCTCGCAAACGTTTGCTACTGGATATTTTACTCACTCGCAAATTATCAAAATCAATCGCACTTTGCGAGTTTGCGAGCGTTAGTTTCGAGCCCTGATATCTCAGAGACAATTTGCCCTGAATTGCTAATTTTTGGCGAGTAGACGTCTTGGACGTTGTTCTTTCAGAATATCTTAACAAATCCAATAATTTCACAAATTTCATTCTTATGACGTCATCACTCTATTCACGCAAGGGAAAATTTAAGTTAAAAATAAAACAATTGTTACATGTCAAATAGCCCCGAAAACAATTCGTGCACGGCATCTTTGACGAAAAAAAAAAATCATGTCGGGGAAATGTTAACGACTCGAAAATCGCCCCTTCCCCTCATAAAAGAAGCAAATTTGTTCTTGTTACCTGCTTTAATGTTTATTGTCAGGAGCGCATGCTTCTAGAGAAGCTTGCCTTATTGTAATATATCCTTGGAAAACAAATAAAATCCCGAAAACCCGTCTTTAAAAGCCATATGAGTTATCTTGCTCAAGAGGCAACCTCGTTCATGGCGCTCACGTTTTCCTAGACCAGCGGTCGTGGAGCACCTGATCTGTGAGTAGGATATTGCTTACTGAGGTGCTCGCCTTTCGTTCTATAGGTTTTATTATGGATACACTTATTTCAACTTTTCCCAAGATACTTTATACCACTGATGTCATGGATGCACTAAAGGTGGGTTCGGTATGAGTAATTTGTAGTCTTAAGTAATTTCTTTTTAAAGGCTGGAAATCGGAAATGTGTGATGTTAGATGTTAAAATCCGATTCTAGTTTTCGGATTCAGATTCAAGAATTCGACCGTCCAAAACGCAGCATCATTACAATATCTTATTAAAAAAAATTACGTTTTGATTAACTGAAAGTTCATCTTTGATAATTAACCAGTCTGTTTTTCTTTTTTATTTATTAAAATTATTTTTATTTCCTTAGCGTTGCTGGGATGAAAAAAATAAACGAGAACTCAAGAGATCTCAACGAGTAAGCAAATTGTTTATTTGTCTTTGTCTTAAATTTGCCTCTTCTGACTCGACGATCATTAAGTTGTGGAAAACTCTATCACACTTGGAATTACAGCTGTGACGTCACGGTTGACTGGTTCATTTTGTTGATAATGCGTATTGCCAGTTACGCCTTCTTTTTTCTATGACACTTAAGACATTACTTGTGAATGGCAAAATTACAGTTTTATGTCAAACAAATATCTCCCAAGCAATATATCAAATGTTACAACAAAAATGAACTTTGAAAAACTGTCAGGCTAACAACTTTCCAAAAACCACGATTGTAATCCGTTTCAGTCTTCTTCAAGTTCTGTCCATCCGTGCCTCCTTTTGTACTCTCTGTGCTACTTATACCTTGCTTTCGATTTTTGAGCAGTTATTTTTCTGTTTCATTCATTTTGGTGACGGTTCCTACTGTCTGCCTACTGAGTTTTGATAAATTCCGCGACACAGCTCCTTTAACTCAAAGTATAATTTTCGCGTAACTGTTGCAAGACGAAACATATCCATTGTGTTGACCAGACGAATCTATTTCCAAATTAAAAACTATCAGTAAAGTTGTGTTGTTTTCGTTAGAGAGATGGTGCTCACATGCGAAGATTCTTTAGGGAGGTTTACATGGACAGTGTTTTCCCACTGTTAAACTCGGCTGAATTACCGCCGTACATCTGGGGCAGCGACGAGAGAGAGAAGGTATTAAGACGTAGTTAAATTTGTCGCAGGATATATTTCTTGGAACTATAAAAATTAATAGAACACCTGTAACTTGAAGTCACGCATTTGCTTAATGCAAGGATAATGAAATACAACGCAAACAATACCAGAGATGAAGAGGGCATGAGAAAGCCAATTTTGAGGTCATTGACATGTAAGAGATTTTATGGATGTTGGAATGTCTGCAAAATTAAAAGGGTTTGCATGAAAATGATGGGTCAATGATTTCTGGACCGCTTGGCGTAATGTTTTGCGACTTTTTCCATTGCTGCATGTGTTTTCTCCGTTATCCAAACTACCATACCATTTTAAAACCTAAAAATTGACAGACGTACCATTTGTTTTATACTCTATTAATATCTGGTATCTTAGGGTTGTGTAATGTAATTTTCGCACGAGAAGGTACACTGAGCCGCAAGGGGCCTATTTATCCAGTGGATTTAATTATGGCCGACACAGTCGCACGGATTTTTATTTGCTCTTAACTGTTAAGTCGCTATGAGGCATCAAGTATGTATTCTATCACAAATCCTGCATTGTGATCAGGTGACGTACTAGTCACCTGATAGCTGCTGGTGAGCAGAGAAAACCCGGGTTTTCCCGATAAATTCTTTATAAAGGTTTTAAAACATTAAGTGCCTCTATTTTTGCAACATAATATTTGTAGATTTTTGCTCGATTAGAAAGCTAACTCGGGATTTCTATTAAAGCGGAAGATAGTTGACGAGGGGCGAACCCTCGTCAACTATCTGACGATTGAAATCACCACATTGTTAGTTATAGCATTATTGTGTTGTGGGAGTGCATAATGATGATAGAAACGAAGTTTTGGGCGCCCGTGCTTGATAAGGGGGGAACATCCGTAGATTTTGTATGAAGCTTAAGAAACCTTTATCGTCTAAATGTGCGCGCGCAGTTATAGCAATTCAGGCGCAGCAGATGATGCCCATTGCATGACTAACACACGAACGCGCGTCACGTTTGATTGTGGTAACCTTGTAACCAGTCTCTGCGCTTACTACGTCACTTCTTGCGCGGAGCCTTCACATCTTTCCGCTTAGGCTAGCTAGTGTAACGAAGGTATTGATCAATGTTAACTTAACTTTCTGTTTTTTTTTAGGAACGGCTATCGTGGATTCTGGCCTATTGTGAAAAGCGGACTGCATCGGAACTTTTATTTTCCCCAGATAGGATTTATAAACCTTTTAACGTGGATCGCTTCACCCTCGACCTATCTAAACTTACTCCAACGTAGTAGGTGTGAACAGTACCTAACTGACTGTAACTTCCTTCTTTTGTAACTGCAAGTAAGAACGTCTGAAAGGAGGAAGTCAACAAGAGTGCATTTATTTCACTGAAGGCTCTGACGAACGTATTTCATTGTTTCGTTTTTTTTTTCAAGTATTTTAATATGAAATTAGGTATATTTTTACATTAATGAATGTGAAAAAAATTATATCTACATTGTTTATTTATAAATAAAACTAATTATATTTGTTTCATTTCGGTTTCTTTTTCACTTAATCTAAACACAGTCCCGGGGGGGGGGGGGGGGGGGCGGGGTACTCCCTTATAACGGCTTAATGGGGACGTGCGGCCAGCCAGGGTGTTTTTCGGGATTTTTGTCTTAAGCAGGGTATCGATTTTATCAAGTTTTGTCTTAAACAGGGTATCTTTTCTTAGAAAGGAACACATAACCCTGTTCTTAGACGATAAACAGCCTGCGCGTATGTTCTACGAATGTCTTAAACTGGGTATCAAAAATCGGAATTCTGTCTTAAACAGGGTAGGAAAATCAGCGATTTTTGTCTTAAACCGGGTCAGGGTATGAGGGGCCTAGCCGCACCTCCCCATCCATATATCGAGTACCCCCCCCCCCCCCTGGACACAGTCTTCTCCTCGAAGGGCCGTTGTCGACGTTTCGGTCTGTTAGGCTAGCGCTATAGATCCTAGAGCCTAGCAACGATTGCGGCTCTGGGAAGCGATGGAAAGAAGGAACTTCTCGCTTTAATGTCTTCCGGTTTACAAGTGTAAAACTAGCCTGACTATACCATATTCTGCTCATAACTGCAAAACATTACGTTCTTTGGCGAGATATTAAGCTTTGGCATCTTGAAGTAACTGACGAATTTCGTCCGCTGCTCTCACGTCTATGATTGACACAGCCCTAAGTAGAAGTTTGGGAAGCACCAAGGTGCTGTGTTCTGTCAGGCCAAGGTGAATGCTGCGACTCTCATACCCTGCAAATAAACACGCATTTTATTTAACAAAAAAGTTCCAGTTCCATCCTTCTCGTAGGTGACCACCTTGGAAATAACCTTTTTGTTTGTCAGTTAAATACTCTTTCAAAAATTCTCTCCTAATCGACCACTAGGTAAATTTCTTAAACGACCGCGACCACTTTTACCGCCAGAAATTCGACGTATCCTTTTGTTTCCTGTTTCCAGTAAGCGACCACCCAGCGTAATCACGTATGATTGTAAAAAAATCATTGCTTGAATGTGACAAAAGTTCAGTTTTTTATTAAAATAGGGTTGATCAAGCGTGCTGACAGATAATGGCAGTTGACTTACAAAAAAAGATGGCTGTAATAGGATCTGTAGGTAAAAAGGTGAATTGTAACATTGATGCAGATGTTTTGTACAAAGTTTCAACAGTTTTAAGCACTATTCGATGTGAACACTATTGCCAATCGTTTATTTGCCTAATTTTAGCTTGTAAGGGGATGACTTTATGCAATTACGTTAATCAGTTCAGTTTGAGTTCATTTTCTTGATTTTTTCCCGTACTGTTGGTTTGCACGTGACGTCACGGCGGCCATATTGGCGATCAAGAACAAAAGCATTTCTCTTCTCTGGGAACTAAACTCCATTTTCATGTAAATTCTTCGAGAACAAATGCTATGGGACACTTCCGAGTTCCAAAACCCTCACCTTCAAAATGAGGCCAAGTGTACAACCTTTCTCGTGAAAATGAGTTTTATTTGCATGAGAATGAAAAATCATTTCCATATCAAAGGCTGAGCACTTAACCTCGTTTTGATACAGAGGCCTAGGGGGAACTCGGAAATGGCCTATTGTATTGACCCCCAACATGGCCGCCTTGTCACGTGGTGGCAAACCAAGAATACGAGAGTTGACTGTATTCAGTACTTTCTGTCAGCTCTCTCTTCACATGAAGTCCGAAGCGGTCTTTTACGCTCATAACACGGCAAAACCTAAAAAATACGTTTTACGAGTACCTTAAGTTACGGAGCGCATGAAGATGTAAAGAGTAGAAAGCATGGTTGCGGAATATGCCTCTGCGACGGAATCAGTAGATCAGCAAAACAGAGACAACGGTCAGATTCTTTGGGTTTGTTCTTTGAGGCAAAACGACGAAAGTGCCGCATCATTTACCAATGTTCGAATATTTTTATACCCCTGTTAGTCACTATTACGCGTCAGTGCAAATGGCTGTGTTGAGTTTTCGCAGGAGACTGGGTTAATGTTTTGCCGAACTGCACCATGGGACTGTTTTGGGGACGAATTTGGACCCAGTTTTCCGTGCATTGTCGTTTTGGCTAATAGCTCATTTCGGAAAAGAGTGATTGCCTGGGACCCAAACTAGGAGCGCGCGCATTTATGGGAGTATTTAGGGGGGAAGTGAATGCAAACAAACATGCCGGAAAGCGGAGTGGAATGTTTAAGCGGAGTTAAAACAGCTCAAAATAGCAAAAAGGAAGGTGGAATTGAAAGGGAAAAAAAAACATGATAACGTGAAGCTGAAGGAAGATGTGCCTGGGAGATTTCACTTCGAGAAAAACTAGAAGACTGCAAATCCGTGTGCTATCGGAGTTTAATTTTAAATTAGCGTTCTGAAACAAAAGTACATATTCTCGCTGGATACGTCTTGTCTTTCAGGGTACTCTATAAAATGCCAGACCAGGGGAGTTCCTGAAGTTATTTGTGCACAAAGGCACACAACAACTTGCATGCTCGGTCATATCACAAGGAGGCTGCTCACTTTGTCCCCCAAACAATCCCATAAATGCGCGCGCTTAGTTTGGGTCCCAGGCTATCACTCTTTTCCGAAGTGAGCTATTATCTATTCTCAAATCCCCCATAATATACTCTGCCCCCTTAACTTTTGCATAAACTACTGTTTTCAGATTCTCCTGGGAGGAATGCATATTCCAAAGACCATTTGAAAACAACAACTTACGCAAAAGGAATCGCAAACAAAGTGTATTATGGAGGATTCGAAAATAGTTTAGAATAAAAAGATAGTAAATAAACAGATTTGGCAAGTTCAAGGAAATTTTGGGTGCTGGATTCGCTTCTTACCTTGATCAGTTTTACTAGCTGCACTCTTGCTGAAGCGGAAAAGTTTACAATGCAAGACTACCAGGCGCTGTAGTTTTGAAGAACAACAATAGTTCTCCAAGGTCATCTTGGCTTCAGCTTCTTTGGAAGATTGGTTTCCTTGATTGAGCTAATGAGAAAGAAGGCAGACATGTAGCTTCTGAACAGGTTTCAAATTCCACTAGACTACTTAACAAAATATCACTTAATATTATAATATGGTCTACCAGTGCAACCATGAACGATACTTAGTAGGGGAGCGGTTAGTGTAAAACGCAGACCGCGGACTATTGTTTTCATCATGCAAATGAGTATGGGACAACAACGGTCCCATTGTTTTCTAAAATAATAGTCCGCAGTCTGCATTTTACACTAGGGACCTCAAACAAGGACGACGACGACGGCAGTGAAAACGTCGGTTAAAAAAAATGAATTTGCGTTCTTTCAAACTTAATCGCGTCTTTGGACCCGCTCAATTTGTCAAAATGCAGGCGACTTTTCCTGAAGTTGAATTCTTAAGGATTTTATTCAGGTTCAAAAAGAGGAAGGAAAATTCGTCGTTTTATGTCCACGTCCTCCATAAAACGTCAAATTAGGAAGTTTCACCTGGCAGTAGTGCAGTGGACGTCAAAGAAATGTACTAAAAAGCGTGATGCACGTGCAGAGCTGTTGTTTTGATCATTAAACCTAATGTTTTTTTTGAAGTCGTCTTTGTGGTCGTCGTCGTAGTTGCTTAAACTCCCTACTACCCCGTAGAGGACACTGGTTATGAAAGGCGGCAAACATCAAAGATAAAAACAACGGTGCTGGTGTTTATCTTGGAAGCACCCTGGTTGTCCACAAGCCTTTGTTTTTTGTTCACAGCAACTTAGCAGCAATTCCTCCGTACTCAAAAACTGCAATGCACAGGACACCCAATAATGCACAGAACACCCAACACAAATTAGAAGTTGCGTTCTCGCACCTCGAACGCAATTAAGCCAGATTTAAGTTTTTCTTTAATCTTGCCACTTGATAATGATGTCATGGCGACATCAAAATCTTGTGTTGAAATCTTTTCGCTAATTTTTTTTTTCTAAGTGATCACTAATAAATTAAATGCATCGTTTTTATTGGCCAATAAAATCAAAATGATATGAATGCTATTGAACCTTATTCAATAAAGGTTGCTTTAACAATATTATTGGTCATTAGCAATTGCGCATTTGGCCATAAGGAACTCACTCCAATGGTTTGCTTAAGTGACCACCAAACAATAGCCTCTCAGAGTGCCATTGGCCGATGCCCAAAGCAAAATTCATTGAATCAGGTACACATGTATATATAACAAAGCAGTCTGACGGGCTTCAAAACCATTCCTCTCTATTAACCATACATAAACCAGACAGGATGGTAAACTTCAGACCCCGATTGTTCAAAAGACGGATAGCGCTATCCACCTTACGAACAACTGGCGCCAAGAAAGTTGAAATTTCCGTTACAGTATGGTATCACAGTTCTACAAGATTTAGAAACAGTCCCTGTACGGTCGTTCGATAAATATTATATATGACGACAAATTAAATAAATAAACTTATAAATAAACAGATACATGACTTGCTGATCGTATTTTCCTGTTATATTTTTGAACACCTTCCCTCTAAGTAAAAACGCGAAATTGAGTTCTGTCTGCGCTGTACCTGTGGATGACTGGTTCCCCCTCGCCAAAGACGTTGGTACAAAAGTTCCCCAGTGTGCATGGCCAAATCTTGAAGGTGGCGCCACTGTTGAGAAGACAGCTTCAGTAAAGTCTGAACGATTTCATCATAGATATACAGCTGCGCCTCTCCTGTCCCATCTTCCACAACACACCTGGGTGGTGACAGAAAAGAGTTTGAAGCCGATTACGAAAATACTTCTTTCACGTATCTGAAATTCAAACGTTTCGAAGATGTTTTCCCAAGTATGGTTTCTCTTCACAAAACTTGACTCACGAAAGTGTCTTTGGATTTAGAAGGATCGTGACAGATGTAAGGCATGCATTTTTCTGTAGCCTGCGTAGCAGGTGGTTTTTTTCTTCTTCTTTTTTGCGCCTTGTTTTTCGTTCGTGTTTCGCAAAGTAAGAGATCAAACGAGAAAACCATGGGGAGGGGGCGAGAGAAAGGTTATTCTCTACTTTTTTCTCCTCTCCCCCTCCCTCATGGTTTTCTCGTTTGACCTATGTTTAGCTTTCGCACGCTGCATATTAGTGACATAAATTTCCTTCCAACTATAAGCCAGCCCAATTGATTTAGGGACGCAAATTTCCCTCCAAGCATAAGCCTAGACCATTTTGAAACGCATTTCCCCCTGTACAAAAGTCCCTCCGAATATAAATCCCGCCAATAATAAGCCCCTCAAAAAGGGCCTTCGAAAGATATAAGCCCGGGGCTTATTTTCGGAATTTTAGGGTACTTAAACAAATAAGCAAAACAGCAAATATATAAAAACCTATTTACTTTAGCCTAGAAAACTGGGTTTCCATAGTACAGTCCATGAAGTAATACCTTGCTTCAGCGTTAAATTTATATCCCGCTGAACTGAAACAGCCGCTGGTACATTCGTTTCTAAATGCCAACTCCCCGCATCGTTTACACAACCAGCGCAGACTTGCTTTCTGAACAGCGGTTACTCGACAACGTACGCGTGAGATAGTCTGAATGAAGTTCCCTTGACTCTCGTTCCGAATAAGATCGATGAGATATCGATTCGGAAGAACTGTCGTATTTTCTTCGGCCGATGTTGATGCTGTGACATTATCTGGAGGTCGAGGGTTTAGCTGAACGTCGGTGATGTTTGAAAATGTTCGTCTTTCTACAACAATCGATGAACAGGCTTCAAAAGTGCAGTACATGTTTCTCGTGCGGGAAAATTTTCTTACGAATCTTCGAAACTGGACAAAGGCACCTGAAACAGATCACAAATCACACTAATAATTATAACATGTCTTGTATGTGCTCATTAGACCTTGTCCACTGAAATATAATATGCTTTAGTAAAAGCCAATAAGATAGATACTACAGACAATTAACAATTACTCCACGCTGCACTGTTGTAATGTTGAAGTACGCCAACAATTTGAAAGACATCAGTAGGACCAGGAAAGGTTCGCGGAGAGCCTGGGGAGGGAGAGAAACTCTCGGTCCAAGTCCTCCTCCTTTTTCCGGGACAGATTTTTTGCGGATCCCAGACCTCTCACGTTATTTCAAGCACGGTTTTTCTTAGCAGTTTTTTGGTGTTGTGGACGGGTGCAATCACCAAATGACGTCATACAAAAGACTGACAAGACGCAAAACAATACCCACACAAGACAAAGAAACACCCCCTAGAGGTACCCCCTAGAATGTATATTTCTATCACCAACATAAGAGGTACCAACTTCTTCAGTTGTCATGACTTTATTAGGGTCTGGAACAGTGCATTTAACTGTCGAGTACAGACGCCATTAGAAATCGCACTGACTCCGGTCCTTCGCACATTAAGGTGATGTTACACAGGACGATTCGCAACGACGAGTTTTAGCGTAACACAGCGTTGCAATGTTGGAACAATGGTTTACCTATTCGAAACAATGTCGCAACAATGTTGCAACACTGTGTTGCGCTAAAAATCGTCGTTGCGAATCGTCTCGAGTAACATCACCTTTACTTACCAGGCAACATGCCATAGATATAGCTTGTCCTCCTCACGTCCAAATACACAGAGATTGTGTTTGGAGATCGAAGGTCTTGTACTCTCAGTAGTATAACAGCATTGCTAAGCAGAGTGAACCCCAGCTGTAGATCTTTAACCGCTGTAACCTTAATAGGACCAAACTTTGGTACTTCTACCAGTCCATTTGGCAACCGCTGGCTCGGAGAGTCAGACTGGCGCAGCTCACGGCCGACGATGACACCTCGAAAGCTGATCTGCATGCTGGAAGAACGACTGGGATGAGAAATATAAAGGAGATACATGAAAATTTTCGCGTTTGACTGCAGTTATTATAAACATTTTGGAAAATGAAGCTGAACCGTGTAGTGTAATCGCAGATATACATGACATAATGCAAACTAATAACTACCAATATATAAGGCTTTTAATTTTCAGGCTATTGCAAAAAACCATCCCAAACGAGTTTGCGTAAACCTTAAACTTAAAGTTTTCCAGCTTTTTAGAATTTTGGCGGAGCTGGGGCCCGTTTCTCGAAAGTCCCGGTAACTTTTCGGGCCCGAAATCAAATATTCAAACCCAAATATAAAGAATAAGAGCGCGGGTCCTAGCTAGCAAACTACTCCATTTTGTTTCATTAACTCATAGTTTTATCATGTTAGATGGAAAACGTTTGAAACCTCGATCTTCAATGTAAACGGAGACAGCTTACTGGGCCCGTTAATTATCGGGACTTTCGAGAAATGGGCCCCTGGACCAAAATGCAAAATGCTGGACACCGCCACAAATTTCGTGAACAACTATTAGCACAGTCGTTAGTGCGCATCCTTAAGTGCGGGAGGTTCCGAGTTCAATTCCGAGGTATAATGACCTCAAATCCTTGTTTTGATTTCTTTCCTTTTTATGCAGCCTTTAAGTAGCTTTAAATACCCGTAAAACAGAGCACTGGTGGAAAGAGGGGGGGGGGGGAGGGGTAATGAGCGCACTGTCGGCCTCATGTTTCTGAGTCTAAAAGTGTATTATCATGAGTTACCAACGTAAAATAAGGACCTTTAGCTATGTTTTGAATCAATAAAGTCAGTGGACAACAAAATACTATCTAACTAACTTTAAATGACACTAGGAAACAGGGCAGCTGTACTAACGCACAAATGCTATGTCAGAATCAAGTTAAATAATATGATCGATTTCTGAACAAGGCGGTTGATTTCAGCAACCGACGTTGGAAGTCATCTTCACAGATTGCACTGGGATCAACAGCCTTCCTGATGACGTACAGTTACTCGAATGCTCATACACCACTTGTCAAATTCAGTTTCATACCTTTGTTGCATAGAATTCTCACTTTCTTCTTGTTGTCCCGCAGTATCACTAAGAATGGAGTCTACAGTACATAATTGATCATTTCTTAAAAAATCCTCTTTCAAATCATCCAGCACTTTTCCAATTTCCTTACTGTTTCTTGTATCCGTTGATAAGGCAACTAGCCTACAGCTTTCACACCAGCAAATTCTTTCTAATTCCATATTGGAACTGACGCTAATTAATAGCTCCAAATTGCCATTTCTAAAGATCCAGGAACTTTCCTCCTCCGGGACCTTTTCCGTGATGACGTAAAAACAACCCGGATGAAGAAACCGGGACCAACACAAGCTTTTCTTCACAAGTTTTAGGGCGGAGTTTTTTCTTTGGAGCTGAAATTCTGAGAGAGAAAAACAGCTACTTGGACAGGAGTCACCCCGTTCTGAGGTAGTGCTCTTACTTCCCGCGGTCACATTTTCAACGTCACTTTTTTGAACAGCAACAATTTTAATTTCTACACCACAAGGGTAGGAGACTTCCTCTTTAAGTTTTCGGAGTATGGGAAGCTCACAGTTTCTTACCATAAATAATATCTTGCAAATAAATTCACGACCCTTCGCGTCTGTACCATTCTTAAGACCTTGATCCACGCTTTCATCTGTTTCCTTCTTCCTTCCAGAACCTCCCTTCTCCCGCTGGTTACACGTGTCTTTAGAAATCAAAACTTTTGCATTTTCAAATGAGAATTGGAGATATGTGCGGCCTCCACCTTCAGATAAACTCGCTTGACTGAGATCACTTGACCTAAATTTCTCTGTGATCAATTCAAACTTGCTGATTTGAATCATGGCGTTAGAATGCCATGTCTGTGCATAAGGGCAGTTTGTCTTGCAGCAATTTCTGACACAGTCGTGGTCCGCGGATTGTTGGTCAACAGGGATAACAATACAACTGACTTCTCCAGTTTGATCAACGAGTCGTAATCCACCAGTTTTTGAAGAGCTTCGTAACAAACCTGCAAGAAGCTGTGTATAGAAATAAACACACAGATAAATATATAAATAAGTAAATAAATCACCTTACTAGATGATAGCACAAAGAGAAACATTTGTACATGCATGTGTAATACCCTCTCGTATTCTTCCAGTTATGTCTGGCATCAATGTTTGCTCTACACTATACTAACACAACTGGCATGAATACAAGAAGAAACAGTAGGTTTGCATTTTCGTTGTAATTCTTGGCTCTCTACTGTCTATAATTACCTTCGAAACCTTCCTCTCTACAAACCAAGCAGCTCCATTTCTTTCTGATCTTTTTATAATGATCTTAAGCTTAGAAGACAATTTAGGAGTTGCTATTATTCTTTGCGTGAAAGAAATCCTAGTACTTGTAGTCGTGGCTGTTTTTCTTCATCTTCTTTTTTTCTTTTTACCCGAGGCAAGATCAAGGAAACAAAGCATATTTGTAAACCTACCACTGGATGGTTGAAACAATCTTGAGTCAGAATCTTGTACATCCATTCTTCTTTTTCCTGTGTAGCAGTTATGCGTTTTGATTGCCCGTTCAGCCACGGTTCCTCCGCCCATTTTTGATTCACTGCATCAAGAAACTCCTTCACAGTTGGAAGCCAAGGAAATTGCAGTTCACTAATTCTATTTGGGTGGCATTCATGAGGTATCTCAAAAAATTCATCATAGATGTTTCTTGGTAGAGCTCTGTTCGAAACTGAGCCATTTCTGATGAAGGACAGTAGTTGTTCCAAAACACTTTCCTTGTGCCGCGCGTCTCTGATTTCCTTCCTGTCAAAACAAATCAATTTCACTCTTACAATACTAGAAATTACCAGAATTTCCGTCTACCTTATTGTTGAACAATCACTAAGACGTTTTCGCGTTTTTTCAAGGACCCAAGTTTTTCAATTCACCTGACAACGAAGCCATCATACTAAGGGTTAAATTTTAAAATGAGTAAATATGAAAACCGATCTTAATTTTTTTCCAACTCAGACTTTACGGGGTCTTTACGCCATCTCTTGCTTGACCTGATGTAAGCCCGTAGTTCGAGGCGGGCTAATATCTCATAACATTCCTATAGTTTCTCTTAGATCAGTTAGATCTCCTCACCACTTCCCTTTTTCGTGTGGCAAATATACAAATAATAAAACGTCTTAATTCTAATGAAAGAATCTGGGACGAGATTGAGTAAAGTATATAAACATCTTTACCGGTTCTGTCTGGCAGAGTAAGCAACCAACTGACTTGTCCTGTGTGAAGAAGAAAGAATAATGTTCATCTAACGGTAATAATTTTCATCTAACCTTGTTCCCTCCATCATTAAGTGGTGTACAGTTAATAGTTAACTATAGAGGACCTCTTGTCTCAACGCATCAGCTGAGCAACAAAATTTTGCTCATAACGAAGTCGAACCGGCTGTCTCTATGAAATGCTTTTCTGGACAATGCCAGATAATGCGCCGAAACATCAAATATATTTTTACATTTATTTTTGCCTGTAATGCTTTAAAAAACCGCTTCAGTTCAATGTTAATTTTTGCTTGTTTGTTCGTTTGTTTTTTCAATTTGAAGTTCCTATGGGTGAACGATCATAATGAAGCCATTTTGTCTCGTCATGGTATGTAGGAGCCGCGGATCACACCAAGTGACCATTTTGCGACGAATGGTTTTAAGTTGCGTATGACTGGGTCAGATTCCTAGTCTCTTCGACCTTTCGACTATCAATTAATTAGCCACTCTATACCTTAGCATCTTCACTGCTGGGCAAGCAAATCAGGGCTACGGCATTTTTCAATTGAGAATCCCCGGTGAATTTTATACCGAATTAATCATTTGCACAATGAAATGCCTCCAGTGACGTCGTCGTTGCTTAAGCTCTCTAGTGACCCGCGCGAAAGACGTGCCGGCCTACAGTACGAACAGACCCGAAACATCTCCGCCGCACTCGATCGCCGCACGCGAGAAAAAACCTCTAAGTATCTAGGGTATGTTGCAGCGTGTTAAACGTATTACCTGTAAGAGGGCGAAAACTTCTCAATAACTTTATCACACATCTCCAGTAAGTCTACGTAATCAGCTAGAGTGAGGTTCTGCCCTAACAGCGCCAAGGGACTTTCACAAGGGCTGAAAGGCTGGATGAAGGGAAAAAAAGGTCACTTCTAAAATTAGCCAATTCAAGGCGAAACGGAAACTTATACTGTCACCTTTTTCTTCCACTAAAAAATCCCGTCAGGGATCTCTTCTTCTAACTTTAAAGTTAAGAAAAATTGTAACCTACTAGTCAAAAAGCGAAACTAACATGTAACCAAGAAGAAGCCTACAGCAGGAGCAGGAAAATCGGGCGTTACCTATGCTGGAACCACTTTTTAATAATTTCTACACATTTGTCTCAGTTTAAAAATTTCCTGAGACAATTTGCCGACAAATATATAGAAAATCTAAAGCAAGCGACTGGAGAAATTTAAGCACGGGTACGGCCCGCAAAACTTGTTAGTAGAATCCTTTGCTGTGTAGCTCTTTTTCAGAACAGCCGTTTTACGGAAATTATTGAACATTAGATTCTTATACAAACACTGTAATATCTCACACGATTGCCTTATACCCAACAAGATGGCTTCCAAAACCGTGATAAGGTTTATTTATCTGATCACTGTGCATTATTTTAAGCAAAAATAACTATTTCAATAGTACCTTCCAAGGTGATGCAAGGGATGAAAACTTGATAATCTGCACTGTACTTTGTGTGCAGCAAGACAATCCAAGAACTTTCTAAAACAATAAGAAAAATAAAAGTTTTTGAAGGACTTACTTTATGCACCTATCAATGTAAATCCCGTAGGGGGGGGGGGGTGCGGGCAAGGGGCGGGGATTTGATGCCTGAGACTATCCCCGTGTCGGGCTTTTGATCGTGCGAAGCGACCCCGGGGTCGGGACATTTGACTTTGACCGATAGAAGCCTGGTATCAATTCAGAAGCGGTAACCAAGTCCGTCCCTCGAGGCTTTCTGAAAGTCACGCTGTTGGAGAAAGTTATAAAGTTTTCATTTGTTTTAATCGCCATAATCCGATACTTTACACTGTCATCTAAACAGATAATGTCTATTTTGAGAAAGTTTTTACCTTCAAGTTCCCATCTGATTGTAAACCTCGATTGAAATCGAATTCTACCATGAAAGTAGTAAGAACGTACTTTTGAAATGTTCTTTCATTCGTTTTATATAGTATTATAGTATTGTTTGTTTAGATGTTTCCCCTTGGGGTTGGGGCTTTTTTGACACTTTTGATTGACCTTTCGTTTCCCACCACGGGGAATTTGATCAAAAAATTTTAAAATTTGTCAAATCCCCACCCCTTGCCCGCACTCCCCCCCCCCCCCCCCAACGGGGTTTACATTGATAGGTGCATTATATTTGCTAACTGTGATTAACCACCCACGCTTACTCAAAGAGGAGATCTCTGTCACGCAATTTAAGGTATTTCTTCCGACAAATCGAGACAACAGTGAATGGAACAAGAGAAGCATAGGAGAAAATATCCCGAGTCTTAGCAGAACAGCCACTCCAAAACCACAAGAAAGGCTAGTTTTTTGTAGGCTTACCCCCAATAATATGTTGCTGTTCCCATTAAGGAACACAATTTTTTGTCTAGAGGAAAAACTCAAGAAGAAGATCTTCGATAAGTTAATTTATACTTTAAGCTTCGTTCCAGCACTTTCAACGTCAACAAAGCCCAAGTATACGCCACGAAAGCGTCTAGTTACTTCGTTTTAAGTAACGGCATTCCACCAATAGTGTCATATCAAAGCAAAAGCACCACTAACCTTTCCTTTCCTACACAAATGAACATTGTGAACAGTAACATGAGCACCAACACGCAAGCCACGACCCAGATTTACACAGGGCTGGTGATTAATGTACAGTCTACGAAAGGAATTACGTTTCAAAAAATTTATTTGAGATAGTCAAGTCAAAACACTAAGATTTCATACAGTGTATGGGAATTTTTTGCTGTACGCTGTACGATCTCAGTTTTAGTAATTTTGAATCTAAGATATAATCAATAAAAACGCAACATAAACAACATAGCCCACAGTAAAATTCATTACCTGGCATTTCGATTTCCCACTACGCCACTAACAAGCCGCAGTGCACTGCTTAAAATTCCTGGAGAACCTTAAAACATCGCAAAACAGCAAATCTTGCCGTTCTCCACAAAAGCACACTGTTATATTACATTTAAACTTATTACACACCTTATTTTTTCGTCCAGTTCATAAACTCCAGCTTCAGGTTTGAGACATTTCGTTATCACACCCTGTACGTATACAACATGTAGTCAAGGAGTAGATGTACACTTTTAATATGCATTATAATAAACTTTAGATATAACGCGCACTTTGATTAACTGAAAAAGCGTACTTTGTGAGAGTATAAAACACGGAGCTAAAGCTGTCACGCCACGTTTTGAAAATTAGAAAGTAATGCGTGTGGAATTTAACGGATGCTTTTAGAAAGCGGCTACAGCAGTCAAGAAGTAGGGAGAAACACTCGACTACATCTCGTGTTCCCCCTAGACTTCTTCCTTGCCCTAACCACTTCCTGCGTGCTTTAGAACAGAACAGAGCACAGTCAAAGCTTCTTTTTTTTTGTTATTTATTATTCCGCTCAGAGAATAATAATTACCTAGATATTGTTTACCGACCTACCGTGTAAGACATGTTAACTGGGGGCTTTGGTTTTGCTACTGCAACATCTCTGCATAATGGTTCCTGAGCAGTAACACTTCTTGATGTTGTAGCTAACTTTTGCTTACTTTTTATCGGACTCATATCCTCTCCTTGCTTGTCAATTTTCAGGCGCTTGGGTTCTGTCTGAGAAAAGAAAGTACCGGTAATAGTTTAACAGAAGGTTAAACTGACGGAGTACATAACTGTATGCCAACATATACTGATCAATTTACAGAGAAGGCTATGGTCCGTTATGCTCCTGACCTCAGCAGGTAGGTGGTTGAAAACTGAAGCCATTTAGCCAATTCAACGTACACTGTAAGAAGATCGGCCTCCTTGGCATATTTCTTTAGAACAACACTAGCGCACGCATTCTGGAGCCGTTGGAAGCGTTTTAGTTGATAATCTGGTAATGGATAAAAAAACAATACAGTTGACTCTCTCTTAACGAACACCTCTGTAAAACGGACACCTAGAGTTGGCCCCTGCCTTTCTCACTCCCTTTATTTTACTCTCTATAAGACGGACACCTCTCCATCACTGCTCCGTTTTAAAAATTACTTAAAGCTACAGTCTCAGTCAATTGTTGGGACACTTTTAAGTCTCCTGGCCCTCCCATTGTTGATGCACAAGATTTGGTGAGTTAACTGCAATAAACAACATTGTGAAGGAGAGGAAACGGGCGAGAAGGAAAAAAAACAGCGTTCAGTGGAAGTGTCCCAGCTATGTTTGTCTGAGACTGTAGTTAAGCAACACAGAAAGCAGAGAAGTCAACACAAGGATGAAGTGGCACCTGGAATCGAACTTGGGACCTCTCGCACCGAAGGCTACGCACTAATCATCCTCGCTCCTAATGGTCATGCAAAATCTTTCCCATTCTCTAATTCACGTTACGATTCCCGGCCGCATCTTCATAGATATGCACATCTTTTAGCCAGTCTACCATAGATTTGTAGTAAGGAAGCGGGAAAGGGGTACCTTTTCAAGGCCTCCTATGCAGGCTACTCCCCTCCCCCCCCCCCCCCCCTTAATGCCCACCTAGCGATCCCCTCTTCTTGTGGATAATGGAAAATGGTATAAAGGATTAAGTCCCCAAATTTCACATTTTCAGAGATTGGCCTCTCTAGATTTAGAGACCCCAATGAAATAACAGCCCTCACCTTATCCTCTTCATCACTTTGAAGACGCTTGATGCTTCTTGACGATCTTACAGTTATTCCCGGCTGATATTTTTGAAACTCTGAATGCCGAGTTGAGGCCAGAATTCGTCGTTCATTTCTTGTTCCCTTAGTAGTAAAAAATTAAAACATCATAGAAAATGATGCAGTCAGAGAGCAATAGAAAAGTCACTCAAAGCCAAGACTTAAGCATGATTTCAAATATCACACCTTGTTCATAGTGGTTTCTCTTAGGTTTCTGAACACATATGCCTCGCCAACTTGCAGGAAATTGTGCCAGAACATAAATTGGTCCCCCTGAAGAAAACAGAAGCACTTTCAGCCGGCCTTGGCCCCATTTTCAGCTCTTCTACATACTACCCATGTAATAAATGGTTCAACAAACAAGAACAGTCAGTGTAAAAGTCAACAAAGGGCTCTTTCCATTTGTCAGAACTGGCCAGCCAAACCATTGCCGGACCAGTCAGTAAGCAAATGAAATCAGCTTTTGCAAAAGGGTTTTTGCTGAAAAACCATCTACTTTGTGCATACTATTTCGGATTTGACTGATCTGACTGGATAGTTTTGAAAAAAGCAGAAATCGCATTACAATGGGAATGGTCTGGCCAGTCAGTTCTTACAAATTCAAAGCACCTTAAGACTTTACCTTTTACTTTACGGATATACATGTAATCTACACTAGAAGCTTGACCCTCGCATTTGGAAAAAACTCAGTTATTCCTTTAAATGCCAGATATTGTGAATTTTCATTGACTACAACAAGCTTGTCAAGGCACGTACCATCTGTTAGGCTTAGTTATCTAAAAGAAGAAATAAAAATAAACTTTCCACCCTTTCCTTGTCAATTATATCAGGCCCTTACCTACCTGGACTACGACTGAGGTTGTAAGATTTGTCTCAATACAGGAAAGTTTAACCAAGAAGAACGGCTTTCCAATACTCATGCTGTGGTGAAAAATAAACAAAAATAAGACTTTGGTAGATTTTGCATGGGATTCAAGACAATCTAAAGTAGAGTCAAAATGACAAATTCACTTTAAAAAAATAATAATTAAAAATATGATTCGAATGCCTTAAAGGTACAATCACAGTTGAGTCAATTACATACCTGTGGACTGGGCTTAGTGCAAAGATATTGCCACAGATGTTTAGATTGACAGCTGAGCTGTACACAAGAAAAAGGCATCACATGAAGGTCAATTACCAAAAAAATAATGATCTAATAGATACCCTCCCAAATACATGTAAATGCTTCTTGTCAAATAAATGCACCCTCAAAGATGTTAATTTTTTAATTAGATGATCTCTAATTAGGCCCCCCGTCTAACAGACTCCCCCCATCACAGCAAATAAATACTAGGAATTAGCAAAAGGTACTAAAATCATTAGAGTTTGCACATTGCATTTTGTTCAATGTCAAGTTCAAAGTAGGGATAGATTAACAATGACAACAAAATGACCCATAAGGGCAACCTGATTGACCTCTCCACAATATTTTTTAGGACAGTCTTGGTAGACACTAGGGAGCATATTCTAATAAGCAACTTAGGCATTTTTCAACAGCGTATGTCAACTGGAAGTGGGGCCTTTTCCATGGCTTTTAATTTTCCTGCAATGCACTACCAAATTTGTATAATCGCTTAAATGTCTTTACTCTTTTAAAAGAGATCATTCTTGCCTGAAAATTTGGACAAAACCACAGCCCAAGAATGCAAAAATCCACTTCCAGTTAACATGCATAGTTCAAAAACAACTTTACTTACGCTCTCAACTATCTACAAAGGATATAAAGAGGGAGAATTTGATAAAACAAAGACACCCAACTTGTATCAAGAAAGTTAAAATGTCACCCGTGTGAAAGGCATGGGACAAAGAAAACATGAAAACAGTCTTTTGAATCCTTGTGATAGGACTTGAACTGGGACAACATTTCTGCACTTTTAACACTGCACTTAAAAGGGATTTGAGGCAATCTTACGAGACACACATCTTGCCCACTGAGGACCATCAGCTGTAAGGAAGTCATTGGGTAATATTGTTGTCATCCAGCTTAAAAATTTTCCTTTTTAAATCTGACCAAGAGGTCTGTCTATTAAAAACGATGTCAGCAGCTCACATCCTTTCCCAGAAAGATACATGCAACTACATGATAATACATTGTATTATCATGGTGAGCTTTAATTATTTAAGCATTTCTAAGTAAGTTTTTAAACAAATAACAACGTTCTTAAGGTTTTTCACCTTAAAACATCTGTTTATTGTGAGCAAAAAATTAAAACGCAGACTTACCTACTTTCTTCTTGGATCTGCTCAATGGTCAAGAACTCAACAGCTTTGTTATCATGTGCTGTTCTTGTAGTGGCCTTGACTGGAATACATTTTCCAGTGATCTCAATGTAACCAGTTTGTACATCTTTCACATGTACTAACCTCTCTAAATTAGATGACATGGTGTTAGGCCTATCAGTCCCAAGAACGGCTATGCAGCCATCACCCAACAGGAGAAAAAAATCCTAATTTTCCTAATTTTCTTCATTTTTGGAGTGGAAAAAAGGGGAGGTAAGAGGAGGTCTACTTACGTACAGTAACTTCAAACTTACTAACCAGATAACAATCATGATAAATTAAACTGAGGAAGCTGAAACAATCAAACCTTACTTCATTGCAGCACAATTTTGTTTTGAGAAAAGTAATAATTATTGTTGACAAGGATTAATTTTAATACGGCCCAATCTAATTGAAAAATGCCTACACTCTATGTAGAAGGTAACACAAAGATTCCCACCACTTCTCATAATGAAAATCAAAAAGTACAAGTCATTGAAAAAGATTTACCAGAATTAGCACTACATTTGTTGGTGAGTTTCACTGATGGTAAACAAGACTGAGGAACATAATTCCATTCAGAAATCACAACTAGCTTATCAAGGCACCATCTGTCAGGGTTGGTTATCTAGAAAAAAAAATAAAAGGACAAACAAAAGAGTTCACTCAGTCATTTTCAGGAAAAAAAAAACTTAAAAAAATAGAATATAAATCCAGAACTGTATTTTCAGAATAGACTAATGTATAATTAGTGACTTGTTTACCCAGACTAGCCCCATAAGCAAAACCAGCGTTTGTGCTCAAAGTTCACTATGTAAAATTAATGTACAAAACAAGAAGAAGTGGGTAAAATGGATGTTTTCTGAAACAAAAAGTCAATGATGTACACCTACATTTTCGCTATCAACAATAATAGATATTTACCTCACAAATAACTGCAGTGTAGTTATCCTCGATGTACAAAGTACCTGAGGTTGCAGGGGGTTTTGCTGATTTGGGGTGAATAGTTAAGTAACCAAGAAGAATAGATGGTATCCTTGAAATAGACCTGTACCCTGAAAATTAAAAAAAGATTTACATTGTGCCCTTAAATTACTACACGTGTATCTATTGGACAAGTTATAACAACAATAATCACTCCATCTGCTGGACAGCAAAATTGAAATAAATGTGGTCAGATATCTGCCAAGTTAAGTGCGTTAACCCTGGGTCCAACCTTAGAGTGTCTACAACCATTGTTTGCACTCATAATACATGTATTTATTATAACTCATAGCTGAGCAGGTTTGATACTTGGAAAGACAATGACATGAACTGCACAAAAACTGAAATGAAGATCAATTTAACCAGTTGGTCATTAAACCAGAAAAAGTTTTTTAAACCATGGCCTCTGACATTCTGGCAGGCAGGAAAACTTTTCTCAAGCTGTTTAGTTTTTCCATTACCTCCCAGTAAATGAAACCCAAAACAGTCAAAATGTTTGTTTCAAAGTTCACTTGCAGGGTTTTTTTTTCTACCCCACAAAAATATTTGTTACAAAAATTGATTTACAGTTGAGTCTCCATTAAGCAGGCACCCTCCATCAAAGTCCTGAATATTCAGCGGCCACCTCTAATAAGCGACCGTGGCCATCTTTTTGCCGTCCCAATGACAGTTTCCCCATTGTTGTCATGAGGCCATCAAGCACTTGACTGATTAAGTTTGGCTTTAGTTTAAGAATACAGTCGACTCTCTCTTCACGGACACCTCTATAAGACGGACACCTCCCTAAAGCGGACACCTGGAGCTGGTCCCTGCCTTTCTTTACTTCCTTTATTTGACTCTCTATAACACGGACATCTCTCTAAGATGGACACTTACTGCCAGATCAGACAATTAATATTATTTTCCTCTGACTGTATAATAAGCAGCGTGCAAAAAAAGTCATGCCCGATATCCTGGGGCTAGTGGATTTTAAAATTGGGCAAGTGAATCTTGTCCTTAACTTGCCAGAAGGGCAAGTGAAGTTTTTGGGGAAGTTGAAATTTCAGAAGAACTGTAATCAATGCTGCTCAAAAAAAATTTTTTTTGGCTACTTAAAAGACTCTTGGGCTAGTACATACTACAACAACTTGCCCAAATGGCAAGCCGTAGAACCGACTTTCTTTGCACCCTGAATTAAGTAACATCATCAAGACAGCATTCTGAAGTGTACATGTAGCTATTGTTTTCGGACTCTAATTCAGTAGTTACAAAGCTGTAGTTTGAAAGAAATTAGGAACTTAAAGCAAAGCGTTACAGCAAGCTCTCCTCTGCCAACTGGAAGTAAAAGAGCCCAAAAACAATGCAGTGCACATGCTTGGAAATGACCTTTCCCCATAGCCCCAAATCCTGCAATGTAAAGACCTGTCTTGTGGCATAGTCACTACTATGTGGGTATAAAATTTGACTTTTTCTCCTATTTGTAATAATCACTGGTTTTAAAACCTATCATAGATTGTTTCTCACTTTTTCAAGAAAGTATTTGATGTTTCTGGTTTTCCTCCCTGTGTTTTACTAACAGCGAAAGCAAAATGAGCGAGAAACCTTGTAATCACTATTTGGGTGCCACTTCCTTGAAGTGAAAATTTAATAGGCCATGGTGGTATCTCTTGGACGTACATGTACTCTCCCCAGGATTCCATATCCACAACTGCTGTAGTAGAGGTCATTGTAGCAATTTGCTTAAAGTCCCTATTGACTCCTGAATGTTACAAACTTACACGGGAAACAAGACGTTTCAATACCAAGTTGTTTCCGTACAAATTGCACAAAAATTTTGTTCACTTCAAGTATAGTTTGCCAGTGAACAAGAAAAACACCTTGGGTGAACATATTCGCTCTTTAACCAAGTACGTGGAACTATTTACACCTCGAATGAATAACCTTGAAACGAAACAACTTTGTATCGAAACGACCGGTAACCCTTGCATGTGACTCCAACCATGATTTACCTGAAATGTTATCTGCTTTTGCTGCATTGCAAACGAGGAAACCACTAAATATATCCTTGTGTTTCTTCATCAAGGTATCCAGTGAAAAGACTTGGTGATTTAAGAGCCAAGGAGAAAAGGCTTCCTTTTCATCATGTTCATTTCGATGCTGATTAATTTTCTGCAGTGCAAAGAAGCAAACTTCGGCAAACTCAGCATCACTTTCATTTTGACGGATACATTTTTCCACGTCATAATAAAATGACCTCAGCCATGACTTTTCCTGCAACGCACAACATTTCAGTGATAGCACCTTTGATCTTTAAGCTTATTTTGCACGTTAAGCACATGCACAATTCAAACCCAAACCCAGAATCAAGCCTATTTATCGTGGGAACCGCCATCTACAAATACTTACATTTCGCTCCAGCCCAAGGCAGTATTCTTCTTTGCAACGTCTTAAGAACTCGTCCATTTAAGTACATTGGCTACATTCTCTGCGATCCGATAAATGGAAGGTACTCGTTGGAAAAAATGAAGCGAACGCAACGAGTCCCCAAGAAAGGCGCCATTTTTGTTGTTGCTCATTGTAGATACTTCATACATGATTCCCATAGTGTACGATACGAACAGCCGCTGGTCAAGTTAAACAGACGGGCTCGTCAAGCAACTGATCGGGGTGGGGTAAGGTAGAACGGCGTTGAAGACCAAGTTGAATATTTGCGTTAAAACTGATGGAAAGGGATAGGGTCACCTGTTATTGATTTGACAGCTTAAGAAAGACAGTTTGCTAGGGTCTCTTAACAACAGGTCAAAAAAATGGCAGCGACCGTTTTCAATAGGGACAACTGCTTCGGTGTCTAGAATACGACGACCTAGAAAACAAAGACTTACTCCCTTAAAACAATACGGTGGCCCAGAAGGGTCACACATGGAAATTAAAAATGTTGCTGCAAATTAAATATAGCGCATGCAAACTAAAAATTGTGCTGCAAATTGAAAATAGAAAACATATCGATGCGAATTAAAAATGAAAATTCCTGCGCGCGCAGTCTTAGTGATGAGGACCTGGTCTGAGCCGTGCCACCTGGCCTTACAGCCATCGGCCCATTTATGTTTTATGTTTGTAATATTTTTAGTTTGCATGTACAATTTTTACTTTGCAGCAACATTTTTAATTTGCATGCGCGACCCTTCTGGGCCAGCGTAAAACGACGACCTCTTTATGTAGCTTATTCAAAAAAGGTTGCTTTGTACATTGGGAATTGGGCATTGGGAAGCCCGCGTTTATCTTTGTTTGTCCACAGTTTTGTAAAATGTTTGGAGCTTGTAGTATTGGTTTACAGTCAACAACGCAAAGAAAGCAGTGAGACACACGTACCAACTCCATGGTATGACCTTAAAGGTATGACCAATATCGTGGTTGTGCGCATGCGTTAAGGACATGAAATTACTGTGGATTTGTATGTAAGATAGCCTGCGAAAACATCCGTTTCTCCTCGCTTTTCGTCTCTGGGGACGTTTACGGCGAAGAACGAGGAGAAATGGATGTTTTCGCAGACTATATGTAAGAATAAAAGCTAATAAATTAAACTATTTTGTTTGAAAGTTTCATTTTTTAAGAGATTTTGCTGTTTGATAAGTTTCTTGTCATTAATGATAATTGTTTTATTCATGTACTGTATTGTGATTATTTTTTCACGTTAACTGATTGGGAAGCTTCAGTCTAAGATTTCCCACACCAGGGCCCAGTTGTTCGAAGGCCGGTTAGGGCTTAACCCTGGTTTATTTTCTTGTGTTCAAAAGCATTTTCTCGGATAATTTTCTCTCTTTTCTTTAGAGGTTGCAATCATCAACTTGTGGACAAAAAGAATTAAAACTGAATTGCTTTTTAAGCTTTCAAATCTGAATTCAAATCTCGCACTAACCCTGGGTTATCTTAACCCAGCTTTGAACAACTCGGCCCAGGCAGTCAGGATTGGCCAGGGTTTTTGGGTATCCAGAATATTGGGGTATTTCATTTAAGGAATACAGTATTTTTGTGCTTAAAATTGGGTAGAAAGTATTCCCTTACGACCAATTTTGGGTGTAAAGTATACTGTGGTTTTCTTAATTTTGGTATTTCACTCGAGTTTTAGTATAATTTTTGGTATATTGGAAGGTTTATTTCGGGTATTTTGGTGTTCCACTACGCCCCTGGCCGACCCTGGGAAGTACGCTTTCCTCCGCCCCTCCCATCACTTCCCCATTACCCGCCCCCCTCCCCCCCAAAAAAGTGAGTTCCCCGGGAGGAAAATTAGATACAGAGAAATGAATATAATAACAGCCGTATTCGGCATTTGCTTTTCACTTAGTTCGCGCTTGTAATCTTTCAGTGCAGCTAACTCAAGAGTTAAAAATTTACATTTGCTGTCTTCACACACTAAACTGGATAAATTTGATTACGGCAAGAAAACCATACCGAATAGGATTTCTTCTGTTCTTGTGACTTAGGCGCGATTTCTGGAGCGTAGCTGGGCCACATCGATCTCTATAAAAGCAGAGAGTCACAAATCGGATAGCAGTTCGTCAGGCTATACTGGATAGCTTTCTCAGTGGGCACGATAAGTTATCCAGTATAGTGTAAGCACAGCCTTAAGATATTACAGATGTGCACGGCCGAGTTGTTCAAAACTGGGTTAAGATAACCCAGGGTTAGTGTGAGATTTGAATTCAGATTTGAAAGCTTAAAAAGCATTTCAGTTTTAATTCTTTTTGTCTACAAGTTGATGATTGGAAGCTCTAAAAATAACAGAGGAAATTATCCGAGAAAATGAATTTTGAACACAAGAAAGAGAAACCCGATTCAAATTTAACTCCGGGTTAAGCGCTAGTCGACGTACTTTATTTTTTATTCTTTTTTTTTATTTAAACACGGTAAATCTATCAGATAAAATAATAATAATAAAAAATTACAATCTACTTTAATCTATATAAACATGATCTAAAAATTTAAATAGTAAAGATAGAGAAAATAAAGAAATTCTGCTTCACATAGATGCCGTGTGCGTTTTATCGATTCAGTCAAAGAAATCGCGACAACCATTTCGAAAAGATTTAAGTGATTTTGCTTGCCGCAATTCAGGGGACAAGCTGTTCCAGATAACCGCACCATTATAGCTAAAGCTATTTTTCAAGAAATTGGTGCGGGGCAATGGAACAGCTAGTTTGTTTTCAGAGTTCCTTAAATTACAACTGGGCCGTGGAGTTGCGTTCAGTCTCACTATCATGACTGTGAGCCGCCGTCTTGCTCGAAAAACAAACAGCACTATAAAAGCTGATAGAAGTAAAAACTGTTAGTTATGACACCATAGTTCCAGTTGGATTATAAAAATTCCAGAGATATACTTTCTTGTTTCAAGGATGACAAATGACACGTTCAAAAGTAAAGTTCGTTAATCTTTGCAGTCGTGTGCAAAAAGTTAATTGGATGAGCACGCGCGCTTGGTGAAAGATCACCGCGCTCTTACTGCACTGGAAAATATTCTGAATTTAAGGTTTGCCTCGTCTCCTGGTGCTTATGGACGTCCTTTTTTACTAATCTTGACTATAACACCACAACCTGCGCAGCTAGTGGAGGTGGGTAAGAACAAAAACTGAAAATTTCAACTTATTTGAACAAACTGATATATTTAAAGGCGTAGGTTCGAGACTGAGACTGATTTACACATTAAGTTTTGATTAAAAGGTTCTTCGGCGAAAAGCAAAAGAAGTACGCAAGTAGCGTTTTTCCCCAAATATGTGTGGTCGCACAAACTATCAAATCCTACAAGCGAAAAAAAAAAATCAAAAGCACTGTGCGGCATGGATTTAGTGTAGACTCAGCGGAAGATGCGTCTTAATTCCAGGGTGTTGTTGGAAACTTGTGTTTGTTATACCGCCTCGGTAACGAGAAACATCTTTATTTTTAAACGACTCTACTACCGTTTAGTGATGACAAAGAAAAAAAGAAATCACGCGCGCTGCGTTCCAAATTCCATAAATGACGTGATTGATGATTATGACGTATCAATGGAAGTTTCAAACTTTCTTGCAAAGTAGCAAGATGGTTTTTGCTTCTTTTTGGGTCGGCTTCATTGCCGCGAATAAACTTTGGAGATCCTGTTTTCATTCAAGAGTGCCTACAGCAGTTAAAGTGATACCTCAACAAAGGTAGTTTAGGTTTTATTACCGTTTATTTCGGCTACAGAAAAGTGTGTTGGTGCCGGATGCCTTGTCAAGCTTTAGCAAAAAGATGCAAGAAAATTTAATCACCAACTGTAATAGATTGTTCTACTGAAATTCAGATTTTTCCTTTTTTATTTAGGGAAAAGGTAGACTTAATTGTTTTTATTATAGTAGGCTTATTTATGAACTGTTAAGGCCATTTTTCCATTGAATAACTTTTTTTCATTTCTAAGGAGACGCATTTGGGAAAATTATTGAGAGTCGGTCGGCATGGTAACGAGACACGACGTCACAGTCTCAGTCCAGTCATAATTTGAACGAGTCAACAAATTTGCGTATTCCACTTTGCGGGAACCTTTTTAGCGATGTCTGATTTTCTCACAAGGAATCCGCCAAATAATTTGTACGCTTCTTAGCTAATGCACTGAAAATTATTCGGTTTATCCAGAAGCATATCGGAGTCAACATATAGTTCATCGAAATTGTGATCAAATTTTTTGCGAAGGCTTTCTTCTTTTGGAGTACCGTATTTATTCGAATAACCGCCCTGGGCGCTTATTAAATTTTTGGAACTTGAGAGTGGGCGCTTATTCGAGGCTTGGGGCTTATTCGAATAAATACGGTAAACCCTTTTTGCGGTCATAAGCGAAACAGAACTCGCCAAAACATGGCCACATTCACACGCAGGATGACATCATTAACAGCACACTTTAAAAAAAATGCAATTCCGGTTCTGAGCGTGTTTGTATCAATTGCTTGAAGTAAATATTAAATTTCAATAAAACAAAAGTAAAAATTCATTTAGTTTAAAAGTTCCTCTTAACACTTTGAATTGAGATTTCTTTTTCCCTAAACCTCTAATCATTAAAGAAGAAAATTAAAAAATCATAACTAACTTTTATGGCCAAGTAAATAAATTCTAATTATTTATTTACTTTTTTTAGGATCAAGGTTGCAATAGAGTTAGAAAATGTGCGTGGCGTCACTGAGCTACCCACACAAGAAGAACTTATAAATGTGATCGCTGAAGACTTGGCCGCAGACGTAATTATTAGCAGTTTAAGAGAACTGGAAAGCGTCACTTTTGTTAAAGACATCGCATCTGAGGCAGAGACAATCCAGGCTGTCGTCTGCGAATTGACTGATAGTGTGATCGAGCTTGAGTCTGAGGATCCAGTGGTGGATGAAGTCAGTGAAACCTCGGTTGATATTCTTGTTGACAAACTCAGCGGTACAGTGGAGGGGAATGAGTGCATGTCAGAATGGGAAACCGTCGGTGTAATTGAGCCAGAAATGGTGGTAGAGTTTGAGGGTGTTGCTGAAGTTAATGACATTCTCGTACAAGATAAAATCGTCTCTAGTGTCGAACATGAGTTGAGCGCCGCAGAAGTGAAACCTGATCTTCCTTTCGAGCCACAAAGTATTACAGCCGCCAACGATATTCCTCCAGAGGAGGGAAATTCCACAATAATTACTCTCGAGTTAGTTTCAACAAAACGTGAGAGCGCGTTTTTGCCAGAATGTTCACTCCAGATGGAAAATGGCAGTGATGTTTCCGCGATCTCCAATAAAGCTGCAACTGCAGAAGTAAAAATATCCTGCACGCTCTGGCGTGAAAGTTCATTGGACTTGAAGAGTGTAAGTGAGGTCTTTCAATTTCCCTTAGAAAAAGAGACCGTGACTGGTCACTCACGGCCTCACTCATACTGGGGTGCTGGCAGGCAGTTCAAACATTTTTGAATGATGGTTTAATGGTGACGAGATCCTCTTGTACACTGTAAATTTACAAGATCTGTCTCCAATTCCAAAGTGCCTCTAAAGTGCTAATTTAGCCTTGCAGGACAACGCCCGATTCATACACCTCTCTTGGAGCCATTTGAGCATATTTTAAGCCAAAAATGGCCCATCTAATGTCTAGTCAAGGCTACGTTAGGGCTTTTTCCAAACTATGAATCAGGAGCTTTAAATTTGAACAACAACAAAAAAGAACACCCACCCATGCATCATGTTTAAAAGTTGTCCTAGGGACTACTTTGTATTAATATGAATTTTTTTGGTCTTCAGTCTGAAAGGAGGGTCTCAATGGGGTTAACCGATAGGCGTAAAACGGCCAAAAATTTAGCCGATAGCCGTAAAAATTAAAAAAATTTAACCGTTAGCCGTAAATAGCGTAAAAAAGAGTTAACCGTAAAAGAAAGTGTTCCCTAGATTTGCTACTTTTAAGGAAGGTACTAAACTCACTTATGGTTGCGTTTTTTATTTCCCGGCTAGTGTGACTCCGTACGCACGTTAGGCGAAGCGCCTTTTAGGTGTTAACCAAGACCTAGGCTTCATTTCCGGCGCTTTCTTGGGGAACTAATTTTTTCCATAGCGAAAGTGTGGCTTCTTGCTGGGGATTAATATTTGCAATTTTCAGGAGGCCGTGCCCTCAAAACACTAGTGAAACAACACGCAGAGATGTCACTGTTTGTAAAACACGTTGCCGATAAACAACATTTCCCTGTTTTTCTCGGACGCTACGGTAGACATCGCCATGCCTAGTCCCTGTTCCGCGTCTTCCCACGCAGTCTCGGTCAAGGCATTTCAGTGGCGAACTCGCTCGGACCACATGACCCGAAAGGCATCAGCCGCGCGGAATAATGCGGCCTACGGACAAGGCAACGGCAAGACAGTCGTTCCGTACAGTCCTTCGCTATCATTAAAAACACTGGACACGAGAATTTTGCTATTGGCCGTTTTCACACTAGACCTAGAAATGGATCGTCCGTCTGAGACTAGCCTGTGTACAGTCGCGCCCTCCCCACAGACACCCCTTCTCCGATTTTTTTCTGAGGGGAGGGGGCGGTTGTACACAGGCTATCTGGAACGGATAATCCTTTTCTTCAAAAGTCAGGCGGATTGTTTATTAAAACTATTCCATTGCCAAATTAAGACGTATCACCTATCTGACGCGAATCATCAAACGGATAACCCGTCTCACACGAATAATCCTTCTCTAGTGTGAAAACCGCCATTTCTGTTATAATGTATGTCGCGCCCCGGCCTTAAGTTGGGCGTTTGCGTGTCTGCTTTTGCTTTTTCACAAAGATTATTTTTAAATTGACTATTGACATTTCTATGTGTAAAATAATATCAGAAGTGCAATACTTTATAAAAAGTACGATCTATCAAATGTTAAAACTTTTCAAAAGAATAGCTCATTTCATCCCGAGATGATCAGAAGACCTTTATTTTGATTTAAAGATACAAAAAAATGCGGGTTAATTAATATTTAAGTTTTTAAAACAAAAGAAGTTAATTTTTAACTTTTTCGTTAACCGTAACTGAAAAAAATTAACCGATAGCCGTAAAAGAGCCAAAATTTTAGCCGATAACCGTAAAAGCCACCACCCCATTGAGACCCTCTGAAA
The DNA here is from genome assembly GCA_964035705.1 of Porites rus. Classification (NCBI taxonomy): domain Eukaryota; kingdom Metazoa; phylum Cnidaria; class Anthozoa; order Scleractinia; family Poritidae; genus Porites; species Porites rus. The sequence goes on from OZ037994.1 coordinate 10,708,156, forward strand.
GGTATGCAGCAGAATGCCCAGATCCCAGCGATGATGTTATTGGAAAGAAGACTCTGCCAAACAGAGAATTCGAACTAACTTGGTAAGATTTTCCCTTTACAGAATGCTAAGAGGGAGTGATCGACATCTTGATTCCCCACAATATTAATCCCGGCAAAATTCAAGATTACAGTACAAAGTAGTGATTAAGTGCACTGAAATAAAGTTCTGAGTTTGAGCTTCTTTTTGTTTGGCTTCGGTCAAAACTTTTTCGAAAGGCTGGAATTCAACCAATGTTTGTAACCTTTGTTTGTTGTCTTATATATTCCAGCAACGCGGCACAAGTTAAATACCAGCATGTTTAAGAAAAAGTTGTCGGTATTTGCCTTGTGTTTCGTTGCTGGCTTCAGCGTTTTAACTGATGGATTTGAAGATTTCAGCAGACTGGAGCTTGGGTACACATTGCTGTAGCTGCACACGGCCTAGGATGGTAATCATGGATGAGAACTTTACCAGGTGTTTCCAGAAGCATATGCTTCTGGTGTTTCATAATATGGATGTTTATTAATTCCGGTTCTTTTGAAAGGAAATAAATAAAACGTTATGGTATCATAGCCTGCTGACATATTTTCTGTGAATAAGCCTCTCTTCGTAGATATATAAATAGAGTAAGACAAACAAGCCAATACGCGCTTGAAAGTCACGAGCTACCAGCTAGAAAGTTTGCACGTAAACAGGAGGAAAACTGGAACGTGTTGGTTACCGTTATCTGTCGTCTTTTTTATATTTCAGCATTGCCGGGAAAGTCAATCGACATTATGTTTTTAACGCTAAGGCCGACGAATTCGTCCCACGCTTTTCAACAACTAGCGATATTGGAACAGAAAAAATTGCCAAACTGGAGCGTGGGTATGTTTTATATTTTATTTCTATCGCGCACTTAGGACGTTACTCATATATGACAGCTAACTGAGATATTATTTTACAAAGATGTGTGCGTGTAAACCAAACGAAAAGTTCTTCGATTTTTTAGGATCTTCCTTCCACCATGTAAACAACAGCTCTGAGATTCAAGCTAACTCGTAGATCACTGAAAAACACTGTAACGTGTCTCGATTTTAAAGCTATCCTTATGAAAAACTTGCCAAGTATCGCACTAGCTCAGATGTAACAAACTGCGTCAGGTTCTTGTTATCAGAAACTCAGTAGATAAATCTTTTAAGTCTCTTGGCTGCTTTCCAGCCTCGCAAGTCCTACAGTGATTCATCTTAGGCCTTCTTCTCTTTTCACACTTACCTGTGATCATAAGTTAGGACAAACCAATAAAAGAGTAAACTAGAATCTTGATCCCTTTAATTTGCCATTAAAAGTGAAATCTTGCTGTGAGTATTGGAATGCTTTTCTTTTCCATTAATTGGCAAAGCAAACTGGTTTATTGTCGCCGGTCGTCTTTTGTATTTTTCAGAACTGAAGGACAAGTTGACAAACACCGCCATGTTTTAAACCCTGAGGCGGATGAGTTTATACCAGGCTTTCAAGCAACTCGTACATTTCAAACAAACGTTTTTGACAAACTGGAGCTTAGGTATACATCATACTTAATTTCTACTGCGCATTTATTTATATACGACGTTATTCATTTATGAGAACTAATTGAATATTGGAAGGTCTAGATGATAGTCTGTGGGCCCTTTGAGGAGCATCATTATAACGTAATAGCATATTGACTTGGCTCACTTGTAGTGAGTCTTGACTTTGAACGTAACAGGACTCTAAGCAAACTGGAACGTGTTGGTTACCGTTGCCTGTCGTCTTTTTTATATTTCAGCATTGCTGCACAGGGAAACCAACGTCATATATTGAACCCTAACGCCGATATATTTCTTCCACGCTTTCACACAACTGGGGAAATTCAAACAGACGGTTTTGGCAGAACGGAGTTTGGGTACGTATTTTATTTTTCTATTTTGCACTTAGGAAGCTTATCATTTATGATAACTAACTGGAGTTTTGTATGGAATATAATTATGCATGTATTCTGGCCCTTGAAGAGGAAATTTCGTCAGAAATACTCATAGTCTACTGACCTGGTCTTGTGACTTAAGCTCAGTTTATGTGGAAGAACAAAGGCAAGTCAGCCAAGAAGAATGTGCGCCTGAGTGACGTTCGTCAGTTTAATTCCCACTAGAATGATGTCAAGTAACGCAACTGCGAAGAAGTTATTCCGTCTGATCTAGGATCTTCTTCCAGTCCACGGCTTTTAACCCACTCTTTAGAGCAACATGGACATGCTCAGTAGAATAAGCGACAGCGCCCCAGTTAACGCTCAATTTTGGAATTGAGGTAGCTAACAATCTTTTTCCCCGCACAGAATTACCGGAGGAAGGTATTCTTTGAACGTTTTCGCGAAAGACTTTGTCCCAGCTGATTTTCAGGTCAGTATACTTTTACAAATGATATGACCTTAGCAGCAAAAGACTTTGCAAGAATATTCTTTCTTTTTGGGTTCAGAAATGCCATTAGAGCAGCTCTCTGGAGGTTCCGTCACCAACGCATCGTCTCTCTTTAAATAACTCCCCTCCCCCTCCCCACAAAAAAAATACCGTTTGACCTAGCTGCAATAGTTTTATTTAAAGTATGCTTAATTGCTCCATATTTCGTAGGAAACAAACAAAACAACAGCCGAAAATTACTTGCACCTCCACCAGGACCAAGTTATAGAAGAAGATAATAACAAAAAGAAGAAAATAATAACAAAAAACGTTTCTTTTCATTTTAGTATTCTCTAGTGAAATAATTTCGAATGAAAATCAATATCGACTTACTTATTATACTCTCCGATCCAATCTTTTGTGATTACAGAACAGAGCAAGTGCCTTTATGATCGCTCCGCCTGAGTACGATGTGGCCCCTATTGCTGTTCCAGCCCTGCCACAGCGCCCTGTCAGACCACGACGTCGAGCCAGACAACAAAATAATCCATCTGCCTTAAATCATCACTAGAATCTTCAGCCAAGAGGTATTTAGGTAGATCAAATAGTCTTTTACAAATTGAACACTTGTGACTCCAAAGGACTTCATTCTTGACAAATGGATCAAATGGATCGCGGAATCCAAAGTTTCACTATATCTCCCACGAACAGAAAACCGGTAATGCCAATGGAGTGTATCCGTGACTAGTAGATCGAGGGGAGTTTTAATTTCTTGCACATCTATATGTAACTTATTAAGGAACAGAGTAAAGTTTGCACTCGACATGTCGGTTATTTGCTTGCACCATTCCAAATATTAAAGCCGTAAGTGTCACAGCTTACTGACAAAAAATTGATAAACATTATCTTTTACACAGTGATCTCTGCCTTCTATGACCCTCATCAAGCTCAACCGTCATTTTTTATGGGACCAAGTTGGTCAACATCTAACAGGTTGGTTCACTCCTATTTCAAATCGTTATCATCCTGTCATTATTAGCATCATTATCATCATCACCATCATTATCAGTATCATCGTAATCATCATCATCATCATCATCATCTTCCTCATAACTATCTCTACCATTAACGTTTATTTGTATTGTCATCTTCATCACCATCGCCATTATCACATCATCATCGACTATTTTCTGGTCTCCATTAAAATGGAGACCAGAAAAATAGTGTCTTTGACATTTAGACGACGTTTGCTTCACTTCTTCTCACACACATATAGAGTACAAAGCGGTGCTTCCATTTTCAGGGGAAAATTTCTTTGCTTGAAATGATGCTCAAATTACACTTAACTGTGAAATTACTAAAGACTAGAGAAGGGCAGTTGCTAGTCACTGTGGTTGATGCTAAAATGCAATACTTTCTTTATACGTAAGTTTCTGAAAGTTTTTTTTTTAAAAATGACTTATTTTCTTTCTTTTTTTCTTGTGTTCAACAGATACAACTCAGGTTGAAGCTTTGGAGCGTAGAATGACTACTTCGAGAATTTTTTTATGTGAACTTAAATGTGATTAATATAAAGTTGTAAATATTTTTGTGCTTTTTAATATTATATTTTAAAGAGTCTCATTAAACATTTTCTTTTTTCCGGATCATGCTTCTATTTTACGTCAAATTAGACTTTTAGGCGTGGTTCCCACTAGCGTTACTTGTAACAACGATCGTAGTCGTGAACAAAATTTAGCCAGGAAAGCAGCTGCTGAAAACCTTAAACATATCACGACGTTTATCAGAGAGAACATGATGAACATAAGAAAATAACTGGTCTTTCTTAGGATAATGAGACAATATCAATCTTTTGCTTGTAGCTAATAACTTTCAGCATTCCCGCTAGGGACATCAGTAAACCACATAGACATGCTCTCTTTGTGACCATTATCAATGTGGAACTTGTGACTACGATCACTGTGGAACTTTTTAAAGGGGCCTATAATTATAAGATCGATACCTTCATACAATAGTTCAGCCATAGAAAACGTTTTCCGTGTTTGCATAGCCTGATATAAACACGAGAGGGGTTGGGAGAATTCGAGATAGTTATGAAAACCCGAGACGAAGTCGAGGGTTTGCATAACTGTCGAGAATTCTCCCAGCCCCTCTCGTGTTTATATCAGGATATGCAAACACAGGAAAAAGGTTTTCTATTGCTTTTATAAAATAACTTTCCCGAGAACAAAAGCAAAACTCATGTTTAGAGCACTGATTAAAAGACAACTTCTTACCAGTCGCGAAGTCTCGTACACGAAGCTTGTACGCGTAATCAGCGAATGATAGGGAAGTAACCTAACCAGGTGAGGAAAATGTGGGTTTAACATGCTGGGAAGAAACTAAACACTGCAAGAACATAAAAGGAGGATCTATTTTATGAAGGCGTACACAGAGTTAAATAGAGAATCTGGAACAAGAAAGATGATAATGACAATGGCAGCGACGATTTTGGTGGTTTTGATGGTGCTGGTGATGATGAAGGTGATTATGATGATGATAAGCAATAAAGGAAGTTATGGTGATGGCAGCTATTGCTATGATGATGACGATCGATGAAGATGACGATGATGATGACGAAACGGCGTGAAAAGCGTGAATGTTTATCAGCTTTTGTTCCTAGCAAGAACACAGATTTGTCTTCGATTTGGTCATTTCTCCAAAATTCTTCTATACTGGTTCACTTAAGAAAAAAATTGCCCTCACAGATTACCCTTGAAAAAAGGTACTATTCTAGAATTCTCTACTGATAAATTACAACACTTAAAATTTGAAAAAGCAGAGTTTATTATACAAGCACAAATTAATACCAAAAGAAGCTCCTAAAATGTGAAACTACTGTGCCATGAAAACGCGGCGTACAGTTTTTTTACCATAAGTCTTTAAAACAAAAAACTACAGCATGCATTTTCCTTAAAACAAAAAAAATTAAATACCGTTAAAACAACCTATGTATATTTAAATTACTTGTTAACTGTAAACAATATAATTTACAACTAACTGTTTAGTTCTGAGCACGGTAAACCATCCGGCAAGTTTTCGTTTGGCTTGATATATCAAAACAACAGCGAGTACGTAGTCTTCAGACCGACATCCACTTTCGTTTTGCTTGTATAATTGACATTTCCCGGATCAAACCTCGTCCCATCTTGGCTTTACTGATCTTACGAGATTTACCTTACTGTAAACTCTAACTCTGTCTACATTCCAATAGTTCTGTGAGAAGCACCTGAACTAAAGGCTAACAACAACTCACTATTTGTTCTCGGTCTCCATAAATCGTGGCATTATAATTACAAATCACCTGAAATTTACTGTTGAAATTTGATTTTGGAACACCTTAGGATAAAAAGTAGGCGGCAGACGCGTAAGAAATTTAACATAGAAAAAGTGAACTCTTTTCAAGGGTTACATGTAAAGGAAAAACTTCTACTTTAACAAGTTCATGTCAATACGTTTGAAGCCGACACGCAGACGGCTCCTTTTCAGATGGTGCTCCGTGCATCTAGCCTACCCAAGAATTGGATTCCGGATACTTTGTCAGTGGAACTTGAATTCCGGATTACAATCGTTAATGGAATTGCGGATTCCTTGAGCTGTGTTCCGGATTCGACTGTAAATAAACATAGCCCTTATATTGAAAAGCTGTCCCTTCAAGCGCTAAGTCTTTTTGGCGCATTCAAGAAAGGGCTAGAGCGCGAAACATCAGCTTTTTGATCCTTCATTTTATTCAAATAACGTTAAACCACAGCAGATAATCGCCCAAAATGCGGGTTTCGCTCCTCGAACGACGAAGCACCATCCTCAGAGACCCAGAGGTAGCTAATTGGGGCGGAGGTAGCTAAGTGAGATTGCTGCAGAGTTTACGTTACAAGAAAAATAAGGAAGCAGCCTCACTCATTCTTCTTGTAATCTCTGATTGTACCGTGCTTTGACCCGAGGATATCCCCTCATTATTAGCTGCCTCTGTGTCTCCAAAGACAACGACGAAGCACTAAATCAGTTTATTTCAAAATTAATTCCTTTTACACGTTTAGTGTATAATACACTACCCTTTCTATTCTATCGTTGTGCAAGCTCAAAATGAAAACAAAACATGCCTGCAGGCAGTGAAGGCATAATACTTTTATTAATCGATCTCCTCCTGATATGGAACCTCGGTCGTTCTTCCAAATTTGGACTTCAAGTCAGAAAAACGGGCGGGTTTGTCTACGAGGCGATCTCCTCTGTAATATGTCGTTTTGCGGCACTTGTAGACGACGACGGCGATAACAAGAACAACAATTAACACAACAGCGATGATAATTCCAGCCAATGCTCCTTTGCTGAGTCCACTGGATTTGCTTCCACCAGTGTTAGGCCCTAGAATTCGGCACAAAAAAGAAAGATTTTTTTGTATTTTGCCATATGATTCAGTACATTGCCATTGATCAGATTAATTGTTTAGCACTTAAATGATATACCCGAGTCTGCTAGGCCGTTTATGAAAGGAGGGGTTAAGGTAATCTTAGATCGATGTATCTCCTCTTAAGGGCTAAGTTAACAGAGAAGACGAGCGAACCACAAGGTTTTGGCCCACCCGACGGGGCGCTCATGTATGGCAAAAAAGAGCACCTGGGAAGAGAATGCGGACGAGATATTGGATTGAATTCAGCAACTGAGATGTTCTATTTCTGCAAAACAACGTACGTTCTTCCCTTATCTCTTCATTTTGAAACTGGAAAGGACCTTTAGAAATGAAAGGTTAGGCTTGCCTATTGTCTATGGCTTTCAAATTTTTACTGGGCAGCAAAGTCGACAAGCCTTTTGTGATGGATTGGTTCCATATTCTACCCTACTACAGAAATAAACCACCTACCGACTCCAGCTTGTCCATCCACATTAAGCACAGCTGATTTTTTATCTTCGCCATGTTTGTTGCTGTATGTGCACTCGTATGTTCCAGCGTCTTTAAAGTCGGCTGCAGTAATCCGAAGCTCTCCCCTTGATTTATCAATTTTTACCCTGTCTGATTCCTTGACACTTTCTCCGTTTTTCTTCCAAGTAAGTTCTGGTGTTGGGTCGCCATAACCAACACAATAGAATGACACAGTAGCACCAGAAAGAACATAATGATTCTCCGGTGCAATGTCAATTTTAGGAGGACCTGATAGATTTAAGTAAAAAATACAAGTAAACTCAATCGAAGCAGATCTTGAAAGGACTGTTGATGGTTTTGTCCACAGTGTTTGGTGAGCGGAGTTCACAAATTACTCCCTTAGGAATGTGGCGAAAGTCAGGATCCCTTGATGGCTCCTGATTGGTTATTGTCAGGCCTCGTTCCCAGAGGTCTTGTTTACTTGTCCCCTGGAGCAAGGCCTGCAAACCTTGATGCTGTTAGTTAAGACAAAAATTGTCCTTTTCGCTACCCAGTTTAAGACAAGAGAACTTATTTTATGACCCTGATTCATTTCGTTGCGCATACAGAATTCAAGATTTTTTTAATAACGAACATCATTTAGCAATTAGATTTTAGACCGCGCATCGACCACCTTTACACTCTTTAAAACGGCTCCAGCTCCAAGAAGACATCATGTTCAAGACGCTAAATAAGATCCGGAAAACCTTTTAACCCTGTTCAGCGATACATACACATCTGGGCAAAATAAGGCAGTGCCCTCCGAGAGTTTAGGTCCACAAAGAACTATACATGAGAGAGATTCCAAAGCAGCAGAGATATTAGGTTTCGTGGTGACGATCAACTAGGCCGAATATTGGCTGATTTAACTTTTTCCTAGCCTAGCCTAGATATAATAACAGTGTCTAGAAATGATTTACATGAAAGGAATTGTGTATGAACTGCCTGATGACGTGTATGAAGATGCCTGGAAGCAACTAAACAACATGAAGTTGCAGACGCAGGGAGCAGGTCTGTCTCTCTGAGTTTAAGCTGAACAACATTTCTGGGCGAGAAAATTTGGTTTAAATTTAAGGTCCTGAATTAAATCCAGACGCTCTCCCTGAATTCCCACTGATGTGTTGCAGAAAATCGCTGTATTTATTATGGGGAAGAAATATCCTTACCAGTTATGAGCACAAGAGTAGACTTGGCCTGAACACTGCCTCTGTTCCAAGCTATACAGGAGTAGTTGCCCATATCCGATCTGTATGCCTTCTTTATCGTCAACTCTGAAGAAGTGATCATGTGATTATCATCCTTAGTTACCAGCTCCCCATCCTTCTTCCATGCCGTTTTGGGGACTGGAAAGGCTCTCACAACACAGGGAAGAATGACTTTCTGGCCTTTCTGGACTATGTTCGGTTTCTGCGGGAAGTTCGTGAATTGCATTGTTACTATGTAAGAAAAAAACATTTCAGGTCATGCACATGGATCACAAGAAAGTTGTAGACAACAGCTGTAAAGGGACATTCCGTTCTTTATCCGCACCCCTCCTCACTAAAGATGACTGTAATCCAGACCCTCATTTTTTTGTCGGCGCCTTTTGAAAAAATGAAATGCGAAGGGTTAATTTTTTGTCGGCACCTTTCAAAAATTTGTCTGAGGGCTCCAAATTTTGTTGGCTTCGATGACAAAAAAAAAAAATCCGAACCCCCTATTCGAAAACCCGCCATCCTTAGGAGGGGAGGGAAGGGGAGAGGCGAAGTGGGATGTGGATAATAATGGAAAGTACCCGAGGCTTGAAGGGTGCCCCTGAACTATGAACTTTCCTACGACGATCTGCCAAGGTCTAATTGCCGAATCTGAACTAAAGCGGGGTCTTAAAAGTAGAGTAATAAGTAAGGCATAAACAAGCGCCTTGGGCATTCATTCTTGCTATAGCATGTTTTGGGTATAAAGTCGATCCACTAATGAGGGACACTCCGCTGTTATTAATGAAGTGAAGTTATAAGAGTTATAAAATATGATAACTGTCTTGGCCAAAGAAAAAACCAGATGAACATGATGAATTTACAGAAGAAAATAACCCTAGATATTCAGTCTTATAGAAATGTCCATCGAAAGAAAGTCGAGTGTAAAGGAAAGATAAACGACTGTCGAGAAGAGCGGCTTCCAGGTCCTTCTATTGTACTTACATCCAACAAATAACGGGACATTAGCGACCGCTCCACCCAGCTCATTAGTAACCTCGCATTCATAGTCACCAGCGTCCTCAAACACCGTATTCTTGATTTGCAAAGTGTAGTTACTGTTGATGATGTATTTATTATTGCTATACAGTACGTTGCCATGGCGCCGCCAGGTTATGTTTGAAGGGGGAAAGCTGGAAACGAGACAGGCCAATATTGCAGTGTCACCCTCATATACGTCTGCTGACTTGACTCCGGGGATCTGAGGCGAGACTGGAATGAATGAAACATTTTGCATTTTAGAATACAAAGAAAAAAAAGTAATTTTTCATTCTGTTTGGAATTTTTTATTCAAAATTAGGAGTGCATAACCCGGAACGAGCAACTTCACAAACCCATTTATTTTTAGATCGATTTTCCCGCGAAGTTTTAATACCAAATAAGTCTTACAAATCAGTCACCTAAAAACCTGAGACTCAAAAAACCATTTCTGACGTTTTGATAGCCTTAACTTCTTCTCTTTTGATTATCGTACTTTGGATGCCCACGCATACGGAACGATGCTTCCATTTCCGCGGGAAAAAGTGCTCCAAAATGATGCTAAAAATAACTTACTTCGTAAAAACGCCGGTTGCATGGGCTAAGTATGGGAGTTGCACTTTCCGGTTTATGGGCTCCTGTTAAAATACATCTATTTGCTTTTCTAACCTTTCACAATGACTTCCGTCCCTGCACTTTCAATTGATCCTGCGCTGTTAACCAAAGTGCACGTATAGTTTCCACTATCTTCAGCAACGGCAAATTTCACAAGCAATCTCCCCGCTGAAGAGGTGATCCGTTTGTTTTTTATATCATCATCAGAGAGAGGCTGGCCATCCTTTTTCCAGTCCCACACGGACGGGTATACAACAGGAGACTTGGAGGAACAGGGAATGCTGAAGGCACGTTGGAACTGGGCAGTAACGTTTTTGACTGGTACTTGATCAAACACGGGAGGACTGGAAGCTACAACTAAGGAGCAAAGAATTCGATAAGAAAACGATGCAGATAAATTACATCGAAATTCGTTGTATCGCGCTGCGCCTTTTGCAAACTTCGAAGGGATTTTGGGTTCTCCTGTTCCGTCAATCATTTTAGTAAAGTCGGGGTTAATGCAAATCACAATGTAACGTGCTCGCCCAGCTTGGCTGAGAATGACTCTAGACTGTTCAAGAATAGCCAAGGAAATCGCGATGGTGAGTAGACTTTTTTTTGTCGAAGGAAGGAGGCAGACGTTGCTTTATTCTTGGAAGTAAAAAGAATAAGAAAGATCAGGAAAATCTGCGAAGCAAACTTAACTAGTCGATTATTGCCCGAAACGGGACGATCACAAAGCGACGAGCCCTGAAACACGAAACAAACAAAACGGTTCGAAATCCACAAATCACGAATCACAAACCATGACCTTTTGAACTTGAACAAGTAAACATGTGTTTCCTAAGAGGTCCACTAAGATGATTGACAGAACAGAAAAACCCAAAACTCCTTCGAAGTTTGCAAAACGTACAGCGCGATTCAACGAATTTCGCTATAATACTAGCCACGAAAGTAGAAGGTGGAGACGTGTGTGGCCGAGCGGTTAACACCTCGAACTCTGGATCTGGAGGTCGGGAGTTCAAGCCTCGCCCGTCGCGTTGTTTCCTTAGACCTCTTCACCTAGGTGTATAAATGGGTACCGGCGACATACTGCTGGGGGGTAACCCTGCGATGGACTAGCATCCCATACAGGCAGGAGCAACAATGCCCCTAGGCTTGCTCTTCATGCTACGGAAACCGGCATAAGCTCCGGCCGAGTTTGCTTTTGGCTCCTGCTCGCCTTAACCTTACCTACGAAAGTAGAAGAGACCAGGGGGAAAAGAGATTGCAGGAGCTTGGACGTCAATTGTAAATCATGAATGAAACAGAGACTGAATCATAATCGGAAGCAGGGAAGAGGGAATAAACACAAGATTTCCTTTTTCTCCTATCTCTGTTTCTGCTTGGGTCGAACCTTCACCTTTTTTACGCTACGACAGAAGCATGCAAAAAAGAAGAACGTTAAAGTCAATCCGCAAAAATTACTATTCCAATCTCTCACTGATGCAGACGGAAAACGGGAAATTTCATTCCGATAAATAGTTCGCGAAAAAAATGGAAATCCTCAAACGAAGGCTTCGTCCACTTTGTTTTAGTTTTTGGTTTTCTTGTACAGCCGGGTATTAAATGGATAAAGTAGAAAATTATGTGCACCATACCCCTACAAACTCTTCCATCCCCTGTGTAACCATCTGGGCACCGCATACACACTGATTCTTCTATTCCATTCTGGTTATAAAGGTCCAAGTCAACACACGTCACTCCAGTGTGACTGTCACACAACTAGAAAAGCAACGCACGTCAGTCACAAAACACACGAACAACGAGGAAAATTCTTCGCTAAGCCTTGAAAGGAGGAAATTAGATATAGTGTGATAATGAATAGAATTTATTTTGCCGTTCTTATATTCGTTTATACGCTTGTAGATTCCAGATAAGGTCAAAATGTGACAGAAAGGAAAAAAACGAGCTCAGGGCGATTTGGTCCGCAGGAAGGCCCGGTTCAGATGTCGTACTTCACATGAGCCGAATCGAATTCACTGAATTAAGTTCATGTGAACAAGTACAGCTTCTGAATAAATTCGAATCGGCTCACCGAATTTGCACCGGCTCAGCCGTCCTTCACGACTGCTTAAACTGGGAGATAACGGCTGTGGACCGGCTGTGATTTAGACGCTGAACTTTACATGGGCCGAACTAAATGCACATTTTTCATAACGTATTTGACCAAAATGCGCATTTTTTCCCTTTTAAAATTAAGTTCAGCTTGAATAATGATTGGAGTCTTAATCAATTCAAGCGCCCTAAATTAGAATCCGATTCGGCTCATGTGAAGTTGGGGACTGAACTGGACCTAATGCTCTTTTGACGCCCTTGGCTTTTATCTCACACATTGTATTCGGGACACTGGAATTCATTTCTGCTTTCTGCGTACAATTCCAATGCCGCTTCAGTTCTTACTTATCAATTGCATTAACTAAATACGCACTTTCATTCGATGCCTTCACAAGCCGGCTGGCACGTCGGACATACTTGACAGCAAAAAATAATGTACGACGGTTAACCGTGTGCCGGCAGTCTAATAGATTATCGCTGGCACTAAAAGTCGGCCACACTAGGTGTCAAGTTGCAGCCTGCGTGACAGACGCAAAAAGGGGAGGGGGAGAGGGGAAAAAAAGCTCTTCCACTCCCTTTCCCTTTCCTCCCAATCCCCTACCCTTCTCGATGCCTGCTACGTAGGCTGTCAAGTTGCAGCAGCACGTCGCAGCGCAGATAATAGGCTGTTTTAGCGATAGAACGGGAACGGACACGGGAACGTCAGTTGACTACGACGCACCCAAATCAAACAACTGGCTTGACCAATGGGAGAGTAGCAGATTGAGCACTGAAAGTCGCGTTCAGTCCTTTCCGCGCGCTTCTCCGTCGTTAACTGACGTTCCCGTTTTGTTGCTAAATCAGCCTAATCTAGTGTGTACCTCGTGTCGCCCTGACGCCTATTTCCCTTTCTAAGGCTAGAGGTCACCTGTTATTGATGTATCAGTTAAGAAAGAAACTGGTTTGGTAGTTTATGTACTTAATCTTTTCGGGATTTTGGCGGGTCGGTATGGTAGTGTAGTGGTAAAAGAGAGAGATTATGTCGGGGTTCGAGGTTCGGGTTCGACCCTGGGTTGCGAACAGCAGAAAGGGAAATACGGTGTTCCTTGTCTCGTGTCTGGGTCTCATTATCTCGTGTGACCGATGCGTTTTAGGTCTGGGAAAACGCCATACAGTGTTTAGACGAGCGTGTTTCGACCTTAGCCTATGTTTACACTATCCCGGATGGCTTTTCGCGCCGACGCGAAAAGTCATCTGGTAGGTATAGTGTAAACAGCAACGGCACAGAACTGAAACAACTCGTTCACACACATCGAACATCGTGCCGGGCAGGTTGGCCGAGAGGGTTTGGTGAACTAAATCTCAGTCCTCATTCTGAATATTTCCTTCCGTTGATGGCTCCTACTTCCGTCTCAGAGTGGATTCCAGTCCTTGCTCCTATCTATTCACTTCCGCTAGGGTCCGAATACTCGTTTACACTGCACCAAAGTGTGGCACTGAACCTATCCGATATGTGGCAGTGGTGGATCCAGGAGAGGGGCCGGGGGCTCAGCCCCCACTTATTTTTAGACCAAACTGAGGCCCGGAGGGCCGAAAAATTTTTTTGGGAGACAACCCCCCCCCCCCCCCCCACCTCCCATCTTAGAGTCTACCTTATCTGAAGGTTTGGATCCGCCACTGTGTGGCGCTCCACTTTCGAAATCGACGCCGCGCAACTTCGCTTCGTTAAAGAAATTGCGCCGACATCGCAGTTCTTGTGTGTCAACAGAAATCCTTTGCGGTGTGGTTTTCGTACCGGCGTAAAAGCCATCCGATATAGTGTGCGCGCACGGAATTAGCATTCTGAATAATTACCTGATGATCAGCACAAGAGCCACTGTTGACCTGTCTACAAAAGTTGTTACTTATATCCTTAACAGTTGAATTGTCGCAGATCACCCATGCATCTTCACCATGACTTGGATCACAGTTAGTTTCTCCCCAGCCAGAATTAAGGCAAAGAGTTAATGACGGCTCGAATCCGATACAACGAACACCATCCAACCATATTATCCCACTTCCTGGTATACAATAAATGAAAAATATAAAAAGAATTAACTCTGGATAATCGCAGGTCTGGAATGAGGACCAACGGCCGTAAAGGCGCGAGAATAAAAGAAATTTTGGGGTCTTTCTGCTGGTACCGTCATCACAAAAGAAACAATGGACCCCAACAATAGAGCTCTCCTGGGGGCTTTTTTGTTTGTTTGTTTTGTTTCCGTAGCCTGAGAGCAAGCTCTCCGGGGTACTTTGGCGGCGGGGCGGGAAAAGGAAGGAGAGCTCGTAGCAAAGTCTCTGGAATTTGAATATCTGCATCGAAAAAGTCGATGCCTGAATGCTGATTGGCGCTGATGACGTCATTACCCTTGGCACCTGTTTACATTCGCGCTCGTTCCCGCTGCGCGCTGATTGGCGAAAATCTGACAGCTCAGTCAACGGGGAACCATAGGGGAATTGGAGGTAGCAGTCAAATTCCAGAGACGTAGTTTCAAGCTCTTCTTCCATTTTCTCGCCCCGCTGCCAGAGCACCCCAGAGGGCTTGTTCGCGGGCTAGATCTCTGCCCAGGTACCTACAGAAGGAACCATATTTTGGCAAATTTATTATCTAAACACTGTTCACAGAATTAAATGAAATCTGTCTTAAACATCTTCGTAAGGGGTTATCCGACGGCTCTTATAACCAGTCGTAGGAAAAGCGCTTCGAAACAAGCTATAGCAGTGCTGATCAAAAGACGTTTTAAGCGTTTTAATACTGCTTCAAGCTTTAACACGTCATAATCATCGAAAACTCTTCAATACAGGGGGGGTCTATCGGGGGGACTTTGTTTACAGGAAGAGGGGCCTAGAACTGGGGGGTTATAAGTGTGTGTATGTGTGGGGGGGGGGGGGTGCTCATCACTGACGAAGTCCCCTTCATCGTTTTTATCTACCTTCAGTGTTAAATGACAATGATATCTTTAACCTGAGGCTTTGCATGTTCACACTAAACTCATAGTACTAAATCGATAGAAGATGGCAAAGAGTAAAAAAAGCGCAACTGATGGTAAACATCAAGATCAAAAACAACTGCTGGCATCGCAATGGGCATCCAAATTGGCGCAAGCCCGCGAGAGAGATAGGCGAGAGACGAGGGGGCTTCCTCTCACTTTCCGTGTGCCCCCCTCGCGCGCCCTGTTCTTTCTTGCTGCACAGACTATCGTATTTGGTACAATAGATAAAACGGAACAAAAATGGACCTACATAAACATGAAAAATAGGAAAGGTTGTCCCGCTAACTAGTAAAAGTCCTGATACAATAGCTTTACTTTACTGACCTTTGGCATAGTTAGATTCGGGTGGATTGGTGGCTTTCGCATTTCCGAATCCAAGTTCTTTACAAACCACATTAGCGTCATTCTTATCCCAACCATCGTCACAGACAGTACCCCATATTCCATCGTAAAAGACCTCGACGCGCCCCTCATTTGGGCTCGCGCCTCCTGCTAATCGCACGACGGGTTCTGAGGGCTTTGAGGGAAACAGTGATGACACAGAGCTAAGATCTCCGCAATCATCCGCGCAAGAAGAGCCATCTGAAAACAGAACGTGGCAACCGGTTCGAACGGTTTCAGTGGAAAATTTCTTTCTTTTTTCCTATCCTCTTTTATCGGTTAAATAAGTGACGGTTAAAATCAGGGCAATCAAAATGCGTAAATCTACCCCATGCGAGTGTTTCAACTATATGACCTGTATATCTTGTGCATGAATTATACAAAACAAGCCATGTGGCCGAGAGCAATAGCACTAACTAATGAACTCTGATTAAGTAGCTTAATCCAAATTTCAAAACTGAAATGATCGCACAAAGAGAGTTTCTTAAGTGGGGCTACTGAATATGTACAGAGGTGTATTACACTACGAAATCTTCATAAAAGCCCTAAATAAACTCCTACGTAAATATTGGCCAAAGAGGGTAAAGTCAGAATTCGTATCTCAAATATGTTTTGCAAACTACTGGGAAAAAGAACCATATAATAACACTGCTGAAGAGAATCCATTTGAATAGTAACACCATAGGAACAAAAGTTAGAACCACCTTATAACTCTCTATCATTCCCTTCGCGAGTAAATTGAATTGAGATTGAGTAATGACTTACTTAAGAACAATCCCTTTGGACAAGACTGGCATTGATCACCGGTTTCGCCATTAGAGCACGTCAGGCAAACTTTATCACAAGGTTTGCATAATCGCTCCTTGGTGTTGCCATAGAAACCAGGTGGACACTTGGTTACGCAGTCCGAAGAAGAATTCGCGTAAAAGAAAGGAAAGTCGCAGCTGGTGCAGGAATCTGCTTTGTCTTTGCAGGTTTTGCATTTTAATAAGCACCGCTCACATTTCTTTCCTGAGGTCCTGAAGAAACCATCCCCACAAGATGTCACACATCTCTTAGACATATCAGGACCTAAACATTTGACCCCTGCGTCTTCTGTGTGTCGACAGTTATGTTTGCCAATCCCACCTGCATACAAACAAAAACAACAACTGAAACGTCGTCGTTACCTTGTATGTTATTGAATGGGATAAATAAAAAAACGTCCAAATATCAAACTGAATGTCAATGTTGGGTTATAGATATGTACAAGAGAACAAAATGACAGTTAGATACTGAAACGCATTATTGTTTACATTTTTATAATAATAGCAAGGAAATGGCTTCTGCTCTGAATGTCGTCGTAACACTCGCCGTAATTCGACCTTCAGTAGAAATTTCCCCCGACCACGTAGCTATTATGGGGTTTTATTATTCATTCAAAATATTTCCCCAGTTTTGATTGGCTAAAATCACACGCATAATTCCCATAACCATTTGGAAGCATTTTGTGTTTAACGAGGAAATGGCGTCAAAAATGCAGCCCGCTACAGATTAACGTACACTATCGAAGATGAACTTAACATCGATGCAGGTAATCATGTTTTAGCTATGTTTTTAAACTAGGAATTATTTTTAAAGGAATAATTAAGCAATTAATGAATTCGGCTTTCGTAGGATATGAAGAATTAAGCAAATCTCGGAGAGTCTTATCCACCCTCCTCGAACTGCTTAATTCTTCATGCTACGAAAGCCGAATTCATTAATTGCTAATTATGCAGATGTGACTATCGTCCTATCAAATGTCTAACAAAGGATTTGGAGGGATTAGGGGAACGGTCCACCGTACAAAATTCCTCCAAAATATACACTTTTTTGATAATAGGGTAATATTAGGCATTTTTTCAATACTTTGTTTTTTACCAGTGTTTAATAACATTTAAACATAAAAAACAAACAGGAGTTCGGTGATCGCACTTTCGATTTAGAACGACCGTCGACTGTTCGGTAATCGAACGTTCGATCTCGTTCGATTGACCAAATTTTATTGTGAGTTCTATTATGTTTGATTACCGAAAGTTCGATTAGATACGCCGGGAACGGAGTAACCTTGTAATAAATGTGTATTTGATCAACTCCTGAATCCTGGTTAAACAGCATCTTTACCTTGGCGACGAGGAATCTCGGACAAAAAAAGCGGATGATTCTATACAATAGTCCAACCAAAAACGCGTAAAACCGCAAGGCCACAGCACCTTTACAACAACAACAACATCAAAAACGTTTTAAGTCTGGTGTCATTGGTTCCGTCGATCGTCAAAAAATAATTCTGACGTCAAATTCAAAAAGTTAAACAGGATTGAATGGGTCAGTTTCTTTCAGTTATTCGGACATTTCGAAAACAAGTACGAACGACGGGATGCAAGCCCGGATTTTCCTCAGTGGAATAGTTGTAATTTACGGCTTAATGGTAGACGTTCCCAATACTCAATCGTTATCAGATTTTCGGCTTCGTTTTTGTTTGAGAATTTCGGGAACTTTTGGTCTTACTGAAACGCTCCAAAAGTAGCAAACATCCCAACCAACCGGGGATAATCTGAATGTTCCTAGACCGTCTGAGATTTTCTCGGTTATAGACAAAACCAAAAAATGTCATATTATTAGGACAAGACAGGTACGAGGCAAAATTGTACCAAATCTACTTTCAAGCACCCGTTTATAAAATTTACTAGACGAACATGTACCGACTTTCTAATCATTACCTTTAAATTTTTTAAACATGCGCTTGCTAATAGAAGGAATAGTCGAAGCTTTGCTTTTTGTTGTAAGTTGCAGTTGCGTCACTTTTCTATACTCTACGTCATCCTCTTGCTACAGGATGAATTCTTATACTACTTTTCCTTACCAGAATTCATTCGACAGTCCTTGACGTTTTTCTCCACTCCTATGCATTGCAAATCATCGATCCAGATTTTTCCGGTTCCCTGTCCATATTTAGCTCTGACGCGAGCCTCGACCGCTGTTCCAAGCTTCAGCTGTCGGCATACGACATGGGCATCATTCAGATCAAAATTATCATCGCAGATCGTACCCCAGCTACCATTGTGAAGTATCTCAACTCTCCCTTCTACGGTTGAGTTGGCGCCAACCAATCGGATGCCGTCCACGCCCTGTAAGGTCAGTGCACTATCCGGGCAGTTAGCAACACATCTGTCATCCTTCAAGAATCCCTTACACGCGGTACAGTTGTCTTTTTTTACTTCGCAATTGTAGCAGTTCTTGTCACACGGCATGCATTTTCTTGAGAGACGGTCTGCAAAGTACCCATCGAGGCAACTCGGGGCACAGTTATAAGTTCCATTTGCACTCCCTGTCGAGTTGAGGAAGTAATTTGGGGGACAGGTTGTGCAGTTTTCAAGGTTTCCATAACATGTTTGGCAATTGTCACTACATTTACCGCAAACTTTGAATCCATAGGATAAATCCTCAAAGAAGCCATTGTCAGTGTCACAGTCTTTAAGACAGTCACGAGCGTTGCCAGGACTGGAGCAGACCACGCCAGCGTCCTCGCTGTGGGCGCAATTTTCAACACCCCATCCACGGAAGGTGCATCTCGCTATTGAAGTTTCATAGCCTAAAAATAAGCGTATGAAATAACTAAGATAATACTCGCGCTGTGATTGGCCGAGAGGCATGTTTGCATGAGAGTATGCAAACATGGTTGTGACGTCAAGGTGTTTAGCTTTTCGAACGCAAGCACGAATTTTAAAAGTTTTGAGATGAAAACTCAACAAGTTTACTTTACTTAGCCATTCCCTCGCCTGCTGAAACTTGGAAAATCTCTACAATTTTTAACATTTTTTTTTTCGCTTAAGCTGACATTTTAAGCGAGAAAAATTCGTATTTTGAAAAGCATCCTTTTTGCAAAACAAGAACTAATTACGCGAGCAAGGCTTCGTGTACAAGACTTCGAGACTAGTAAGAATCACTCTTTTGGTCGATGCCATAACAAAGAGTTTCTCGTTTTTTCTCGGGAAACTTAATTTATAAAAACAACAGAAAACTTTTTTCCTGTATTTGTATAGCCTGATATAAACACTAGAGTGGTTGGGAGAATTCTCGACAGTTATGCAAACCCTCGCCTTCGTCTCGGGAGTTGCATAACTGTCTCGAGTTCTCCCATCCCCTCTCGTGTTTATACCAGGCTATGTAAACACGAAAAACGCTTTCTATTGCTAAAATATAACTCTCATAACTTTTCAAGATACTAGCTACTATTTCAAAGAATCTTTCCGCCTTTTTAGTAGGATTCAATGTTTTTTTTAGAAAACAGACAGTACGCGATCAGAGGCTTGTAGTGTGAAAACTGCGTGTCAACGACACGGTAAATGTTCTTTAACTCGGTGAGGATTGCACTCATGACCTCTGGGTTAGATCTACCAGCGCTATGACAGAATAAGCAACGAGGCCGATCGGGAACAGTTGGTTGCTGAGTCAGATTTAACCCAGAGGTCCAGAGTTCCCTGTCGATGTCCTCATATTTCCTTTGATTCTGGTTTACCGTAAATCCGTAAATGATCATCCAATTGACGCCCCCTCTCAAATACACGCCTCTTGTCTAATAGACGCCCCCTCTTCGATGTAAAGTTTGTATTAGACGCTCTCTGCCTAATAGACTCTCTCCGTGACAGTTACTCCAAAATACAAGGAATTAGCAACAAGGAGCAAAATCTTGCTCGATTAACAAGGGCTTGCGCATTACATCTTGTTTAATGTCAAGCTCAAAGAATAGGCTAAAAAATGGCAACACAATGACCCGGGGGAGTACTCCCCTATAAAAGTGACCGGGGCGCTCGTCTTACCTTTTAGGGGTTTAAATTTGTGGATTGGTACCGCTTGGGGTGCTAAAACCTACAAAAACTGCTGCCAGAGTTGTCTCGGTACCTTCTAGGGGCCTGCGGTAAAATCATCGCCCATTAGGATAAAGATTTATGACACTACTTTCAAAAAGTTCTCGAGAAGAAAGTGGTCGAAAGTTATCTTTTAATTGCTATTAAAATTTGCAGTGCCAGTTATATAATTTGTTGTTGTTGAATTGGTACCTCTTAGGGGTGGAAATGAATTTGGGGCACGCCCATAAAGCAAGTTTCTGGTACCTCTTAGGGGTGTTCTCGAAATTTTCCGGTGGGCACCCCTGTCCCCTGTCACTTTTATAGGGGAGAACCCCCCGGACACAATGACCCTGAGTGAGGATTCTGACATCGAAGTCGAGATTAGAAAGAGCAAAATGGATCTCTAGACGGCCTAGACACACCTGTAGACATATCAAAATTGATGGACTGTATATTTCGCTATTTATAATCACTCTGTCTTAACATTTTCACCGAAAGCACCACATTAGTTTCATAGAGATCACTACAAAATTGGAAATAAACGCCTTTCTCTTTTAAACGCCTCCTATCGATTAAACGCCTCGGCCTGGACCCCTAAGATTAAATATACGCCCTCGGCTTCTATTCGGTCATGGACGGTACCTCAAGTTGCTTTTTGGGGGCATGTGGTTCAGAAGGATATGCAGAGTTTTTCACTGCTTCGCACTCTTAATAAAATACAATTTAGCTTGAGTTGGGAAACCGGTCAATCGAGCCATTTCGGTCTTGTGATCTCATCAGAGAAATTTCAGCCCGTTAACCCTAGCTTACATTATTTACGTTATAGCACATGAAACTTCTTTCACCCAATACATATTCAATGTCTAGAAACTGAGGTTTTTGACCATGAACTCTCAAAAAAAGGCCGTACAGAAGTACTCCTTTAAACGGAGTGACAATGCGAATAAAGTAAGAAAAATCATTTCATCCTCACGATCAACCTGGCTAAAATTAGGATGGGAAAAAATCTAGACCGATTAAATTTCTGCCGGTCTTCTAACCTCCTAGCGTTGCGTGACGAGCCTAAAAACGGCTGCGAGGGAGACTAGTGCTGCTCGTCAGACTTAATTTTAAATGGAGGGTTGGTGTGCGGCGGGAAAAAATAAAATTGCCGTTGATTTCCCCTCTGTGCGCTGCGAAGGGGGAATTCCATTTAATTCATTACCTTTACAATCGACGTCATCCATCCAAATAGGCATGGATGGATGGCCCTGACCAAACCTGGCGCGCGTCACAGCAGCCGTCGCATTTCCCATACCCAGCATATTACATACAACGTTAGCATCCCTGATGTCCCAGTAATCATCGCATACTGTCCCATACTGACCGGCATACAAAATCTGAAAGATGAGAGAAGTGGCACGAAGCCAGGTCAGCTTAAAATGGTGAAGTGGTTACAAATGACTTTTGTAACAGTTGAATTTCAAACTGCAAACAGCCTATTATAGGGTGATGACGCCGACCCAAAAATGCGCCACGAAAAGTTCTTAAATTACGTTTTATATCTCGCCCAACTTTTTCTCCCCGGTTATCTCTTTTGCTGTGCATTACTGAAAGAGAGAATGTCCTGCGCCGCCATAGTGAACGAAATTTTATGTCTAGCCTGAATAACAAGGTGTTGATGGGTGTTGTACTGTTTCTTTCTTTGTTTTACGGAATCTGTACCATTGTACATGCAGAAGGAGAATCGATAATGATCTATTTTACTAGTCGCCTTGACGCAGGCGCTAAGCAATCATACTATTTTTTCCCATGGCACAAAATTCAGTAGTCGTTTATCATTGTCATAGTCATTGTTCGTTTTAATGGAACTCTCTTCTCCGCAGAGGCCGCTTTGTGTCGCAGGGAGGCTGGGGAGAGGGAAAAAAAGCGCGCTGGGGACGATGGGAAGGGGAAAGACAGGGTTCTATCTAGGATTTATCGTTTGGGGGAGAAGTCCCGATTGGCCGAAGGCCACAAGCTTACTAGGGGGATCCGGGGGCATGCTCCCCCTGGAAATTTTTTGAAATTAATATGCACTGAGATGCAATCTGGTGCATTTTAAGACCCAATTTTGAGAAATGTGCACTGACCTCGTCGCGTCTGGATGATTTTTCCGATATAGTTACTTATATACTGTAGTGATAACAATATTTTTGGGGAGGAAGCTGGGCATTTTGGGGGGGGAAGCTTCTACCCCTCAAATACCCTAGATAGAACCCTGAAAGAGAGGAAGCGAGGCTTCCCCCTTTCCCCTCTTCCCATTGTCCCCCGCGCGCTTATTGCTGTTTATACATGGATACACAGCGGGAGCTTCTGGGGGAGGAGAGAGCAGCAAGATAATCAAAGGGAAGGAGGTGCCCAGCGTGAGTGTAAAGATCCACGGGGAAAGAGGGCATGAAGGATGGCCAAATAGCGCCACCTAACAAATATTATTACCGGGTTTCGAATTTTTCGTCCCTTTTCCCTGAGTTGTGTTCGAAGGGGGCGGGAATAGGCAGAAGACAAGGGAACGAGAAAGTACATGTATACTCACCTCGACGCGACCCTCCAGAGGTGACAGTGACTTAGCGTCTCTGACAAGCTTTATTTGAGGCTTGGGTGACGGATTATAACCGGGAGAACAATTCTGTATACAGCTTGAGCCTTTCTTGAATTTAGGAGCATCGCAAGATGTACAATTATCGGGATTTCCTTCGCAACTTCCACATGTCCGGTTACATGTCTTGCAAGTGCCATCAAGGTAGTACCCACGCCCACAGTCAGGAACACACGTGCCTTTTTTCTTATAATAGCCTTCGGAGCACTCGCTGCAATTGTTGGGTTTCCCGGAGCACTTTTTACATGCGGAATTACAGAAAAGGCACACTTTTCCCTTAGCGTAAAATTCATCTGGACAATTGTTCTTGCAGGTTCGCACTCCTGGTCCAGTGCAACGAAGAACAGTGTTTTCGTCTGGACGACAGTTCGTTTGACCCCAAGGACGATGTTTGCATTCACTGAAGGTTTTTTCTGTTCCGGTGCAGAAAACATCGTCAAGCCACTGCTTGCCAGTGGATATTTTCTTAATGTGACTAAGTGTTGTGTCAGTATCGGCTGTCCCAAGACCCAGTTCTTTGCACACCACAGCGGTTTCCCTTGCGTCCCATCCATCATCGCAAACAGTTCCCCATACACCATTGTGAAGAACCTCTAACACGCCTTCAAAATAATCCGAGCCGTTAGTCAGCCGCAAAAGCGGAGTGGAGGGAAATGAACCGTTCTTGATCGGCACGGCAAAGTTTGCACCTGTGCAATTTGCCACACAGGCGTCACTTTCAAACACGAGAGGTGGCGCGCAGACAGTACATTTAGGAGCGTTATTTGAGAATTTGCACTGTAAACAGTCGACGGGACAAGGCAAACAGGAGAAACTAGTAATGTTCTTGTAAAATAAATCGCCACAATCCTTAACGCATACTCCATTTTTCTGATACAAATCGGGACCGCATCCCTTTTGGCACTTGCGATCCTTCAGCGCTTTTGGAGGCTTACAGGACGTGCAGTTGTTCTTATCGCTTCCATCTGCGCATGTCATGCATTCATCAGTATTGCACTTCTTGCATTCACGGGTAGGTACTTGGCCGAATTCTCCATCTGGGCATTTGTCGACGCAAGTGTTGTTTTTTGTTAAAAACTTCGGCGGTTTGCACTTTTTACATCGGTAGCTCCGACTTGTGCATTCAGCACAGTGCGCGGCACACAAATCACAGACATCAACATCGTTTTTAAACCATCCAGGTTTACAGCTCTTTAAACATTGGCCAGTCTGTAGGGTCTTAGGAATTGGACCCTGGCAAACAACCCCTACGTCTCTGTCATGAAAGCATCGACTCTCAGCCCCAATCGGGCAGTCAAAGAGACTTTGCTCTCGTCCAGTACAATTCAGTTCATTGGACCATACCGATCCAGTGCCCCTTCCGAAAGTCGCGGTATTCTTTACGGCTTTCAAGGCACTTCCGAGTCCCAGCTGCCGACACGCAACGGTTGCTTCGCGAAAATCAAAGGTATTGCCACAGACAGTGCTCCACGATCCTTTCACAAACACTTCCAATCGGCCTTGCAGTTCGGTAGAGTTTGAACCTTTCAAGCGAATGCGTCGTTTCTGACCAACCAGCCTCGGGGCACAACTAACAAGACACTGACTTCCGTTTAGAAAGCGATTGTCCGGGCAACTTGTACAATTAGTAGAAGACGTCCCGTCCCCGCACGTCCGACATCCACGATCGCATGGTTTGCACTGTCGATTAGAAGTGTCACCATAAAAACCTATTCCACATGATGTCACGCAGCTTTTATCTGTTGGAAAAAAAGGCGATACACCCTTCTTTTAGAATACCCTTTTTTAATAAGAACGTTCAGCCTGAAATTTGCCAAAATATTAAGAACATGCTAAGAACATACTCGAGACTCAGAGAAGAACAATCTACTTTTTCACTGCTTTTACTTTCCAGTAAACCCAGAACATCCGAATTACATAATGTCCCACATGGAATCCGAGACTGTGCATGTAACATTTTGTTCTTTCAGCGTGTA
This sequence comes from Porites rus, assembly GCA_964035705.1. Classification (NCBI taxonomy): domain Eukaryota; kingdom Metazoa; phylum Cnidaria; class Anthozoa; order Scleractinia; family Poritidae; genus Porites; species Porites rus. The sequence continues at coordinate 10,733,257 of OZ037994.1, forward strand.
TGGTCGATACATTTACATTCAGTACTTGTAATGGGTTATCCGAGGGCTCTTATAACCAGCCGTAGAAAAAGCGTTTTGAAACAAGCTATAGCAGTGCTAATCAAAATACTTTTTAAGCGTTTTAATACTGCTTCAAGCTTTAACACGTCATAATAAATCTAAATATCTTCAACACCGGGAGGTTATACAGGGAGGTTACACCACCTAACTTTTTTAAAAGTTCCTTAATTGTTTTTAAGAAAAGTTTTTTCGCAATTTTTTAAAAGTATAATCATTGTCTTAACTTGTCTATATGTAGCTTAAAAGTTATCTGATTTCCATTAATGAAATTTCAGAACATTTCCAAGCTGAAACTACACAAAAAATAATAACTGTCCAGGCTCAACTCGAAAATGGACGTTCTTATAAATAAAAAGTGTAAATCACTACCCTATATACTGCGGACTATTACTTGAATATCTCAAAACACTTAAGGTATTTTAAAATCAACTTAGAGACTTAATGAATGGCTGTCGTACTTTCAGAATGAGTAGTACGCCATTTACGCTGAGTAAACTGAAAATGGCTTGGAGCAAGGTTTTGTTAAACAGTGGCTAAACTCCGTTTAAATAACCAGCCCCTTGTGTTCTACAGATTTATGAGGTTCCTTTAATACATGTCTTGCAATTCTATGAATACGTATTTGTTAAGAGCTAAAACTGCCTAAAATTGCGACTTAATTAGTTCTTGTAACGTGTTTTAGAGCCCATCCGAAAAACAGATTCGAAATTATTAATTGCACTAGTAATCATGACAGTTACCCTCTTTTTCAATAAGGGTTTCATTTAAATTTCTTTGTTATTTTCATGAACTGTAGCGCCAATTCTCAGCAGGCCTCATGTTTGTAAAAGCAATACGCCACTTGCACATCTCCCATAAAGCACCTTATTTGCCTCCTAAAATTTTGCATAACCTTTGTTGTATGGGACATGTGCAAGTGGCGTATAGACCGTATAGGACACTAGCACGATGACGTCTTTTTACCACAACTACCAGAATCCTACAGTTTGTTGTTTTCTTTTGCAAACTAGGGCTATTGTCTTTTAAACACCAGCGGGATTGACTAATTCAAATAAGAGAGCGGAGACGAAATGAATTGTGGTAGTTGTACTCAAATGTCGTCATCGTGAAAATGACCTATTAAGTCAACAGAAACCAGAATACGATAATAGCATTTAGCGTGGCTAAAATGTCGTCACTTTTTAAGCATACCTTTTTTTCGAAGAAATTTCGAAGAGTCGCAGCTCGTGCAAGCGTCCGGTGAATCTTCGCAGGTGAGACAGCTTGAGGAACATGCGGCACATTGCCTTTTTCCTTTCTTGAGGTAATAGCCATCTCCACACTCGGTAACACATTCTCTTGTCGTGTCTGGTCCTGTACATCGTACGCCTGCATCTTCATCATGACTGCATGAATGGTTACCCCAACCATTATGTGCGCATCTTTCCAGTCTCTTCTCTTTTCCGGTGCATTTGAGCTTGAGAAAAAAAATAAAACATAACATAACGCCTTCAATCATAACATCACACTTTTTGGTCACAAACTACTTCGGTAAAACGAACGGACAAAACCAGCCTGACCAAACTCGAAAAACAGGCTCATCAGGAAAACATCCAGAAGCTGGGACAAAAGATCTCAGATCTTTCCCACAGCCGTATGCATTCTTGACAAGTCATTAAGCATGAAGTCTGTAAACAAGTGACGATATTGATAATGATGATGATGACGGCGATACATGAGACGTTAACGACATTTTCTCAGTGTGTTTCTTTCCCCCCCGCCCCCCCCCCCCCCCCCCCCCCCAGGCGTGGCGATTTTTTAAGGCGATACTGAGTAGCCGCTTGCATTGGGCAAAAGAAAACCTGCGCCGTTTTAAGGAAAACGTTATTTGCCAACAGAACTGTATCGTGTTGTTAAGTCCGTAGGTTTTGCTCAAGCAAAATGGTAACTTGACCCCTAAAATATTCTTACCATGGAGAGCCAGATTGGATCTGAATCTTTTCCTTTCCCCAGTCTGCCATATTTTACTGCCTCTTTAGCGGATCCTAACAACAGCTGCCGGCATACAACTGTGGCATCATGAATGTCCCAGGAATCGTCGCAAACTGAACCCCAAACTCCATCGTGATTAATCAGCACATGGCCCTCGAAATGGCTGCTTCCGCCGACTAGTTTGATCTGGGTCGCAGGAGGACCCTTATTAAATCTGTCACTGCCACAACTTCGAACGCACGTTTTGTCTGTAAGACAAAATTCTTCGTTACATTAATCAAAAACTTGATCAGAGGAGCAACAGCCCAACGTATATTTTACAGTGTGCAAATTTAGGCATTTACGGCTTCAGTCCACACGAGTTTAACGATAATTAAGATGCTACGATCATCGTAAATTGATATTGTCGTAGACAGTCCCCAGAACGCATAAGTCCGCAGTTCGTTCCCGGGTGGACAGCGGTATATACATAGCTTGTAAACGTGCTTCCCCTTTTCGTGCTGGACGAAAGGCGCTTTGTATTTGCTAAAATTGCGGGGGAAGGGGGGGGGGGGGGGGAAGAGACCGGCCAGACCTGATTATTCGTTAAGATAATTCCACTATTAATCAGGACTGTCCCTCCAGATCATTCTATTACTAAATAAGACGCACGGCACTGGTAGGATTTTAGTAAAAACTCTCGACAAAAAGCCTATTAAATTACACTAGGTATACCTATCGATAGAGTGCCAACGAGCAAATCATGCTTATTTTGCTTAGGAATAAAATTCCTTTTTTTCCCATTTGACCGTTTCTTGGTCCCTTCCTGTTGCAAGGATTATTTTCTTGAAAAGTTCTCAGATTCAGTCTGGTGACTTTACAAACCTGCTATGTAAAAGTGTGAAGTGCCTTGAAAGAATGAAGTCAGCTTTGCAGAGGAAGCGATCGGGAATATTATTAAGTCCAGCTACAAATCTACTGTCGGTTCGGTTTCACATTGTTGATAAATATTTGCACAGTTTAATCATTTAAACTTCCTTTCAAATTTCCCGAGGCTTTTTGTTATCGGATTGAAACTTAGGGCCTGTTTACGTGGAGTGGGGGACCCCGATCTAGTGGGGTAAGTTTCTTTTGTTTTCACGCTCTGGGGGACACAAAACAAAAGAAACTTACCCCACTAGACCGGGGTCCCCCACTCCATGTAAACAGGGTCTTAGAATGATTCGCTGGGCCATCTGAAATGTTTCCAAGGACATGCGATGTACGGCACGTCGGTATTTAATTTTAGTTCATTATTTTTATAAATCCTGAACTCGGCCAGGTTTCGAAAAAAATGGCGTTGTTTTCTTTTCCTTTGTTGTTCGCTTTAGGCTTGTAATGCGTTTTTGTTCTCATTGTTTTTGTTTGCTGGTTAGATTTTTTCCCCAACACCAGATTTTCCAACAGAAGCGACTGCATTCTTCGTGTCAAGCTTTCCTTATCTCCTCGTGTAATCTGATCCTTTTTAGTGGTGAGAATATTGCTTGCTGCACATAGAACACTTTTGCTGTTTTACAAACTTCTCTTCGTGAAAACTTAACATTATGGCCCCTAAAAGTAATAGAATATATCAAGTGCTCATGTCTCTTGACTGCGGTGGCCGGGTTTGACGAAAAAATTTAGGTAAATAAACACAGGAAGTCACGACGGCGGGAAGTGTGTGAAATTTTGTTTGTTATTCAACTTGAGCCCGTGCGCCGGGTACTGCCTTTGATTGGTTCACAACTGACTACTTGGTCTCAGGGGAATCTACATTACATTAGGTTACACTTTTTTCAGCTCGATCGAGAATTTTTCCGCCTATTGCCCAGTCTTACGCGGCTCTATTCTGCTGCCGCCTCGCCATCCGAGCGTCTTCGCTCGGATGGCTCGTTGGCAATTACATGAACTTTATTTATACTCGAATTTCAGAGTAGCCTGAACGGCTAATATCCTCGAGAACAAAACTAGTACTGACAAAAAAGGGGAAAATATATTTACCGATACATTAGATTAATAAGTAACATACATGAAAAATGTTAAATATACCATTATGTCTGAAAGGAGGTTACTTTCACGAGTCTTCTAAAACCAGTTAAAAGAGAATTCTACTATTAATCAGGATTATAAAATCGGACCACCCGGGCAGATCAGTTCTGATTTTTGATAAACGCCCTTAGTCTCCATAGCTGAGCTCCCACGTGACCCGATTAAGCCACGTGAGATGAACACCATATTTACTATATGGCCACTCCTGTAAATTGCAACAGGCCTTATCCGTAAACTATAACAGAACGAGCGAAAAGGCGGGAGGTGAGGCGAAATTGTTACGTGTTGCACAATACCTTTGAGAAAAAGTTGAGAGTTACAACTTGAACACAAGTTGTTCTCTTCTCCATTGAGACAAGTCTTGCAATTGGAGGAACATTTCCGGCAAGTACGTTCTTGAGTGTTTCCATAGAAACCCGGACCGCAGTCACCCACACAGTACAGGTCCCCTTTTGAAAACATTCCTTCAGGACACAGTGATGCACAGTTACCTGAAAACGAGGGTTCAAACGCATAAGAAGTGTATACACAAGGTCTCTTTTCGGCACACAAAACTCGCAAAATTCCCCTTAAGTCCTCCATTGCGATTCGCTGGATCACTTTTGTGAATTTTGAAAACAATATGCCGGGTTTACGATCAGACCCTCGAAAACTTAGCTCAAAAAAAAAAAAAACTACACGTCATGATTGTTTACATCAAATCCTCTCACACAGTCCGAGACGATTACCCGGACGAACTAACCTTCATGGATAAAATGCTAATATTAATTGTTTGTAACTCGCTTGCACATTATTTTTACACTCGTTTTAATATATACATGTAGTGTATTTGCCAATGCAGAACTAAATGTCATATTCTTTGAATTACATTTTGGGTAGAGATTCATATAAACTTGACTTTTGCATCACCTTTTTCTCTTTGCATGAACTGCTCATTCGATTATCTGTGTTTATCTCGTAAACATAACTCGATGTTATATAATTTAACTTGAGTGTGAACCTATATATAACTGGGACGAGTCTGTTAGCTCTGTTAAGTCCTTTTAGGGACCGAAATGAAGGAATTCTCTAACCTTTCATAACCTTGAAGACTGAAAAAGTACCCCTTTCGGATGGAGCCTTCCCGTTTAGGCCATTATAGGAATAACCCCCCCCCCCCCCCCCGCTTCGTCACACTCCATAACCTTTCCATTCTTTTCAAAAGGGGGGGAAGGGGCGTTGGGGTAAAAAAAAAATACCAAAAACTGCTTAAGAAATCACCAAAAAAATTCGCAATAAATCGCAATACATTTCGATCAAAACCGAAAACGGAATATAAAACCATCAAAAGAGAAGATCTACACAACTCAATTAAAAAAAAACACACACCAGAAAACGGACACTTAATGAAGTTTTGCCACAAACCGAAAACCAGATGCCCTCCGCCCCGCTTCCCCCACCCCCCCCCCCCCCCCCCGCCAAAAAAAAAAGTAGTGGAGCAGATATGTGCTTGAATTGTTCACTTTCTGTTAAAAGTACGAAGTTTGGCCTGAGGGTAGGTTTCAAGCTGTTTAAAAAAGATAGGATATAGTGCCATTGCCAAAAAGTCCATTTGGCGCTAAAAATAGGAGTTTCAAAATGGCGACCATTTTGAACAGAAGTAAAATTGAGGGTTTCTTAAAAACATCTAAATTTTAAAAACTTTGACAAAAAAATGACAGGAAATGCCCAAGGCAGCAATTTTTTTCATATAAAAGATATTATTTTAACGTAAATTGTAAAAAAAAAGAGACAAAAGAGAAGATATATAAGTGGCCGCCAGCTAGACTACCAGAGTAATAAGACCAAACCTGTGCCTGCTGGTCTTCTTTACTTTCATATTTACTTTAAATGTAAACACTCAATTTATTGTTTTTATCGTGTATAATCCATTTCTAAACTTGAACCTTCTAACTGAGGCTATAAGAAACAATCATTCACCTCACTGTCGGTGGATAGTGGTGTTCATTATCCGAAAATTTTTTCACCGGTTTTATCGATAAATTCAAGTCAAAAAGACAAAGCTTTACCAGTTAAAACTTCCAAGCAGAACTTCGTCACCTTCTTCGTGCATTTCGGAAATAGCTTGCTTGATTAGTTGTGAAATTTCGTTGTTTGTCACGGCAGCAAACTGGGAAGGCATTTTGCTCGCAACTTACGCGAGTTTGGGGTCGCTCGCTAGGAGGAACTGGAGGTGAATCAGTGAATAGTGCAGGATATTCACTGATTGAGTAGCCAATCAGAGCGCGCGAAAAACACTATCCTCTGTTTTAGTATATACTAATACGGGATATCCGAAGAATAACAGGTGATGTATCTGTGACCTAATCACTTAACAGCGGAGCTATATAAAAGTTTGTATTGCAAGGCCATAACTTAATCATAATAAACTTAATGGGTCTGAAAAGACCCCTTTTCTTATTTATTACCTTTAGTGCGCAATATCGATCAAATTTCTCAATTGCAAGATTAAAGTATTCCCCTACAGAGGTGTAATAGATGTATGATAGCCACGTTAACTTGGTTTCACGGTGGAGAAGCTTAGTAGGTAAAACGGAGAGTGGACTTAAATGAAGAAAATGCTTTGGGCACTATGAAGTGACTTAACGTATATTTTTAATAATTTAATATATATCTTAAAAGAAGGGAAACTGCTTTCATGATGCAGTGTAACGATAAACGCTTTCCAGCGAGTTGACTTCATGTGTTGCAGGGAAACGACTGGACGTCTGACCCGAGACGACAATGTGCAAGGAATCTCAAAATTACCTGCTTGTTTCGATCAATGCCAGAAATAACCTTTTTCAGTGACTAAACCCGTGCAAAAATGCCCCAGAAACCGTACTGCGAATCAGAAAAATTCAAGTTTTGAGCCAAGTTTTTGACTTAATTAACCAGTGCTGCTGAGTCCATGATAAGGTGATTTTATTTAACCCGTGAAATATGTAGTAGACTACTACGCAGACTTGGGCTCTAATTTCATTGTCTTCTTTTATTAAACCTATGCCACTGATATTAAAATTTACTTGCACTTATTTGGCACCAAAAGTGATGTTACACGGGACGATTCGCAACGACGATTTTTAGCGCAACAAAGCGTTGCAATATTGGAACAATGTTGTAACCATTCGAAACAATGTCGCAACAATGTTGCAACGCTGTGTTGCGCTAAAATCCTCTTGTGTAACATCACCTTAATGACATGACATTTTATGGGTGGTTACAGTAAAGATAAGAGGCCAACGTTAACTCTGACTGTTCTCTTCCTGAGGCGCAGTTTCACGTGATAAAAATACAGATGAATTAAACCTCCATCCGGTTAGTTCAGCTGGCTTGAAGTACGCACCGGTCTGCTGAGCAGGAAAGTGAACCGCTACGCGCCAGCAAAAAAATCAGGATCTTTAAATAACTGACGAGAAAGGCCGCCCTTCTAATGTCATCTGCAAACGGTTAGACTTTCTACTCTTCTCGGGATAAGGGCAAAAAACTTTAGGCCCCACTTCAAAGCCCTTGTTCGTGTAAAATTCTATGGGACCTTAATTAAAAGAATCCCCAATGTGGTGGTTTATCTTAAAAATTCACATTCACATCAGGGGGCATTCATAATCGCTAATTGATTAATAACAGTTTATTGTAAACTGCACCACAAGCGATTTGACTTAGGACCCCAACCACAAGTGTTTTAAATTATCTATGGAAAGGCCTGAGGGAATGAATGAATAAGAATGAATATTTACGTTTTACAATTTAACCATTTCTCTAAATTAGACTTTAAAACATATTTAATTTTCACAGTTCTTGGTATACTTGTCCACGGTGTCAGGTAGTTACAGTTAACAGAGGGTCTCAATGGGGTTAACCGATAGGCGTAAAATGGCCCAAAATTTAGTCGATAGCCGTAAAAATTGAAAAATTTTAACCGTTAGCCGTAAATAGGGTAAAAAGAGTTAACCGTAAAAAAATTTTGCTCCTTAGTTTTGATAATTTGATAATTTGAAGAAGGTGCTAAACTCACTTAGAACGGTTGTTTTTCTTATTTCGCGGCTGCTTTGACTCTTTACGTTCCCGTTTCTGCTAGTTTAGCCTGAATTTCATCCGATTACTTCGAGTCGTTATTACTCCCTCAGTTGTTGAGAGGAGAAAACGACTCGAAGCAATCGGATGAATTTCAGGCCACTGCTAGTTTTGCTTTTCACGAAGATTCTATTCTAATAAACTGTTATGTCTTTTATTAGGAATGGTCCTTTTCATGGCTCACAAAAAATTTTAGTTGACTGGCAATAGCCAACCTTTTGTTCCTATTTTAAACAAAGAGTTCATGTCATTTTAAGAGAATGAGAGAGCTTCGACAAAGATCTTCAAAGCCGCGTACTTCTCAGCTTGGCTCCGACACTTGTAAGTGTGAGAGTCATAGAAATGTTCGAGTGTCAATCTGTAATTGTTATCTGTATGCATGTTCTTTTTTAGTTCATGTTGTACAATCTGTTCTTCAGTGGGGTAAAGACCCTATCGTGGTAGTAAAAAGAGAAGAGGGTAGCAAACACAAAGCGACGCGAAGAACGAATCAGTAACCCCTGAAGAAAAGGAAATCACGCCAGGATGCAAAAGATGACAAACTTTTTCATAGTTAACATTTCTATCCGTAAAATGATATTAGAAGTGGAATACTCTAAAAGCATGATTTATGAAATATTAAAAATTTTCAAAAGAATAACTTATTTCATCCCGAGATGATCCTAAGACATTTATTTTGCTTTAAAGATACCAAAAACTACAGGTTTATTAATATTTAACTTTTTGAAACAAAGAAATTAATTTTTAACTTTAGAGTTAACCGTAACTGAAAAAAAATAACCGATAGCCGTAGAAGAGCCAAAATTTTAGCCGATAACCGTAAATGCCACCACCCCATTGAGACCCTCTTGACACAGAGGATATCTCTTTTTCGATCCAATTGAGGCAGTATATTTCATAAGACTTTGAAGTTGTCAGACTTGTGGTGTAAGCAATTGCAATGCAATATGTTTATGCACTGAGTGTTAGTAAACACCTCAAAAAGACAAAATGGAGGAGCTGTTATACTTAAAAGCCGCAAAGCAATCAGGTTAATAGTAGATCGACCCTTGGTAAAACGGGTTAAAGTAAATAATATCTTTCTTGATTGTTTAAATATTTCGTATGTTTGGTCTTTCATTTGCTTAAAATTGTAAATCATAGTATCGCGCTTTTTAAAAAATCCATTTTTGCTTTGACTTCCGGTTTTCTCATTAAACCCACCATTTTTGTAATACAGTCGACTATTTTATACGACATAAATGTCTGGAAAAAACATATAATAAACAATTTCATTGTCATTGTGTGTTAAAGATACTAAATTTCGTTTACGTCCGGTTAGTTGATATTTACTTCCGGCCAAAATGGAAGCCAGTTTAGTAATCACTCCAAAACCCAGTTTAACAGGAAAAATTTCCGATGGCACCACATCACATATTAATAGCTGTGATTAGTTCATATAATAAACAATTTGATTGTCAAAAAGCTTAAAAATGCTAAATTTCGTGTTCGTCAGGTCAAAATGGCAGCCAGTTAAGAAATGACAGAAATCACTAAAAAAAAAAAGTTAAACAGAAAAAATTTGTGATGGTACCATATCACATATTAATAGCCATGATTTGTTCTGTCATTCCTGGAAATTTGGTGCTTGTAGTAGAAAGTGAACAATTCGGCCCAATGGCCAAATGCCACTTGAAAACACCGCAGACCGCAACGGACAGCAAACCCTGAAAAACCGACCTAAAAAATGGTCTCTAAAAACTGAAAACTGTCACAGCGCCCCCATCTTTTAACGTTAATGTCTTAGCTAAAGGTTCTAAACCTTCTAACAACCCCAAGATGAGAAGATACGCTCCAGAAATAGTAACGTAAGGAAAGAAGCTTTAAGGAAAAGAAAAGCCAAAATATAAAGTCATTAAAATAACAATAACTTGAAACTAAAAATGTCGGTGTTAACAGCCCATTAACTCCAGCGAGCAAATTAGCTAACCCTAACCTTTCCCAGAGCGCACCACAAAGCGTGGCGAAAGCTTAAAATAAGGTCGAATCTATTTAAAGGTAATAATTGAGCTTCTTTCTCTAAAAAAAACGTACACTAGGCTAGTCAGACAGCTGAGGATGTTTTTCTTTTAGACAGGTCAGCTGAGGAAAACGGTGTCCTTTGCTATTATTGCACAATATTTCAGCTAGACATTTTGTTAAGGGGTTTAAGTTTGACCTTTCCTTGGCATTCTGTCAGCTCTTGAACAAGGGTACTTTTGTCGAACTTGAGGCCTGGAACCTGAGTGGCCACAATATGATAACAGACAATGCTTTTTTTGAGAATTTTCTATCCAGCTAAGTAGTATTTTGGTTTTCGATCTAGTCTAGTTCTCTTCGTTTCCATTATGGTTCCAGTCCTATTGAACGAGTTGTTAGACCTTATATTAATTCAGAGCACGCACTTTCATGAATAGCCCGCATTCGATATATTAAAATTCTGACATGACTCCGAGGCTTTAGGGTCATTTTTCTATATTTGGTTTGGTTTTCTTTGTATTCAAGTCTCTTCTGGGAATTGCGAGACAATGGAGTCGTGAAAAATTTGCAATTTTGACCCTAAAACCTCGAATTCAAGTACGAGCGTGGGTTATTGCCCAGGCCCCAGTTGTTCAAACGTTGGATAGTGCTATCCACCGGATAAATCACTATCCAGCAAATAAGTATTGGGGAAACTAATTGCACTATCCACTGAATAGAGATTTATCCGGTGGATAGCGCTATCCAACGTTTGAAAAACCGAGGCCAGGAGAATAGCGTAGAGTGAAACTCAGGGGAGGGGATAAGGGGTCACCATATATGTATACCCCCAAACTCCTTTTTCAGAAAAGGCACAAGAAAAGGAATAGAAACTTTCCTAAGCATTGAAAATATTCATGCTCTCCACATGAACCCCTGTTACTACAGCTCTACCATCCCAGGGATACATAGTCAATGTGCGCGTGCTAATCTAGCGTAATCGACGACATATTTCGATTTGCAATTTAAATTAAAAATGTTGTTGAGTTCACTAAGCAGAAAGTGCTCCTATAACTGCAATTTTTCGTGAATAACCTTAACACATATTATCAATCGTAACGATCGCATTCTCTTTGTTTTTTAACGGCATGCCCGCAACCTATAGCCTCCTTAAGAGATAAGCCTTATGCAAAGAAGGGAGCGCGCGCCAACTGTTACCAGTTCTCACGTGGTTCCTCACGCAAACATAATTGAATGAATACTGAATGATTTAGCAACAAAAAGACTCCACTACAAAGGGTTGGCTTAAAAAGATCGAGAATACTTAGAATACTCATACCTCCACGTCACGAGCGAATTTTCTCTGCAACTGTTACTCGAACAGACCCCTTCCTTTACATTAACGACATAATATGGCCTGACTTCTTCACTTTCAGTTCAATAACGCGCGCTACGCCTGGCTGACGCAGAGTAATTATGTAGATTTCCTTACAAACAGATATACAAGAACTCTAAGTTCAATCATCTACTACTTTAAGTGGCTCTTATTCGATCGTTCAGTGTTCGTTCTTTCCTTTTCGTCTCCATCTACCCCGTTTTGTGTTCAACAATCACTGACTGCGCGATAATCGCCCGATAATCGGTACATGAAGGAGTACATCGACTGCGAGCTACAGAGCGCTTGCATGATGAAAAAGAACTCTTAGGAAATCATTGATGAGCGATTTTCATACATGATTGCGAGATAACAGTTTCGCTAAAAGTGTGCAGAAAACATTTATCATTATCGTTAAACTCGTACCTTTATCTCTTGTGGTAGCCAGAAAAATCAAACAAAGCCATACGGATTTCCGTAAGAAGGTCATTTTCTTTACGGAAGGAATTAACATTCTTCTATCGCAACCGCCTCACTCTTCAGTTGACTGCAGCTGGTTTCATTGAAAGTGCTAAGGGGTGACATAACAATAACATTGGGGGGGGGAGGGACCTTGTAAGCTCATCTAGATGCAGATAAATGTCAAGTTTTGTTTTTAGAACTGCTATTGACCTCGTGGATTAAATGCGCACGGCTCTAAGATTGTACGGTTTAAAATGCTTGTTATGTTTATTTATTAAAACCATTTCGATAAGAGGGTCTCGTTTAATCATTAATATTTTTATTCTCATCTTCAACGCCGTCACGAAAGGCTACTTTAATGGTCTTTAATCGATCTATTAAAAGGCTTACTCAAACAAAGACAATGAACTGATTCCTGAAAACATTCATTTCTCTTATTTCTCTAGTTCACTCTGGTATGTGAAACAGGCCTGAAGTAGACCAAACGCATGAAAAATCACCAAAAACAAACGATACACGCTACCAGGGGGGGAACACTCAGGCTCATGGTAGTCCACTATCTGGCGCCGGGTCGTGTTTTTGGACCGGAAGCCTGTGAGAGAGTGTGAAGGCTGCAAATGAGCTGTCTACATTTGTGGCACCAACAATTAAAAAAAAACAAAAAACAAAAAACAATAGTTACATGATATTGGTTTGCAAAATTGCCTAATTGTGCATGCAAAACGGTCCGAGCAAGTTCTCCGGGGCGCTCTGACGGCGGGGCGGGGCGGAGCTTGCTGGCAGGCTGATACTCAGGCTATTGTGGTACCATATTTCCTCGAATAACAGCCAGAGGAGATTATTTCATTTTTAGCATCAAAAGGGGGCGATTATTCGAGGGAGGCGACGATTTCAAATATTGCTTACTGTGAGTCGTGCCCTAAATATTTTGTATTATTATCACAATAAATCAAAACATATTCGCATCAAAATAAACTGAACATGGGCTTTTTGAGTCAGGGGGTTCCAAATTTGGTTCCTTGATTAATTTTCAGAGCTTGAAGAGGGGGCCGTTGGGATTTTCGACTTTGGCTATTTTTTAGCTCGGTATTTTGGGTTTTGCACTGAAAAACTTCGGTTTCTCGGTTTTGATGTCCGTTGCAGTTTTTCGGTTTCTTAGCATCCGCATTTTTGGCAAAAATAAAGCACGTTACTGATTTCTCTCTGTGCTGTGAGTCTGTGCTGTCAGATGTTAAGCTATTTTTATGTTTGAGGTTTACAGTAGTCTGTGCCAGGCTCTCGGTCAGTGCATATGAAAGAAAAAAGGGAACGAGAAGCGAAAGAAGCAGGAGAGCAGCGAAAACAAGGTTACTCTCTCTTCCCTCCTCTCACGCGGTTTTCGCACTTTTTTTCGATCCGCTTGGTTTTCCCCACTATCTTGGAGCCTGGAACAGGCTAGGTTTACAGCTATTGAGAGCTTTTTGCGAACTCAAAATTGCCCCCATTGTCCTCTATTGCTATTCAATCGAGGATCTTTGTGAATTCTTGTAGACAATCCTAGGGCAGATATGCCGGTTTTATGACCATAGCATCCATAGACAGTGCTGATACTGTGATGATATCAAAATCTTGATGATGTGATATTGTTTAGACGGCAAAATTAAAGATCAGCTCCAAAAGTCTACCGACAGACGGCCGACAGATTTTTTGGGGAACTGTTCTTCAAATTTATCGTTTGGTCCCTATGTTCCAACATATCATCAACGTTTGATATCTAGACTAGGGTTTTGAAACTTGAGCTGTATAAATCTTTGGTTATGATGGTTTTGTATTCGGTTTTCGGTTGTGATCGAGATCTATCGGGGTTTTTCGGTTTTGGGTAATTTTTAGAGCGGTTTTTCGGTTTTTTATAGACCCCAACGCCCCCCTCCTTGAATCGTCACTGATCAGTTTTGCTAGATCAGATTCGACTTTAACTTGACAGAGAGGGCATGAAAGAAAGAGAAGATGGTGAGAGGGGTGGGTGGGGAGGGGGGGATTATTCGAGGGAGGCGCTAACTCGAGGGACGGCTATTATTCGAGGAAATGTGGTAAGCAATTTTTGTCTTGGATGCTCTAATCAGGGTCATGTTTTGAAAGCTTCGGTGGTACACTTCCACCCAAACTTCCCAGTTTACTTAGTCCCTCCCTCGAAACACTCTTACGATAACTGAGACGTTATACGCTACGATACAAAATTAATTCAAAGCATGAAAATTATGTATCAGGTTAAATTGCGATAGCAATTAAAGTACAATACAATAATTTACAATATAAGCGGTCAAAATTTCTAAAAGGAGCCCCTGAAAGATTTTTAAAATATTGATTCAATATTTGACATAACACTCCGGAGGAGAGAGAAGAGCAAAACATCTAGGAGGAGAGAAGGCAGAGCGGGTAATTTTTTCAGGTTTCAGGAATATTAATGGTCTAGGGAATTCATGAGTTGAAGTATCGAAAAGACGCGCCATATGACTGCAGCATGCAGCTGAAAGGTCTATTATTAATTTGATTAAAGGCTACAAAAACTTGTCAAGGAGACTTCCTGTTTCAGCGATTTATTCTTATTACAAGTAGGTTGGTTAAAGGGGTACCAATTCTTGATGGAAGGTATACGAAAGAGGTACCTTTTCGGTCAAAAAAGGTATATAGGAGGGCAAGAGCTGGACCTTGGGGGAGGGGGGAGGCTCCCGGTAGAAAACTTTGCTGAGTACCCTCCCCAACTCCCATCCAGGAATAACCATTTCATTCCATAGGCATTTTAGGGGTTAGGAGATATCTTATTCGCTCTCAGCTCTTAACAATATAAGTGATGGAAGATTCTGAAAGATTTAGTATTTGAGAATGCAATGCATATTATTGAAATAACTTGCATTTCATGTTAACTTGATGATTCTACGGGCATTTGATAATTTAAGTGTCAGGAGATAAGTTAATCGCTTGCTATGCTCATATTAGTTTTTCTGGCATTTAATGCTGCACCTAGTTATACTTCTGATCTTTTTACCGAACTGCAAACCAGCGTCAGTTTACGAGGGAAACGCAGACCAGTTATTCCACGTGTAAATACAGCAAATTTTCGTCTTCATTCACTTCGATATCATGCCAGCAAACTATGGAACTTATTGCCGGATAATGTCCGTGTGTCTACAAACTTCTCTTGGTGCCTTCAAAATTTCTCTTAAAACTGTTCAACTGGATAATGAATGCTGTTCTTTTTGTGACCAATGTTAAATTCTCAAATTAAAAAAGGCTATACATACATGTATATTTTTTATCTATAATATTTAATTTTTATCTTTAGGTTTTATGTATCTATCTATTTATTTCACCTATTGATGTACTTTAATTATTTTATAGATTTATTTTCTTCGGAGATATTAGCAATAGAGTACTAAAGTGTGACGTCATAAAGATGAAATTTCTGAAATTATTGGATTTGTCAGGATATTCTGAAAGAACAATGCCCAAGAGGCCTACTTGCCAAAAATGAGCATTTGGGGGCAAATTCTCTATGAGATCGTAGCCCAGTTATGCTTACAAAACTCCATACAAACCCTTCTAAATTTTTTTGGGGTCGACCCAAAAAAAATTAGAAGGGTTTGTATGGAGTTTTCTGAGTATAACTGGGCTACGATCTCAGAGACAATTTGCCGCGAAATGCTCATTTTTGGCAAGTAGGCCTCTTGGGCATTGTTCTTTCAGAATATCCTGACAAATCCCATAATTTCAGAAATTTCATTTTTATGACGTCATCACTTTAGTACTCTATTTTGCTATCAACATTAAGTATTTGATTGATTGATTTGATTGACTGATTGATTGATCGTCGAGAGGGGAGTGGGACGAAAGGAGAGAATATTCGTGTCATGTTACATAACAATGATATACTGTATTTGCCTTCTCTTTCCGCTGTTCGTTTCATCATCGTCACAAACGAAGATATGGCCGGCTTTTTTCTCACGGTTCCGCTTGTTTAGCATGGGATTCCCACTATATGTTCCGCAATTTTTTGGTGTCAACTTCTCGTCGAGTTCTTTACGTAATGACAGATAACCAACAGGCAAAACAGACCCTTCGTGTGGCCACATTCAACGTTTTAGCTCCATGTTATAACTGGTTGAGGTACGTTAGTTTAGGTAGCTCGCAGACTTCGATGTTTGTGGTCTGTGTACCGAAGACGCGACGCAATACACGAAGATTTAGCTAAAAAATACATCATGTAGGGTATTGGTTTATATACGGCTGTCATTGGTTTTAAATTAAATGATTACCGCTTAATTCTCTCTCGACTCGACTACAACACCTCGACTCGACTGCCTTGCTGGTTGTGATAAGTCGTTTTCTGCTAGGGTCTAGGGCTAACCTACGATCAGGCATTCTTCTCTGGCTTTTTAAAGAACAGGAGAAGAAGGATGCAATAGAACTACAAAACAATAGAACTGGCGACATGATAATACTCACAAGATTTCTGTAAGGCGAGAAATAAACGTAAAATGTCATGATACATGTAGCATTCAAAACCCAAACATGGCTGACCAAACCACAGTCCCCGGCCTGGCTCTCTCAGCTGGTTTTGGGATGTTTTACAGTCTCTATGCATTTCATTACATAGAGGATATTACATGGTGGTGCGAAGATATGAATTTTATTTTGCGAGTGGCAAAACAATATTTTACAGATGAGCGCAGCGAGTGAGTAAAATATTGTTTTTGCCACAAGAAAATAAAAATCGTATCTTCAAGCTGCCATGTAATGTTCTTTTTATTATGTAGACAAAAAGACATATTTGATAAAATATTAGAGGGAAATAATATTACCGAAATTACGTCATAGATGAACTCATGTGTGAGATTCGTATGTGTAATCAAATGGTGACGAGTGAAATTAGGGAATAATTTCACGCGCGTTTTGTCCAAATCCTAATAATTTCCCGAGCCTTTAGGCGAGGGAAATTATTAGGATTTGGACAAAACGCAAGTGAAATTATTCCCTAATTTCACGAGTATACCATTTGATTACCTATTAATATCATGGGTGACGAATTACGTTAGCAATCTTGGATTTTTGACATGTTTATCCTGGATCATATCGATCGAGAACTCCACTCTCTCAAATGTTTGGACCTTAAATTTGGCTTATAAAGTTCAGAATTTTTCAGACTTTTTCGGCAAAATACCTGCTAGAATCGTTCTTGATGTTCTCTTGTGTGTTCAGGTTTTCTAAAACGTCTTTTTGTGCCCTGACACCTTCATTCATGACATTTTAAAACTTCATCGCCATCTTGACACTGAGACGTACTGAAAGGTTGCCATGGCAATTTTGTAATTTCACATGTGAAATTACAAATGAACGCTGAAATTTCGCGCCAAAATTAAGGAGTAATTCGTCACCTATGATATTATGGAAAATAAACCACTCGGGTCCCGGATGTAGTTTTTATGAATTTTACGAGTGGTATATTTTCCAGTAAAACACTTGTGTCTATATAATAAATGATATTACAAAACCTGATTTAAACAAGCCTGAAATAGTGCACAAAAAATAAAACTGTAATTTTCTATTCTAACTATCACTGTTTTTAGTGAAATCATGTATTTATTTCATTATATTTCAGTGGATGGTGGGGCCAATGTGAAAGCTCTAAGCCTAGTTTGTATGTACCCAGATTCCGTGCAATAGTGGATCTCATTGCCAATCAGACACCAAGTCTACATGTTGTATGCCTCCAAGAATTTTGGTTCCATGATGATGTTATGGACCTGTTTCATGCCCAGTTTGATAAAAAGTAAGTACCCGACTCATGCAATCCAATGTAGTGTAGCTACAACCAGTTGCAAAAGTACTTAGACACAGTACTGTATTTTGGCATAAATGGCCTGTCCATGAGCTTGTGCTTGCGATCCCCCCGCCACCCTTTATCAAAGTTGCTAGCAATACAAGGCCATGCTCAAAACTTGGAGAAACAACTTTGAATGGGAGGGAGGAGGGAAGTCAGTGTTACATCTCACAGACCTGCGACTAGCAGTGATTTGAAGCATGAAAGGTTGTTTTTTCATGGGAGTGTCTCAACATTTTTGCAACTGGTTGTAGCTTCCTGCAAGTAGAGCCTCCTTTAGTCCTCTTTTTGATCAAGGAGGAGAAAAGGAGGTGCTGCCTGATTCACGTCAAGCCTTAGAAGTCCTGGGACCAGTTGTTCGAAGGCCGATTAACGCTTAACCTGGGTTTCTCTTTCTTGTGTTCAAAAGCATTTTCACGGATAATTCTCTCTGTTATATTTAGAGCTTTCAATCATCAACTTGTAGACAAGAAGAATTAAAACTGAAATGCTTTTTAAGCTTTCAAATCTCAATTCAAATCTCGCACTAACCCTGGGTTATCTTAACCCGGCTTTGAACAACTCGGTCCTGGACTAGTTTGAGTACAAGCATCTGTTTATTGGTAAACAAGTGTTCATCACTGTACCAAGTACTTGGATATTAGGCCTGGGTTTGAAACTTTATCCTGGCAACATGCAACACATGCTCAACAAAGATCTTACTTGATCCATGCAGAGTCTTTCTCAAGTCTGCCAAAATTAAGTAAGCTATGTGTAAACTAAAAGAATCACTCTGTTGGCGGGTACTGTAGCTAGGAACTTAAAAACTTGAAATGCTGATAGTTTTGAAGTAAGATTTTAATGTTGTGACTTCGATATTCTACACGTAATAAGTAATATTTTTATTACTGCCTTATGAGAATGGACATTTACATGAAGCCATACAAAACAATGAGTTATGCTAATTTATGAATTACATTCCTGATTTCACTGTGTTTTAGTCGAAGAACTTTCAACTTGAATGCTTTGATATTTCAGATACAGAATTGTAAAATTAAAGCGAACAGGTTTTAAAACAGATGGATTGGCCATTTTGGTGGATCGCTCAATCAGGTAAGTTTAATCTGTCTTATTTTTTAATATAACACATGTAGTTTTCATTTGGTTCATAGTTATTTTTATAGTAACCTACAATATTATACTGCTGTAATGTTGTTAGTTAAAATGGGAAGTGGATAGCTGAAGCTGTACGAAAGTCTTACCATTGTAACATAATGATTATATTATTATTTCATTGATCCATCAACAAACATAATTCTTAAGAAATGTTGACACCATTTGAAAAAAACGGGGCAGTTATTCAATGGATCAAACGAGGGGTATGTAAGACATGTATGTACTTGTAAATGTTTTTCAGCAAACTAAATAAGACTGAACTACAGATATTTATACCATGCCATGGAGTATAGAGCCAGTCAAAAAGCTAGAAGCCTGTTGCATATTCTGCGGTATGTGAGGGGTTGTACTTATGTATTTCACAAAAAATTCCTGGCAATAAATCATTGCAGCCCCCACATCATCCCGCTGAAAACAGGGTAACCTGAGATCAGGCTCAATTTTCGTTTTGCTTTGTAGATAACATTCTGGCAGCAAGAAAACACTTTTAGCGGTGGCCATTTAGAGAGAAATGTATGAGAACCGCTAAAATTGGGCTTGACCTCAGGTTAAAAACAGAGCACACAGCAACAGTCAAAACTTTACATTCTTCTAAACAAGGAGCAATTTTGTGAACAACAATATTTTGGACATTATTTTGCTAGTTGGAATAGTTTTGCACTAAAATTACCAAACCTTTTTTTTTCATTCAGTTTTTAAAACATGAGAACTTTACTCAGCACTGTTTTTTTGGTTCACAATTTAGCGAGAACTAAATTTAAAGCAAAACCCTCAAGAGACTATTGGCTTCTCACAGTGATTAGATATATGTAATACACAGTGCATGGATCACCAGTGTCTGTATAGATAGATTAATTTCATTTCACCATAGTAGATTAAAGTGTCCTTTAAACATTCATGTATTAACCAGTGTCCTTATACACGTAAGAAAAAAATGTATACACTTTCTATCAGGACAAAGAAAAGTGTTGATTGTAAGCCAGTGTCCTAACATAGCTGATTTAATGAAGCTTGCTTTGGGCATTGGTAATTGCACACTGGGAGTCTATAATAAAATATTGTTTGGTGGTCACTCAAGCAAATCATTGCATTGTTCTGTGTGCCCATTTAGCCAAAGTCCAATCGCCAGTGACCAATTGCCAATAAAGCAACCTTTATTAAATTAGGTATATACATGTAGCTGGGTTTCATTGTACAGTACATGAATTTGGAGTGCCAAGCACAGTCGCTTATTTTCACAAACAGTTGTTGGTAATCAAGCCTAACCTCCCCTCACTGGTGTGCTTGTCTTTCCACAGTATTTTATCTATAAATCCAATTCACTTCAATGACATGAATCGCAGAGTGGCTCTTTTACTTCATCTACTACTGCCAGAAGAGGAAGAGGTAACTTTGTAACCCATTTTTGCCAGGAAATTTAGCCAAAAGATCCCTTTAGAGGCAAGTCAAGCCATTGTCTCATCACCATTAATGTGTCCAAAAAGAATCAAAACTGCCCAATAAATTGGGTGTGATAAGTCCAGCAGCAATATGCAGTCTTCTGTTTGTGATTGTTTAATATCAGCTTTGGGACATTGGGGCATACACAGAAGGGAGAATTTCTAGATACATAACATAGTTTTGGGGTTTAAAAGTGACGCTGCCTCCTCCTCTCTTAACTAAGTTTCACTCTCTCTCTCTTTCCTCTTCTTTCATTTTTCTTGCCCCGTTTGATCTTAAGAGTTAAATGGAAAACTTTCAGGATCTTAAGATTAGGTGGAAGAAATAGCAGTTGGGTAGTGAAGTAAGGTTTTCATTGCAATTATTTTTGGGTCATGTTTTTTTTGCATTATTTAGTTGCAGGAAATATCCATACTCCCCCCACAGAAGTGATTGGAAATTCCTGGGTGGCGGGGGCTTCTCAAAGGCCCAAAAATTAAGTAAATGTATGAAGCTTGACAGAGAGGTAAGGGAGGGGGGGATCCAAGGAAAATCCCTTCTGTGGGGGAGGTATGGATAATTTTTTGAACCACACATTTTTCTCTAACCTGTTTGACTGAATCATGCTCATTCTGGTATGGTTAGAAAGGTCTCTCTCCTTTGCACAAGTTTGATGTCTATGACTTTTGAAATTAATGATGTCACAAGCAGTACAAGGCAGGTTCTGCATGGGCAGTTCAAGGGTGAAATAAATCACAGTACTTTTTTTTTCCAGGTCATTGTCATGACAACACACTTGACATATTGCTCAAATTTCATTGACCAGTATCTTAGGATGGTAAGCCTGTCAGTCAACAGAATAGTGTTATATATAGGAAAAAATTGACTACGGGTTAGTCATTTTCATAGCTCTCTTGAAATTGATTTGAGTTTTACCTCTCTTTTGACATTGCCTTATATCCAGGTAAAATTCAGTTCTTCTTTCCTTTATAGTTTCAAATAAAGAAAGCAAGAAGTGAGATTGAAAACTACCAAAAAAAGTAAGCAGACACAACAGTTTTTGGCTATACACATGGTCACCTCTACTACTGTAAATCCTCTATTAACCCCCCCCCCCCTGGGGGGGCTTATTTATTTCCAACACGTTTGAGGAGGGGGGGCTTACTAGAGAGGGGGCGCTTATTTAATTTAGTGAAGAGATGGTGGTATCAGCTCTCCAAAAATAACTAGAATACAAAGTGGAAAATCTCAATACAGGAAGTTGGATTTCATACAGCAAAGGATCAAAAAGAAATCCGACCTTCCAACACATGAATAAATTATCCTGGATCAGTCCAAATGAAGTGATTGATTAATACAGTCGGTCATTTATTAGTGAAGAATAATAAGGGGGAGGGGAGGAGGGGTTTAAAAAGAGGGGAGCTTATTAACTTTCTTCCCCTGAAAAGGAGGGGGGACTTATTAGAGAGGGAGGGCTTATTTGAGAGAGTCAGAGGGGGCTTAATAGGAGACTGAAGCTCTGTATACTCTGATGCACATTTGAAGTGAAGAAAGACTTGTTGTTTAAAGAGCTTTAGGACTCCACACTCCAGTAACTTTAGGGGCCTCCCGGCCCATCATGGGTCCCTTCCAAGCTTCCAAACTATTAGTTGTTTTCTTAGTACTGGTCAAATTATCATTTCTTGTAAGATTTTGTTGGCTTGCACACATGAAACCAGGGAGGCACTCCTTCAAATTTGCTACTAACATTAGTGTGCTACTGTGTCTTTGAGACTCTGGACCTACCATATTTACTCGAATAAGCGCAGGCCCAATTAAGTGCCACATTTGGAAGAAAAAAGTTAATAAACACCATCCCCCAAAGAAGTAACCTTGCCGTGACATAATCAAAATCAAAAGACGTTCTAAAATTCTGTTAGTCTACTGTGGAAAATAGTACTACCGGATTTAATACCTTTCTTTGTCGTGTCCAACTTTCAATTAAATGCCACCCTCAAATAAGTGGCGCCTTTGACTAAGCGCCGCACTTGAGTTGTGAAAAATTTTTAAATAATTGTCGTGGCGCTTATTCGGGTAAATACGGTATTCCCGACAAAAGAAGGTTTTGCACAAAACTTTTTTTCTGTTTCAGGAATAATGTTGAGCACATACCAGTGATCTTAGCAGGAGATTTTAATGGCTGTCCAAAGGATGCTGTTTACAGCCATGTTATGGAAAGTGGTTTCCTTTCATCCTATCAAAGTGTACACAACAGGGAACCACATGTGACGCACAGAGTCTACAATGGAGAAGAGATACTGGTTGATTATATATTTTTTAGGTGAGTCTAACTTGAAAGGGTGTGTGTTCACTTGTTTGATTTTTGTAACCTGAAAGGGGCAACATCAAATTTTACTTTTCATTTTTTTTAAACAAAAATAGTGAAAATTCTGGTGTTAGGAATCGACTGAGATGTCATTATCGATCATCGGAAATAATCGGATGGACCCACCCGATCGATTGTAATCGGAAAAATCTCTTTTTTAAGAATTCCATTATTTTTCACCATTATGCCTGTCAGAGTACATGTAATACAAACTTTTTAATATTTTTTTTATCGTAGACCACTGAGCTCAGAATTTCAATCGATGATCGGCGCACCGTTAGCAATTTCGTATTCTTCCTTTTATTCGCTTTTGAGAAGGTGGTTACTCGAGAATTAGCAGTTAGTCCTTGAATGAAATTCAGTTGCTTCTTAAGCTGTGTGCCCAATTTTTACTTTGCCCTTTTGAAAATGTAAATTTTTTTTAGAGAACTACTTGAGAAAAAGTCAATATTATCGTGGATGTAAATAAGTACAGTGAGATTCGATAAAAATATTTTAATTTGTCTGTTGAGAACTGAAGTATTATTAATTATTATTTTTTTAGAAATTCCTCTTCAAGTCATCTTGTTCCGAAAACGTCCACGGTATTACCAGCAGAGTACAGTGATGAAGTAAGATGAGTTGTGAGCTTGCGTGTAGGCGATATTAGACGATGATCAGTCGTTTCGCCTACGCGTCTTTTCGCTAACCTTTTCGCAAACAAGTCGTTTCGCTGACCAAACGAAACGATCGCTAGACACGAATTTACCTCGTTCTTTCAGTCATGACACGAAAAAGTGCGATACACTTGTTTATAACTCGTTCTTTAGGCCACTGATTAGGCGAAAGAAGTGTGGGAACTGACCAATCACGTTAGCGAAACAACTCAATACGGTGACAAGCAGTACGTTGGGGAGATACGTAAGCTAAACGACCGTAAATAGATCAGACGTTTGTTTCTATGAGCGCAAAAATGACCACACCTTTAGTTTACAAATTAGCTTGTGTGAAAAGAGTATCTCCTTTCTCTTTCTGCCATTATATTGTTACAAAGGGTTGGTAAAAATCAAAGGCCTGGCCGGCAATCAATTACAAAGTCAGGAGTTATATTGTGAGGTTTCGTGTCACCATTGAAAAATATAGAGAGAACGTTTTCACATGATGCAACGGCGGCGAAACAATGAAGGGGTGGGGGTCGAACTCTTTTCTTACTCTTCCCTTAGATTTATCCGGTGGATAGCGTTATCCACCATCTGAACAACTGGGGCCAGAAAAATATAAGTGCAGTTTTTGGGAAGTTTTAACATGTATTTCTAAACAAAACGGTTTTCTTCCACTCGCTATCTGGTAGATAGGTGGGATATACGCCGGAGGGAGGGATTTGAATACTGTACCATTGGCAGAATTTTACTGTGAAGGTTTGGTTTTTATTTACTTGCTTATGTTTTCTTTTTGTTTTAGGAATGGCCGAAAGATTTCACATTATCAGATCATAGGATGATTATGACCGAATTTGAACTGCAAACACTAGAAAAAGAGCAGTCTAAAATGTAACGAAATATTTTGCTTGGTTGTAGTATATATTATTTTTGTTTCCTAATCACATCGTAGAGAATCAAGAGAGAATTCTTGAACTAAAGCCCCACTCACACCAGAGCTTAAACATGTTTAAAAGGTGTTTAGTTAAACACGGTTTAAATTTGTTTTCTTTATATAAGCTACCTTCTGTGCGTTTTTTGATTGCAAATTTAGGGCAATTACATAACGAGTTAAAGTTTATTTGAATGCTATATAAAAGCCCGTGTTTTAGTTATCTGTTGCTGTTTTTCACATTTTACAACCTAGTTTCATTAAACATGTTTAGCTGGTGTGAATGAAACATAAGCGGTCAGTCAGTTAGTTTTGTTTGCTAATAATATTGTAGTTAACGCTATTCATATAAACTACTTCAGTCAGTATATATCTAGAAAAAAGTAGGGGATACCATATTTATTCTTGTTTGTATCTCTAAATGGAATTGTATTTGCATAGACTGTTCACAGCGGTATGTTTTCTCGTATTTCTTTTTTCCATGAACACGTGAATTGACTTGAGTATCAACTGTTCCCCCACCCCCTCAGCCCGCTCGCGTGATCGTCCCTCGTTGTTTGTTGTCTTCCTTTAGTTTGTGCTCAAAAAATTGAGAGACTGTGAATAGTCTAGCAAATGCGCGGAGGCTGTCGTTCGCACCCGCCTCAGATTTGCCGGCAAAATATACATGTAAAATATATAATAAAATTGAAATAGAAAAGAAAATGTCGGGGAAAATTCTGTGAGGTACAAAAAAGTGTGTATAGCTGGCAAATCCAAGTCCAGAGATTGTTGCTAATCCTTAGGTCGAGGACCAATAATTTTTACTTTGGAAACTTACCAGCATCAATACAGTTAATACCTCTCTATAAAAGCCATTCTAGTTTAAAACTTGAGACGCTTACTCTTTCTAGCAATAATATTTATATACTTTATCATAGAGACAGACGAGTTAGAAATTTTGTTATTGCACTCATGTGATCTGTTTCTCGAGGCAGCGTTCACACTTAGTACGGTACTCGCCTGGCACTAGTCTGAACGCGCCGTTTTTTTCAAGTACGCACACTAGAATTCGAGCAAGATGCCTGTGCCCGAATACAAAATTTCGACCTGGTACTCGGTCACGAAAGAGGGCACTGGGTCCCTGTGTGAACACGGATTTTGTTACTGAGATTTGGGACAGTCCACTGCTTTGTACTGGCTGCTAAGCTCATGTTTCAAAATGGCGTCTGACAGGGCGAAGTGGAGTAACTATATAGACTACACAGTTACACTACTCGGGTACTCAAGGTGTGGACACGGCACCATTTTGTGACTGTACCCAGGAACTGGCTCCCAGGAACCAAGTGTAGACAGCCCCTAAAAGTCCAGATGACCTCAACGGGCCCCGAGACTTTTGAAACCCAAAAAAAAGCTCTCCAATGTAAAGGAAGAAGTAGGGCAACCTTTCTATGAGCCAAAATGTTAATCACCTTTCTATAAATTCCGTTCTAAGAATATATGGTTTTGGTCTGAGAAGTTAACGCAACTTTACACCAACAAAGCATCAGTGTTGAGTGAAAGTTTACGGAGCGTGCCTTAGTATATAATTTTTAGGAGGGGGTGCACTCGTCTCTTGCTCTTCTTCAACACCAATAAACCACATAGTTTTTTTTCTTTTGCAGAATATCAGTTGTATTAGAAAACCGCAGGTCATCTCAGGGAGAGGGGGGGGGGGGGTGCGCACCCCCTGCACCCTCCCCATTGATCCGCCCCTGTGTAGGGCTCTTTCTTTTAGACGATAACCGGTCGTTTTGTTAACTTTCAGTTGGTCAACGCGTTTGTCGTTTATTTAATCATAATGTATACATGTTTTTAAAATATTTCACTTCTCGGTTCCCTTCAGTGTAAAACGAAGTTTCAAAGTCTTTGTTCATCTGACCCTTAATTACGTGTCAAAGAACAGCGAAATGACCTAAGTCGTCAGTGAAACGACCGTTACTCGAAAGACTCCTTTGAAATTACGTAATTAGAAAAGTTAAACTGTGAAACGTTTAACTGTTCAGTTTGTGACCTGTACGGGCTATTTCAAATTAAAAGGAATAGTTCTCTGTGTTCATTATGGTTCATTTACTGGGAACATAATGAACGGAATGCGGTTACAGCATTACAAACCTTACTGATCTTCCATCTCGCCGTTGTAATCCTGACAGCCTCGCCAAACCCTGCCCTAAGACGTAAGTTTGTAACGTTTGTATACAGTTTTTGCGGGCAATTGTTTATTGATTTTTTCTACATCGAGTTCAATATTAAAATTGACTGAAAAACTACAATAAAATTGTCTGTGTGCACTTCATTTGCTAATAATATTATAGTTTTTTAGCATTTCATAGTACATTGTGAGCATGTTCAAATTTATTTCACCAGCCCATAAATGCTCCTCTTTACAGAATAAAATCAGGGTGCGTTCTTTTGATGAGACATATAACGGTCCCGAGAGTCAATCGTCAGTGTTCTGGTAGGGTCTTCACGATTTTCAGCGACCGCAATCCTTTCAGCTCTTCTCTTACGAGAATACGAGAGTGTAGAGAATATTTCAAGGCTATCTATAATATGTGGGTTGAGTTTGTTGTTGGATCTCTAACCCTAACCCTTACCTTATCACAGTCCATGTGATCTACTGTTCCTGGGCTACTTTTAAGAAGCTATCCCTTTATCACTTACGTTTTTTACATTTATTGAGCTGGAAAGCGATGCGAGATTGATGCTGTACCATGGCCTTCCTATTTATTTCTCAAAGATCTGAATAAAGCCACATTTTTTTTTTATGCTTGTGATAATCAAGCGCAGCCCGCTAACTAAAAGAAAAAAAGAAAAAATTCGCGTCTAAGTAAATAAACGCCGCCCCCGAATGAGTACCACATTTTGAGGAACGCAAAATTCAATACGTGCCGCAGCGCTCATTCGAGTAAATACGTTTATCTCCTCTCTCCTCCGCACAGGCCTCTTTGTGTTATGGGTAGGCTGGGGAGAAAGAAAAAAGAGAGCGTGCGGGGAACGAGTCCCCCGCGCACTTTCTATTTTCTCGATTGTTGCTATTGTTATAGGGCTACCCAGGAGCCTCCGCAGAGGAAAGGGCGTTTACCTCTGCAAGCGCAAGTACAGTGCCGGATCCAGACCTTGAGATATAAAGCAGATAAGACCTTGAGGTGGGGGGGGAGGGGGGGGGGCGGTCATACATACGCTCGCACTCAGGAAAAACTAGTTTGACTAGAGAAAACAAGGCTGACTGTTCTGAAAGCTCAGGCTATGGTGACTTCAATTACGCTTGATGCAGTTCAGGCAGATCCTTCTTTTCTCCTCCTCACTCAAATAGACAAAAGGCAGCTCTGCTCGCTGGGTGGGTACAGAACTGCCAAGAGGTTGTGTATGTACACAATGATTTTTATGACGTCTTTATCATGGAGCTCTGACAGAGGACGATTAAACAAGAAGTGCATCTTGCACCATGCTCTAGCTAGTTTAAAAGGCAGTGTGCTCAAATAATCACCAACAAATTATTACCAGAAACACAAATGTAATAATGAAAATATAACACAACAAAAATATAAATACCAACTTGCAGGCAGCAACCAGTTGGCTATTAATGGACCCTTGAGATTACAAACTTCTATATTATGAAGTCCTCAGTAACAATAATAATTTTCTTTGACTCAGTAATAGCAGAGTCTATTATGGAAAAGAAACTCGATACACAAAAAACCTTTTTATAGTGAACATATATTGCCAAGGTCAGTGGCCCTTTGTGATATCAAAATTTAATGTTGCACCACAACCCAGGACCACTGATTTGTGAGTCTGACACTTTTGCTCCTTCTACAATGACACTACAAGTAGGACCTACATTCTAGATACTGTAATGGTAAGTAAGTCAAACCAGGGCTCAAATTAACAGTAAACTGTTAACCAACGGTTAATAGTTTCCAACGTTCGGTTACTAAAAAATTATGAGCCCAAGTAACCTGAAATGGTCAGAAACAGAACCATCATAGAAAATCTTCTCACAAGCAAAATTAATATTAATTATTACGAAAGGCTGGTGTGTTTCTTTTTTGCATAAGATTTCTTTTCTATTGCAAACAATTCATTGTTTTAAAAGATATGCTCACAACGAAATAAAACAACACGAAAAACACACCTTTCGAGAACTCAAGGTAACCAGGCTTTTGTTAGATGGGGAGATCTGGACACAACCAAAATAATCTTACGTTTGCTTTCAATTGTTTTCTTTCGGAAGTGGCTTGTTTGTGCAACCTATTTTATTATAAAGATCAGATGCAGAGATCCTTAGTATTGGACTGTTTTTTCAGAAAAAAGGTCACAACCCAAAATTTGTGAAGAGGAAATGGAAGATCGAGAAAAACAACTCCCAGAAGTGGTACAAACAAAGGCAAAAACAAGAAGGAGGAACTTTCCCAGGCATTCACCAAATTACAGTTTGATGAAGCTAATGTAGTTAAACAATTTTTGCAGTGTTTGTCCTGAATTTCCCTCCCTTGCATGACGTGTTCGAAAGGAAAATGCACCTGAGCGTTAAATCAGTTATGCTTTATTTTAGAGATTGTCATTTAATTTAAACCAATCCATCCATACATTAGTTAGTCGCATTTATTAGCACAATTTTCTTTAATGGCTCACACACTCTAACTTGGAGAACAGGTTCTTGAGTAAAAAACTTTATAATTTGGTCACTAACCCAAAAGGTTATAAGTTATCCAAAAAATTAATTTTGAGCCCTAAATAATATTTGTAACTAATGAGTAACAACTCACTGTTAAATCTCCTTCACAGCTGTTATTAGCATCATCTTGCAACTCAATGCTCCTCCCCACTACGTTAGTAGGGGGAGCATTGCATGATGACCCCAATAACAGCTGTGAAGAAGGAGCTAGACTAGTCATTGTTCACAGGCTAGAAATTTCAATTTATTGTAAGCAATACAAATACTTTAATTTTTTTCCATGGGAAAAACAAGAGCCCTTTGACTAAAGCTGTGAACATTTAAGTATTAAAAAAATCACAAAGAATGGGTACTTCCCTAAATTAAAACACCAATATTATAATTCAATTTAAACTACTAAAATTTTCCCAGTCTTTCTAACCTTGTTCATTATACCTGACAGTAGTTCATCAATATTTAATGGTTACTGTAAAAATTCTTTAATGTTTTCAGCCACTGCCAAGTCAACTGGTCTTTCTCCAGCTGTGTTTTGTGCATCTGCTTCCGCACCATTTTGAAGAAACCATTTGACATACTTTTGTCCTCCATTTTCTTTGAAGTCGTTTGGAACAATGGCCAGCTTTGGGTCAACTGTAGCAAGAATGTGGAGGGGTGTGTTTCCAGCCTTGTCTTTGGAATGTATATCTGCACCACACTGCAGCAAGGTCTCCATAACTTTCATGTTAGGCACATGGAATATTTCTTTCAAGGAGACTTTGTTGTGAACTTCAATGATTGTTTCCCAGATTGCAAGATGAAACATGTCTGCACCCTGGGAGTTATACAACTTTAGATCTAGTATTGCTTTAATCATGGCTGACCTCCTTTGGCTGTCATCATCACTGTGAATTTCAATGTTACTCAGGATACAAATGAAATAAAAGGCTTGCAGCATGTCATGGTCAAAGGCCCATTGAGATTCCTGAACCTCAAAATGGGATCCTCGCTGCTCTTCTTTTCTTTGTACAACATTGGTGAGCCAAGCAACTAGAAACTGATATGCCGGCTCAATGTCATCAATCTTCAACTCTGTTTGGTTTTCAATCATACCAGCTGCGTGATCAAGGAATCGCCTGAACAGCTCTCTACTTTGGGGTGAAGACACCAGTTTAAAAGATAAAGCTCGGGAGTAGAAGCAATTAGCCTGCTTCAGGTTACCTTTGTGGGCTAAAACCACAGCTTTGTTCACAAGGGGTTGTATTATTTCAGTTGATGGAAAGGCACCAAGCACTCTGTCTCTGATGATGAAACCTTCTATCTGAATGGCTTCATTGTTGGAGCTTAGAGCCTCAAGTTCTTCAATGGTTTGGCTTTCTGTTTGACTGTTATATACAGCTAAAGGGGATTTCACCCCTGACTTAGCGATGCTAGAAGGAGAGTTGCGCTCCTTCATTGCTTTCAGCATGAGTTGGTATCCGTGCTGTATAGATGCGTTATCAGTATCATCATCATACTCATCATCTCCTTCACTGGGATACTCTATAGTCTCTGTGTCAATACTTGTTGCATGGGAGGCAGCAAGCAGTTCCAGTGCATCAATCCTGGCCTCCCTGCTGCAATTAGGAAGTGAAATGAGATAATCAACAACCTCATCATAGCATCCACAGCAGGCTCTCTGCAGTGGGGTAAGCCCTTCTCCATCAACAACCTCTTGTTCAGCCCCATGCTGTATCAACAGCTTGACTGTTTCCAGACATCCTCTCTCTGCAGCCAAGTGCAGAGCTGTAGAACCATGAGTATTCTTAATATTGGGGTCTGCACCTTTTTCCAGCAAGAATGCCATCAGTGATGGGTCTTTATATCCAGACAAAGCTGCTGCTATGAGAGGTGTATCGCCGCTTCGACCACAATCCCTGACATCAGCCCCATTTTCCACAAGGTACTTGACAAGTTCCAGTTGGATGGGTACATCAGGTTTACCAAGAAGCACATGTCGTGATCTGTCAGAATGGAAATACTGACATGCCATGAATAGTGGACTAGATCCACCCTTGGACTTGTGATTGACATTTGCACCATAGGATACCAACAACTTCACTAGATCAAGTTTGCACCATGCAGCAGCACACCACAGGGCTGTCACTCCTTCACCGACCTCATAACCAAAGCCGTACGGAACTTCATTTTTCTCAGCATGGACGCCAACTAAGACGGTTTTTTGTTGTTCAATGTCGACCAGCTGTTCTTCGACCATATTTCTTACGATTTCCACGTGTCCACAAATAACAGCCAGCAGGAAGAGAGTACATTCTTCCCCCCTGTGGGGATACCCAAGTTTTGTCTTCACAAGTTGTTTACGTTCCTCAAAGTTTAGCCCGTGACGTTCAAACAGGGAAGACAACGACTGTCCCGCGATCACAGCTTCGATCGCTTCGCGTTGCACTTGGCTTCGATTACTTTTGAAATCGAAGGTTTTGATGTGGTTAGAAAATTCCAGACTGATCATTTTGGAGTTGTTTCTTCCAAGTGGAGCTATAAACTGTTTACATGCAATCAGCTACAATAGAAAACTTCGATTCATGATGTAACAGTAAAAACTCGCAAAAACTCTTCACGCTTTGGAAAGTATGGTGGATAAGGAGACATAGGCGTGTCATGTGACTTTACCAGTGGACCGCACCCCACTCTGTTAAAGAATTGTAAAATATTTTCCCCTCCCTGGAGGAAGTACGCTCATTGATTGACTTAGCAGCCACGCTCGTCTGATTTGTTGTTCTCCTCGTGGCTCGGCTCGTGGCGTCCTTAGTCAGTAGATTTTCCTCTTTTTACGTTCTCCAAGTCCTCTTCTTGGACTTGAAAAGGACGCAGAGAACATGGAAGCAATTTAAGGAATGAAAGATAGCTATTTGATTGGTGCTAAAGGTGGGTTTGATTGACTGTGAAAATTATCAACGATATAGTACGACGTTTCACGCCAGTGACCGCGCAATTTATTTACGTTCGGTGTAGTGTTCGGTGTAGTGCTATTTCATTGCCCTTTTGAAGTCATTCTTTCAATGGAAAAGTATACTACAGTTGGTAAATGAAATAGCTGTTGGCGAGGATCGAACGTTGGTTCGATATGTTTGGAAATACATTATCGATTTCAAAGGCGAATACAGCTCTACCCATTAATTTGAGTTTGAAATTAAGCTTATTTGCAGTTTTCTATTTTGTTGTTGTTGTTGTTTTTTTATTAACCATTGTTCACGGGAAGAAAAAATGTTTTCCCACATATAACATTAAGATGAAGAGAGGTTGAAAAATTTGAGCCAACGTTGTTTTCTTGTGGTGTTTCGAAACCGGTTTCCAAGTTGCCTAATAATTATATTCTTATGTGCAGGTGAATGCATTTCCCAGCATCGTAGATTCTTATCTTATGTAATTCCTAATACTAAATACTAATACTAAATATTAATAAAGTAAAATAAAAAAAACGGTTCCGATATTCCTCCAGTAAAATTATTATTGTTTTTCTGGTAGCGCGGTGCTGACTCTGGATCATGAACGCTCGGTCGCACAGTGAGGTCAACATTCGTCTAGACATTGGAAAAAGCTCGCATGCACACTTGAAATCGTCCGCGGAAAAATTCTTCCATCTAGGTTTCGGTGGTAGAAATAAGGGGAGTGTTTATCGCTGTGGAGGAGTTAAAAGTGAAACGGTCAGGTCGTAAAAAACGAAACATTGCTTATCTAGTTCATATTAATGATTTTCCCGGCCAATCTCATTTCTGGGTGTAGCTTGGGCAACATTGTTTGAAATGTTAGGATTATTATTTGTGTAGTAATCATACCCCACCAAGAAATATGTTCCATGTACACCTATGTTTGATGTCTATTAAATAACAAGCTGTGTAAGAGATCTGTTATGATATGAGATCAAAGCATACCGGTATGCGAAACCGAAATTGTGGTGAGAGCAAAGGGAAAAAACTATTTACCTTGTTTGGCATTCTGTGCTTTTCATCATGATCAGTCCTATTTGTAAATAATCTTGTGTGACTTAAATTGTATAAGAACATCTTTTTTTTTAGAAATTAAATATAATTATCTTTTATATTTTTGAATTTATGATATATTTCAGTCAATATCAATGTCATTGATAATGCACTAGATCTATGAACTGTATTTGCCTGATTATTATACAACTCACTATGTCTTTTCTGATTGGCTGAAAGCGTACAGTGAATTTTCGAAATCAGCATCTGGGACATCATCTAGCTGCAGATTATACAATAATCATGTCAAGGACACTCACTCGGGTGATCATGTCATGTATGACCACGGTGCATGATTTCTAAGGGTAATCATGACAAGTTCGCACGCTTTGTGTTGCTTGCCATCAGTGAAGAAGCAAAAGCTAGACTTCCAGGTTTGCTTTGTTGACCGAGCAAGACATCGAAAAAATAGTTGAAGATGAGAACACGAAAAGGTCAACAAAGGTGGCAAAGCGGCTGTTTGCTGATTATGTGAAAGAGAAAAAACTGAGGGAACTTGAGGAAAAGAAAGAGTTGGCACAAACTGTGAAAACCTTTCATGTCGAAGCGAGAAAGAAAGGATTCATTCAATGTATAATAAAACAATTAGATTCGGTTTTTGTGATATCCAGAATAATCAAGGTCTTGGTAAGGGTTATCAGCTGAAGCCTAGGGGTGGGCTTCGGCTGATAACCCCTACACTGTACCTCGACCTTGATTATTCTGGATATCACGAAAACCTCATCCAATAATTGTTTATAATGTGCCTTAGTGTATAATATGCACCCAAAAATTTCACAACATTTTGGGAAAAATTCTTGATACAAAAGAAAGGAAAACAGCTGCATGAAACAGTCTACTTATTCTCTTTTTCCATTCTTTCTTACAAGCCTTGCTGGGTAAAGACGCTTGAAGATCTTCATCATTCTTCAGATCAAACAAATGCCAAATCCACTGGTTTTCTCGCCTTAAACTAGCTACTATTATAAAACATTTTGACTGGTTAAGCTGCAGTTGCATTGACATCCTTAGCCTGTGTCGTAGATGTAATCCATGTTCTGGGCCCCCAATGAACTCAATGAATTACTGCAAAAATATGTCTTTAATTTCTCTCCAACCTGGTTGGCACATTGACAATGGTTTGTTTAACAGACCAATTATGGAGCATACGCAAATCCTGATACACAGGTGGGGGCCCAGAAAAGGATTTTGGCATCGTTATGGCAAAAGTTAAGTTCTGTCTGTGGTGCAGGTTAAGGCATCCTTGACTAATGTTCGACTTGATCTCACTAGATCAGTAGACCGGCACTGTTCTAAACCTCTTATTTCACTGGTCCCCTTAAATCTGTGCCTCCATTGTGTTCAGGGATAGGGGCATTGTTATGTGATAATCCCTATTGTTTTCCCAGCTAATCAAAAACAATCTTTCAAACAGGTGCAGGATCGCCCCACCAGATATCTCATTTACTTTGCACTGTAAATGTCACTGTTGTCATGTAAAAGGTTCTTGCCCTAATAAAGAGAGGATGTGTCCATTTTAAGCAGTTGCATGTTTTTTAAGTAAGAAGTGGGGCTTCACTGTCTTTGTACAGTTTATTTCATAATCCCGCTGATAGTGATTTGGATGCTTAGGAATGTTATATTACTTAACAATTCAGTAATGATTCAATTTATCAAATTATTTTTAGTGATGATGCCTCAAGAGTATAATGGATCGTGAGAAGCCCCTACGTGTTGGCGACTACTTTGTTGTAGCCGGCCTTGGCAATGGTGCATCAGCCAATAACATTCAATATGACGACGACAGGAACCTTTTGGAGCCAATCACGGACATAACCGTGATATTCAAGAGTTTAGGAGAGAGACCACCAAAGGGCTACACTTGTATTGACAAAACCCCAGCAGGCTTTCCAGCAGATCTTAATCATGGCTCTATCAGGCAACCATCATGTTTTCTGTGTATTCGGAGAGGAAGAGACAAGCCACCACTTACTGATATTGGGTGAGAATAAGTAGTCTACATTTAAAAAAGTCCTTGGTAAATAAGTTATCTTTTACAGTAATACACTCAGATAGGCTGTTCACAGTCTCCTATTTTTTCTTGAGATCATCAGGATTGAGTGCTTACGGGTATGGGCTGCCATCTAGGTTTCATATGTACATATACTGAGGGGGTAGATGTCAGGCCATCACCGGCTCTCTAAGTAGATCCGACACTCATGCAAGATGGCTGCCCATAAAGCATTGCTCTTGATCTCTACGATCTTATAGAAAAATAGAGGGCTGTGAACAGTCTGCATTACAGAAACTTGATTATAACATAGCGCGCGTGCTTGCCCTATATAAGTCCTATTGAGCCGCTATGAACAAAATCTTTATTTACGCATGCCTGTGCGTAAATAAGATGACGTGAGCATTTTTTTTTACCTGGCTGTAAAGTTGTCGTCTCTTAAGCTGCAGTGCACTTTTCCTTCTCTTTAAAATATGGAAGAAACCAGCGAAAAACTGCCCAATTTTTCTATCGGCATTGACCTTTTAGGTCCTGATCCAACAAGCAGCAAAAATAAAGCCGAATTTAAAAAAAAACTCGCAAGTTGCGCGTTTCGCAAATTTGTCGAAGACCAGCTGCAGCAAATTTTGGCCGAAAGACATTCACTGGGAACAGAACAGACACCAACTGGTCATCAACAAGATTTAAAGGCAAAATTTCCGTTTTTATTGTTGTTTTTAAATTTGTTATGCACTTTGTTATCTCCGGACAATCTGACTGAAGCAGGAAAATTTCTCTCGCAATAACAACACAAATTACGCAAGAAGACATAAATTTATTACTCACAAAAAACAACAAAGAGCCGTAATGACCAGCCATTGACCAGCACTCAAGAAGCTAGAGTTGCACTCGGCTATCGCCTCATGCAACTCTTACGCATCTTTCGTGCTCTCCAAACTTCCCGCGTGCATCCATAACTCGATATACGCACGCTAAGCTTGAACAAATTCTTAAGTTGTAACTAGTGGGCATGAAATACAAAGTTTTATTGTTTGTATGTTTTCAATTTAATAAATGCTTTTGTATTTAATTATCTCAGTGTCCTCTATGAAGGAAAAGAGAGGTTGATGGCAGGATGTGATATTATCCTTTATACGGCAACTGGAAAACCAGCAAATGTCAACAACAGTGGAGGAAATAGAACATTTATTACATATCGCAGGGCACCGCATAAGATGGTTCACTCATCTCTAGCAGTCACAGAGATTTGTGTCATCATAGCAAGCAAAGTATGAAAAAAAAATTAGTAATACATGTATTGTTTTAATGATTAGAACAATATTCATTCTTTGTTAAGAAACAAGAACACTCTTACAGCGGTAGTTAGTCTCGCTTGCTTAGAGATTAGATTGAGAAATAAGGAGGCAATTAATTCTACACAAAACAGGATTTACTTGCTAAAGGTTTTTTACTTCCTACTTTATTGACGTCAATACTTTTTATTTGTTTCTGAATTGATTTAGTACGTGTGTTAGCGATCACCAGAAATACCTCTGCCACGGGCTATTATGCGTGTAGAAATAGATGAAAATTCAAGGGCGTTGATTCGTGTTCCTAGCAAGATAGAAAATGCTTTTAAATTGCAAGTAAAAATTTGCTTATGTCACATTTAATTTTAAACCTTTTGCCTTTACTCGCATCGGAACTGTTTTTAAAATACATACAATGACCTAACGTCTCTAAAAGCAAAATGCTGGAGAAAAAGTCAAGATTTTAATACGGAGGGTTTTTGTAAGACTAAGTAAAAATTCATTCAAAATCAATTTCAGTCGAGAAAATTGAACTGCACTGCAGCGGAAGTCCCAGGCAAGTGCTTGTTTGTTCACTTTTTATTGGCGGTAAAATTTTTTTGCCTACGACCGACAACCAAAAGTATTACATTTTGGTTTCACAATTGCAGAATAGGCAGGGAATTTTGTCGTTCATTAACAGGAAGTTGGCATAAGAATCATAAGTTTTCGGTGCCTGTGAGGGCTCTTTTTTGAAATTCTGGTCAACCTAGGGAAGATCATAGGTGCCTCTGGTGACTGGGCACCCTTTAGGCAGCAGCCTGGATCATGCAATGGTTTAAACAACGACAAGACTGGTTTCTAATATTGTTATGGTCATTCCCATCGCTGGACTATTACAAAAATTGGTGAGGATCAGTGCTGAGTAGTGCTCCTTTTTTTTGCAGAGTGAAAAGCCCCCTCATGCTTTTTGCTTGATTGATAAGAATCTTAACAAAGGCATGGTAAGTCTTTGCCATTTCAACATTATTGATTCCAGGTTTTGTGGGGTATAACTTGCAATTGGCACTTACTAAACTTTTCCAATGGTGGATGGTCTCGCATTACAGTTTTATGCAGTATACCAAACAGAAAACACGACAATAATTTATTGGGCAATCTACAGTTACTTAGTACAAAAGGTTATTAAAATGTTGAACAATGTGTGATATAAGGACAGAGATGTGATTGTTGTTGGTATAGCAATACAGTGAAGTATGTGTGCACTCATTGGGCATTATCTCAGGTTTATTAACAACAGTTTATGCTACCATAAACTTGAAATAAAATTTTATTGACTGGAGTATATGCTCCATTGGCAAAACAATGGGATAGTCATGAGGGGGTGAGGGTGGGGGTTCAGCAGGGGTGGTGGGGTGGGTGCTGGACTATCAAAAAAAAATTTCAAAAGATCGAAAAAGCCTCTTATTTTGTTAAAGCTTCTGTAATTTAGAAGTTTATCATACCTACAACTGTTTTTCTTACTCTCTAAGAGAAACTGTACTCCCCAATCATAAAATTAACCCTCTTTGTACTAATATTACTTTTCCAAAGTTATCTCACAGATTTTAAAATTAACACTTTCCTCATAAAAATAATGGCCCACCTACCCCTCCCCTAAGCCAGCATTAAAACTTACTTCTCACTTAAGGCAAAATGTTGGCTTATATATGCACGGGAGGAGTTGGTTTTCGCAGAAACCAAAGTTGATTGAAAAAAATTATTCATGTTGCATCTTTTACCGTTTTTTTTTTTTAAATTCTTTTCTTAGGTTGGTTCTGATGTGTTTCTGTGCTATAGAAAGTCTTTAGCAAGACCACGTTCAATCACTTATCCTGCAGGTGGGTTCATTAGTTTTTAGCATAGTTAGTGGAGGGGACTAGTGGTCATGAAATTAAAGGTGGCAAACATCA
Organism: Porites rus; assembly: GCA_964035705.1. Classification (NCBI taxonomy): domain Eukaryota; kingdom Metazoa; phylum Cnidaria; class Anthozoa; order Scleractinia; family Poritidae; genus Porites; species Porites rus. The sequence continues at coordinate 10,771,530 of OZ037994.1, forward strand.
AAGATAAAAACAACATTGCTGCAGTTTATGTTGTAATCTCCCTGACAGTGCACAATCCTTCGTTTTTTGTTCAATGTTGTGATTGAATAATTAAATGCAAATTTAGTTGTGGTCAGTAAGATCAAAATGATAGGAATGCCACTGAATGTTAATTATGCACAGTCCCGAAAAGCTAACAAAAACATATGGCAAAAGACTCTTATAGTTTCATAACCACTCCATTCTATCAACTATTTACCAGATGGAACTTTTTTTGAGCTACATGCATAATAGCATGTCTTATTAATCTACTCTGGATGTAGTAGGGTTAATTTTTAAAGAAAGATGAAAAAAATAAAGTACGTACAATAAGTGTTTTAACCTTGTTGCTAGAAGGGATGTCTGTTTGTTAGATGAAGGATAGAATGTTGTTCTAGGTCTGGCACTACAGCTTTGTGTTGCTTGTGTTATACTCCCAGAGGAGCTGTAACTGAACTGTAAACGAAACTGCGATGTAGAAATCAGATTGCATTTGTCATTATTTTAGGCTGAAATAGAAGGAACCATGCACTTGCAAATTCCTCAGTCATCTTGGAAATTATTAGTAATTTCTTGATGTTACATGTATATTATTCGAGATTATCATAATTTAATTTTGGATCAGTTGAAAGTCTAAAACCTCTTTTTGCATTATTTCAGAGGTTCTTAGTCGGTTTCCTGTTGAGGACTATGAAGGTTTTCCACTGCCAGATAGGATTCCAATGTTTTGTCTTCCTCATGGAGCAATCATAGAGTGTTGGCCAGAAAATTCACAGCATCCACTTCCTTCATTTTCTACATTTGTACTCACTGGAGCATCTGGTCAAAAAGTATGTCTGACACCTTTCTTAATTTTTATCCAGTTACATGTAGCTATAGTGACTCCAAGCTGGGACAATAGGTGGAAAAAATAAATTTTAATCATTGCATCACTGAGCTGCAGTCCAGGGTCTTTCATTGTAGGCTGTTTGGCCAGCCCTTAGACCTAGTACCCTGGACCTTCTCCTTTTGGGAGACCTCTATTCAAGGGACACCTCCATTCAGGGGACACAAAATTTGGTACTGGAAAAATGTTCACATAATCTTTGTCTTTGTTACCCCTATTGAAGGGACACCTTGGACACTTTTTCTGATTCCAGAAACATGGTTTTAACTTCCATTCAGGGGAAACCTTAAATGTAGCAATCAAAAAGTGACTGACCACAAAAATCATTGATAAGTTTAATTGTTCACTAGTCTGAATGGCGACAGCTTTCAAAACATTAAATCAACTGCCCTTGTGGGAATTCAACACACAATTGCAACATGGCAGAGATAAAGATTATCATGATTTTTTATGCATTGTCTAGCTGCTTGAAATAATGACTGCAGTAGATTCCATAGCCTACAGGAGCAGATGCCTTTTTCAGCTAAAATAATAATATTTTATTTGTTGGTTAATTATTAACAAACCTCAGCCCAACCTCCATTCAGGGGACACTTCTCTTAGTCCCAAGGGTGTCCGCCCTGAATAGAGGTTTCACTGTACTGTTTCGATAGCAAACAGTCCCCACAACCCATCCATAAGCCCCCATGCAAGGCATCCAGGCCCCCATGACCCTGTTCAGTAGCACAAATAGGGAGGGAAGGGTAGGGAGCAATCAAAATCCTAGCAAGCAGGCACTACAAAATCAAAATACATGAAATTCCTGTTAAAGTTTTGATGGTCAATTCACAGCATTTTCACAGGTTTTTCAAAGTATTTTCATGGTAAATCTCAGCGTTTTTTCTTGGTTTTTAGCCATGAGAAAGCCTTGAAAATTCCATGGAAAAAACCATGAAAAAGCTTTGAAAACTTCCATATTCATGGCCCATAATTCATGGCCCATAATTCATGGCCCATGAATTATTGTCCTACCCACACAGAAGATAATGAAATTTCCAGGAAATTAAGTTCAGGGGTGTTTATGACATTTGAAAAACCCATGAATTAAATGGCAAGTTTTTTCATGGTGTTTCAATTTAGATAGATAATTCGTGGAAAATTTATGGTCCAGAACCAAGGCCATGAAATTGACAAATGCAATATTCTTGACCATGAAAAAAGATTCATGGGTTTTTCCTGAATATTTCATGGGATTTTCATCAAAGCCATGTTGGTAGTGCTAGGCCAGCCTGTCTTCTTGTATACATATAAACACAATGAATTTTAAATTAGATATTGAGCCAAGCTAGCCTGGTAAAGTGCACCAGTCCAGGCTCTAAATGAAACAAAGAGGATCAGACCCATTCAAAAAGAAAATATCATCAACAACACTTGGGTTGGCTTATTTTTAGACCAAACTGAGGACTGAACGGCTGAAGAAAATTTTTTTTGAGACCGGCCCTCCCTTTTATCTCAGGGTCTGGAAGACTGCCCTCCCCCCACCCACCCTATACTGAATGTCTGGATGCACCTCTAGGTTGTTTACCATTTGTAAAAGGTTTCCAGAAAATCCGGTTTGAATGTAAATGAAACACAACTTTTTGGGTTGTTCTAGTGGGAAATTAATTTCCGGGAGCATTGAAACAATCTGAAAAGGTGTTTTTCTAGACAGAATATTTCAAACAGAAATGTGTGTTCCATAAGTGAAAATGGGATCTTTGATACCAGTTTCAGGCTTCTGTGGCTTTTTAAGGTAAAGGGAACTGATTTCTGCAAATGGTAAATTTACTAATCCTGAAGTTTGCTTACCATTAATTTTGCCCAAAGCATAAACAGACTGGTTTGCCCTTGTAAATGGTAAACAACCTTCAATTTGATGATCATTTGATTTCTGAGGTAAATAAAAAATATACTTTGCAGCATACCCTCTGCTGATCACCACGGCAGGGCCCTGTTTGACCGATTTATTCTTTCCTAACCTGTAGATCTATGGAGCAGCAGTGACATTTTTTGAAGTTTTACCAGAGGAGCAACTTACAGAAGAAAGAAAAGATGCCTTGCATTTGAATGAGGATGAGGTGAACTAGTGAATTCTGATGAGCATGCAGCCAGTGATACTTTGAAAATCATAATTCCTCTGACTGTTAGCCATTATAAGTGATGCAGAACAGAAAGCAAACATTCCTTGCACCTATAGTGAATACTATCAATTTATCTTGCAATTTTTTTCAGAGCTGGAAAGTAGCGCACACAAACAAGTGCATCTGTGTGTTGTCTCACTGGCCATTTTTTGAAGCCTTCAAGAAGTTTCTATCGCAGTTGTATCGCATTTCTGTATCAGCACAGCCACTTCCAATTGAAAGGTAATGTTAATGTGAGAGTCAGTGGAAGATGTGAAATTTCTTCATCACTGTTTACCATTTTAATATGCTGTATTTTTCACTGTTTCATGATGAATGGCTTGGTTGAACACAACTGAGCAGAGAATTTCATTTCTAAATAATTTTGTAGTTGTTAAGGGTCAGCACTTTATTTTCTGGGCTTTCCTTAGAAGTTGGCAGCAGACTTGTTTAACTGCGTGAAAACTGGCTACTGTAATAAAATCAGCCAGCTACTCTAAGTTTAAAAATGAGTCAAACATTACAAATATTATTATAAGAGGATAATTATATTTGTGGAATAAATGACCAGCTACTTGCCAGTTACTTAAAACCTTAATGATCGACAGCCCTGGCCTGATTTTGTCTGAAGGTTTGTTAGTAGGAAAATAACTGTGGCCAAATTGTGACAGCCCTGGTTACACATACAGCTGTAGTCAGGTGTTTGTGTTTATGTTCTTTTTATCTCTGCTACTGAGACAATAAGTTCTATATGACAAAATTAATATTATCGTTAAAATTCCCAAGAAATTCATGTGGATCAAAGCTGTTTTTATGGGAAATTATTACACTTGTTATTACAATGAATTAAATTATAAAGCTATAGTACATTAATTAATTGACTAATGGTGCAAATACCAGGTTTAATTCCTAATTAATAATTTAAAATAAATGAATTAGATTTATCCTGTTTGTCAATTTCTTTTTTTTTGGGGGGGGGGGGGGGGGTCGGGGCTAGCTAAAGTTAGCTACAGCTTGACTGAAAGCAAGCTGTAAATGTGACTTTCTTTGCTGCCTTTGTTATGTTAGATGGAAATATGTGTTAATTTTTATCAAACTTGATCAGTCAGTAATTAACATTTGATATCATCCTGGCTGTAGGTACATAGCAATTCTGATGCTTGATGTTCCTTTCCCTTCACCTCAAAGACCAAGAATTCTTGTACAGGTACGTACAGTTTCTCTTCAACCTTGTCATGCATTAACCTTAAATAGCTAATTTAGCAACCACTTACATTAAGCAGCAATCGTGGCCTTTTGACATTGCAGGCTCTGAATCCACAAGACTGTAACAATTAAACTATTTCTATATTTTTGTCTCCATAGACAAACATGTATGATCCTTTTGAAATCTGCCAGCCTTACCACACTCCTCTACCAGTCAGGTAAATATCTACCAGAACTATACGACAATTTTATTGGCTTGCCTCTAGTTTGTCAGCAGCTCACCTCACAAGTGCAGGGTTCACATGGAAGGCTACTGCTTGATCATCACAGCAGTTCAAGTAATTTAGTCGAGGTCCTCCAAGGAATTTGTAGCAGTTTTTTTGTGGTACATGAAGGTTTAGCAGTCATCTGGCAACTTTGTAGCAGTGGCTATATCCCCTTTACCTCTCTATTTTGCTTCCCACTGATGTAGAATCAGTTTGATAAGTGCCTGAAATTTGAGCTCATGGCTGGGTTGTGATGATTTGCCATTAAGAGGGACAGTGTCGTGTTGGAGGTGGGGGGTGGAAGGGGCGGGGGGGCTGGTTACAGTAGAATCCTCTTGATACCCTAGGCACCCCCATGTCTGTTAATTGATTGGGGGTGAGGCAGTTGGTTTTGTTGACTCTAAACATAATTATTTACTATGGCCTGGGCTTAAAGGATTAAAACAAAATTGTGTTATGAGTAGGAATTTGACTTGGATGATTTTCTTTCAGTGGTGCATCTTACACAGCAATGCTTCGCTACCTTCATCCAGACAATGCCATGCTACTGTTCTATCTTGTGCTCACTGAACACAAAGTGCTGATTCACTCTCTTAGACCAGCTCTCATGACAAGTATTGCTGAAGCTATAACAACAGTGAGTAGATTCAAAATGGGGACAAGCTCCCAGGGAGTTATTCATACAGTTTTTGTCAAATACCCAAAGTAGAATACCTTATTTCCTTGAATAAGTGCCCTATTCCAAATAACTGCCCACTCCCGAGGCCATTGTCAGTAACCTCCCCCTTTGAATAAGTGCCCCCTCCCCTCCCATCCCCCTCTCTTTCTTAAATAGTAGGGATACAAGGGAAACCAGCTTCTTCTGCCAATTTAGGTCAAACTTTTTAGGCTTCTACGTCAGCTAAATCAGTATGGAAGAACAGTTTCTTTTCCGTTAAGTCAGTTTCAGTTATTTCTATATCCATGTGCACGCTTGCAGAGTTCCTTTATGTGAGTAATGTCTTCTTTTAATTGTTGTCTTTTTGGCTTCGATTAAGCGCCGTCCTTTGAAGAAGCACCTCTCCTTTTAGCTAAAATTTGAAATAAGTACTTGATTAAAATGATCATTTTAAGATTTAACGGCCACAAACATTAAAGCTTTGAAAAGATTCAGGGTAGATGTACTTATGTATTTTGATATCGTGGGGCTAAGTTGGCTTTGATGCACTTTTGTTACTAAAGTAACTGCATCCTTAGTTTTCAAAAATTGCATGTAACATTGTGAGATTATGTTCACCCTACAGTATATTCATCTGCCATTTTTATGGATCCTTGTTCCCTCCTACAGCAACTCCAACAGAGTTATTTTTATCTCCAGCCCAGTCAAAATGTTTTACAATAGTAGGCAGGATAACAGTACTAGAGTAGCAGGTGGCAAAGACCTAAAACTTTTATGTTTTTGTATTAACTTACAGCAAGGAGCCCATTCTTTCGTACAGATTTAATCCAATCAGAAGCCAGCTGGAAACTGTCCTTGCCTTCTGATTGGTTACTGTCTGCATGAAAGAATGTGAGTTAATTAAAGGAGGTCATACTTTGGCTTCCTTGCTTAAGTGTTGAGGAGGTGGCAGACATTCCAATTAAAGTGGCAAAGTTGCTGGCTGCGGGCTTATTTGGACTGGGCTGTGTCTCTCTATTAAATACTTAACAATTATGATCATTGAAAGTTTAATTTTGTAATGTTGTCTGAAATTGTACTGTTCTATTTCAGCTGCTGTTTCCTTTCAGCTGGCAGTGTCCTTATGTTCCTCTCTGTCCTTTGGGTTTAAATGATGTTCTTGATGCCCCCTGTCCTTTTATTGTTGGTAAGCTAACGTCTGTTGTTCGTGTATTTCTCTTGAAATGATTTTCTTTGATGTCTGGCTAATTAGGTTTGAATTATTAAATTAAATCCAAGTGAAGTAGCGATATTGTAGTGGTCCTGTCTTCCTTTCAAAGTCAATTGAGGAAGTACAGAAAGGAGCTCAGGGGAATTAGAAACAACTAAGAATGTAAAAAAACTTTTAATTAAATTTTTTGAGGATGAATCTGAATCTAACTGCTATCAACATGTGCAACCGATGGTCGTTGACCAACTTCTCAACAACAAACTTTTCACCAACACCAAGACCGACAGCGAAAGAACACTTGTGGTAGCCTTTAATCATCACTTTTAGAATGGTTAGTTTCAAGCTGGGCTTCACGTTATCTGCCCTCTCTGACATCATTCTTGCCTGTGTACTCGTGTTTGAAATTGAAGCCAATACATAACTTATTTGACCTCAACGCCTTGTTTGAAACCTGATGAAACTGGTTTTATGTTTGATTGGCAAAATTTGGGAATGAGTTTGATTATGTTCGAGTTCGATTACCAAACATTCGATTGTCTGCACCGGGTCTAATGGACACGCTGGAATTCAACGCCCTGACCTCAAACAAACCAATTATTAGAGAGATTTAAGGTGATGTTACGCGGTACGATTCGCATCGACGATTTTTAGCGCAACACAGCGTTGCAACGTTGAACAATGTTGTAACTATTCCAAACAATGTCGCAACAAAGTTGTAGTACTGTGTTGCGCTAAAAATCGTCGTTGCGAATCGTCTCGTGTAACATCATCTGTACAGTCACGTTTACGGCAAACGCCAAACGTGAGTTTGTACCACATGACCAAGTTTTCTCTTTGCTTGTCGTTTACTCTTTATGACTTCTACAGAAAAAATGAGTAGTTTCACGCTATTTTTATCCATAACAGTTGTTTTGAGGTGTTTTCATCCGCTCATTTCCTATTTTGAGAATTTCGCAACTGGAATTTGATGTTCGCTGTTTGGCGTAAACGTGTCTCTAAATCTCACTATCATTTTACCGTTGTTGCTCGTAGGAATTGATTCACGTTACTTTGGTCAGTATGATCCTCCTGACGATGTAACCTGTGTTGACCTTGATACAAATATGATTTCATTGTAAGTAATAACTTTAGTCAGCGATCTGTCCATAAATGGAATCGGCAGAAGAAGTTCATCTGGGCCAAGGTGTAATTATATCCAGAAAACCAACCAACGTGTTTATACAGCTAAGACTGACTTTCACTGCGAAGCTTTATTTTTATCTTTCTATGCGTATTCTGGGCTTAGAGACACCAGGGTAACTTCTGTTTGTCAATTTTTTTGTGTTTTCCAATTATAAATATTTTGATTAGAATAAATTCCAGACACTGTTTTCGCTTTAAAAGTGATAATTATTTTAGTCAGACCCACTAAACCTACAACTAGAGTTTCTTATGAGCGCTTATGCACAAAAAAATGTTATTTTTTTCATACTTTGGTTGGAAACGTTTACAGGGGACCAGTTGATGTTTTATAGATTAAGTTTCTTGAACCCTAAAGTGCTCGCTTGCAAATCAGGGCTACCGCGTTGAAGACTTAAATTTTATCTTTTTTCTTTTTCATCAGGGAAAATGAACTCAAGAGCGCCAGTTGGAAATCCCTACCAAAAGTGAGTAAAAATCATTGGGATTTTGTTGTTTCTGTTTTAGACGACATTGTTTAAATTGAAGTCATGAATATATGAAAATCATATATGAGAACTGAGGGGTGAAGAATTCTATAAAAGAAGATCAGCGCAGTTATAGACGCAACTTTAGTAGTTGCGTACGGGATTCGAACCCTTGACCTCTGCGATACCGGTGTAGCGCTCCTCCAGTTGAACTAACAAGGTAGTCGAGCTCTCATCATCACCCTTTCACGGGTTTAATACTAACCAATTCAACGACCTGCTCCTAGATAGCGTGTTAGCTTAGTTGGTAGAGCGCTACACCGGTATCGCAGAGGTTCAAGGTTAGAATCCCGTACAAGCCTGAATTTTTATCAGGCTTTCTTCTCGCAACTTCAAAAATTGCGTCCATAACTGTGATGCCGGATCTTCTTTAATAAAGTTGTTTAATTCCCGTGTTCTGTTGCAGAAACCAGGGAAGGCCTTGCAGGAAAGGTTAAATGAGCTCTACTACCAGTTATATCAACTCTACCACAAAGAACGAGAAAGTGAGTAATGTTATTATTATTTCATACCAAATATTTTTATTCTCTGTACACTGCAAACAGAGAGAGGAAAAGTTGGATGAAAAGAGCTTAGAATTGGAATCACTCTTTGGTTAATAACTGGGTAAAGTAAATTCCAACATTTCCATTTTCCGTATTAATTTAAGTTTAGTAATGTTAGTGAACGTCTTCCCTTTTTTTCAGCATCTGGTGGAGACATAACTGAGACTGCCATAGAGTTGGCACCACTTGACCACGATAATTCGCATTCAAGAAAAAGAGTGAGCTACTTTTAGAATTTTTTTTTCTCATGTTGGTACAACTAGCATTTTAATCCTTTCACGTCCAGAAGTGGCCAAAGGAAAAATTAGACAAAACTTCCAATTTCATTTTGTAAAATGCTGAGTAACAAATGGTATCATGTTAAAGTACCGCTGAAGAGGTTTGATTTGAATGATCACACCGTAGGATTTTATTTACATATTCAAAAGTTAGAACTACTTTCTTAATAATTCGTATTAAGTGGAAGTACTGCTGAATAGGTTTTTATTGGAATGTTCACACCATAGGATTTGATTTACAGTCTCAAAAGTTGGAACGGCGTTACGCGACTGCAACAATCACTCTGGGTTGTTTCATTATAGCAGCAAATTCAAGTAAGAGGTCGTTATTCAGAAGTTTAGCTCCTTTAAACAGGTTTTTATTCTCCCTCTTTTCCTGTTTAGCTTCAAATCGAGGTTGCAATTCAAGATGCGTTCTTACGATTCATGGCCACGATCCTCAAAGGTTATAGGTGCGTGAGAACTTTTGCAGCTATATGTTATGTAAAAATTTATTTGATTGTTTTAGTGCAACACAGTCCACTGCTATTATAGTCCTTAATAGCTGGGGGGGGGGGGGGAATTCCTCGGAAAACATTTGCTTTCGAGGGGTAAAATTTATTTACATTTACGATAAGCTTGATTGATGCTCATCATAGGCTCAATGTCCGTCACTCTCCCGTGTCTGGTCTTTGATCCTTCTCGAAGAACTCTTTCGGGGGGGAAGGGTGAGGTCTCATTTTCTCGATCAAGGGTTTGTAATCTGAGTTAGGGCGATTTTTGTAAGAGCTTGAAAAATGGTTTCGGTAAGTGTTCGTTATTTGTTTTATCGGCCAATGAATGAAAAGATCAAAACATGGACTCTTCGTTTTCCCGCCAAAGAAAGCCCTAATATGGAGAAGGAATTGTTCGATGAGCCAATCGTGTTGCAGTATGACGTCAAAGCGAATTATCGATTGATTTCTAGAAAGTTCTCGAGCATGAAGTTTTTTCAGCCGAGCGTTTGCTTAACCAACCAAAACCCACGCGCGTTTGTATCCGTTCGATAAACCAATCAAATCGCTCTATTTCCGCTCATTTTTTTGTTTCTGTTTGGTTCGCGCGTTTTCATTTCAAGCCATACGAAAATAGCTCTAACTGCGGTAAACGACATTGGGAAGACGAGGAGACGGGCCAGAAGTGAAAAAAAACAGCGTTGGGTGGAAATGTCCCAACTATTCAGTTTTTTCTGAGACTGTAGTATCGATCCATCTTCACCATATGCTTGGTTAAAAATGTTCATGTCTTAATTTGTTACGTTACAGGGATTACTTAAAGCCGATCACTTCTGCACCGACGCAAGAGACATGTGACTTGACATCTCTGTTTGATCTCGAGGGTATGTTTATATATATTTTCTCTTTCATTTTTTGCATTTTTTTCAAGTTTTGACTGGGACCAAATAAGGAAAATCCGGCAAAACGGTTGGAAAGAACGCCTTACAGTCAGTCAACTTGCCTAGTTTAAATGTGATTTTTTGAAACCGACTACGGGAGATAAAACTCCGTAAATTCGCGGAATTTTACAGACGTTGTATGTTGGGAGTGGGGTAAGTTTGTGCTCCCCCCCCCGACCATCACCCTACAAGAAATATCTGTAATTTTCGTGTCTTTGTGTAGTAATATCTTCACTCGCTTTGGCCGTATTACCTCAAACTTAGTAACTTTACTAATTTTTAAAATAAGGCCCTTTTGTTAGCAGTGTCAAATGGATATTCGCTTACTGCTGTTTATCTTTATTAAAACTTGAAAAAAAACCGTGGAGGGGTCTGTTTCCTCAGATGCCCAACTTTATTCTTTCATGTAATAAATTATTTGGGTCTTTTCATGTTTTTACATGTTTTTGTTATTCTTTTTTTTTGTAGGATTTCAGAAGAGTCGCCCAAGTTCCCAAACAAAGTTCTTCCAGACATTAACCAGGACGCAGATGTTTAGCCGGTTTATTGAACAAAGATCATTCGTAACCTGTCAAGATTCCTTACTGGCGTTCTTTGACAACTGTTTGGAGAAAGTAAGTTTATGATATTCGTTATAACATTTGTTGTCGTATGTCTTAATCTGAAGCAGTGCTGTCATGACTGCTCATCGCCACTGCTGTTTAGGTACCCAAGAACGACACCGTTGGTATTTGTACTCACCGTCCATTGTTCCTTGTAAGGGAATCTGAAGTCTGGAATCTGGGAAATTTTGGCCTGTGGAATCCGGATTTCGGGAAAGTTTTGCTTGTGGAACCCGGAATTCTGGGCTTTGGAATCCAGAATACAGCTCAAGGAATCCGGAATCCCACTAACGATTAGAATTCAGAATCCAAGTCAGTCCACTGACAAAGACTGGAATGTAGCACCTGGACTCCGGAATGCATTATTGGAATCCGGAATGCAATCGAGAATCCAAGCATGTCTTCGATTCCCTTACATTGGTCGATGTCCATCTAATAGTTGTGTCCTTTCTGGGAATAATTTCACTCGCGTTTGCTCTAAATTCTTTTAATTTCCGTCGCCGTTTTGATTTCCTATTAATATCCTGGGTGACAAATTACGCTCTCAATCGTGGGTTTTTTACTTGTTTATCGTATCGAGAACTCCAAATCCACGCACTTTTGTTAAATTTAGAGCGTAAACTTTGGCTTAAGCTCACAATTTTCTGACATTTTCGACAAAATACCTGTTAGAATTCTCGTTGATGTGCTCTTTCGTGTGTTTCGGTTTTTCTAAAGCGTCTTTTAATGCCCTGACATCTTCACTCGTAAAATTTTAAAACCTTGATGCCATCCTGGCACTGAGACATATTGCCATAGCAGTTCTGTAATTTTACATGTGAAATTATAAATTGACGCTAAAAGTTCGCGCCAAAATTAAAGAGCGGTGACTAAGCTGTCGCCCATGATAGTGTTGTTGTTTTGTATGGCTCAGACTTTAAGTTTGCTATGTCACCGTATCGACAAGGATAGGAAAGTCGCCTTAACAACATGCAGAGTCCTTCAATTCCCTCACATAGAGAGTGCTGTGACAGTAGAAGACATCAGAAATTTGACGATAATTCGCAGATACTCGGATATCACGTTTGCGGACTCAAAACTCTGCAAGACATGCTGCATCATCTAATTCGTAGAGGTCAAATAGAAAATTATCAGGATTTTTAGACCTCCAAAATTCAATAAGACTTAGGCTTAAAACGTCATCATCGAACAAGTTTTCGGGATAGCATTCACGAGTTTCTTTAAACGATGCCATCCGTAAACTTTGTGTTCGTTCTAAGTTTACCCAAGCTTAAAAGTTATATATTTCGGGCCGAAAGCAAAGTTTATCTCGTCTCGCCCCGTCTTTTTGGGGCGCATACGTCATAATTTCGTCTTCGTTTTCGCCCCAGACGCTGTTGCTTAAGGTTCCTAATGTCTGACTAAAACTGGCCGATGCCCGACGCCATCTGCGGTCGGACATTATGTCTGGCCAAATTTAATGCCAAAGACTTAATTTGTAGATGAACAAGAGGTAAATCGTTGCGCTAACGAAATAGCAGATACTGACCAAAATACTGTCTTAGTCGGAAGAATGTCCTCTGAAGAAAGAAAAATTATTTCGAGCTTTGTAAAGTGGCAAAACTTTACTAAAACTAAAACTGAAATTGTGTCCACCTTATAGAGTCTAAGAAAAATCCGTTAGCCAGCTTGTTGCGAAAACCTCATTTTATGACCAAATCCTCTTAAATCTTTGTACACCAGTTTTTCGCCAATTAGCAGGGAAAAGCCAAAAAAAAAAAATTGCGATATGCAACACACAGTGCATATTTTCCTTATATTTTCCTTTATATACACTGTAATTTTCAGGGAGTTATAATAACTCCTCTCGTGGGGCTAATTTAACTCCTTACAGTGGAGTTATTTTTCGTGGAGTTATTTTAACTCCAAAAAGGAGTTTAAAGAACTCTTTTTCAGGAGTAAAAGTGACCCCAGATATTGAGGAGTTAAAATAACCCCAAAAAAGGAGTTATCCTGTACCTAAAATTTTTACTCCACTTTCAGAGTTAAATTAACTCCAAAAAGAGTAAAAACAACCCATGTAAGGAGTACAAGTAACCCCATTTCGGAGTAATTTTAACTCCAGACTGGGAGTAAAAAGAACTCTTTTTCAGGAGTAAAAATGACCCCAAATTCGGAGTTAAATTAGGAGTTAAAATAACCCCAAAAAAGGGGTTATCCTGTACCTAAAATTTTTACTCCATTTTTGGAGTTATAATAACTCCCTAAAAATTACGGTGTATACTAACTTAAGCGAAACCATCACCCTTTAAGAAGCTGGTTTATCAGTGTGTGTTTTTGTTGTGGTTGCAGCTGGACTCATCACCATTCATCCCTCTGATTGAAGTTGATGACTCGATCACTAGGTAAACATGATTAACTTTCTTTCACTTCTTGTAATTGTCAAAGTCGAAATTTTATGACAAAAATCCCAGACTTTTATTTGAATATTACTTTGCGGAAGCACACCAAAGGTGTTGCCATTAATTGGTCACAGAACTTTGTAAGTATAAATCTGTCTGGATTTGGAAAAAGGTACCTCCAGGATTTTTTAACAACAATCTCATTTGAGGCTTGTTCAGTAGTTGGTGTTGACGACTTTTCGTGTGTTTCCAGCGATTAATTTGTCCTTTTTAAGCCCTAACTAGCGACTTTCAACTCTTTTTTATTCACCACAATGGTAAAATTTTTAAAACGCACTTGAAATTTCTGTAGGTACCCTTTTATAAATTCAAACAGAAATATGTTGAAATGTTCGCGTGAAGATGGCGAGATTGATCATTGCCTAGAATATGTAGTTTGGTTTTACTAAAGGCGTAGTCTCTTCTGTCTTGTGAGTTTTTTGCTTGAAGCACTGAGAAACGTTCTGCTGTTTTACAGAGGTGGACAGAGGACATATGTTGTCACGCCACCCGATGTGTCCACCATGGACAAGGGAAAGCTCTATTCGTAAGTATCAACTCGAGGACAAGTGTTCATCACACACTCAAACACCAAAAAGTGCACAGTCCCCTATTTTTTTTTCCCGTAGGATCGTCAAGATCGAGCGCTCACTGTCACTGGCAGCCATTTTGTAATTGGTTTTAAAAGTACCGTGGGGGCGGGCGTCGGGGTTTATAGTGGTAGGGGAAAGGAGGAAGGTAGGCGAGAAAGATAGAGGGACTGCCGATATATCACTGCAGCTCGCATTCAAGGAGCGCGTTACTCCAGCAACGCAGGGATCTGATTGGTTATTATTCTTATTGTTGGTTATTGGATATTTGTGATGATGCGCCAGACCCTCTATTTTTTCTCGCCTTCTCCCCCGCCCGCTAAGTAGATAAGGAAGTCATCTTCAAGCTAGATGGCCAGTAAGCGCTCGATCTTGACGATGGCTTACGGAAAAACAGAGGGCCTGGGAACAGTCTGAAAAATGCCATGAGAAATGTCCAAAAAGTCGCGTAAGAAAACTAGGCGCCTCCGAGCCCGTTAATTCCCCTGTTTACACCTCAAAGAATATTAAAGAGTTTACTTAACTCAATCATAAAGAGAGTCTGCAGAACAGGCGTCATTTTTCCGCGTTTCTCGGGCGAGACGCGCAACGGGGGCCTTCCCCGTATCTAGCGCTCCACGCCCTCTTGGAGCTTGCCCTCGTTTGGCTGAAAAAAAAAAAACGCGAAAAAAATAACGCCCGTTCTGCAAGCTATGGCAGAGACAGAGCATCAGTTTTCCTAATGTTTTAATTTGTTAAACCCTCAATTAACCTTCAACAGTTATGAGTGTCGTGAGAAGGTGAGTTAGTGCGGTGGGTCCTGTTATAACTGGTGTATGAAGTGAAAAAAAAAGTCTTAACTTCGACTGTAATTGAAGCCGAGAGTGATAAAGCTGTTTTCATGTGAGCACTGAAAGAAAATATATACCACGGGAAATTACTTTTCCGACCGTGTGTGTAGTGACAACTTGTATATGTACTTTTTTTTCTTTCTTTAACAGATACCCAGTGTTTCCGGTGTTGAATGTTCAACTCATGAAGCCAGAGAAGTTATCCCTTCATGCACAGTCAATAATGACTCCGCCGGTTTCTCCTGTGGCCAGAAGAACAAGAGCAGAAAGGCACCAATCTGTGCTGGTAACGAAAACTGTTCACATTTCGTGATAGAAAAGAGTGTTGGCATAAGGTTGTGTGTGTCAGAAAACCCACTGCCTCCCTGGAATTCAAGCAATCTGATTGGTTAGCTATCTCGGACTATGACTATTGGTTAGCTATCTCGGACTATGACGTTATATTCACCGCGCTAGGCGGTGAATATAAAGGAGAACAAAATCGCTGTCATGAACCGGGTGTTTTGCCAAAGTTTCATAGTAAAGCCTTTTTGAAAATACACAAATATCCAAGTGCTGATGATTTTGATGGTTTCTGAATCTGTTGAGACCACTTCGTGTGAATCACCTCTACTTTTCATCGCTTTCTTTACTTCGCACCGCTCTCCACTATCTGAACGCTTGAAACAGGCTAGAATATACTAAAACAATTATTCACCTCAGGCTCAGTTTATATTGTTGAATAATCCCCTCGACCAACAAATACAATATTAACTTCGCCTTCGGCGAATATTTGTTAAATATTACTGTAGTTAAATATTTTGTCCTCTGTGGCTAATTGTCTGGGTTGTAGGAGGGGGTGGGGGTAGGGCAAGCTGTATGTACACGTTCACTAGCTTAAATGGACTGGCTTAGACATAACTTTGTTCATAGTGTCATTTGTTTAGCGCTTTATGTTCATTGTCTTTCTTTTGTTTGTAGATGGCAAAAAAGAACGCTGGAAGTCCTATTTATTGGGCAAAGTAAGTTTAATGATTTTTTTTCTTACTGTTGTTGTTTGTGGCTGTTGAGTTTCTCTTCAACATTTTTCCGGTCAGTGTATAGTGCATTGTACAACCTAGTTAGTTCAGTTGGTTGGGTATGTTTACCTGACGGTGGAGTGGAAGGCCTTGGTTCGATTCCCTGCCTGACCAACACTTGGGGTCTTTAAAAAAGTAGAAAGAAGTCCTGCCTTTGCTCTGACATCTGCAAATGGCTCAACTTTGTAGTGTTCTCGCATGAAGACGAAACATCGTAGGCCCTGTGCCACAGAACTTTCACTCCATTTGCTACTGTTGGGCGTAAAGATTCAAAAGGAACACCCAAAACTCTTGCGGCATCCACCCCTAGTGTCTGTCCTATTTCATATTCACGTTAGAGGGCATTCATGACCTGTTGGTCATAACCAAACATATAATTCATTAATTTTAAACTGCACCTTAAGTAGTGTGGCAAAGTCACCCAATACCGTGTTGTTATTTATCCCTGAAAAGCTCTGAAGGAAGTGGATATTAAGACATTTACATTTTATTTGTCATTTACACTGCCGATACAGAACTCTAACTAGGGCATTAAATAAAAATAATAATAATAATAATAATAATAATAATAATAGTAATAATAATAATAATAATAATAATAAAAATAATAATAATATATGATGATGATGATGATGATGATGATTAACGACAGAACACTTTTTGTCTCAAATTATCAGGCTTGAATTTTTTATCCGTGAGGCTAATACGATGGTTGGTTTCTACTTTAGTTCCCTTGTCAGTATTTGCGTACAGCGCGGCTACTGTAACTGGGGCCACCTAGACAAAGTTGGCCAATCGGATTGCGGGAAAATAACAATACATTCCAAGAAAGTTTGTTGCGGGCAAATCAGCAGCTCGTAAAAAAACAATAAGTTTCTCGAAGCAAAAATGTAAATATTGATAGCAAACGTTTTTCAACAAAGCAAAATGTTTCATCAGTCAATGTTTTTCTATTGGAAACTTTACGTATAACACCCAGGAGACATATTTGTTCGACACAAGTTGTTATTTTATTTTGTCATCTACCAGCAATTTTCTTCGCTTCCATTGTCGCATTTTGCAATAAACATGCGACCTCATCTCGAGACGTCAAGTCAAAAATATGACTAACATTTACATTTTTCGCCTCTGTTAACACTCTAACGGACTTCTAAGGAAACATAGGCTTCATTCAGCGGGTTTAAAAGGTCAAAGAAGTAGGTTGTACGTAACTGGTTGATTTCGATCCATGTCGTTGATTTCGTTTCGTGATAATTATGATTGACAACTAACTTTCTCGAATGTATTGTTATTTTCCCATCATCCAATTGGTCAACCTTGTCTAGGTGGCCCTGGTTCTGGTAGTCGCACATTGTGTTTATAGTCGGTTTTTCTTCTTGTCAGGTGCTTGGTGGCTCACTGTTACAGTCTCTGGTTTATTCACCTTCCGGCTTATGTTAAAGTTCACCACAATAAAGCTAAAGTGTTGCATGTGGCTTTTGAGGTTAGTCAAAATGATTATTCGGGGATAGACCGTTCACAGTCCCCTATTTTTTCCCGTAATTTCGTCGATATCGAGCACTCACCGTCACTGGCAGCCAACTTGTAATTGGTTTCAAATGTGCTGAGGGGGCGGGTTTCGGGGATTATATAGTGATGGGGAAGGGAGACGAGAAATAAAGAGGTGACAGAGAGCGCTCGTACGGAAAAACTGTGGACTGTGAACAGTCTAATTCGTTGACATCTGTTAAAGTTAATTCGCTCTTTATGGTTTTCAAAAACATAACATTTAATTTTCCCCCAGATCTTGTGCAAGATGCAGAAAAAAAAGGTCAAACTTCCAGATGAGGTGAGTCTTCTAGTTAAATGTAACATGGGTGATTTTGTGACCTTTGCATCTCAGAATTCGCTGGGCTCGAAGACAGATGGCTGATCTCGTAAGTTTGCTTAACCTGTGATCGGGCTGTCAGTCTTCTCTTTTCTTTGCGTGTTTAAGTTTGCTGCGTGTGTGGGTACGTCGATTGTAAAACGCGTTGCGTTCGCGATCACGCAATGCGGTGTCTTGAACGCATGAACAAATTGTATTTCCTTGGCCTTCGTTCGTTCAACAGGGTCGAGACAGGTTTAGTTTGTCGTGGGAAAGTTAAAAGTGTTGAAAAAACGTTTGACAATAGTTTATTTCAATTACGTTATCCCACCCTTACGGTTTCTTTACGCAACATATGAGCAAGCTCAAGATCGGTTTACAGCTTTCTTTCCTGAACCTCGGCACTTCGTACCTCGTTCGGAAGCCTCGCTTTCCGACGACATTACCCTTTGGGTGTCAATCGTTCTTGTTACCTTGCAACCATTGTAGGCGTCATTCTTCATGATCGCAAGGTGCCACGATCGGTCACGTTTACTCGTGCAGCTACGGTTGCACCACGAAAAAACTGGAATCAAGGTCAAACGTGACGCCCATTCATGTGCTTGTTGTGGTTAGCAAAAACAAAGCACTCTAGCCACTGATGTTGACGAACAAGAGAAGTGTATTTTATTATTGTCGACTCATTTCTAAATTCTCCTTAAACAGGTGTGTTATCGAGTGTTAATGCAACTTTGTGGCCAGTATGGTCATCCTGCTCTGGCTGTTAAGGTAAGCTTTTCAGTCTTGAGTTTTTTTACAGCCTGCAAATACAGCCCTCTCTCCTCGCTGCTCGCCGCTAGGGTCGTTCCTGCGAAACTTTCCTAGCGACGAGGAGCGAGGAGCGAAGTGAGAGAGGGTTGTATTCGCAGGCTAGTAATTGTATTTCAGTTTTTTAGGGACCTTCAGCCAAAGCGTTTTTGGGCGACGCACGTCAACCGGAAGTGTAGCCTGCGTCGCATGCGTAATTCAACCCCGGTTAATAACATCGGCGAAGCAGCTCCCATGTCCTTGTTCTGCGCCCCCAACGGACCCAACGAATTACCAGAAATACGTTTCGAATTTCCCTTCAACCTGATTGGCAGATGGACAATGGCTTTTTCAACAGACCAATCATAGCGCGTAGTCAAATCCTGGTACACAGGCGAAGGCCTGGAACAAGGATTTCGGCCCTGTTTCGCAGACGGACTTCACCAGAAGTTCATTTCCGTCTGTGGTGCAAGCTACCGGAAGTGAGCGCTTTCCCCCTTTCATATGCCGCGGCGCGCTACCATATTTGTATTGTTAAGTGTCTCTACTCTTATACAGACGATTTGCCCGAACTTGTGTTCAAAACCACTGCCCAAGATGCAAAATGTCAACTTCCGGTTGGCATGCGTGCCCTTATACTCCTTGCCGACTTTTCCCCACCCGACATACGTCCAAATTCAAGAAAAATTTTTAACTTCCATTTTCAAAAATACAGAACACTAAATAATGGTGTATGAAAGTACTGTTGAAATGGTTACATTTGAAATGTTCCGGGCTTATGCCTGTTTTGCCTGTTTTGTTAAACAGGTTTTGTTTGAGATGAAAAACCAAGGGATAACTCCGAATGCTGTTACATATGGGTATTACAATCGGGTAAGTACTCTTTTGTTGTTATAGCATTCGTTTTAAGCGTTTCAAGGACAAGAACTCTTTGAAAGAGCTCTGCTTCCAATGTTCGAAGTATTCTCTGTACTTTCCTAAAAAGAATATTTTAATACTGTACCGAGGCATATGTCTTCTGAATAGAGGCGTCCCTGAATGCATGTTGGGCAGGAGTTTGGTAATAATTTACAAAAAAAGTTGTTATTCTCTCAGAATCTGCTGCAGTCATTATAAAGCAGCTAGATAATTTTTAAAAAATCGTAGTTAACGTATCTCTGCGATATTGTGTGTTGATTTTCCAGAAGTGTAGTACACTGATTTATTAAAGTGAGATGACATCATTGTGATTAGTTTAAACTTTTAGTGATCAACTCTCTTTGTCAGTAACTTTGTGACTTCTAAGGTGTCCCTAGACTTGCTACAAGTCGACCTCACGAGTTTCTTAGCGAGTGGAGCAAGCTTTTTAAGCCGCGAAGCGGCCAAGCGAGCGACGAAGGCGTAGTGTGCCTTTTCCCTTAAATAGAGGTGTCGCATCAATAGAGGTAACAGATACAAAGAGTAAGTGAACATTTTTCCAGGACCAAAATTTTTGCCCCCTTAATGGAGGTGTCCCTTGAATAGAAGTGTCCCAAAGGAGACGTTCCACTGTAGTTTTCGTTCAGTAGATTTACAGTTTGAAGTTGTAAAAATGTTGGTATGCCATTCACACGTTATGGTGTAGTTCTGCCCAATATTTTCTCGCAGCGCTTCACCTACAATTTGGAACCTGTAGTTTAATAATTATGTTGTTTCATCCTCGCTGTTGTTTATTTTAAGTAATTTGTTGGACTGGTGGGAATTTAAATTTATAAAACGACTAGTTTTATTCTGTGTTTGCAGGCTGTAATGGAAGGAAAGTGGCCGTCGAAAACGACAAGCTCGCATATGTGGAATAAGCTGAGAAACTTTTTCGCTGCTGTGTATGAACTTCAAAGACTGGGAAAACTGAGAAGCAAAACAGGTAAACGATCAGTGGAAGGTGTCAGTACTGAAGTTTGATTTAACACTCGCTTAGTAACGAGAATAAGCTTTCTCACCCCTCGCTACTTTCTTCAAGCTAGCTTGGAGCAGGTTTTCCGTTTGGGGGAAGGGAGTTAAATATCCCAAGGAGACAGCGCGGGAAAAATTGGAAGAGGGGAAATAGGGGAACGGGCCGCCATTTCCCCATCTTTAGCTAGTCCTCGCTCGACTCCCTTCGCTCGTTGATGTTTTTTTCCTTTTTCCACACCAAGGAACCTGGTTGGTCCAAGGCTACCTTTCTCTCACTTGCCACGCTTTCTCACCCCTCCCCCTCATCATACTGTCTTGCTCCTTCCCATCAGCATCCTCATCAGTCTGTTTTCCTCCTCCCTACACACTTCATGTTTACAATAACTACAGGTGGAACGGATCGGTGTGTGATTGCAGCTCTTGTCTCGTGTTTTCTTTTTGTCTGTCTTCCCCCTTCTCTCCTCTTTTCTGATTGCTCCTGAAGACTCTATCCACCGATATGCCGAAATGATAGCCCATATAAAAAAACATGTACCCGTATAAACAGTCCGATAAATTAAATACAGTCTGCAATCTCGCGTTGTTTTGAAGAGTGTTCTTTCGTTTTTTATTTGTTTGCTTGTTTGTTTATGTTGTCATGTTATTGATTCAAATCACACTTTTCCTAGATTCCTTATCGCCATCAGGATCAAGTAATGATCTTGATGTTACAGACTCACCAAGGAGAGGAATGTCCCTTCGGAAACCTGACCGATCACGCACTCCATCACGCGAGCGTGAGAAAGCCTTGTCACGCGAACGCTTGCTTGATCTCGGTGAATCAAATGGAACTGAAGGGAGACGCACTCCTGATAGAGAAATCAAATCACGAAGAGAAAGAACGATCAGCGAAATGTCTTCGGCGTCTGAAGCCGTGGATATGCTAGACGTTTCCTTAACGTCGATCGATGGCACAGCGTTTTCGCAGAAGAGGCGGTCAAATTACGGTAGAACAATGAGCGAAACGTCGGTTCTGTCCGCCGCTCATTCGCAGCTTTTTATCAGCGCAAGTAGCGAGGACTCGGATCCGTATGAATATACAACCAAGATGTTAGATGAAGTGATATTTGGACTCCCGCTGGGCCTACAGCCTGACACCGCGCTTGAAGCAGTGATATGCTCTTGTAACCAGTGTGTTAAATGCAGTAGATACTTGTATGATGAAGAGATATTGGCAGGTTGGACGGCAGACGACTCTACTTTTACTACAACGTGAGTGCTTTTTGAATCCGCCCAAGTTCCCCGCATTCCAGAATCTATATGGGGAATGGGTACAAGCTTTCGGCACAACGATTTCTACGATCATATGGTTGCCTTGAATACCATCAACCAATCATAACTAACGCTTGTGCACCCAAACAATCCCAGAAATCACTGCGCCCTAAACTTGTACCCATTCTCCCTAGAGGTTTTGAAGTGGGGAATATGATTCGTAATAAGCAACGAGTTCTAAGAGTCATGTGAGTTGGAGGCTGAGTAACCCGCAGTGATGAATTTCTGAGAACGTGTACTAGATTTTATTTTCTTAACATATATTTATTTATTTTCGTTTATTGTCAACGCCGCCATTCTTGTCCCCTGAAGCGTTTGTAGTATTAGAGAAGCCGTCAAAGACATTGTGAGGTTTTAGCTGGAGGAGACATGATGCTGAACTTTGTTTAGTATTCGGCCATCATGACGTCAAACCATAGTTAGACTAGGCTGATTTTCCAACAGAATGGGAACGTCATTTGACGACGGCGCGTGCAAACCAAACAATTGGCATGACTAATGACAGAACGACAAATTGCGCACCGGAGGTCACGTTGAGTCCTTGCGCGCGCTTTCCGTTCTCGTTCCCGTTCCCGTTCGGTTGCTTAACTCTTTTGTACTCAGTTGAAGGTGCTATGACTCAGATTTAAACTTTATCGAACATGTTTTTTTTTCCTTTTCGCCGACTAAAAGATTATCTAAAGGTAGGTTACTCACCAAAATTTCAGCTTCTAAAGAGCTTTCCAACCCCATGAAATTCTCGTCTAAAGTAGCTCGAAATTCGAGACTGAATCGGGGGCCGACATCTTGGAGAACTCCTAGCAGCCTGTTGACGAGTTCGTGACATCAATGCGCCCAACCTGAGTTTGGCAGACAGAATAAATCTCTCAACATTTCTTTTTTCTTCGTTTCGGATTATGTTTTTGTTGCCATGGTTTCTTGTGCAGCTCCGAAACGAAGAAACAAGACGTTTTGAGTGATTTAACAAACTTAGGTTGAACGCATTGACGTCACACACTTGTCACCAGGCTGCAAAGAGTTCTCCAAGATGGCGGCCCCGAGATCTCAAATTTCAGGCTACTTTAGACGAGAATTTCATAGGGTTGGAAAGCTCTTTGGAAGTCGAAATTTCGGTGAGTAACCCACCTTTGTATAATCTTTTTTTTGGCCAAAAGAAAAAAATCCTACCACCTTGGAATGAACTTCTCTTTTAATAAACGTTGACTTGTTTTGTATTTCTCGTTTTCTTGGTTCTTTCTTTCAGTTGTCCTTACTGCCAAACTCAGCAGGTAGCAAGTCTCAATATTAAAATTAAGGTAAGCTTTTGTAAACAAATGGTATTGTGCTTGGTAAAAGACATCAACAGCGGCCATTAAACGCAGTGCTCGGAAAAAATCCAGGCCGGTAATCCGGAAAGGTAGATTTTCTTGCTGGTTCGGTAACTTACTTGTCCAATGGGTGAGGGTCCAGGCAAGTCAACCTCTAACAAAATCTTTACTAAGTCCAGCAAGAAGTGGCTGCGGGTGAGGGAAATGTGAGAGCTGCTTGTCCAAAGGTACAGGCTGGAAATCAAGTTATTTTCGAGCCCTGTAAACCCCGACATTGCAATTTGTTTTTATCACAGCACACACTCCTCTTGTATCACAGTTTTCATATATGTAAACTTGCCATTTGTGTCTTTTGCTGCGGTAATCTGAATCTTCTGAAACGTTCGTAGGGGATAAGTTTATGTATAGAATGCAACAACTTTGTTTTCGACCTCGTTGAAAGTTAATGAATCCATGACGACAATTTCATTTCCTGAATCTGAACTTTTTTCGTTGCTGTGTGCGAAGTATAACCTAAGTCAGTGCTCTAACAACTTAAGTTAATTGACTTTCTCTTTGCATCTCGTTGTAGGATTATCGAAATTGTTTTTCGTCTCATCCAAGTTCCGAGTTGTCATCCAGTATTAACAGCTTCGGAAGCTCCGAACTGCTTCCGAATCCCGATGATGAGCCGAAATCTGGACATCTGAGCAACTCCGTTCCTACCACGATCGAGTCCAGTATCCTCATGCAGAAGCTGGCCAGTCCCTCGCGGCCACTCAGTGCTGCTATGTCTCCTCCAGCGTCTAACCCAGTCCCTATACGAGGGAGTCATCATCGAGTGCGGGGCTACAGTATAAGTGCACCCTCAAGCGCTAATGCTAGTCCTTCTGGGAGCCTTCACGGGAGCCCGAGACCTGGGTCGTGGATACAACGCACGCGCAGTAGTAACAGTACGTGTAGCTATGGAAGCAGCTGGTATGGTAAGCGGAAAATGCAAAAATTATTAAATTAATTTATTACGGTTAAATTAGGTTATAATTTGATTCGACCTAGAGGTAAGAAGTTAGTCGAACACTACTCGTGACAAACCTTTGTTATGTTCAACTTCTTTGACCAACTTCAATTTTCTGGCTTTGTTTGTGAACTGAAAACTAGTTATTTCATCCCATCAACTCTATTAGAATGTGGGCATTGCTCCTAAGCTTTGATACGTTGTGGGAAAGCATAATCCAAGCAGCTATCAACCTTGTCATGATCAGCCATCGAACATTCGCACCCAGAATTAGTTGCTTTTATCAAAGTTTGTGATACCATTATGCTGCGACTTCAAATTTGGCTTTTCTTTTTTACTCGCGGCACTAACAGTTGCCCTGTAGGACCGAAGACAGCATGGCCATTCAGTTAATTTGCCACTCCGTAAAGTAAAGGGAGAGTGACTGAAAGCTTTCTGTCCAACGATTTCTGGGATCGTTTGGGTGGGCAAAGGCAATCAATTAGAAATAGTTAAGATGGATAAACAGTCAGTCTGGCAGACAGATAGACAGGCAAACAGACAGGTAGACAGACAGGCAGACAGACAGACAGACAGGCAGGCAGACAGACAGACAGGTAGACAGACAGGCAGGCAGACTGGTAGACAGATTCATTTGGTAATGAATTCCACAGCATTCCTCCTCTGTATGAGAAAGACCCTTTATAATATTCTGTTTTTGGAACGTGGTCCAGTACAACATTATATTTCGTATTTCTTAGCATAGACTTATAAGGGTTGTTCTCACAGACATTCGAGAAAAGATCGCTTAAGTAACTAGGTATATTTCCATTCACTGTATCATACATTAATAGACTTAAGTGCCTTTGACGCCTTGAGGCAAGCTCTTCCCAGTTTAGTTGTTTTCGTATTTGTGCTGAACGAACGTCATAACCTTGAAAGGTTATTATGCGTGCAGCACGATTTTGTAATTTCTGGATCCTATTGGCAAGTCCCTGGTCTAAATTGTCCCAAACAACGTCGCAGTAGTCGAACACAGGCTGGATAAGAGATTTGTAAATAGTATTTAGAACATCTAATAGTACATAATCGCGTGCCTGTTTTAGAACACTGATGGATCGATTGACTTTTGAACAAAGTTTTTCAACATGCTCGTTCCATTTAAGATTTTCATCTAAGTGAATTCCTAAATATTTTGTTTTTTGGACTCGTTTAATATGATTGTTGCCAATCTTAATTGGAAAGTCTCTTCCTAAGTTAGATAATTTGAAGGTGGTTGTTAAAAACATATACTCCGTTTTACAAGAAGCCAGTCCCTAACGCGAGTTAGGTCATTATTTACCTTGGCATATAGTTCAGCGGTGGATACAGTGGACGCATATATCGTGGTATCATCGGCATACATGTGTGCTTGGTATGGAGAAGACATCCAGGGAGATCATTAATATATATTAAAAACAGCAAGGGGCCTAAAATTGAACCCTGTGGAACTCCACAATTTATCAACTTGGGCTTAGATACACAGCCTTCTACTACACACTGCTGTTGCCTATCTGATAGGTACGATGAAAACCAGTCGAGCGTTACACCCTTCAGACCATAGAGCTCAAATTTTTTTTAATAAAATATTATGTGAAACGGTTTCAAAGGCTTTCGCAAGATCAAGAAGCACAATCAAATTGGTCATGCCTTTGTCAATGTTAAGACACCAATTAAAGAAAATCATGGAAAGCAGACAGACAAACAGACAGACAGACAGACAGACAGACAGACCCCGTTTATATGGAGAAAACTTGTCCCGGGTAGAATGGTCACCTTCTTCTGTCAATTTTAGCGTAATGCACCTATCAATGTAAAGCCGGAGGCGGGGGGGTGCAGGGCATGGGGTAGGGATTTGATTGTCTTTGTTGTCCCTGGGGTAGGGCATTTGACTGATCTTGTTCTCCCGGGGGAGGGGATGTTTGAATCTTTCTTCGCCCGACGTGGAAATATTTGACTGCCAACTCGGACGAAAAAGACTGATACCGAATATGTTTCCCGCTTCCACGCTTCACGCGTGCGCCATACGGTTTGAAAAGATCAGGAAGTCATGGAGGCCAATGAGAACAAGCGAAGGCTTAGTGGATTTCACTGTTTTGTCTTTAAATTTCGTTTGTTTTAGCGTGTTTTTGATCAATTGAACCTCTTAAAATACTCTGGTATCAAAGTAAACGGAAGTAAAGAGAAACTAAGTCGATTTTGCAGGTACGATTGATTAGTGTATGGCTCATTCGCTACAATCACTGTAAACTTATAAACTGACTTTCTTTGTACCTTTTACTAAGAACGGTATATTTAGACTTACAAAATGTGGACTTTCTCCTAAGGGTTTATGTATTCTACGCAGTGTAACACGGATTATGGTTAAAACGTATAATTGCAGCTGTAACAGGAACATGTATCTTTGTTAATGCAGCAACGTTTATAAAAGATTGCAGAGTTTTATTTGGAGATATTTTTATTATGCCTTTCTTAGGTTCTGTCTTGGGATTGACAGCAATGTGCAGCCTGGGGTGGGGAAATTTGGTTGCATTTGACTGGAATGATTTCCCCGTGGGCAGGGAATTTGAGTGCAAATTTTTGAAAAAAGTCAAATCCCCACCCTATGCCCTACCTCCCCCCCGCGCCGGCATTACATTGATAGGTGCATAATTTGAGAAAAAAGTTACCCTTTTGCCCTGTCCAAAAGCTGACGACAGCGCTCGCGCATGCTCTGATTGTCTCCCCTTGACCGAGTTGACCCTGCTGGGCGAAAACCGGCTAGGAGGGTGACCCTATCATCGCAAAAGGGTGACCCAGCTAGGCGGATAACCCTTCTAGCCAACTTTTTTGCTTCTCATATGAAAGATTCGTTACGTTTTGTAAGAAAATGTATTAAAAGTTGTCACGCCCTGGGGAGCTCGGGTAGGCGAGTGACCCTTCTAACGGGAACAACTTTTCTTTATAAAAACGGGGCCATAGATTGATAGACAGACAAACAGGCAGATCGCTCGACAGTTAGATTTAATTTACCCAGGTAATATTATCAGCTTGCACTGTTTTTTGTTTGTTTTTTGTGTTTTTCCCAATAAATGCTGCATAAATTTATCAAGGCTTCTGTTGGATCATCAGGATCGTTTAGTGATTGATCACAATTTGTATCTCCTAAAACATAAACCTGATCCCTTGATTTAGGGAAACCAATCTACCAGAAAATTGTTGGAAACTTTCGAAAAGTATTCGTTGCTGCTATTATCGAACTAAACCATCCTAGAAATGTTTGTGCCAATGGCTTGCTCCTTTTCCTCCTCTGGTTTATTCCGTGGTGGATTATATAAAAATCTTATTTCTTGCTAAGTATTTGCTCACCACGCCCCGAGCGAAGTCATGTGATTAATGTTTAACCATCAGCAAGTGCCACCCGATTTGGGCATATTTTTATGAGATGAATGAATGAGTAAATGAATAAATATTCTTGTATTGTCTGTATTTCAGTGTCCAGACCGCCCGAGGAAAGAGAATTGATTACTGTTACCTACCTTAATCCCTTGGTCTTGAGAAAAGAACTGGAAAACATGTTCGAAAATGACGGAGTAGATAAACTCCAGTCTCCAAACGTAGTTAACGATAAGACTGACATCTTTTGGAATTTGGTGAGTAGAGACTGGAAGTACATTTTCTACTTAGTTATAGAACGTAGTGCTCTTGTAGCTTGATTTCATAGGTCGCTAAGAGAATTTTACACAAAAACTTGTTATTTCAAAGCCAGAACTTCGACAGCATTGTTAGTGGTACTAAAGGAACGTGGCTGCGAAATGGCTGCCTCTCTTGTTATTTAAAGAAGCTTCATTTTAACGATCAGCATAGAACTGAATGACAAGGAAAATAACCAACAACAAATGTTCCGCCTGTCTCATAACTATACTCACATTGTAGGCCTATCTCCTCTAAAATATGCAACGTACAGCCTCTTTTTTATACGCGCACAAGTCCTGCACACGGGTCCCCAGACGGGACAAGCGAGAATAGCAAGCAGAAAAGAAAAATTTGCGTCTCCCGCCCCGCGCACTAATTCGCTTACGTAGCCTTTTCCTTCTCACGTGAGTTTCACTCGAAGGTCGTAGAAAATGAATAAACTGCTTGTCGTCTCGTTCTAAAACGAGAGCTGGTGGGGGATTACCAGTAGCGGGATTGCACTAATTGATTAATCATCTTACAGCTACTGCACTTAGAAATTCTCTGGAGCAACAACTATTTATTGTCTGTCTTCTTAGAATACATATTTGTTCTTTTGTAGGTTTGGTATTTCAAGCGGCTTGATCTTCCCTCGCATTTGACTAGTCACCTGTTGGCTACCTACCCTTGCAACGAAAAAGCTGACCGGTTAGAGGTAAGTGACCAGATTACAGTGTTTCCTATCCTTTAGGCGAAGACCGTTTATTTCTTGAAAAATATTGGGGAGCTTAAACAACTACAACAGCGACGGCTACGAAAACGTCACGTAAAAAGTAAATTTGCGCTGCTTCAAAGTTTATGACCGCCGCGCTTATTCCATCTCGTTCATTGCGTTCAATTCTGGCAAACTTTTCTGGAATTTAATTCTAAAAACCTGTATCAAAGTTGAGGAAAAGAAACATAAAGTCGTTGTCTCTCTGCAAACGGGGAATTTGGCACTTTCACGCCGTAGTCGTTACTGAAGCTCCTTACTCTCTTGTACAGGAGATGCTAACAGTTTCTTCGAAGTTTTTCGTCCATTCCTAATGAAAATTCTTACCTGTCTCATTATTTCTTGTTTTGGGCCTGGTAGGGAGAACTTTGGCGAATGATTGCATAGTTAAATGCATAGGAAACTTTCAATATACGCATGCTCCCTTATATGAAACGCTGACTGGTAGTTGTCACTTGACAGGAACGGCGCAGCGTATCAGGAATTGGAAGTCAGGTCCTAATATCCACATCTTGGGATGGAGACAGAGAAGAATATGACATGGTCCCCCTTTATGTCCTCTGGAACGCTCCAGGTAAGTTAAATGAATCTTTTGTTTTGGCTCTGGAATTTGTGCAAATGAAATGATCAACAGCTACGTCCAAAAATAGTCAGAAGACCGACTTGCAGCTTTACCGCTGTGTTGCTGGGGCTTCTGGGTAACCCTGGTTGCCCATACTACCCCGGATGTCTTAGTGCCGAAAACTGGTGCCCAATCCTCCCGGAGGTCATGGATGAATTTGACACATTTATAAAACAACTCTTGCCTGAGGAATGAGAAACGAGAATTCTGTACGGGAATTTTGTTGTTATGCTATTAATTTTTGGATTTATTGTTGGTTAACAGCTGACCAGCAAGGCTCGCTGATGGACAAAGGACTAACAACAAGGAGGTACAAGCTGCGCAGAGAACGTTTAATTTACTTGCTTAGATTTTTTTATCTTTTCACATCATCTTTCTAAACCACGACTTATTTATTCTTTACCACAAGTGATCTAGAAAGTAAAGTCGTTATTTTTTCGTATATGCTAAAACAGTGGATAGTGCTTTTCGTGTGCTCTGATTGGCTACTCAAGCACGGGATATCCAGTGCTGTTCACCTCTGAGCGACGCTAAAATCACGTAGGTTACGAGTAAATTGGCTTTCCGGTTTGCTGCCGTAACAAGCGACAAAATTTCACAAATAAACGAGAAAGCTGTTACTGACAACACGAACAAGGCGACGAAATTCGGTTCGGCAGTTTTTACAAGTGAAGCTTTCTCTGTTTAACCTGTATTTATCGATGAAAGCGGTGAAAAAAGATTTTTGTTTTCAAGTGCAAATTAAGTCTTGCGTTACTTTATTTAGCTGACATGTTCATAAATAAGCTTAAAACTAAATTGAATGGTTTCAAATACAGAAAGAATTCGCAACCCTTTTTGAAGAAATGTCCCCGCAAGAACTAAACAAATGCCTTTAAAAGTGTTATTTTTCGGTAAGATAACGTGGCGGCAGCTCGATTATTTTCGCGCCAAAATTGTAATCGTTGACAGCAATGAATGACTTAAAAATCATAAGTTTTGTGTTCAATTATCTCATTGTTTTAGTATATACTAAAACAATTATTCAACTCAGTGTCGGTGGCTAGTGGTGGTATTTACCACGCCGCGAATATCCACAACTAGCCACCTCCACATCTGTGAATATTTGATAAACACCAAGGCAATGCATCCTCAAGGTCAGAGCGTGGTACTGAAGTGAAAAGCAGTGCAGGAATTTTCTGCCAGAACAGAGAGTTGAAGCCCCAGGCACTCGCTTTTTAGTCTTGTTCGACACCGTTTTTCTCTACACAGGCTACAAAACTATGAAAACGCTACAAAACTTCGCCTTCTAATTAGCCTGCTTACCAGGCAATCGAATGAAGGTTAGGCCCGCTGAAAGGCCAAGGGTGGCCATCGTGATCTCGTGGGCCTGGTTTGACCCCTCTCAAACGCCCGATATGCCGGTTATCTTTCTATGTTTGTGGTTGTAACTACCGCTGGAAATATACAGCGCTGTTTTTTGTCCACGCTGATAGTGTTTCGTTGCTTTCTTTAGTGTTATGCAGTCCGTTGTAGCTCATATTCAAGAGAATGATGTCGTAAACCCAACCCTTATCCTTCTAGAGGAAAGGAACCGTCAAAAGAACATTAATCCAAATGCGAGATGGTATGTATGCTCTGATATTTACCTCTATATTTCCCGAAACTTTTTGACCAATTGCTCCCGAGAGGTGGGCACGACGAAAATGTGTCCTTTTACACAATGGCCACGAGGATCTGTGGATGAATTTGTCGCACATAATGGTGTCATTCAACCTTAGTCAACGATCAAAACTTTACCTTTTCTTTTTCGTGTTAACACAATTGACGTCGGATGATCATAGTAGGAGCTTATGCAACGATGATAACGAAGCCGACGCGAAAGTTTATTTGTGTGTGCGTGAGTGTGTTATTTATTAGCTTTTATTATTTTTTCCCCACCTAAATAGTGAATACAAAACAAAAGCGATGAAAAAAAGTTAACAAATTAATTACTTCAAGAACAGTACAAAACACAAAGTATCCAAACAAATTTCGATGTACGCTATTTAGATAACAACCACAAAAAAAATACAAATTAACATAGAAAACATTCACAATGCCATCAACAAGAGGCATTAGTGTTACATGCAAACTATCATTAATTATAAACTTACGTAAAGTGAAACGCATATGGGGGACACCCCTGGTACGAACTTACAAATGGCAAAAATTTCTTCCATTTCTTGAAATGTGTGCTAACGCGAAAGTTAATAACAAGCAAAACGACGTTCTGCGCATGCATCACACTTCTTGGTACATTGCTTTGAAGTCCACTGCAGGACTGCGACGTGAGATTTCCTAATGCGACTTGATTTATCCAGGACGTGAAGCCACGAAGATGAATTTTCCAGGCTTCGCACCGTCTTGAAAAGTCCTTGAATTTTAGGGGAAGGCCTTAAAAAATCCTTGAATGCCATTTTTCCTTGAAAAGTCCTTAAATTTCTGTGCAAGTCCTTGAAAGGTCCTTGAATTTTCTTCAACTTTGAATGTAGTGGCGTAGAAAGAATTTTTTGATGCTTTTTGTTTGTGTGTAAGACAGAATATTAATCATAGCTCAGAGAATTTAAACTTTATTTACATAAACTACTCTATGTTTTATGTAATAATTAACTATCAGTTAAAGACAAGTGAACTGAAAAATGTAGAGAAGTTGGTGAAGCAAACATTTTATGCCTTAGTCTTATTAGAATAGGCTGGGAATGTGCATTTTTATACAATCTGTGAAATTAAATTCCTAGCAGGTGGTCCTTGAAAATCTAATTTGGTTCTTGAAAAGTCCTTGAAATGTCCGTAAAAAATGGTTGCATTTTTTTGTATGAACCCTGTTTTCAACTCTCTTTTTAGTAACTCGGATATGGTCCAGCCCAAGCACTCAACTCCCTGAAAATTCGTGCACATTTGACAAATTAAGCGGGACTTAACAAACGCGATATAATTTGAAAGAACGGAAATTCATTTTTAGAGACATTATCACTGTCGCCGTCCTCATCGTTGTCTAAGCTCCCTCATCTGACCTCACTGACATCCAAAGTATTAGAAAATCAGGTGGTCTAGATGGAAAATTTAGCAGGTAAGCCGTAAAAAGCTGTATAGATTCAAAATATCTGAAGAGAAAAACGCAATTATTCCTATTCGGGTGGACTAGGTGGAAAATGTGGTAGGAAACCTAATGAAACTGTGAAGTTTACATTATAGACAAGAAAACACGAAATGAGCTTTAATTTGGTGGTCTGGTGGGTTTGGTTTAGCTTTGGACCAGCTTTTCCATTCTCAAAATGGCCCATTTATGATTAGGTAGCCTGGCGTTTTACATCCTTTTGTCGTTTTCATTTTTAGGAGTGTGTATAGAGAGTTACTTTTCTTATCGCTGACAGCTTGTGGAACCGAAAACATTGACGTCGGTAAGGGTTTAAAAAATCGACCTATTTGCACTGTTTCTAAATGTCTTTGCTTTCTTCACTAAGTAGCACTACTAAGCAGTAAGATTTGGCAGCGTCAAGTTATATTAAAAGGGAAAACGCCTCATCCGGTTGACATGTGTCACTGAAAAACACCTTTGCTTAAACTCCCTACAATTTTACCTAAAGTACTGTTAAAACTTTGTTATAACCTGTGATCAGGCGATTTTTTCCCCGCCCCCAAAAAATCGCCTGATCGCAGGTCAGCTATGTTAGCACTCTGCAATTAATACCTGGTTTAGTTATTAAGGTATTAAGGTAATTGCGTTGTTGGTTCTTTTGTCTTAAGATGCCTTCGACAAAGAGTACAGACGTGCGTATAAGCGTATCCTCGAGTCAAAGAACCACTCAGATCTCCTTTGCCCAGAGGACAGATACCCACCGGCCAGAGCCGTGTACTGCAGGCGCACATTTGACTCTCCCACTCTCCAACCCAAGCTACCGCAGTACCTTGTAAGCTCTTTCACGTGAAAAGGTGGGCAAAACGTCTCCAAACCAGCCATAGACCACGTGTTAGCCGTGGCAATTTTTTCACTGAGGAACGAATGAGCTGTTGTTCCTTGTTTTTGGTGGACCTTCGCGGATATCGACAGTCGGAAGCGTCTGTTGTGAAGGTGGTCTAGAGGACAATCTTGAAGGAACGGCTTTGCGTTTAACCTGCTTAGCTAACAGTGTGTTTGACTAGACGGATAAACAGCTTTGAAAACGCGCGCGCTTTTCGCAGCTCCACAAACAAACCCGTCAGCTACGCAGCTACTTAACGCGCTGTCCTAATCTTCGTCTTAGTGTCCATTCATAATGCAGTGATTCGTCTCATGCAGAATGTCGTTAAATTATTTTCAAGAATCCATGGGAAATGATTCAAGCCTTTTATTTTCAAGGCATCTGAATCATCAGAAAAAAAATTAAACTTTTATAGGTGACTATTCCAGATCTGTGTCCACTGTAGACGGGCTGCAGTCTACTTTTATCCTTGTGGTTGCCGTTTTGTCTTTTCTCCGGATGAACGCGTGCTTTTTTTCAAACCATACATTCTGATAGTCTTGCGGATTCTTAAGAAAAAACAAAATAACATTATTTCACATTCATTGCAATCGTCTTTTTTATCAAATCATTGCTCAGAGGAACTACAGTGTGTCTGTGCCTTGAGCGGAAATTATTTTCCCAAGATTGAAACGAAACTCAGTTGAGACAAATTAAATTTTAAGAGGTTTATTGGCGATAAGCTCTTTAGAGAAAAAGCTCTCTGATTATTGATTTCTACATATTTTAAGCGAACTTCGGCAAATTTTAACATTTCCTGAAAGTGAAAGCTGATAATATATTTATGAATGTTTGCCGTCGATTACTCTGTTGAATCTAAAGGAGTGAAGAACTATCAGAAACGTTTACACCAGTTTATTCCTTCTAATTATTTCACTGATAAAGTAGTTCGATGTAATGTAAGAAGGCTTCACGAGTACCGAACTCGCCTTGTTTTCTTTCATTTTAATATCAAGATCTAAAAATTTCCATTCATTGGACAAGTAGGTATTTCTTTTTTGGTAAGTCTGTTCACGTGAACGACACAAGCTCATCACGTGTTACTCCGTACGAGAGAAATATCAGTCTCTTCGGAGTACCAAAAACAAAATTGAATTAAAAAATTAAAAATTGCTGGTGTAAATGTAGCTAGTTTTATGAAAGGCAATACCGGTGGCTCCTTTATATGTCTTCATATGTCTTTATATGTGTGATGAATTATAAAAATGCTCGGCAGCTTGCTGGTTATAATTTAATTTTAGACGCATGGTCGGTCATAATTTAGTGTGCTCAGTCAGGGGACATATATTTTTCACGTTGAGTCTTCTAGTTGCGGAGTCACCCAATGACTGTTTCCTTCGAAATACATTGATTTTTAGGCTATCGAGAGGACTTTCAGATCTCTAGAAATGCATTCTGAGCGGCGCTATAAAATTTGGTTTCTGTTCGGTCATCCTGCGGGAAGTCTTTTCGAAATTACAAGGGCTTCAGAATTATTTTCCCCAAAATTTTAGATGCAATTTAACGAATTACAAAAAAAAAGAGCATTTTACTGATTCCTTTCTCCATCACATTAATTATATATGAATGGAACGATCATTTAGGAATTTTTAGCCGTCCTCAAGTAATAGAACATTCTAGGCAACATTTGCTCTCCGAACAGGTATTTTACAGAAAACAGTTGTTGGGTGCCCCTGCATTATTTCTTAACTAAAGCACTTAATCACAAAATTCTCAGGATAATTTTACAGCAGCCGTTTTTTGGTCGTCACACAACAATTCCAGCCTACTTGTCTATGGCTTTAGTTCGGGAAGAACTGTTGTATGACCACCTAAATAGCCAGGTCATGAGAGTCAGAATAATTTATGAAGTAAGAATGGCTACACTTTCGTTTCTTTCCGTGGTAAAGAAAACTCGCGCAAGTACGAAATTGCCACACTTAAAATCGAGGAGTTCGTGAGGTAGCTAACCGCAGTGTTCCTTAATTCCCAACACTTGCGATTTCTTAAAGAATGCTATCTTTCTATCAGTTTTTGTCGCAGTGAGAGCATCAGACAAATGCCTATTAATCTGTGGACGAATTGCGATGAGAAGTTACCATTGGTAACTGTACCTAAAGGAACTCTACGATTTCAGAATTTATTTAAAGAGCTGAGAGCAACCTTGAGTCTTTGATCAATATAATAGCGTCTCTAGACCCTTGGTACAACCGAGGTCGCCCCCAGGTGTCTCTCCTAGCTTACATGAAGCGCGCGGTGTTTTTGGGAAGGTACATTGCATCACGTGGTGGTCGCGTATCGTGTTTCGTATCCTTCTCATGAGTTCCAGTGTGTTCAGTTTTTAGTGAGATCCTGGGACCAGTTTCTCTCAAGTCCCTATAACTTTTCGACCCCGAAGGCAAAATCCAGAGTGAAAACCAGTTGTATGGAAGCACGGTCCCCAGCTCACAAACCAGTCAATTTTGTTTCGTTTACTGAGAGTTCCATTGGATCGTTTTCAGCTCCATTTAAACGATGATTTTGGATCTAAACATGGAAAACCTAAAACAGTTAAACGGGACTTTCGAGAAACGGACCCGTGGTTTCCGAGAACGAAGGAGCTGGGATGTGTTGTTGGCCACCTTTTCTCTCGCGCGTTTGATTTGTTTGCTTTTCATTTATTGAAACACGAAGGCAAAAAAGTGGGCTGCTGGCAGTCTTATGCGCAGGTATTTACGATAACAAGTATCGAGAAATTGTGAATTATCTTTCATGTTTAAAGTTGATGCATTGTAAGTTATTATTGTACATATTGAAATCATGTCAATGTTTTTAAAACAAATTGTACAGCGCTTATATAAATTTAGATTGCTGTAAACGCCGAGATCGTGTTCGTCAGTCTGCAATAAAAGTAGCTTGCTTTTTATCTTTGATTGTTTGGTTGGTTATGATCTATCGGGGCTTCCTAGGCAGTCCCCTAATTGCAGAAATTCAACTGCCCTGCATGGTTGCCCGGGGCGTTGCTAGGGTACTCGGTACTGCAGTGGTACAGTACCAAATTTCGTTTGAATGCTACATTTAAGATCCGATTTCATTGTTCGGCTCGTACAACATGTTTGTCACCAAGGGAAGTGCTGACGCTTACGCCAAGGGCTGTCACGTTATGAAATATACTCACGTCAGCTAAAAGGAGCAGAGGACCAGCGCTCAATCGCTGAATCTTGCTAGACAACTATAAACAGCAAGTGACACACGCACACCAACCCACCGCCTGTCCAGCACCTGACGCATGCGCACTGTCATAGCACCTTGGCAGTGGCAACCATGGACAGCTGTTTCGCCTTTGTTAGGGCTCATCAGCATGGCATAACCGTCGGGCCTTTACTGCCGAGGCGAGTGCAAAGCACTCTTTTTAGCACCAGCTCCATACAACACAAAATGGAGCTTAGTATTGGGTTGGAACCCCACTGTAGTTCTCCCACGACATGCTCTGGGAAGGCAGATCAACATTTCTGTCGACCTTGCGTTGCGTTTTTCTAAAGGCGCTGCAGTGATGACAAGACAACCAACATTCTCTTCGAAAGTTGACTTATTTTACGTTTCTTTCGTCTACATTTGTGTTACAGACTTCAAGACATGTTTTAAATAAAGTAATCTCGTTAGCGTGTCCGATTCTATCGTCTAGTAAACCTGTTTTAACACAACACTTGCTGAAGTTTTACCTGGCTGCCGATCATTTGGCGTCTGGTTAGCTTGGTGGTTTAGTCAAACTATGCATTATGCAAAGCAACTGAAATAAAAGTTGCTAAAAAACTTTTTGCTTAAAAGTTGCTGAGCACAATCTGGACAGGCCTAATCTCGAAAGTGGAAACGATAGCGCTGACAAAGTCCCTCTCTACTTGCAACCACAGGCGGTAACCACCCAGTCTTTCATTTGCTTCAGAACGTAGGTACTTTCCCCTGGCCCACCATAGTACAACATAGAAATGGGGGCCAGTTGTGTTGGTGCACAGCAGGGGGCGTTAGCATATCCGGGAGTTTCCTGGTGCATCATTAGCTGTATCAGAGCGTGGTTACTCTGCGTGTTATCGTACCGATCCAGGCATGTTCCCGCGCAGTAGGAAGCCGAGTACTGTTTAGGAGCGATCACCCACTTGTCCCATCCTAGGTCCTTAAAGTTGATGTTAAGATTTTGAAGTCCACACTTGCCCTTATGACTCGATTGATCTGATCTGCGAACTCTTGGGACTCTCTTATCAGTGGATCTCTGTAATTCAGCAAAAAGGGAACTCGTAACACTGCAGTAAGCGACTATGAGTGGCTGGAAAGTGGCGTTTTTTTGCCGCGTTGCAAACCGAATTGCATTAATGGTGAGGCGAGGTGATCCGGCTATCCTTACAGAAACGCCTGCGTTAGTTTGTGGCTTGCGGTCCCAGCGGAGGATTATGCCCCGTGGCAACTCAAAGCTTATCCAACCAACAGTTTGTATGGCTACAAGTTTGGATGCAATTTCTCTGCCACTGTAAATGTCATGGATGGTGACCAACAGGCTGGAACGTGAATATGAGGCATTATTCGAAGGATACTTGTAAAGTAGAAGTTTTGCAGATTTCAAAATCTCGTTTGTAGGAATTGAAACATTGAATGTGAAGTTGCTGTCGTTGGAACCATCTATAACAAAAGGAATAGAAAGAAGTTATGTCATAAAACAGTTTGATAGTGTTTTTTAAATGCTTACTAAGCATAAAACAAAATCTCGGTAAATAAAAAAAACAAACAATTCAGAATAGTAGAGAGACGGTCCTTGAAAGATCAGTCACCCTTAAATTGTACTTAAAAACAACTACATGGTGATTGATAATTGAAGCTTTGAAAACTACAATTGAATTTTAAAACATTTACTTTAAAAAAAACGTTCTTTAGTTTTTGTAGCACTTTTTCCTTGGAAGTGTCTTACATTTAAAAAAAACCATGTCCGTCGCGACTCTGAACAAACAGACACACTGGATTGAAATTCTGCACCCCTCTTTGGATAATGTCAAATCTTCAACCGTTACCCACCAAACCCTCTCCACCCCCGCCCTAAAGAAGTTTGTGTTAACCCCCTCTCTCTGGGGACCCAACATAGTCATGAAATTCCTGGGGTATGCAGGGGTCGGGGTTTTCAGGGGTGGGGGTATGCAGGGGTAGTGTATGAAAAACTTTTGAATCGATGGGCACACAAATCTTCTTTTTTGTGTGCACAGATGTGCAAAACGGAAAAATCTTTTTAAGGCCGTCTCTAATGAGACGAAGAGGATACAGGTATATTTTTCGGCGATCATTTGACAAGCTTTGTTTCAGTTCAAGACAAAACAATTCAATGCTGCGAATTCTAGATATCTGTTGAGATCAAGACCTTGTCTTTACAAAATTTGATACAA
Source organism: Porites rus (assembly GCA_964035705.1). Lineage (NCBI taxonomy): Eukaryota > Metazoa > Cnidaria > Anthozoa > Scleractinia > Poritidae > Porites > Porites rus. The sequence continues at coordinate 10,809,979 of OZ037994.1, forward strand.
ACTTCCGACGTCAGCTATTATAAAAGCACCGCCACCATAAACAGGAAACGTCGTTTTTTTTATAAGCATGCATGTGTGTAAAAATGTTAAACAAAGGTGTTGTTGATGAAGTTTATGCATGGGTGCGTAAGTAGTTTCATTTTCGCCAACTGCTAGTTCCTCTACTTCATATTCTTCGTTCGTGTTCTTAGTTCCACAGTCTTAAAGTCTTCTCCTCCTTACCTAATAAGTTATGTATTGACTCCCACCTCTGTTCCAGAAACACGAAGCTCTACTCGCTTATCATATCGGGGTTCTTAATCAAATTTTTGGTTAGCTCATTCATCACGGAGCTTTCTGTTATCTTCTTTCATTTTTTTTTTTTTTTTTCGGTCAACTTTTATCTACCCTGCATTTTTGCTGATCTACGTTGTTTGAGAAAGATCCCGACTGGTTGAAGAAAAAGCACTGAATAGTTCCAGAAGTTTTCAATTTTAGTTTGCTCGAAATCAACGAGCCAACAACAGAATGACCATGATAGAAACATCCATCTTTGACTCCGAATTCCACCATTTCAATTAATTTCTCTAGAATTTGGCGCAAACTTGTTAAAATTGGGGAATAAGTGTAAAAATAAAAACTCCTGAGACTATTACTCAGAACTCAATGATTACTTTTGTCCCTTATGATTGTTTCAAACATGCAACAGTTGGTCCAATCTATGATTAGTAAGTTACTTCTCGATGTGTCCTGATTTGTAAATGGCTCAATATTGGATTACGGTCGCTTCTGTCGGATATGGTGTCCCAATAATAGACGGCTTCATACAGCTGTTTCGCCGGCTAAGGAATACTAAGTTAAGTCTGAAAACTGTCCAGTTCCAGCCTTACACTTTATACCGGCACCATGTATTTTTGAAAGAACAGATACCCCTTTCGTGTATCTTCAACTGAAGAATGGTTTTCCTTTCACGTGCTTACTGGGGAAGTCTACATCCCTTTTCTAACCGTAAAACAGAAGGTCTGATCTCCTTGCTACATGTTTATCAATGCAGCGTTTAATAAATTACAACATGATACAGCCTGTGCTAGAATAATTTTAATGTAGGACCATTTTATAACTCACAGGACAGATTTTTCTTACTTCATATAATTCAATTTAATATACACGTAACCTGCGTACTCTAAACCTTCTGTATAGAGCTATACTAATGTTCACGACGAGTGGCTCGGCTGTAACGCAGGCTAATATACACGAAGCTTGAAAAAAGGTGCCTTGTAGTTTTGTTTCATTTGAATCACAAACTAATGCTACATTCTTTAAAGCAAAATTAACCATGTAACCAGCAAAAAACAAAATGTTGTGCCCTACAAGCCTAAAACTAGGGGCGCTCAACGACTTTTTGCTGTAAAATATTTTTAAAACTGTTTGAAGGAGCAAATATTGCATAAAAAATTGTTAAGCTTGAAAAGGCTAGAATTTTCTGGATAACCGTTCTGTTTGTCTAAGAAATTCGGAGTTTTTCTGCTTACTTACCCACGTTTTCAGTAGCAACATACCGTCATTATTGTTTAACTGAAATTTTGGCATAAAAAGACAACATCCGCGGTTATTCCATATCTTCGAACTTTCGATCTCACTCATCGGGTAGATAACAGTTTCACAAGGGGGATAAGATGAAGAAACCACCTAAACTTTCGAGGCAACCAAAGTTCGCGTAAGACTGACATTCTCACAGATATTAAATAGCATTTAGGGCAGCTCGAAATTAAACAAGCAGGTTGCTAATGCATAGAGAAAACCATATGAGACACTTTTAACGTATACACCCATAAAACCTATTTACAAACGACACAATGAAAGTCCAATTTCAAAGCAAATAACTCACCATTATCGATGAATCCGTGAATATTGTCTCCCATAAAAGCGTCCGGATTAATCACTTGTCCGTTTGATTTCGAGATGCGCAGGAAAAGCCGAACCATGTAGTCTGATGCTTGTATATCTCCGAGGGGTTTTGATTCCGACAGGTTTTCCGACACAGGTGGGATACCCTCTGGCTTGGCATTCAGTAAGCTTAAGAGATCTCCGCTGTTTGTTGTATTTCTTTTCGCAGACTGAGTAACATTGCTGCCAATACACAACAGAAAAAACAAATGGAGAAGTAACTGTGGCGACATTGCCATGATTTCATAAGTTTTAATCGTGAACTGCGCGGCGAGTGGTTAACTGTGCCCAGCGAGAGAGTTAAAACACAGAAGTGGAAAACAGATATAACTGTTAGAGAGTTTATATAGCCAAATCATGGCGCATCTGTTCAGTGTCTGTTTAATGTTGAAGGAAACTTATAAAAATAAACAATTAGAGGTAAAGACAACCCTTTAAAAGATAACTCGGTAAGGGATTTCCTTTTCGGCTTTTTATTATTATTATTATTATTATTATTATTATTATTATTATTATCCCGATTTTTCATTTTACAGTGTGGCACATGCTGATACGCGATCCCACCAAGGGATCAGGGGGAGGGGTACTCCCTTATATAAGCCATATAGGTATTTGTCGCCCCAAAGGGTATGGTTTTTGCACCGGTTCGGTCTGAAAACGGGTATAGATTTTGCCCACATTAGTCTAGAAACGGGTATGGTTTTCGGGGAAACTACTGGAGTGTATGAACGTATTTGTTTGAATCAGAAAGAACGAGTAATATGCGAAAACGAAATGTTTGAGCCGGTTCTAGTCTAAAAGTGAAGACTTATGATGTGTCAGGCGCTCTCTTACATATGTGCTAAAATACGACAAGCAAAACAATATCACCAACGATTACGTTAAGGTTTGATCATACTGCTCCAAATGATCAAACTTTGCCGCAAACGAGTTTGAATAGACCCTGAGCAAAAATACACGTACTTGATAATTTGTTTATTTTTACTTCACCCTCATTATATGTCGCATATATCTAACTTTACCACATTTGTCACCCTTTATTTTTGTAGAGATGGGCTTTTACACGCTCTTTGCGGATCAAATGATCTGAGGAGTTAAGCTGTTAGATCGACCAGTTCGAGATCAATGGAGATATCATCCGGAAATTATGATAACCTGAAAGCACTGAAACCAACGAAGGTTTATCTTCGTACAATCCATGATTGTTCTCCAGAAATACAACAGCGGAAATGAAGTGGAGATACTACTGATTGAAAAGATGGAAAAAACTCTTTTGAGTGAAGGGTCCTCGAATCAAAGGGTTTCTATTACAAATCCCGATCATTTTCTGAGCGATTTCGGTAACATGCAGCAAATCATGTATTCATTGCTTATGCGCTAAATAATGCTAATCACTACTGAAATGAAGAGATGGGTACATCTTGCCCGCTCGGGATTTGCCGCCTTGGCCGGCAAGAAAAATTTCCCTTTTCAGTCATATAATAAATTCTTTTGACCAAGCTTGTTTAATCAAGATGACTTTATCTTTGCCTCTTTTCTTTTGTCGTTTTTATCGACCTTGACTTCGCCTCGGCGTATTAATAGACAGAATTGGTATTCCAAACTTTACAACCTCGCTAAGTAATTATAGTTACATAAACTTTCCAGTTTATACACCCATCTTGAACAATATCCCATGTTCTTCCCGTCAGAGGCACGATTATATGCGAGCTTCTGTTCCCGTACCATGGCTATTCAACATGGCTTCAAAGGCGAATCCCCGTCTAAGCACCACTGATGGTTCCCGCTCGCTGATACTTGCGTCCAATATTGTCGACACCCCCGCATAGAGTGGCAAAAGTAACAGTATAAAACCATTGAGATTTCCGCTAATGCCCTGCATTCCCCTGAAACCCGTAGATCCAAAAGACATTTATTTATTATTTTCTTGGCCGGAACCCTCTCTTATCTCAGAGATTGGGTAAGCGCCTCCCCCCCCCCCTCCCCCTCAGGATTTGAATCTGCCCTGGTGACAAACTTAGCCCTTTAAAACGGGGGTGGGGCAATGATGACCCAGTGCTTTGCTCCATTCAGTCTATCCCACAATCTTGGACAGCAACCCTCCCCCCGCCCCTAGCCTGTGTCGCAGACTGTCTAAATACCCGATATAGATGACTATATCGATCGATTTCTCTATTTAGTTCTCGATCGAGTGACAAGTTCTGCGTCAGACTACAAATTTCCAATCTTTGACAAAATAGACAGAAAATCTATTCCCCCCACCCTCCTGCAAAATCAAGGATGAAGCCGAGCGAAAAGTAACCTAAACGCAGAATTTTCCCCTTCCTTGATTTTGGGCGAGGGGGTCTAGATTTTCCAACTATTTTGTCCAATCAGTAGACAATAGTAGGCAACTGAGTTTCATGCCAGTGGAGAACAAACTACAATTGTAGCTCGTACCCATACAGTTATTAGTATGGTAAGTATTATCAAATGTCATTTTTCTTAAAAGTACCAGTTGAACGTGAATAGAGAAGTGCGTTTTCAAAACAAAAAGGCTGAATTTTAATTAAAAAGCTTCATTTGTACAGTCTCGTGATCTGTAAACTGAAAAAGTTTTTATTAGCCAGCGCGTTACAGTGGAGTAGTGCTGACTAGCTATCAACTAGTCTAAACAAGTGAACTGTGAAATAGGTGAAAATGTTTTGACTATGGTGATTCTGGATGATACTAGTTCTGCTTAATTTAACTGAGATTCTGGGAAGGCAAGCTAGTTCTTACCCGTTAAGTAATTCAAGTTATGTTAACTTGGTACAGCAAGTGTTATCATATTTTTAAAATGTCCAGTTTCTTTAATGTAAGTAAAGAAGTGTCTCTTCAAAACAACAATGCTGAATAAAAGTTTCATTAAACAGTTCTGATCAGTTTTATGCTGCTTGGGGGCCTCTAAAACCTGCAAACGGAAAATAAACAACCTGATTATTTCTCTCACGCTTCTTCTTCCACTTTCAATTCCAAGTCTTTCATCAAGGGGTTGGGGGTGACATCAAGCAAACTTTTTTCATGCAGGATTGTAAGAGATCGAAGCCGAGGTACTTGCCTCCGTAAAAACTTAGGTTAATTATTTTGTTGATGCCTTGGGTACACATGTTTTGCTAATATGCCATTTTCTATACATAAAAAGGAAGGGTTGTTTCTTGGTGTTGAGGAAGCTATTGTTGGTTATCGCTTTTGTTTTTCGGTGCAGGGGGGATCGGTGTTCAGTGTCTTTTCATTCTTTTTCCGGTATTACATTAGCCTGAGAAAATTACCCTAAGTCAAGTTTTCTTGTTGTTGTTATGAAGAACACATTAACAGTTTCCGTACGCGTCTGGTAGAAACATCACTGACCAGGTTGACAACGAGACATAGTTGAGGGACCACTCTTTTGACGTTCTTACAAGATTTAACTGAACACACTCACTGATCATGAAAAAATCGAATCTTTATCCCTGAAATGAAAGCCCAAACGAATTTGGTGGTGGGTATTTCATAACCTGTCTACTGATACACTGTACCTGTGGCCTGTCTGTGCTTTCTGGGGGTAAATTGATCGGCAAAAGCTAATTTCTGTTCGAACGTTCTGGTAAAGAGCCTGAAAATGAGGAAATAAATAAGCTAAAATAAGATATCAGAAATCAGAAAGTCTTAACTGATCACAGTCCACCCGAAAAGGAAAACGTCTAAGACTTGACCATAAGATCGATTGGAAAACGCAAATTTTGAATGTAAGAATTATTCCCCCCGCAGGGATTTCGCCCCGAAGGAAAAATCCCGAGGAGGCACGCTAGTAACTCGCGCGTATATACTTACAGTTGAAATATACAGTCAGTATGCCAGAAAAAAATCTCGACTTGCCTGAACACTGGGGCCACGAGGAATCGGTAAGTAATGATGACGTTTCTGTTGTTCGCGCCCCCAAGTACGAGATGATTAGAATGACGTAAAGACAGAAAATCCCGAAGGGACCGCTTAGGTAGATTTTGTGACATTTATTGTACAGTCATACTTCGATACTCTTTCGCGTTACGTCTTATCAGGTACATTTCATAGGACATGTTACGCCACATTAAACTTCACGTTAACAAATAACTTTGAAACAAACGGCGCGCCATAGCGGTATCTACACAACGAAGTCCTCGGATACAACGAACGATTTTCTTTACTCTAGTAACTGACTAAAATATATGAAAAAGAACCACGATATAACGAAACTTCGTCAGTCCCTTGTGCCCTTCGTTATATCGACAGTATCGAGGTTCCACTTTACTGTGTTACGATAGGCAAGATTTATCTTTACTGCTTTTTCTGAGGCAGCAGCATGTTGTTTAGGAGCGCAAAGTCTCTTCCTGTTAATGTTATTTCCAATTTTATATCAGACTGAGTAATATTATCGTTGCAAATAATAGCTTGTGAGGTGGTTGTTCTCAGGATAATCAAGGGTTACCCTTTGAGGAAGCTATTCTTAAAAGTCGTTTGATAAGAAGAGGGAGATGAAATGTGTGTCCATGGGAAGGTTTCCGACGGCTTATAATGTGTCTTTTTTATCAAGAATATATTTTCCTTGAATCTGTTCAGCCTTCGAATATAAACCATGTCTAAAAGCATAGTCTCTTAGTGTCAGATATCTCGGCCGTGACTTTATCGCGGTGACGAGAGTATAAAAATCTTTGGTTGCCTAGTCCACGTTCGATATATTTAAATTCTAAAATGACTCCGAGCAAGCTCCGAGCCTTGATACGGTCAAAATCGCAATTTTTCAAGAATACATTATCTCTCAATTCAAGTGTTCAGTGACAAAGGAAACCAAAGCAAGAGGGTCTCAATGGGGTGGTGTCTTTTACGGTTATCGGCTAAAATTTTGGTTCTTTTACGGCTATCGGTTAATTTTTTTCAGTTACGGTTAACAAAAAAGTTAAAAATTAACTTCTTTTGTTTCAAAAAGTTAAATATTAATTAACCTGTATTTTTGTATCTTTAAAGCAAAATAAAGGTCTTAGGATCATCTCGGGATGAAATAAGCTACTGTTTTGAAAAACTTTAACATTTGATGGATCATACTTTTTATAAAGTATTCCACTTCTAATATTATTTTACACATAGAAATGTCAATAGTCAATTTAAAAATAATCTTTGTGAAAAAGCAAAGCACACACGCGAACGCCCAACTCAAGGCCGGCCGGGGCGCGACATTCATTACAACAGAAATGGCCGTTTTCACACTAGAGACAGATTATTCTTGTGAGACGGGTTATTCGTTTGATGATTCGCGTCAGATAGGTAACACGTCTTAATTTGAAAATGGAATAGTTTTAATTTAGAATGAGCAATCCGCCCGACTTTATCCGTCAATTTCGACGGACAGTTTGAAGACGGGATTATCTGTTCCAGATAGCCTGTGTACAGCCGCCCCCTCTCCTCAGAAAAAAATCGGAGAAGGGATGTCTGTCGGGAAGGGGGCGACTGTACACATGCTAGTCTCATGCAGACGGATAATCCATTTCGAGCTCTAGTATGTAAACGGCCAATAACAAAATTCCCTCGCGTGTCCAGTGTTTTTAATGATAGCGAAGGACTGTACGGAACGAATGTCAGCCGTTGCCTTGTCCGTAGGCCTCATTATTTCGCGCGGCTAATACTGAGACGGCAGAACTGCCTCAGGACCTTACAAATCAATGAGGCGTACAATGTAAACACAACTTTAGTTTAATCCACAGAAATTCATGTACACGCTGTCAATGGCTACCATTGATTTTCCTTGCAAACGATTCCTTGTGAACAATGTCTTGATTCGGTGATACGATAATGCGATGTGAACGTGATAGTGCAATATAGGCTTAACTGATGCGATGCGACGCGATGCGATGCGGTAAAGAAAACTAAAGGAAGAAACAGAAAACTAGCATTACAAAGGCGAGCTAGGGGCGATACGAAATTACAATACAATAAGGTAAAGCAGTAATTCTGAAACTTACATCTGTGTCCTTGTTCCGTTATTGACATAAACCTTAGTCCTTAATCCGTTCCTTGATTCCTTTTAACCGTAGAATGTTCAACTTAAAAACTAACACAGCGAAAAGCGTTCCGAAACGTTCAACTAGCGTGGTCATCCGGGACCGCTCGGTCCCAGGCCACCGCAACGTAAGTTTCTGTCATGTCACGCAGTGTCACGCGCAATGCTGCCGTGACATTCCCGGCCCCTAAACGTCCGGGGGGCGTTTACTTCTCCTGATCTCCTTCCTGTTCCTCTTTGGGCAGGATTAGGACAAGCTTGTTGATTGGTCTTCTAAGCGTAGTTTCTCGTGTTTTGACGACAACAGATCTGATAAGGCCCTGGGCGTCCGGCTCTACTCGCACAACGCGGGCCAACGACCAGGCATTACGTGGGACGTTCTCTTCTCGGATTATCACGACATCCCCTTCTACCAGGCTTCGCTGAGGATGTTGCCATTTGCGCCTTTCCTGCATCACAACGAGGTACTCCTTCTTCCACCGAGTCCAAAATAGATTTGCCAAGTATTGCACTCTTCGCCACCGACGACGCATGTATACATCGTTCTTCTGGAACTTCCCTGGGGGTGGCAGTATCACATTTGACTTGGTCGTCAGGATATGGTTGGGAGTAAGCGGTTCAAGATCGTCAGGTTCTCCAGACACTGTCGTCAAGGGCCTAGAGTTGATAACAGCCTCAACTTCACACAAGAGGGTGCGGAATGATTCTTCGTCCAAACAATGACCGTACTCATCCATTAGGCCAGCAAGAATCTTCCTTGTAGTTTTGATCTGACGCTCCCACACGCCGCCCATGTGGCTAGCGGCGGGTGGGTTAAAGGTCCAATCAATGTTCTCTCTCTGTAGCTTGGCTCGGATTTCTTCATGATCCATCTCTTGTATAGCTTGGAGCAGTTCATTGTGTGCGCCAACAAAATTTGAACCGTTGTCGCTTCTCATTTCCCTCACCGGACCACGTCGTGCTATGAAGCGCCGAAGTGCTTGAATAAATGAACTTGACTCGAGGGTACTTGCGACTTCAATATGGACTGCTCGGCTGACCAAACATGTGAAGAGGGCACCATACCTCTTCACCTCCCTGCGTCCTTCCTTAATTAAGAAGGGGCCAAAGTAGTCGACGCCCGTGTATGTAAATGGTGGTGCTGGAGAGATGCGATCCCTGGGTAGATCAGCCATCTTTTGCTCGCCTGGCTTGCCATGGTTGCGGCGACAGAAGACACACTTTGAGGTTACATGGCGCACTGCTGCGTTAACTTTGATGATCCAATACTTCTCTCGAAGGGTTGCAATGACGTGGCTACGTCCAGCGTGGCCCAACCGTTTATGAGCGTGACGGATGAGAAGAGTTGTAACATGACTCTTCTTTGGTAAAATGACTGGGTGCTTTGTCTCAAATGGTAAATCTGCACGTCTGAGTCGACCTCCAACTCTGAGGACACCATTGTCCAGGAAGGGATCAAGGCGACGAACAGGACTGTCATTCTTTATACCTCCCTTCTTCTGCCCTCGCAGCTTATTCTTCTCGCCTTCCTTGAGAGCGTGGACTTCCTTGCCAAAGGCTGAAGCTTGAACAAACTTCAGAATAGCCAGTTCAGCTGTCGCTAGATCTTGTACAGTAAGAGGCGAGTGTGGCTCTTCGGCACTCTTAAACTTGACTACCTTGGTCGTTGCAGGCGATCTCTGGTCTGCAAGGTTTCTGTCGCCACTTGTGGTTCCATTCTTGACATTTAAACGATTGTTACGCCGCTTTCGCAAGGTCTCTTTAACTCGCAGGAACACAGCTACGGCCCTTCGCAAACGATGCCAATCAGAAAAGCTTTTGATCAACTTGTTTGTGGTGTTATCCACCTGATTAATGCTGACCGCACTGCTTGTCGTTACCTTCCTTACTTCTGGATCATCATCTGGGACTTGGCCCAACGTGGATGGTTGTTGCGGCCACTCGTTCTCGGGTTTCCATAAGAATTCTGGACCTTCTAACCAACGCTGCCCTTCTAAAAGAGCAAGTCCATTAAGGCCCCTTGAAGCATCATCTGCCGGATTCTCCTTAGTGGCTACATACTTCCACTGATTCGGGTGTGAATGGTCGCGGATGAGCTGCACCCGGTTTGCAACAAAAACATGAAACCGCTGTCGTTCATTAGCGATATAGCGCAACACAGTGGTGGAATCTGTATGGTACACAAACTCTGGGTCGCCATCTACCTCTCTTTTTAACATTTCTCCAACTCGGATGGATGTGGTAGCAGCAGTTAGCTCGAGACGCGGAATTGTGACTGACTTGATAGGGGCGAGACGTGATTTCCCCATTAGGAACGTACAGTAAACGCGATTGCTGTCATCACACAGCCGTAGGTAAGCAACAGCTCCATATCCCATGGAACTTGCATCAGAGAAGAGATGTACTTGCTGGGACGTCACGGTTCCGAACTCTGGCGGCTTGACACACCTGTTTGCCTTGAACTGCTCTAGCAGAGGAAGCTCGCTTAGCCACTTGGCCCATCTAGTTTGGTACTGATCAGGAATGGTGTCATCCCATCCGATATCTTCACGACAAAGGTCCTGAAGTATCTTCTTGGCCGGAAGTGTGAATGGCGCGGCAAAGCCCAGTGGGTCATAAATTGATGAGATAACAGATAAGATGCCCCTTCTTGTTGGCGGCTTATCATTAATAACTATACGAAACTTGAAGACGTCAGATTCTACGCACCATAGCACCCCAAGGGCGCGTTCAACAGGTAGACGGTCGTGACCCAGATCAAGGTATCTAGCTTCCTTAGAACGCTTCTCCGTTGGGATGGATTCCAGAACAGCACGACTATTGCTTGTAAATTTTGTTAAGTTGAAGCCTCCATGCTCACATGCTTGGCATAGACCTTGGATAAGCTCAATGGCTGTCTGCTCGTCTTTAACTGAACGAAGGCAATCATCTACATAGAAATTTCGGCGGATAGTATCCGCTGCAAGTGGACCACTTTCGTGTTCCATGTCCTTAGCGGTCTCCTTCAATGCAAAGTTGCAACAGCTTGGGGATGAAGCCGCTCCGAAGAGGTGCACCGTCATTTGATATTCCTGGATGGGCAACTCCAGATTGCTGTCGGGCCACCAGAGGAACCTGAGGAAGTCACACTGGTCGTCGGGCACCTGAACCTGGTGAAACATCGCCTCTATATCCGCCATGAATGCCACGGGCTCTTGGCGAAAGCGTGTAAGAACTCCAATCAGAGAGTTGGTAAGGTCAGGGCCTGACATTAGTTGGTCGTTCAAGGAAGTGCTTCCGTGTCTAGCGCTACAGTCGAAGACCACACGTATTTTCTGGGGCTTCCTAGGGTGGTAGATACCATGGTGTGGCAGGTACCATACTTTGCCAGGGCCAGCTTCCAGACGGTCATCTGGCACTCGTCGTGCATAACCCTTTGCAACCATTTCATTCACAAAGTTGACATAGTCATCTCGATAGCTCTCGTCACGTAACATCTTCTTTCTCTGCCAAGTTGCTCGTTTCAGCGCTTGAACTCGGTTGTTTGGCATTGTCACCTGAGGGTCTCTGAATGGCAATGGTATCACATAATGGCCGTCGCGAAGGTGGACGTTTTCCCTTATCCTACTGATGAACTTCTTGTCCTCTTGGGAGTAGCCGTATTCATCAGGGCTAGACTTGTGATCGTTGAAATCTAGTTCAAACATTTGCTGTATGGCTTGGGGTGATATCACCTCTTTGACTGATTCCGCTTCCCGTACCGTGATTCTGTGACAAGTAACATTGCCAGGACTTGAAACGTTCTCCACATACAAAGGCCCAGACAGAGTCCAGCCATGGCGCAATCGCATTGCATATGGCCCCTTGACATCACTTGGTACGACCTCTAGAGGTTCTATAGCTGCAGGACAATTACTGCCGATTAATAGGCCAATCTCCAAGTTCGGTATAAACTCTGGTATCTTCTCAGCAACACTGCGAAGATGCTCCCACCGTTTGACTCCTTCAGGGGTAGGAATCTGCTTTTCGGTCACTGGTATCTCGAATCTCGTGTAAGACTGCGGTAGCTCAACTGGATTCTTGCCTTCCATGTCCATCACCAACAAGTCAGAGACAACAGTGGTGGATATCAGGCTTTGGCCATGCATAGTGCCCAGCTGTAACTGCGTCTTTTTGCCATCAACGCTCATCTTCTCTCTAAGACTCTCAGTCAGAAAGCAACCACTGCTGCCATTGTCGTAGAAGGCATAAGTGGTGACGGTCTCGTCGCTGCCTTTCTTCTTTACACGTACTGGTAGGATGGCATGAAGCACAACTGATTCTGCAGGTCTAGCGGTACTACAGGAGGTAGATTGAAGGTTGGTACAGGCATTGCCCACTGCTTTGTCATTCTCTTGTTTACTATTGTCCCTTGGTGGAATTTGGAATCCACTAATGTGAAGGGCTGAGGGATGCAGTCGTCCACAGAATTTACATTTCCGTCTGTTTGGGCAGTTCCTTGAGATGTGGTTCGTTCCGTAACATCCAAAACACATGTTCCTTTCTCTCAGGAAGGCTCTCTTAAGTTCTGGCGTCTTCTTGTTGAATAAATCACAGTCATCCAAATCATGAGCAAGGTTGCAAAGGTGACATGGGGGGCGACCATAGTTACTTGGAGGCCCGGCCCCGTATACAGCCGGAGGCACGACGGCTCCAAGTGGTGTCGTCACAAAACTGTTTTCCTTTGGTCTCCATGGAATTCCCGGTTTCCTTGGTGGCCTTTTTCCTTTACCGGGCGGTTCCTTTTCTTTGGGTTTAACATCTTCCTTACTCTTGCTAAGGGCCTCTTTGCCGAACACCGGGTCATTGGCAGACTCTGACGCATACTCCACAAATTTGGCAAGGTCTGCGAAACACGTTACACCGTCCTCCCTTCTCTTCTTCTTTAACACCTGATCTCTCCATTTAGCTTGCAAGTTGGCCGGAAGCTTGGAGACCACCGACTGCATGTTTGGTGCATGGTCGAGCACACGCATGTATGAAATACTCTTCATAGCAATGTTACACTTTGTCAAGAATATTGACAGTCGCTTCAAGCCTTGGTTGTCATCATATCTAACAGGAGCCCAGTGGATGATTTTGTTGAGGTAAGCAGTGGAAATCTTGTACGGGTCACCGTATTCTTTCTGAAGCAGTCGTCTGGCTTCCGTGTAACCTGCTTCAGGGTCCATGTGTAGACATCCTTGAATAAGGTCTGCCGGTTCACCTTGAAGATGCTGATTTAGATAATACAAGAGATCAGAACCGGTAGATGCTTTGGAGCAGATACGTGTATCAAAGGCCATAACAAAGGTCTTGTACTCGATTGGGTCACCTGCGAACTTAGTTATTGTTGGTTGAGGCAGTGTCATAGCAGCTGTTAACTGTTGGTGTGTTGCAATAATTGTCTCATTTTGCTTCTGCTGTAACTCGATAACATTCTGAAAGGTACGTTCTGCTAACTGAGGCGATCGAGCTTCAGAGACTCCATGACTGCTTTCCTTAGAAGTTTCCCGGAGACCGTTACCAGTCAACGGTGTCGATGAAATTCCATCTGCAAACAAGCCAGGGCTGAAATCTGCGGCCTTGGGATTCTTGGGGGAGCTGCTAACCTCCGTATTCATAGCTGGTGTCATCTCTTTGGTGGCAGAGGAGCCAAGCGGGTTGCGACTCACAGTAACGTTGTCAGGTGACGATTTTGCTGCCGACTTTAACACAATAGGTGTAAAGGAGGCAGCCACTGAAGGTAGACTTGAGCTAAATGGAGGTGGGGGAGCCTCGTGTTCCTTATCAATTTCACTCAATGTCTTCTCCCTTGCTTCGGTTTTTGCTATTTCCATTTCAAGTTCCAATTCTTCTCCCGCAGCACGAAGAGCCTGTTTCCGCTTAAGCATCAATCTTTCAGCCTTTAACTCTGCTAGACGGACTCTCTCTCGGTCTCTTGCAGACAACCTTGAACTTGCCTTAGACGATCGTTCAGATCCTTTGCTACTTCTTCCATCTAACTGATCAATCAAGCGGGCCTCAGCCTGTGATATCCAAGCGTGTAATGGGTGTAAATATGCCATCATATCTTCGACCTTATCCTTGTAATGGGCATGTTCATGGTCTTTATCCTTTTCCTGGGTTAACTCTTCATAGTAAGCTGAAAAGGCTTCCCTGTACTGTTCGATAAGATCCTTCAAGATCATTGTCTCGTCCTTTACGAGGTGCAAGTTGTTAACATCAACCATTAGCTGGGATATCTCAGTTCTCTTTCTGGATACAGATCGGAAAGCATTTGCGTATTGCCGTTTTAGTCTGTTGCGCTTTTCTTCTTGACCCTTTTCTGTCAAATTTCGTCTCCGCGGGCCTAGAGAATCTGGTAATTCGCCAGTGTTTGAAGATTGACTCAGAAATGGTTCTTCCATTTTTCTGTCTGTGTTTTCTTCTTCGAAATCCTCAAGGATGCCTGGAACATTGAAGTCGTCCGTGTGATCCTGGGAACTAGTTTCGGCCATACGTGAAGCGAATCAACCCGCCGCAATTCTTTCACAAATCCAGTAAAATCCAAACAAAGTTAACGTAAATTAAGCAAATAACTCCTTCGAAGCACGCAGAACGCCGATGTACAGATTTTTCTTTACGAATGAGACGGCAGAACTGCCTCAGGACCTTACAAATCAATGAGGCGTACAATGTAAACACAACTTTAGTTTAATCCACAGAAATTCATGTACACGCTGTCAATGGCTACCATTGATTTTCCTTGCAAACGATTCCTTGTGAACAATGTCTTGATTCGGTGATACGATAATGCGATGTGAACGTGATAGTGCAATATAGGCTTAACTGATGCGATGCGACGCGATGCGATGCGGTAAAGAAAACTAAAGGAAGAAACAGAAAACTAGCATTACAAAGGCGAGCTAGGGGCGATACGAAATTACAATACAATAAGGTAAAGCAGTAATTCTGAAACTTACATCTGTGTCCTTGTTCCGTTATTGACATAACCCTTAGTCCTTAATCCGTTCCTTGATTCCTTTTAACCGTAGAATGTTCAACTTAAAAACTAACACAGCGAAAAGCGTTCCGAAACGTTCAACTAGCGTGGTCATCCGGGACCGCTCGGTCCCAGGCCACCGCAACGTAAGTTTCTGTCATGTCACGCAGTGTCACGCGCAATGCTGCCGTGACAAATACGTTTGGGGTCACGTGGTCCGAGCGAGTTCGCCAAGGAAATGTCTTGACCGAGATTGCGTGGGAAGACGCCACACAGGGACTAGGCCTGGCAATGTCTACCGTAGCGTCAGAGAAAAACAGGGAAATGTTGTTTATTGGCAACGTGTTTTACAAACAGTGACATCTTCTGCGTGTTGTTCCACTAGTGTTTCGAGGGCACGACCTCCTGAAAATCGCAAATATTAATCCCCAGCAAGAAGCCACACTTTCGCTCTGGAAAAAAAATTAGTTCCCTGCGAGAGCGGCGGAAATGGAGCCTAGGTCTTGGTCAACACCTAAAAGGCGCTTTACCGGGTTACAACTTGGTGTTACGGTGAAACCATGACTCCATGATACTATCATTATATGACATAGACATTGGCATATACTAATTAGCATAAATTCGTGCACCGTAACACCAAGTAATAACCCTTTACCGATCGAGCATACGGAGTCACACTAGCGGGGAAATAAAAAACGCAACCATAAGTGAGTTTAGTACCTTCCTTAAAAGTAGCAAATCTAGGGAACAATTTCTTTAACGGTTAAGTCCTTTTTCCCCTATTTACGGCTAACGGTTAAAGTTTTTCGATTTTTACGTCTATCGACTAAATTTTTGGCCGTTTTACGCGTATCGGTTAACCCCATTCAGACCCTCAAGCAAACACAGAGTATAACCAAAAAGTCTCGGAGGCATGTTAGAATTTTAATATATTGATCGTGGGCTATTGGAGAAAACGAAGCATTTCCCGGAAAGACACTGGGGAGGAGATTCCAGACTACTTCCGCACATTTTAGGAAACTGTAGAGTAGGAAGCCCCTGATTTAGTCTGATCTGACGTAAGCGGGCGAATTGCGTTTCATGCTGGGCGGGGGAGGGGGGTGGGGGAGGTGGCCAGACAAGTGCATAATTCACAAGATTGATAAGGTTCCGAAGATGGCCATGGTTTTATAACTCGTACTTTTTAAAGTGCTTTCTTGGTTTCCATCATCAAATAATCCTTCTGCTACAGTTCTCGCAAGTAATAATGCTGAGGAGATTTAAAAAGTAGAAATGCTCGCTCGGTAGTAAAAAAATAGGGATTTGAAAGTCAAAACACAGCAAATGGATTCTAATGTAACACAGCGCGTCAACAGGGGGTCACTAACAAGTTAGATGTACGAAAGGGTAGTAGCCTGCGTAGCAAGCGTTTCCAATAGAGCTTGCTACACAAGCTAAAGGGTAGGACAATATGACATTTAGCTTCAAAGGGCCTACCCCGGGGCTTGCCTGCGAGTAAACAATTCATTTTAAACGTTGTCAATGTGAAGACTTTCGGAAGTCACACAGTTCTTTGATTAATCTCGCACTTCTATTTCTTACTGTACGACGGCTTCACAATTCGCTTGCTTTCAGTCATTCTTTTTTTTCAATACTTTTTCGCACGTGTATGAAGCTTTTTAACTTGTTTTCTGAAAAAGGGGAAGCAGGCGGACGAGCAAAGTCTAAAGAAAGGACTTTGGTCCTGATGTTCAAGCAAGCTAGGACATGTTCTCAGTTTTTTGACATGACTATGCGTCATACTCCCGGGCATTTGTTGGTTTATACTTCCGGGTGTCGTTCCCAAAAGGAAATGTATTGTGCGATCAAGTTCAGCCGGTTATTCGCCAAACAATGTTTTGGTATGAAACCAGATTTTTTTACTCTAAAAGTGATAAGTGAAAGACAATAGTTAAATCCAAAGCATATTTTAGTGAAGCGATTGATCTTAACTAAACATCACCAATTTCCCGATAATCAGATCGATATCCCATATTGCTGAAAACCTTTTCTCGTCGGGCATGGTGTATGGTTTCATGATATAGTCTGACGTTTTGTAGTGTGTTTGATGTCTGAAGGGGGCTTATCAAATCGGAGGATTTATTCCTGTGATATTTTCTGAGATGATAAGAAATGCAGATATCCAATAAATTAAAAGAACAAAGGGTGATGAGAGACTTTTTTAAAAAATTCAGCATGTAAGAAGGGGGCCTACCGCGTGGCACGAAATTTCTGCGGGAGTTTATTTTCGCGGCTTGGCGATTTTTTGTGTTTTGCAGGAACTAATTTTTGCGATTAGGACAGATTGGTTTTTCTTGCTGGGAATTAATTTTTGCGGTTTTCAGTAAGTACTCAGTACCGAGCATTTATAATTTTTTTTTTTTTTTTTTTTTTTTTGAGTACGTGCAATAGAAATACATATTTTCAAAAAAATAAACCAGTATTTCGTTGTTTCTGAATGAAAGAGACAAGTTGTGATCGAACAGACACGATTTCTTGGTATTGTATTTTCGTGTAGCGAATTTAAGTTTATTTTTGCGGCAAAAATGTTTGCAGTAAGTTTATTTGCGGGAACTCATGTATCTTTGCGGATCGCTGGAAAAACCGCAAAAAACGCAAAAATTAGAACCCGCAAAAATTTCATGCCACACGTGATTAAAAGCGAAAAGGAGAATGGGATTAAACGTAGTTAATAACAGTCAATCCGCTGTTGTAAAAGTACGTTTACTGCTTAATTTATGTTTTGCACCGCCAGTAAAGTCTGTTTCACGGGCGTTTTTTTTTTTCTTTATTTTCTATGGGCTTTATTTAGAAGCGACGTGATCATCGCGGTCGAACCGTTTCCTTACGAAATTTGAGGACAGCTTCTTCCGGTCGAACTGTTTCCTTACGAAATTTGAGGACAACTTCCTGTATATGTATATCTCATTTTAAGACAACCTGTCACAAAACAATCCATTCTGTTCTCAATAATCACTTTTAAAGCATATTTACGCCCAGGGTAGAAGTACCACAACTTAAGGATAGTTGTGACACTCTCTAGCACAACATTCAGCAAAATGCGGCTTGATACGTTCTTTGTATTAGTTCTTTTTGCAAGTTTTTTTCTTTGCTCTGTCGATTCGTGGCGCCGTAGGCGACGCCGTAGGCGCTGTTTTCGTAATTGTACGCCGGGAGGTTGGAGTTCATGGACTTCTTGCTCAAGAGGTTGTGGGACAGGTACACAATATCGCACGAGAGGCATCTCTGTGCCCGCTCGGTGCGGAGGTTCCTGCAATGTTGCTTTGACAGAAACAAGGTACTGCAACACATACTGTTGCCGCGTTTACTGTGCGTGGAACTGGAATGCTTGGAGCCCATGCACGGGGTGTGGAATTTCCCAACAAACGCGCACAATGCGTATCACTCGGTATCCAAGTTGTGGAGGAACAGCGTGTCCGAGCCAACGAAGTCAGACGCGAAGTTGTAATACAGGGGTGTAAGTAAAAAAGAAAGCGTTATAGTAATAGTTGGTTATTTAATGGAGAGTTTCCTCGGTTTTTAATTTGAGTGCTTATTCATCTTCTTCTCTTCCTGCTTTGAACTGTACCTGAAGATCTAGTAAGTGTTACGTCAGCTATTTACATTTATCTTCTAAGTATGGGCTCAGTGGCTACCAAAACAATGCTTATTTATTTTTCTGGTGCGATTTCTTTTTCTTTTGCAAAATGTTTCCTTCTCTTGACTCCACTTCAATTTCCAGTTTCTACTGATCCTCTTCACAAATTTCAAGAATTTCAGTCAAAGCGTTGATGTTAATTTTATTGATCCAGCGAAAGATTTTCTCGTTGAGGAAGTGAAAGAATAGAACTTCCGCGATATTCTGTCCGGTCGAACTGAAACGGAAGGTCATAAAACGTTTATATAAGCAATTTTATAGAATTACGGAAAGTCTCAAGTCACGTTTATACCCGCCGTAGAGCCTGACTGAGGAACCCGCTCTAACGTTTTTCTCCAAATTGAAAAACTGGGGTTGTAAGGTTGAGATTGTCAAGAGCTAGATAGTGAAAGTGCGAAATCGACATGGACATCGTCCATGATATTATTACTTCGGCGGAGCGCGAAGTAAAGGATTCGCGACGCTCAGGAATATATCAAAGTGGACATTTTTGAGACAAGATTGGGAACGCAAGTCTGTAGGCTTTCAGTTTTATTCGGCTATTTGACGAAGTGAGAGGCGAATTAGTTCAAGATATGTCGAGATCACTTCGACTTCGTTGATTTATTCTTTAACTTTTTCGAGGAAGAAAGAATTGTTATTTTGGTTTTCCCGGGTTTGAACCGACTCACCTGCGTGACCTGTCAGATCAGAGAAGACTCTAAGTTGAGGGATTAGCCAATTGCGCTACAGTTCTCTCCGTCAGTGAGATCACGTAATAACTCTTACATTGACGAGTTAGAAATAACCTTATTACGCACCAAATATGTTAATGATCATTATTAAGATGCGCAGATTTGTGGAAAGGCAACTCATTTTCCATTAGTATCACTAAAATAAGCGAGCCCTCCGCTTTTCGGGTCCGCTTTGGCAGTTTCCACGCTGAAACTCTTGATTAACATTATTTTCTTTTAATTGACAAAAACCGCAGAGAATCACTTACACCTTGACATTCCACTACCATTAATCCTCGGCAATTCAGCGATTACATACTGACACGCTTGTTAACCGACTTTCGTAAACCCGTAACCACATTGCTTTTAGTTTTTTCCATATTTCAGAAGAAATAGACCAAATATTACATCGCCATGACCGTCAGTTAATACCATGATAAAGACTTTTGAAAAGGCATGAACACTTGTACTCTTTCATATTAAGCTTTGGCATAGGTAGTTTTTGCCACAGCACGTACGTTGGAAGTAGGTCACGATATTTTTAACGGTTATGCTTAGTCAGGTTTTTGTAACAAACTAGCCGTCTTTCATTCAGAAAAAATCAGGGGAAAAGAAATAAACATAACTCGGAAATACGTAATTGAAAAAACCACCAACATAACAGGAAACTATTTGAATCCAAGCGTTGTAAATCGTTACAAATTGTGGTAAGCTTTGCAAAAAGGTGGGACATTGTCCCCCCCCCCCCCCTCCCCCGCCCCAGTATTGTCATCCGTTCCCTGGTAGATTTGGGTTGGCTTCTTTATTACTTCCGTGTCCTTAGAGATATCGATTCGGTCAAAATTTATCTGAGGCCAAGGCAAGTGCCAAATTATTTAAAATGCGGTCCTAGCCCCAAGAACCCGCAAATGATTATGACGATAACACGGAGAAACAAAACAAAGCACGCGACATTTTGATCTTGTCGGGAATAGTCGGGAACTTTGCGCAAGGGATCACAGGGGCAAGAATTACCTAAGGGCTGTTAAATTGACCCCTGTTCCTAATGTTGTCAGACTGGGAAAGGGGAAAACTGGTACTGAATCTTAACAAGATTATTTTTATTTTTGACCGTTCTGTAGAAAAATTTGATAAACAACAAGTAACTTTCTTGATTTATGACGTTGGTGAGCAATCAACAAAAACTTTTTACCTTTTTTTAACGAAAGTGCCTTTTATTGTATTATAATCACAGACAGCCCGAGCATACTATGTGTGGATTCGGGTCAATATTCCAACTTCCATCTTCTCCCCAATTTGTTGGTGATGAGTACTCCACGCGCCTTCTATATGGCGGTCACAACAACTAGTGACGAAGAAAAGTATCAGAAAGACAAACAAACACGCAATGAAATTTTTCTGCTCTGTTATGCGTTGGTTTATTTTTTTCAGCAGAGTACCTGCTTCGTGGCTAACCGCTTTACATTGAGGCTCGATTGACTTGGAAGGTAAAAAACAGGTGCAAACTAAAAGAAGGAGAATGATTTCGATTCCGTCACGAATTTCACACGAAGATTAGCCGAAAACCCTACGTGTTATTATTATTATTTTTTAATGTTTTCCAGTACTTTTTACTAGCTTTTTGTTTCTTATTTTGTTGCTTTAATTTCTAAATTTTCAGATGCTGCCCGGTGAATTGTGTTGTCGGTTCGTGGTCTGGGTGGGGATCTTGCAACGCGCGTTGCGAAAGTAATGGTCAACAAACGCGAAGCCGCCGGGTAACAACTGCGGTTTCCTGCAGCGGTACTCCCTGTCCAACACTGATACAAACAAAGTCTTGCCGAGGGTCCTGTTGCCGAAGAGATTGTCAGGTATACTCAGTTCACAGATGATAAATTAATTCATTTAAGTTCATTCTAAGTCATCTAATGTTATTTTTAAACTAAAAGTAATTCAGCACAAGTTTAACATCCACTGTCCAAAAACCTCGTCGAGGAAGTCGAACTCCGTAACGCGCGTACCGCTTACGTAATGCACACTCCCAACACACTTAGACTCGCCCCGGCCAGAAGAAAGAAAAAAACAGCTATCAAAAAAATTTCATCAACTTTTTTTTCTTCGATCGACTTCTTATTAATAATGTTTCTGCAGCAGCTCTTTTTCACGGTGGCCATATTGTTATGTGCATTCACGGTAGATGTACATTGCAAAACCAGCGATTCACAGTGCAGTGGAATTTCTGTTCAGGGGACATCATCGGGACCCGTCGAGGGTTCCCCTGAATAGAGGCTAGGCTGGGGTTTGTTAATGATTAACCAACGAATACAACATAATAAAATCGTCAGTAACTTATCTGTGTGAGATTTTATGTTGAATTTACGCAGGTGCAGTAAATTGTCTTAAGTGAGATAGTTCAGTTTGTGAAAGTTTCAATAATTGTGATTAGTGTACACTTAAACATATCAAGCCTCTCTGTGGTCACTTACTTTTTTAGTTCCGGCTGAGGTGTCCCCTAAATGGAGGTTAAACCCAGGTTTCGGTACCCAGAAATAGTGTCCCTTCTATACAAGTGTCTCAAAGGAGTGGTTCAACTGTATTGCTTTTATGTTTCTTTTTTGTTTTTTTCATT
The DNA here is from genome assembly GCA_964035705.1 of Porites rus. NCBI lineage: Eukaryota > Metazoa > Cnidaria > Anthozoa > Scleractinia > Poritidae > Porites > Porites rus. The sequence continues at coordinate 10,831,915 of OZ037994.1, forward strand.
CAGGTTAGCAGTTGGTCAGTTTGGGGGTCATGTTCTGCACCTCCAGGCAGTTGCAGCACGAACAGTGGTACAAGAAATAGAGGAAGAAGAGTGACTTCATATCCCAGCTGTGGAGGATCATCGTGTCCTACATTAACCCAAAAATCTCAGTGTACACCTGTTCCCATCCCTTGCAAGGTTACTCTTATTATTTGCTGCTTGTTTGTCAAGTGTTTTCTTTACATTTGTCATAATCTTTAACATGAATCGTCATCTTCAAAATCAACACTAGGGAGCTTTACCAACGACTACAGGTCATCGAAAACTATTGAAATGGATTGGCGTTTTTACAATAAACCAAACTGAAAGTTTACCGCACGATTAAAATTGTTGTTGTGCTTTTTAAACTAGTTGCTTTTTTAGCGTTCTCTTTGCCGTCGCCGCCGTCGTTGCTAAAGCGCCCCAATGTCGACGTCAAAACGAGAACCTACATATTGCCACTCTCATCATTAACCTCAACAGTATCAGTGGGAACATCAGCCTCAGCTCACAGTCACTATCACCACCATCATCATCCTCAGTATCATCATAAACAAAAATAGTCTATAATCGCTAAGATCGCACGAAAAGTCAGTGCAATCAAGCACATTGAGATGTAATTCTGTCTCAGCGTTGGGTTACTATGAATTCTGTAAATTGCTTGCTTTCTCAATAAAATTTTCAAAGTCATAAATTCACATCGTCATTAACTCATAGAGGAATATTCCGAATGTAATTACCCATTTTCACTGGCTAAGTCAAAGCCCGCGTGAATTCTCCCTCCGACCATATAGTCTTCATTACACAACGTGCTATGATTTTTAATTCATTATTTAGATGAATGCGTGGAGCAAGTGGAGTGCGTGTTCCCCAAACAATGGCAAATGCGGAGCTGGTTCTCAGTATCAGATACGTACCGTAGCTACCCAGCCATATTGCAGTCCCGCGTGTCCCGCCACGCGACAGACACGCTCGTGCACGCACAGTTGCTGCCCGAGGGACTGCGCTGTGTCGTCTTGGGGTTCGTGGAGTGCGTGTTCTAACATCTGTGGAACAGGTGGGTCATAGAGGGCCTTTTTTTGTACTGATATCTCCTGATGAAGACCTCTATTTAGACATCAACGCAGCCTGTGAATAGGCCTTTCCCTATGGGTTCAGGGGACATAAATGGGGCAGAAAGAAAACTGCTGAAAGGGAGCTCTTTCGCTATATCCCTTACTATTGAGTCTGTTAATTCACAGGCTAAAATTACAGTTACACCTGTGGTTTCCCTCGGATGGCCAACTGGCAGCTTGATTCATGCTTAACCAACTAAACAGAAATCAAGAAAAGGAGATATGGCAAGGAGAAGTATCCGAAGAAATACAAAATAAACTCAAAAGATTTTCTATCTAGCTCGTTGTGGCAAAAAGAAACGACTGGATTTTCGAGCTCTAAAGGGTATCACACACAAATCTGTTTAGTGCGATGTTATTGTTACCTCTTGACAAAGTGACCGTTGCAGGTGACGACAAGGGAAAAAACCGATGGGACTTAAGAAAATGTCTGGAAAAAAGTGTGAAGAGCTTGTTTGTCGAGAACCAATAAATGAGCCTTTGTTCACATTTTATTTTTATATATATTCATCATTTTGAATTTCAAGAAGTAAAACAAAAATTAATAAAATCATTAAATAAAAAAATAAAAAAAACAACAAAAAAAGATAAATAAATGAATTAATGAATGAATGAGTGGTAAAAAGATGAACTGTAAGTGCCGATTCAAAATCATTCACGCTGGGTTGATCCAAAATCGAACAGGGTAAAGTGTCCCATTAATATACGGTTCTAGTAAAGAAATTGAATTTGTGCTGCTGTGACTACCAATGTTTATAGAACGATTTCGATGAAAAAAAAAACTTTTCTACCACTGATAAAAATAGACTGAAGAACGTAAGTGCAAATTTATGTTTGTTCGAAGCTATTGAATAATTTCATGTTTTTGACGCTTCTATTTCAATTACTCCAGTTTTAAGAACTATTGGCATGTCTGAAAAGGATTAAGTTATTATTAATATTAAATATGAAGATTTAAATCAGATCTTAATGGTTCGCAGGTACAAAGACAAGAACACGGCGCGTTACTGCTAAACCATATTGTAATGGAAGAGCTTGTCCAGCCTTGAAAGACGCAACAAAGTGTTCGCAGTACAACAACAGCGATTGCGCTGTGTCGTCTTGGGGCTCGTGGAGTGCGTGTTCTAACACCTGTGGAACAGGTGGGTTATAAGAGAGCCTGTTTTTGTACTAATATCTCCTGATGAACACCTCTATTTATACATAACCGTCGCCTGTGAATAGGCCCTTCGTTATGGGTTCAAGGGAGATATTAGGGGCAGAAGGAAAACTGCTGAAAGGGAGCTCTTTCACTGTATCCTTTACTATTGAATCTGTAAAATTCACAGGATAAATTTACAACTACACCTGTATTAATAGGTTTCCCTCGGGGATGGCCAACTGGCAGCTTAATTCATGCTTAATTAACCAACCAAACAGAAATCAAGAAAGGGAGATTGTGGCAAAGAGAAGTATCCGTAGAAATACAAAATAAACTCAAACGATTTTCTTTCTCTTGTTGTGGCAAAAGAAACGACTGGATTTTGAGCATTAAAGGGTATCACATACAAATCTGTTTAGTGCGATGTCATTTTACCTCTTGACAAAGTGACCGTTACAGGTGACGATAAGGGGAAAAAAACCGATGGGACTTAAGAAAATGTCTGGAAAAAAGTGTGAAGAGTTTGTTTGTCAAGAACCAATAAATGAGCCTTTGTTTACATTTTGTGTTTATATATATCCATCATTTTGAATTTCAAAAAGTAAGAAAAATTAGATAAAATCATTAAATAAAAAAATTAAAAAACAACAAAAAAAAGATAAATAAATGAATTGATAATAAATTAATAAATTGAAAAATAATAAAAAAAACCACACGCCAGGGGAAAAACAAAAACTAAAACATTGGTGCAGTTAGGAATTCTAAAAAAACGTAGACAAAAATACAAAATGACTGAGGGGCACAAAGATAAACTGTAAGTATCGATTCAAAAGCATTCACGCTGAGTTGATCTAAAATCGATCAGGGTACGGTGTCCCATTAATATAAGGTTCTAGTAAAGAAATTGGATTTGTGCTGCTGTGACTACCAATGTTTATAGAACGATTTCGATAAAAAAAAAAAACTTTTTTACCACTGATAAAAATAGACTGAACAGCGTATGTGCAAATTTACGTTTGGTCGAAGGTACTGGATAATTTCATGTTTTTGACTTTTCTATTTCAATTACTCCAGTTTAGGAACTATCGGCATGTCTGAACAGAATTAAGTTATTATAATAAATATGAAGATTTTAATCAGTTCTTATTATAATGCTTCTCAGGTACAAAGACAAGAACACGGCTCGTTACTGCTAAACCATTTTGTAATGGAAGAGCTTGTCCAGCCTTGAAAGATGGAACAAAGTGTTCGCAGTACAACAACCGCGATTGCGTCATGTCTTCGTGGTCATCCTGGTCAATTTGCAGCAATGGCTGCGGAAGCGGACAGTCCACCCGAACACGCCAAATAATATCGCCAGCAGTATGCCTCGGGAAGGCATGCGGGGCTACAACCCAGAGCAGGAAGGGGTAGTGCATCATGTACGCCTTCCGCGAAATATACTAATCTTTATTTGAGTCATATAAACTAGGCGCAAATTGTCCTAAACATCAGTACAGGCTGTTACGAAATGCACCTTAGATCAAGAACGTATTAGAGGTACCACTATTCCTTACTACTTCTAGCCGTTACCTTGTTATCTCTGTTAAACTGTACCTCTATCGCCCTTGTTTACTTCAATCATGGACAAAAGTCTCCGGACACTTTAAAAATTTACATTTTTTTTCCAATTCACACAGGCCCAACCCCTCCCCTCACCCCACGAACAATTTTGGACGCGTGTATCCAGAATTTTTTCCGAGTTTCAACTTTGTATAGGGTTGGGGAGGGAGAACTGCAAGAAAATTTCAAAAAGGATGCACAGTTTTACAATGGAACCCAGAATGACAGATCTAAAAATATATTGCATTCAAAGTAGACAGACTGCAAATTATAGTAGTTGGTAAAAATATATCTACGTGTCCCAACTGTTCATCAGTAGGATGCCTAAAATGCGTGCAATTCCACAATTGGTTTCGGCTCCATTAAATCCTATACCAACTGCAGAACATTTTAGGAGGAACCACCCACCATGTGAACACAGTCGCGGAAAACACGTAGAAGTGAGGAAAATAACGCAAAGCAAAACTAAGACGTTATTAAACGGACTAAATGTACACGCAACTTAAATAAATAAATAATGCACGCGCCCAAAATTAAATTGCGCGCGCACACGTACCAAGATACAACTGAAATAAAAATCCAAGTAATAAATAAGCAATGTAAGGATACGATGGTGGAATTTAAGCCTGGATTGCACCATATTTCTCGACGATAAGACCATGGCGACTGACGAATTACAGTCCCAGAGACTTCTGTCTATGATTGTCTGAATCCTGGTTTTTTTGGGGAAAAAGTCAGTTTTCTCCATTTTTCCTACCCCTTTTAGGCATTTTAGAGACAAGTAGGTGATCATATGCAATAATAATGACCTTTGAAATAATTTTCTCAACATAGCAAGTTTTTATAAGACAATTCTCTCATTAGCCATATCGGGCCCATTCCCCTAAACTGGAGCTAAGTACAGCGGAAGTTGTTCAGGCACGAATGTATCGAGCATCCCGCACAGTACTCGGTCGCAAAAACACAGTGTATTCAGGGGCACCCAACGTCAATTTTCGGAAAATATCTGTTCGAAAGACAATTTGAGATCTGGAATTTTCGGAACATTGTTGTAAAATTTCTTGCTTGCGTGCCTCTCTTAGGATTTTCGAACATCTAACAAATGGTATAATTGCCCATTTTTAACAGATTTTTGCCCTAAAAAGGACACCTAGAATTTTCGGGAGCCTTTTTTCTGGCTGAAATTTTCGAAAAGGTAAGTTTAGATCCCTATTATTTTCGGATCACTAGACTTTCAGCTAGAAAATCCGAACAGATGAAAAATTTTTAGGGGATAAAAATATACCTATATATACCGTTTAAATACTAAAATACGTTTAACAATGCTATGTTTAAGTCATGTAAGTGGTTTTGAACTATATTCTCGTTGGGTGCCCCTGTGTATTATGAATCGATATTCGCAAAAATTAACTGAAACACGGCTAAGGTATATTTCAACAAAATATTGATTGCATTTGAAATAATATGCTTCAAAAAGGCCATCCCGTAAAGTGAATACAAGAGTACTCGCTCGATTCAGTAAGGAGAAATGATCTTGTTCATGATTTTTTTCTTTCCATTTTAAAGTAAGCAATGAGACTAGAAAGCTGAAAATTGTGTTTTCGCTATTAATAAAAGCGTTAAAGGATGTAACTACAGATTAATTTGCTCTCATTATCCCGTAGATGTTAAGATTCTATAGAAAAGCACATATTATCAAGGTTTTAGATTAAGTACTGTTGGTGAGTACTGTCGAGCTATGCAAACAAGAACGCTCTTAGTAGCGTTAGTCTCGCTTGCTTGGAGATAAGATACAAAATAAGGAGGCGATTAGGACTGTGTCTTAAAGTACACACGGATGACGACGAGTGAATACGAATGACTACGAGTGAGAATTCACCAAAATATGAATTTTCTATTATAATGACATCATTATTACGTTATCTTTAACCGCAAATAAAACATTTCTAGAGTTTGAATAATTAAAAAAGAACTTGGAATTTCGTTTACTTTCACCAAAGTGGGTCGGGGACAAGGAGGGACCGGAAGGAATAGTGTAAAACCAAAAAAAATCCCCCTCCTTTCTTGGCCTTTTACGTCATAACATGTTACGAAATGCTATCGCGTTCCTTCAGGTTCCTCCATCTTGAAAATCCCGCTTTCCACTCGCTCGTTACTGTTCTAGAGCAGACGACGATCGAATAATATCTCATGATGCATTTTTCCAGAAGTATCACGCAATATCGCAGTCATGGCAGATTCCATCGTGAAATAGGATCATTTTATCGTCCGCTTTTTTCTCATTCGATTTCCAGTAAAAGTAAGAAAATTACATTATTTCGTTATTTGACATGTTTTCTCCGATTTGCAATGCCTTAAGAACGAAGTTTCCACATAGAAACATTTATTTTCATGGTTTCAATTAGTCTTCCCATCACAAAGTGTTCAGTGACCCACAACAAGGTCATGAATATTCAAGAATTTTGGGAAAAAAAAACACTGACTCGACAAAATGTTAGAAAAAATTAGGTCAACAAAAAGCTTCAAAGAAACTTTCCCGCTTGTAAATAAACCAGGGACCACTTGCAAACATTTTTACGTTCGACGTAAACGCTAAGCCTGGTCAATCTCTTTGTTTTCGTACGTCTGAACCTCCTTTATGCAAATTGGCCCAGGTAAGACACAAACAAGAAAAGAACCGCTCACAAAATTTGGGTCGATTCATTTGCAACATACACGTATAGCTGTTGCATTTGCCTATTGGAATTTTTTATTGTTTTCAATCCCTAAGACAATAAAAAATTCCAGCGGTCAAATGCGACAGCTATACGCGTATGTTGCAGATGAATCCACCCACTGAAAGAGTGTCAAAATCAAAAATCTTTTATGATATCGAGAAAAAATCTGAGAAATTTGTTGTTCAGATGAAGAAGAGGAAGTTTCTCCATGCAAACTATTCAAAATACAGAGACAAATTCAACATTACCCCATTGGGGTGGGGCTGCTCCCAACCCACCACGATAAGAATAATGAACGGTCCTCAGAAATTCCCCCTCTCCGCCATTACATCTAAACAAAAAATCGTAAGAAAATGAACTAGAGTATGAATTCATATAATCACATCACTCATCATCAGTTATTTCGGGATATCGATATGCCTTTTAATTTGAAAAATTTTCGTGAAATGTCATGAACGGTTCAGAATAGTACTAATTGCCAAGGAGCAGCCTTGCGAAAACGCGAGGCTGCAAGGCGCGGCAGCCTAACAAAGCCGTGCGCGAAAGTTCTGAGGCAGAATGAATCTCGATAGTTATGTAAGGTAATGCAGAGCAGAGAATGCATTGTTTTCGAGCGGACACTTGATACAGAGCAGAGAATTTATTTAAAGGGCCAATCCAAGATGGCGGATTGTCATTGACTAACTGAAATATTTGAGCTTTAAACCACCAAAGGCACGATAGGCAGTCAAATGGCTTATTATGGGAGCAAAAAAGGTAAGAAACCCTCAAACAAGTTTAATGGTTTCGTATAAGCAAGCTTGAGTGCCCAGTCACTACGTTCCACAGCCATTCCGTCCCACACTTCTTTTCACACAGCAAGTGCAGGAAAACCATGTTAAATTCAGGAGTGAATCAAGGAAAGTCAGCGAGACTGAGGAGAGGAGGGCGGAAGACTTGCTAGCTGTATAAATGGTTTTTATAGTGACGTCATCAAATTGTAAAGTCAAAATAGCGAGGTTTTGCGTAGCCTGCGAACGGCAGACGTTTCTCCTCGCTCATCGCCGCCCTCAGCGGCGATGAGCGAGGAGAAACGTCTGCCGTTCGCAGGCTAGGTTTTACGAATTCTTATTTACACTAGGTTGAAGATGAACAAAAAGTAAATCTTTATGCAAGTTTTCATTCCCCTAGCATGTTTCATTTCGAAAATATAGCAATTTTAATTTCCGAGTTTTCACAGTGCGTGACATCAAACAGGAATGCTGTCTAGTTGAAAAAAGCCTCTTCTCTTGATTTTCAGCAGTATACTCATTTTAAGTATTACAAGATATGTTTATGCGCACGTATGCTAGTTCTCGATTGAAAAGAAAGAGCTTTTATAGAAAAAATGAACTCCAGATGTTTTTGTTGATTTCCGGCGGCCATATTGGTGGACCAAAACGATCCACCAATATAGCGTCTCCATACAAAGCTCCAGCTGAAAGCTCTACAAAGGTGCGTGAAACGTTTCAGCCAATAACTCAGAAACTGTGGGCCGCAAAGACCTGACACTTGGACAAATTGTTTATACATTAGTCTATTATAACATTTCATTTTCTTGGCTTCTTCCAATGACGGTTTCCAATTTATTTTTTCGTTGCGTGACAGTGAAAACGATCTATAGAGATTGCTTATTATTTTTTTTTAATTATTGACTCAGAGGCCATGTGGGCGAGAGGATTAATTGTTTAAGTAAAATCCAACTAGTTGGTCAAAAATATCTTTACCTAGCAAAACGCGATTCAGCCACCATTGCTTTGGTTTTCAAAGCCGGCGCTTTTCGCTACTAGTGGGCTTGACATATAGCCTAGTAGAAGCTCAACCAATCAGAACGTAGCATTGTTAATAGACCACTAGCTGGATTTTCCTAAATATAGATATTACTTGCTTATTTATTGATATCGTTAAAATCTAAATGTTTGCACAGTTTCTGGAGGGTGTCAATGGGGGTAACCGTCAGCCGTCAAACAGCCTAAAAATTTACCGTCAACCGTCAAAAAAGTAAGGTAATTTAGTTTAAGGTAATGATTTTTTTAATCGAAAGGATTAGTGTAAATAGTGCTTTGACTGAATAGTTTTTAAGTGAGTGTAAATAGGATTTTATAGTTAGCTTTGTTGTCATTAAAAGATTTGGGTTATTATTATAAAATTTTAATTAATATCGATTACTTCAGGGGCACCCAACGACAATTTTCGGAAAAATATCTGTTGGGAAGACGATTTGAGATCTAGAATTTTCGGAACATTTGTTGTAACATTTCTTGCTTTCATACCTCTCCTAGGATTTTCGAACATCTAAAAAATGGTATAATTGCCTATTTTTAACGGATTTTTACCCTAAAAAGGTCACCTAGAATTTTCGGGAGCCTTTTTTCTGACTGAAATTTTCGAAAAGTTAAGTTTTGATCCATATAATTTTCGGATCACTAGACTTTCAGCTAGGAAATCCGAACAGGTGAAAAATTTTTAGGGGATAAAAATATGCCTATATCTAACGTTTAAATACTAAAATACGTTTAACAATTCTATGTTTAAGTGGTTTTGAACTATATTTTCGTTGGGTGCCCCTGATTACTTGAAAACCTTTTACATCACGCTCCAAAGAGAAGACCTCTGCAAGAGATTTTACAATTGCTTGGTGCTGTAGCTTCTTTGCAGCGGACAAGAGACGGCTCGGTACAGTCTTATCAGCCTACATATTAAACGAAAAATGTGTGTAATTAATATAGCACCTTAGTTATCACGTGTAGCACGATTTATTCAAGTCGGTATATTTCTGTTCAGTTTGTTGTGCGTTTTAATAGCTTTTAATATAACATGTCTTAAGTCAGTTCAAATAGTTTTCCATCACCGCTGCGATCTTAGATATCTTCTTTTAAAAGCCTGTGTAGTTGTGATTTATGCGATCTCAGAGGACAACGTTTAGCTAAACAAAAGCATGTGATCTGAATATATTCTTTTTTGAGACATTTTTTTATATTTATCCTCCACCTTTTGAGTGGTTCCACTGGAATGGCATGGCACTGTCTGGCAAGAAATCAGAGAGCCTGTTTGAGGTAACAGGCTGCACTATAATTGCGTGAAACGGTCTGTTAACCTTTTATATTTCGGAGTTTGTTGTTGTTGTTTTTTTGCGAGACTAATTCCCTGGTCTGGATACCGAAGAAGCAAAGACCCCGAGTACCAGGGCACTGTTGTATTGTTAAACATCGGTTTTATCCGATCGCTGCTAAAGACCACGCATAGCCCGGATCGGGAGGAGCAGAATTTGCTCTGTTTGGTGCATAAATACCGTACAAAGCACTTTTCATGCATGGTCAATGTGCTATATACATACTGAGACATTTATCATTTTTGGCAGCCTCTCATTTCAAATCTTTTCAAAATGCTAAAATGGTAAAACTTGCCGGTACACACCGCGAATTGACAAATAAAAGCGAAGTGTAAGCGTACAGTTATCAAAAACGTCTCAATTGGAAAAAAATATAATGCGGGTAAGATATCCTGCGCAGCTGAAGGTTTTCACTTTGATGGGCTCGTGCTTTGTGCTAAAAAAACCGCCAGCTACATAGGCTAAGGGTAATGATATGAGGTAATTCAAGAATTACCGTGATGTTAACTTTTTGTTTTGAATGCGCATTTGGCTGAGTAAAATGACCGGTTTGGATATAAACAGAACCTAAATAATTCCGATAAAAAGTACAACTTACGAAACGGATCGAAACCCACCCATCACAAATCCCAAACGATCACCCTTTGAACCCGTTTAAGTAAACGTCTGTTTCCTTAGAGGTCCGCTAGAAAGTGCAAAGCCTTCAGAGTTTGATTGACGTCGCAGAAAAACTTAAATTCCAAAGACGGCGCAGGTCACGTGTTATTAATCCTGGGAGATCCAGGGGCCGCCAGTCGGTCGAGGAGAAAAGGCGCGACGAAATTTTTCAAGCACGGAAGCTTTCTTCGTGTTTTTTCACCAGGACCGACTGACTGCCCCTGGGTTTTCGAGGATGCGTGTTATCCGAAACAGCTGTAAACAGGAGGCTGCCGTAAAGTGATTGCAATACAGACTTCGTCGTTCGTGAGACGAAACGGCATGTGGAAATCATAAGTTTTAAAATAAACACTTTTTGTCCTTCGGCAGAACGTTGAACGATAGCGATGAACATTAAAAAGGCCAAAACGAAGAAAAGAGGAAGGGGAAAAAAAAAGAAAGAAAATGGAAAGGGAAAAAAGAAGTGTTTGTGTTCCCATGACCCTCTGCAAGCCTGATTGGTCTCCTTATAGGGTTGACGAGAGAAGCAATAAACGAACCCCCCTATTGGCCACATTGTTGTTAGTATATAAGTCCCTCGCGTCGAACAAGAAGGTGGCTTTTCGAAAGCCCAGCGCTCTGTAAAGAAGTGAGATTACTAATCGCGAGCCTAAACATGACCAATTCAAACCAAGCGGTAAGTTCCTTGGTAGTATTTCACGTTTATTTTTGCGGAAATTGGGAAACATCTGTGAAAAATGTCATTTTCTTCAGTCAAAGGTATACCGTGGCGTCATCGAGGATGTGATCAAAAACGTGCGAGAAAGCTTCTTGAATGAGGGCGTAGATGAGCAAGTGCTTCAAGAACTTAAACAGGTAAAGGTATCTCTTATAAGCCAAGGCTAAAAACAGGGAAGGTGTTGCTCACTGCTGTTCTTGCGGTCTTACTGAATTAGAATTCTTACTTGACAACTGACTGAAAAGGTTTCTTTATTGGGCCGTGTTAGAAGCTTATTTGTGCGCTCTTATTGTGCGAATATACCCGTAAAACTTGTTGAAATGATGACCATCGTGGCGTTTTTCTTAAACGCGTGATTTGCAAGTCACAAACAGACCATGTGCAACAAGTTGATGTGAAATTGAAAGAGTGTACGTCGTCTTGCCCAGACAAATTTCCCTCGAGAACTGATGAAGTTTTGTGTCGCTATTTGACCAGTGGCTTTTTGTGTTGGAACATTGTGAATGTGTTGAGCCGCACAAAATTCTTCGCCTAAACACGTAAACTTTAGCGAAGGTGAACTTAAACTTATCTCTTGTGCAGCGAAATAACGACCGCAAAAATCTCTACTCTATGTAAATTCGGCGCTGAGGATGTGGACTACTTTAAAATCCCCGATCGAAACTCGCGCTATGCGAAGGACTGGGACGAACTTGATTGAGGTCCCTGTTGCACCCATGTGATGTTACCCCAGAGAATTGTAGCCTGCATAGCTGGCGGGATTCTTGTGTCTGGGGTACTTTCTTGGCGGCAGAGCCGCCACGCAAAGCAAGTGGCAAAGCCACAAGGGAAAATCCTGCCTGCCACATTTCTTATGAGTTTTGAATGCCGCCCACTTTTGTCACCCTGTTTGGAACCATTTGATTACCCAATCTGGAAGAGTGGTGTCATACAAAACTGACATGCAAACGAGCCAGGCCAAGCATAACAATCAAGCCACCAACAAAACAACAACTTGAAAGTTATTCAGGATCCAGGGAGGATATTCTGCAGTTACTCCAAACTTGAGAAACTAAATCCTTGATTAAATGGTCATTTAGCCGCAATAAAAAGCTTTTTGCTTCAAAAGAGGTTAAAGAATTCCCTAAAATGCTTCAGAGGTCAAATTCTGTCACAGGCAAAATCCACAGGAAATCAATGCTGGAATGCACAGGAACCACATTGGCCTCATGACCTCTCAATGGCCAAAGATAACTTTTGCTCAGTCAAAACGAAGAATTCTCCACAGCATACTGCACCCGTTTGTCTTTTGTCTAAGGTGCAGGTTGATCAAGCGCTCTTTTGATGTTGAGCTCAGGATTTGCACTGCATGACAAAGGGCATTATTGTCTGATGCTCTTTTGTTATATAGCCAATTTCCAAAAGAAATTAGTTTCTTTTTAATGAAAGGATAGGATGTGTCCTAAATTTTGAGATCCATTTCCTTCAAAATAATTATGTCTTTCGCGGATTTCTTTCAAGCACAAATCTTATTGAGGAGTGGAGCCTGCTTTAATAGCTTGGTAAATGTGATTTCATTTCCACATATCATGAACGCACTAACTTTCCTTTGGCAGATAGTAGAGATATCAATTATCATTTGATTGGCATTTTATCACTTCTCAGCGAATTAGAAACTCCCGTAAGCCTGGCTGTGGAATATTTGAAATACCCAAGAATTGTGGCAGGCGGGACTTCAAATTGACTGGTATACCCACCCTTCTTGCGGCTCCGCCACCAAAACAATACGGCACTCTCACCCAAGTCCCGCCAGCTGCGCAGGCTAAGAGAATTGTTTCTTTTATATGTTGCCAGAAAACACAAAAGCAAATTCCCTAGAGAATATCACTTGGTCTGAATTGGGAAAACAAAACTTACAAGCTACAAAGGTCTATTGAGATATATTGCATGAAGCATCATGTTGTTTCACACGTGTGTTTTAACTGGAGAACTTCAGTGTATGCCTGGGAGAGGGTAACAAATAAATTTTTAAAGAAAGCATTCAATTATTGAATGCTTTCTTATTACTGCCAATTATTTGCAGTAATAAGAAAAGTCGATAATAGACAAAAAAAGCATCTGTCTGGTCCCTTTGTTTAAGAGAAATATTTAGTAAATACTAAATATGAACTTCTGCGATTCTTAATCATTCATTGTCACGTGACTAATTCATGTAACCACACTGTTCGTTCATTGCTAGTGAAGACTGTTTGATAGAGTCGAAAGGTACAATACTTAAAAATCTAAGACCTTTGGAGACTCAAATATATTTTTTGCCTATGCTAGATAGTTTCAGATACTCTGAATCATGTTGTGATGCTGTAAAAGGGCACTTGTAGCCTTACCATTATTCTCATTTTTTATGTGCAACCTTTGAAATGAAATCCACTTGGAAACAGACTTCCATCAGTCAAATTTAAAACAGCTCAAACACACTTGTTCCTTTTGATCATTTTAATGTTAAAAGGCGCTTTATTAAGTGAATAAATTATTATTATTATTTTTATTGCTTTTTGTTTTGTTTGATCAATCAAAATCTACAGTGTATTCTAAGTGATTTTTATTTTGAATATCATTTAGCAGTCAAAGTTAGTGTAAGTTGGCTTTCGAGTTTGTTACTTTGTGCAGATGATGCATTGTTTGTACTGTTTATGATTTTTCTCATGGTTTATGTGATCAAGTAGTTTACATGTGAATTAGTCAGATCAATAACGTGCAACGCATTTTGTACTAGGGCAATTCCATGCGAGACAATGAAATTTTGAATTTTTTAAAATAAAATTTTGCACAATGAAACTTAGCCAACAGAAAGCTGAAACAATGGGATGTTTGAAATTACTGAGATCTTGTGCGTCTTGTCCATGTGCTTAATGTGAGAAGGCATGAAAACCAGATAATTTGAATCTCATTATATTTGGAATTTTTGGAAGGAAATTTTAAACAAAGTTTTAACATCTAAGAAAACATTACAGTTATCAGAATCCTTGTTGAATAAATTGCTGATAAACTTGATTGCTTGTATACATGTCTTAAGATTTGGGAAAGTAAACTTCTACAAAGTCGAGCTGTTGATGGAATGCCTGCAGAGGGACAGCAAACGACACGTCAACAGTATGTGTATCCACATGGTCCACCCAATCCAGGAATGACTGCACGAGCTATGGCTGCCTTACCATCAGCTCAATTAAAACAAGGTTGGTTCTTTGAAGCATCAGCCTGTTAGTTATACCAAGTAACTTTGTCTTTGAATTTTATGTTTTGGAAAGAAATTCTAGTTTGTGTTTCTCCATAACAGGATGGCTATCTCCTAATGTCGTGCATTTGATGCATTAACCCATGGCTCTATTTTGATCATGATATAAAATGTATTTAAATTAGCAAGTTACATCTATGATTGAACTGTATTCCTCATAATAGAAGAAAGAGAAAACTGTTAGCTAAAGCCAGTGAAGGTGACATGATAATCTGGTGATATGTTGTGTGCAATATGACGGATCTACCTGCAAGAAATGTATTTAATCAGAGCTGTCATTAAGGGCCGTAACCTGTAACACCTGTTATGGCTGAGCTCACTTGATGTTACAGGTGATCAAAGTAGAAAGCTAAAGGTGGCACTGTAAATTTTTGTGATGTTACGGGTGAATCTTCATATGCTATGGCTGCTTCAAAACTTAATGACAGACCTCTGGTAATACTGCAATATGGCCTGTACTGTAAATGCCAACCCAGGAAGCATGCAGAGTTTCTCTGCATGCTTTCTCCTACGCTGTTATTCCCTAGTTTTTTTTTAATGACTTTAAGAAGGAAGGTATATTTCTCTCGCATGGAAACTCGCTGACAGGAAACTTGTCATTACATGCACATTCAATTTATTTATCAAAAAGAGCCTTATGTCAGACACTGAAAGGCAAAAATTGATCTCGAAGTCTTGTGACTAGAAATTCATGCCTGATACAGGGTGCATAAAGAAAGTCGGTTTTACGGCTTGCCATTCCGGCAAGTTGTTGCTAGTATGTACTAGCCCAAGAGTCTTTTAAGTAGCCCAAAAAATCTTTTGATGAGCAGCATTGATTATAGTTCTTCTGTAATTTGTATTTCCCCAAAAACTTCACTTGCCCTTTGGGCAAGTTAAGAACAGGATTCACCAGCCTGATTGCAAAATCCACTTACCCCAGGCTATCAAACACGACTTTCTTTGCACGCTGGCCTGATAGCCCTGGGTTAGTGTATTTTGCTATTGGGCAAGTGAAGTTTTTTGAGGAATTCAAAGTGCAGAAGCAATATAATCAATTCTGATCATCAAATTTTTTTCTTTTTTGGGGGTAGGGGGCAGTGAGAATGACTCTGATGAGCTAGTACACGTACACCAGCTACAACTTGCCTGAATGTCAAACTCAGTAAAACTGACATTCTTTGCACCTTGTTACAGTCAATAACTGCTTTAGTTTCATTCTTGTTGATTGTGGTATCAATCGCCCGTGGTGTTGTCTTAATTCTTTCTCTAGTTAATATTGCACCTTCCACTACTGTAAGAGTCCCAGAAGCTTTGACGGCACAACAAGCAGCTAGTGGTCAGACAACAATAATGTACCCTTCAACACATGCGCATGCCCTGGGACAGATGGTGAGTGGTCTATTAGAGGTATATAGTGTGTCATAGTTTTAAAGATTGATGTAGGGGTTTTTAATAAAAATTGAAGAAGCCAGCAGGTTTGAATAGAGTAACTGACGGTATCACCAAGGGGCTTCTAGCCCCCTTTCTAGCGGGGGGAGCTGGTCTTGAGTCATGCTTCCCCAGAAAAGTTTGAAACTTCAAAGCTCTAAAATACGATTTTCAGTGTTGTGCAGACTAAATTGAGGACACAAGAGCGTGTTTTTCATTCAAGAAAATGTAGCTTTCATTCAATTCATTTCGATTTATCAGTCACACAATCAATTCCTACGGGCAACGAACAAATGATGAAAACTAAATTACCTACTTTTGCACGTAATTCTGCGTAAACCTGTTAAGAAACTTGTGAAAAACTGACTGAAATATTGTGTTCAAATGACTAAAACATAACTTAAAACCAGTGAAAACACATCATAACTACGTTTTCATTCACAGATTTTATGATATATTTTTTGTTTATAACATTATTCAAACTAGTTGCATTGGCTATCTTCTTTCTGGAAAAAAATAGCCGACTTCTATGTGCAAAGTGGCAGACAAATTTTGTCGGCTGTTGGTGCTTATTAAAACTCCTGTTGATGGTTCAATTATTTCAGAAAGTTTTTTATTAACCGGTCACAAATTAATGTCAAATTGTTGTTGATGATCAGACTGCAGCAGCGTCAGCAGCAACAATGGCCATTCCAGGAAGCTTGACTCAAATCCAACCAGGAGCTGCATCCCATAGTAAGTTACAGTAGCATCCTGCTCTCCAATCCCTGTCAATCATGTGTCAGTTTGTTCCACACAGACTGTTTTGATCAGTAGTGCAATACTCATTAGTAGTGGATTGGGTGAAAAAAAAAGAAGTCATCTGTGACTGGAAGAAAATAGGCTGGGACACTTGGAGCATTTTTTGTGAGTCAGAGTAATGTGTTATCTACTTAAAATTTTTAGTGGAGCTCCACGCGCGCGCGAAGTGCGCGCGTGGGCGGAGCCCCATAGCTTAGGAAATCTACCCATCCCAGAAAATTTGGTAATCACGTGACTGACCGACCGACCGAGCGACCGACCGTCGGTCCGCACCACAGGCATACCAATGTTTACTCTCACACTTTCTAGCTACTTTGGAAGCCCAGGAGAAAGCTGATTGCACATCAATGTTGTCATCAATTTTATTGACAGCTGTCAAAACAGGGTATCCGCTGACCACTATCACCTGACCGAATCGCGGGCTCAGGTGTCGACCCATCGAGGTTGAGTATTTTTTTGAAGTTATCCGCTGACAATTTACTCGTTTTCAAATGATCGCAGGCTCACGTTTACTTTTGTTTTAAATTCATATCAAATATGGTGTGTTTATGTCAGTATCGCCCCGCACTATTACGATTTTGATTTCAAACTGACTTCAGACGCAAAAATTCAGCCAGTTTTTTTAAAATACAGGCGGGGAAGACCTTTTCTTACCATAGTCACGTGTTGGTCACGCTCCACGTCCAATTTTTATGCTCTGATTGGTTAAAATTTGACAGGTGAGTTTATGCGTAAAATTTATGCAGCATCTTGAAAGTTGTTTACTTTGACAGCTGAAGCTGACAGAGTTTTGAGTCAACTTGTGATGTTTTTAGCTGTCTTTTTCCACTGGGTGTACAAAATGAAATACAGCTGCTATCAAGAGTGTTCTCTTATTCATGGCTGGTTTGTTTATTGGGTTTTTGGTTGAAAAATGCGTCGCTTGTCAAAGCCGATAATTCGATTTCGGATGGCATCGTTTTTGTTTTTCACCTTGCTGGATGCGTACGAGAATTATAAAGGCTCAAGCGATCCTTGCCTTATTTGATAGCTTTCAGGAGCTGCATCTCGAAATATGGTAAGCCTGAGTAATTATTGTATTTAATCTAATTTCATGTCTAATTTCAGTCCAGCTGCGCAGTTTATGAAGCTAGTTTATGCACGTTTGTATTAAGATTTGACTGAGACACTGATCTGACCTCGTATGAGGTTTGATATAGGCTTAAGCTTACAGAACTTTAAAAAGCCTTTAGTCGATATTAATTCACCTTAAATAGAAAGAAAAAACTTTCCGAAGAATATTTAGTTATAATTTTGGCTGTAGAAAGCAAGCTTTGAACGATTTTCTTTTCGTGAGTTCATCTTTGAAAACAGCCAACACCGGGAAACCGGCGGCTTAAAACATAAACATTAAGCTTGCTAGTAAAGACTTGAGGATTCTTAGACACACTTAAATACTCATTTGTTTTCGTGAATGAAAATTGTTGTCTCTGTAAATGTTCTATCGAATTATTTTTCTTTATTGATTTTTAGTAGTCTCAAAAGTGTAATTTTCATCGCTTTGCCGTTTGTTTTCAGGCGTTCATAAACATCGCTCGCAGGAGTACTCAAAATGCCAAGCGTATCAAACGCTTTTTAAGATTACACATCGTTATAAAACCGTTAATAAAAAATAGACTCAAAAATTCTTTATCACGTTGAAGCGTAACTCTTTTAAAATTTCTTTGCAAATTTGGTGCTTGTCAAAAGTTAGAACCGGCTGGCCGTATAGGTGATTTTGGAAATTTTTTGAACGGTTTCGCTAATTAAAAGTCCACACATGCCTCTGTGGTCCTGAATATTGAATGAATGCAATTTGTCTTGAAGTATTGTGAAATACTTCATTTTGTACGAGGTCTGTATGATAAAAACAGCGCCTCATAGTACTTTTTCTCCTCAGATGTGGTGTATAAAAAAAATAAAAGATTGGTTTGCACGCACCCAGATTTATTGGCAAGAATTTGTAAACTTGTTGAATGCAAAAAATTCGGTCTGATTTGTTTTCCAAGAATTTGTTTTGCACCCCTTATCTACTGTGATCAAGAGCCATCATTGCTCTTAAATGTGACCGAAGACTATTTTTTGGGTGTACATATAAGGCTATATCAACTCGATACAAAATTTGTTTCACTCCAAAATCACTTAGCTTTTCCCTCAAAAGTCACATGAATGTGCCCTTACGTTAACTGATTTGTGGAATACAAAATTATTGTTTGATTTAAGTTATAAATTTATCAATGGGAGCTTCGCTTTTAGCTGTGGCTAAATATATATATTAAATCAGATAATTATTGTTTGACAGGTTATCCGACAGTAAGGACAATACAAACAACACAACAAGTAGGAAACCTTCGGCAACAAAATTTTGCTGCACAGCCTCGTGTGATAGGAACTAATCAACAGCAAGTTATACGAGCAATACAGCAGCAACCAGCCACTGCAGGAAACACGCAAGTCATCCGTGGTGGAACTCAACCAAGTATCATTCAGATGACACAGTTACATCAAGGTGACAAACAGGTTGGTTCAAATATTCATAATAGTAATAGAACAACTATATTGTAAGTGGACT
Source organism: Porites rus (assembly GCA_964035705.1). NCBI lineage: Eukaryota > Metazoa > Cnidaria > Anthozoa > Scleractinia > Poritidae > Porites > Porites rus. The sequence goes on from OZ037994.1 coordinate 10,851,085, forward strand.
ACAATTCGTATCACTCTGTGATAAGAGTGATTAACAAAATCTGATGACTGCATCTCCAATTTGCTAAATCGTGAGATACATGTAATGTTAACAGACCCAATTGGACAACATGATGTTTTTGTTACCAATTAACCTTAAGAAATTTGTGATATTTTAGGATATTTCAAGGGTTATTCCTAGATCCTATTCAAGAGTGTGCATGAAATGGCAGGTCTTGAACAATAATTGGACAGGACTTGCCATTATTATTACTTTTGCATGATGTGAAATGCCCTGTTACATTGTCCTATTAATCAGGGCAGCTGATAGCCAATCAGATAAAAGAATTTTGTTATACATGTAGTTATGATTAAACATACACTGTACGGCTGTGCAATAACACCATAGAGTTGCCTGTTTTGTGTGCATGTATAGGGCATGCAGTACAGCAGTCTTAATTTTACTCCCTAGGACTGTTAGGGCATAGAATAGTCTCCCTCATTCCTTTAAAGTGCCCATCACCTAAAATTTTTTTTTTCTTATCTGAAACTGTACCTTATTAAAATAACCTCTGCGAAAAAATTTTGCGATTTGAACAAAAGCTGATTTTTTTACAATTTTTTGAAGTCTACATTTTTGCGGTGCACTCGCGCCGCTGATCATGCAAACTAGCAAGCTCACATAGACGTCATGTGACGTAAATTAAGGAACTCGCATTACCTTGCCTTCACCAGCTGTACACAAAAAAGATAAATTTCAAGTAAGGATTGAATCACAATGTCTTCGTAAGAAGAAAGTTTTTCTGAAAAAGAAAAACCTATCAGAACTCTTAATGTTTTCCTGTCGATAAGGTCACGTGTTCCTTAAAGTACGTCATACTCCGAGAGAAGACCAAGACGAATGGTGTGTAAAATGGCGGCAAATTTGAACGTTTTCAAAAAATTGTAAAAAAATTGGGTTTTGTTCAAATCGCAAAATTTTTTTGTGGAAGTTATTTTAATAAGCTATAGTTTCAGATAAGAAAATAAAAAATTTTAGGTGATGGGCACTTTAACTATGCTTCTAGTGTTCAACAGTTCAAATTAAAATATTACAGCTGTTCATGCTAATTCCTATAGGTCACCATAGGAATATCTGTACGTCGCTCTCATTACACACACTTCTTTCTTTTATAAGCGTCTTTTTTTTTCTTGTCTGATTTTACAGGAGTACATAGCATGTAGGTGTTTTGTCTTAATTATAGAAATTGTGGAGGTTGAAAGTCAATTTAGGTCCTTTCCCTGTTTTTCTCTCTGGTCAGCCAGTGTTCAATGTAGGCAACGTTTTGTAAACATTGACGCAGAATATTTTAATCTGAGGTGAAATAAAATTATTGTGAAGTCATACTGATGCAAAAAAAATTACCTCAAAAATAAGTACGTTTACCTTCAAAGCAGGAGGCTGACAATAAAAGTAAGTTTTAAAAAAATAGGTGTACTTACTATCCTAGGCCTACGTGTAGGTCCAGATATCATGAAAAATTGCCTAAACATGTTTCCAGAAATTCCTGTTTTTTTTCTAAATAATCTGGAAAATTTTTTCTAAATATCTCGAAAAAGTTCATTTCATAAATAACATGACACTATGGGAATGAACACTTTGGTGTCGTGGTTGTGGATTCATTGTGAATGCTGAGGAATAATTCCTCTAATTGTAAGAAATGATATTTTTCCAGATTCCGTTCCATACAAATACCCTTACTTTTCTCCTTTTATGTAACAGACTTCTTAACTTCTTCACCGGAAGTCTGCTAGGTGCATGACCGCGTGGCTGTAACCCAGTTTGATTATAATTTCTGTCATAAATAAATTGCACACGATGAGATCTCCATTCCACTTCCTTCATTTCCTCTACAACATTACTTTCCTTATGTACAGTAAACTCACTCCCTTGCAAAACTTGCTGAAAATGCACAATTTCCACACTGAGGATAATTCAAAGCTGCTCTTGTATCTCGATTTTTGCTTGTATTTTGAAGCTACTAGCCCAAATTGCTTTAACGCTTTCTGTGAAATACTTTTGTAGTCAATATTTTTAGCCAGAATAATAAATAAGAATTAGAATAAATCAAAGAACTCTAAGATATATCAAACTTATTCCAATGCAACATTGAAACATTCCTGAGCTTCGCAAATCCTTTACTTTGCGCTTCGACGAAGTAACAAGATGAAAGTCACAAACTTGCGTGCCCAATCTTGTCCCAAAACAAGACAGTTAGTGTGTAATTTCATAGCTATTTTTCGTATGTCAGACTTCCTTGGGTTGGAGGGGCACACTCGGCTAATCTTTCAACTTAAGAGTCTCCTTTGATCTGACAGGCCGCGCAGGTGAGTCGGTTCAAACACTGGGCAAGCCAAAATAATAATTCTTTCTTCCTCAAATAATTTAAAGATTAAATCAAAGAAATCGAAGTGATCCAGAGATGAATCTCAAACTAATTTGGCTCTCAATAAAACCAAAAACCTACAGACTTTGCATGCCCAAGCTTGTTCCAAAAAAAGCAACTTTGGAACATTCCTGAGCATCGCGAATCCTTTACTTCACACTCTGCCTAAGTAATTCAGCATTGTCAAAAGTAGTGGGCGGCCAGTGAAAATCACTGCCTACTTGGTTAGTATCGGCTGGCTACTCTGCTTAGAATTTCTTTATGGATGGCGTTTTTAAATATCCCTGGAGTGGCCACTTACTTTGACAACCCAGTCATCTACTTCAAATCTTTCTGGCAACCCTGAGTAATATTATTATTAACAGTAAAAACAAAATAAAGCCTGTCATCTAAAATGGCAACACAAATTTCAGGAAATTATGTTCTTGTTTGAACAGCATACAGCAAAACTCTAAACCATTACCCTTAAAGTCAGCCTTATTTACAGTACCCCTCAGCCTCCAAGAAGACCAGAGCACTGCACTTTAATAAAGGCAGAGCTCTTGAAAGACCATCAGGTGCTGGAGGTCTAAAGTGGTCCAAAAGGGACACACTGGTTTGTGCTTGGCTCAGAGGGTACGTCATCAGCCATTTTGTTGAACATCAGCCACATTTTTATTTCCATAATTATTATTATAAATGAAGAATATTGCTGAATCCGATTACAACCGGCCCATATGTGGAGATTTGTTTGAATTTCTGTCACTGAAACGCCCATGCCCTAATTAGCATTGAAGTAGCTTCCTAGAAAAAATATGATAACAAAATTCTAAATATCACAATTTTTTCCTAAATATCATGAGATTTTAAATATCTCAAAGTCTTCTAAATATCTTGAAAAATATCCGGATATTGTATCTAGGCCTATACTGGCCTAAAATGAGTGCGCCAAGTGACTAACATTTCAGACTACGTACTTACGAGTAGTTTTCTGTGTCAGGCATTGCACGCAATTCCAAAAAAGACTAGAGTATACATTTCAATACTCTGCATACGATTGATTCATGCTTTGTTTGTCAACTTTGTTCTTTCGTTTTTGTTCACTGTGAAACAAAAACAAAAACTAAGTTTACTTCTTATGCAAAAGATGGCAGTTGAGTAGTTTTAGCTATTTATGTCACCTTTTATTCAGAACCGGTCAGTCATTTTTGAAATAACATTTCAGCTTTTATGATTTTAAAGGCCAATTCATACAGCTGTATCACCTACAGTGCCAGCCTCCATGTTGATGTTATCAGTATTAATTTTGACTGTTTACTGCAATAAAGGAATCAAAACTGAGAAAAGCATAAAACTGTAATGTACTGTCCCTAGTGATAGGTTTGGAAGTCTGTTGGTCAAAGTTTCATTCATTATGCTTTGACCCACACCAGTTTTGAAATGCCATGTGGGACATATGACCCACTTTGACTAATTTCTTGGTTGAACACTGGCCAGCATTTTTTTTTCATGTACAGCCATTGGTACAGTTTGTATGAATTCGCATTATCTGGCGAAAAAAAAAAATCAATAAAATTCGATTAAACAGTGACAGATTCAGGAAAATTAATGTTATTTTTGTTACTGGATGTGTCACATGTACATGTAATTATTTTTTCAGCCTTCAGGAATTCAAGTTATTCAGGTAGATGGAGCTAATGATAGTGACAGTGAGGATGATGATGATGATGACGAAGATGAAGATGATGATGAAAAAGATAAAGCTAAAGACAATGGGTTGGATGAAGAGGGAGAAGTTGAAGTTAGTGTTTTTTTTAAGGACACCATTATTTTACTAAAGGTGGTTTCAAATAATATTTGTTTGGGGCTTAAAGATTGTGATCAGCTTCACTGAAGTCAAGCATGTGCAAATTGTATCTTCACGGCCTGTTAATTTACAACAAGGAGCCCAAAAGTGTGACCTCCTTTAATTAATTCAAATTCTTTCATGCAGACATTATTTAATCAGAAGTCAAGGACGGTTTCCAGCCGGCTTCTGGTTGGATGAAATCTGTAGGAAAGAATGTGTTAACTTTGTAAGAAGGACAAAGATTGCCTGAATACCTCAATAAAATTATTTTGTTATGTGCCAGCCAGATTATGTTGACAAGAAAGAACAATAATTTCTTTTGTCCTCATTGGATAGGAGAAACTAAGAACATAAGTTGGGTAACTAAATCTCATTTTACATCGCTGATGAAGTTCAAGCAATTTGAACAAAATATTTGAATTGCTTTAAATTTTTTTGCTCTGAGTTCTGGAGTTTGTTGTTTCTAGTAATGTTTTTAGTATATGTGATAACAAAAGGAAGAGTTAAGAACAGGATTGTTTGACGAACAAAATTTCGTCATACAGTGTACATATGAATTCCTTTAATCAGGTACATGTTTACTTCCTGCAGGATGAGGATCCTCTTAATTCAGATGACGATGTTTCAGATGATGACCCAGCGGACCTGTTTGACACTGATAATGTCGTTGTGTGTCAGTTTGACAAGGTGCAGACACTTATTCTTTACGGCGACGAACAGGGAGCAAAGTGAGCCAAGTGATGGACTGGGGAGAAGAAAAGGGCAGCAAAGCCCTTCTCTGCTGCTTTCTCTCCTCAGTCCCCTGCTGGCTATTTTTTGCTCAGTCCATTCTCCATTTTCCTCCTCTAAGGAGTCTGGTCCAAGGCTATCACAGTTAAGGACTTTATCCACAGACTCAAAAGTTAGAAGTGCGTTATAATGAATGATAAACATGCAGTAGCACAGGAAAAACTCCTTTAAAAATTAATAAGTAGGTTTTTAGACACATAAAACTAATTTTCATACCAATCATAAATAGAGACTAGGGTGCATACTGTAAAGGCGTAGGATGGGCAACACTGTGACTTTGTATGCTTGAATTCTCTCTCAATGGACCACTTCTGATTTCCAATATCCCTCAATGGGTCATTTCCTTTTTCCAGCAACCCCTGCCTGTTTCTTTCTCCGAGGTTGTCAGGTCTGTGAAATTGAGAAAGCGCCAACACAGAAATAAAACGTGAAGAAACCGCGGAGAGGAAGGGCACCACCACATTTCTCTTTTACCAGATCATGTGCTCATAATTTTTTTTTGATTGTCCTTCACTTTTGCATCATCCCTACAGTACTATCTAAGAGCCTGGAACAGACTAGTGAAAATGAGGTGTATTTGCACAAAAATGAAAATAGCTTTCACAACAAAGACAGCACGTGACCTCATTCTGAGAGAGAGGTGAGGGGCAACTCAGAAATCGCATGTTTACAGCAAATAATAATATCGGAAGATGGCTGACAGCTATGAAAACTTTCAACATCTCAAAAGAGAAAAACACGACTTTACATAAGCCAAAACAAGTAAACGTATCATGATTTTTACTATTTGTAAGCTGTTAAATTTCTTCAAGAAGATAACCTTAAGATACGAGTCGTGGTTGACCTGCTCACTCATACTCCTTTCCTTGTCTTTTTTTAGATCAATCGCAGCAGAAACAAATGGAAATTTTATTTAAAAGATGGAATAATGAATCTTAGAGGAAGAGACTATGTGTTCCAAAAGGCTACTGGCGAAGCTGAGTGGTAGCCTAGGATTCAAGGACGATTAAATTAATATTGTATAAAGATATTAAAATCTAAAACTAAAAGAAAGAAGTAATTTCAAGATGCAGACGTCATAACACAGTGTGTAAATCAAAGCGAGAAGTCCTTGGTGATGTACAAGTGGATGTGGGTGATTCAGTTTTTTAAAACTGCACAGAGATGTAAATCAGAAGTTATAGTTTCCTGAATAAACTGGTCAGCAAGCACCGGGAAGGGAAAGGAGAGGTTGATGTGCATGCCCCGATGTTGGACGTTTTCCTCCCTTTGGGCTTCATACTCTCTTGTCTATCCTTTTCACGTTGCATCATATTTTGACCATACTCAATCATTTAAAGTGTCTTTTTATGTCGACCCCTCTCCGGCAGGACTGTTAATATGAAAATGATTTAGAATCAAACGTACAGTAGATATAAGATATCTAAGATACGGTCACGTGAAAACCACTTTCTCAAGTTCTCTGCTGAAATGCTAACCGTTTACAATTTGAATATTAAAAAAAACGTTGTTTTTGGAAAAGAGGACTTTCATTACGTCATCCTGTCAGGCTTCCATCGAGGGTGACCGTTTTAACCTCCATTTGTATAACGCAAAAAAGTTATGGAACCAACCAAGGAAAATTTTCTGCCAATTCAGTGTGTTAGATTATTGCGATATTATTGTGTCACAGTTGATGGTATGAAATGTTGTGGATAATTTTGCATCTCTGAACCTCAAGAATGTAATAGATTTATGCCCTTGGAACCTTAAGCCCACGTTTAAGTTGGATATTTCTAGGGTTTTATCTAGTAACAAAAAAAGGCATCCGCAAATCGAAAATATGATAAAAGTTTACGTTCGGAAGTAAATGAATAAATAAATCATGAAAATGTGAAGTGTTTTGTGTGTCCTTTCTTTCTTACAAATACAATAGTAATCCACTTAGGCCTATTAATACATTCTTTTATATTGTGCCCTCCGGGGCGTATTTATTTCAAACACATTTGAGGGGAGCGGGGTGGGGGGGGGGAGGGGGGGGAGGCTTATTCATTTTAACAAAGACGATGGCATTAGTTCTCCATAAAGAACTAGAATGCAAAGTGGAAAAGCTCAACTGCAAGAAGTCTGAGGTCATGCAGCCGAGGATAAAAAACAAACCCGAACTTCCAGCTGATGATTAACCCACACCGCATCAGTACGGTATATACTTCATGGTGGAAAGCCACAAGTGCACCGGTAATATACACTCTGTGTAGTGTGTAGTATCGTGTCTTCTCCCTTATACCTAGTGGTAGTTACTAGTAGTTACTTGTATTTACTAGTAGTTACTAGTAGTTAGTGGTGGTTATTAGTAGTTACTGGTAGTTACTAGTATTTAATGGTAGTTATTAGTAGTTACTGGTAGTTATTAGTAGTTACTGGTAGTTATTGGTAGTTACTAGTAGTTGCTGGTAGTTACTTGTAGTTGCTGGTAGTTACTGGTAGTTATTAGTAGTTCCCGGTAGTTACTAGTAGTTATCGGTAGTTACTAGTAGTTACTGGTAGTTGGTGGTATTTATTGGTAATTACTAGTAGTTACTGGTAGTTAGTGGTAGTTATTAGTAGTTACTGGTAGTTACTAGTAGTTATCGGTAGTTACTAGTAGTTACTAGTAGTTGCTAGTTGTTGTCGGTAGTTACTAGTAGTTACTGGTAGTTACTAGTAGTTGCTGGTAGTTACTAGTAGTTCCTAGTAGTTATCGGTAGTAACTAGTAGTTACTGGTAGTTGGTGGTATTTATTGGTAGTTACTAGTAGTTAGTGGTAACTATTAGTAGTTACTGGTAGTTACTAGTAGTTGTCGGTAGTTACTAGTAGTTACTGGTAGTTACTTGTTGTTATCGGTAGTTACTAGTAGTTACTGGTAGTTACTAGTAGTTGTCGGTAGCTACTAGTAGTTACTGGTATTTACCAGTAGTTAGTGGTAGTTATTAGTAGTTACTGGTAGTTACTAGTATTTAATGGTAGTTATTAGTAGTTACTGGTATTCAGTAGTAGTTGATGATAGTTATTGGTATTTACAAGTAGTTGCTGGTAGTTACTAGTAGTTGCTGGTAGTTACTAATAGTTACTAGTAGTTATCGGTAGTTATTGGTATTTACTAGTAGTTGCTAGTAGTTGCTGGTAGTTACTAGTAGTTACTGGTAGTTATTAGTAGTTCCCGGTAGTTTCTAGTAGTTATCGGTAGTTACTAGTAGTTATCGGTAGTTACTAGTAGTTACTGGTAGTTGGTGGTATTTATCGGTAATTACTAGTAATTATCGGTAGTTATTGGTATTTACTAGTAGTTGCTAGTAGTTGCTGGTAGTTACTAGTAGTTACTGGTAGTTATTAGTAGTTCCCGGTAGTTACTAGTAGTTATCGGTAGTTAGTAGTAGTTATCGGTAGTTACTAGTAGTTACTGGTAGTTGGTGGTATTTATTGGTAATTACTAGTAGTTACTGGTAGTTAGTGGTAGTAATTAGTAGTTACTGGTAGTTATTAGTAGTTCCCGGTAGTTACTAGTAGTTATCGGTAGTTACTAGTAGTTATCGGTTGTTACTAGTAGTTACTGGTAGTTGGTGGTATTTATTGGTAATAACTAGTAGTTACTGGTAGTTAGTGGTAGTTATTAGTAGTTACTGGTAGTTACTAGTAGTTATCGGTAGTTACTAGTAGTTACTAGTACTTACTAGTAGTTGCTAGTAGTTGCTGGTAGTTACTAGTAGTTCCTAGTAGTTATCGGTAGTTACTAGTAGTTAGTGGTAACTATTAGTAGTTACTGGTAGTTACTAGTAGTTGTCGGTAGTTACTGGTAGTTGCTGGTAGTTACTAGTTGTTATCGGTAGTTACTAGTAGTTGTCGGTAGCTACTAGTAGTTACTGGTATTTACCAGTAGTTAGTGATAGTTATTAGTAGTTACTGGTAGTTACTAGTGTTTAATGGTAATTATTAGTAGTTACTGGTATTCAGTAGTAGTTGATGGTAGTTATTGGTATTTACTAGTAGTTGATGGTAGTTACTAGTAGTTACTAGTAATTATCGGTAGTTATTGGTATTTACTAGTAGTTGCTAGTAGTTGCTGGTAGTTACTAGTAGTTACTGGTAGTTATTAGTAGTTCCCGGTAGTTACTAGTAGTTACCGGTAGTTGGTGGTATTTATTGGTAATTACTAATAGTTACTGGATTACTACTAGTTACTGGTAGTTAGTGGTAGTTATTAGTAGTTACTGGTAGTTACTAGTAGTTATCGGTAGTTACTAGTAGTTACTAGTAGTTACTAGTAGTTGCTAGTTGTTGTCGGTATTTACTAGTAGTTACTGGTAGTTACTAGTAGTTTGCTGGTAGTTACTAGTAGTTCCTAGTAGTTATCGGTAGTTACTAGTAGTTACTGGTAGTTGGTGGTATTTATTGGTAGTTACTAGTAGTTAGTGGTAACTATTAGTAGTTACTGGTAGTTACTAGTAGTAGTCGGTAGTTACTAGTCGTTACTGGTAGTTACTAGTTGTTATCGGTAGTTACTGGTAGTTACTAGTAGTAGTCGGTAGTTACTAGTAGTTACTGGTAGTTACTAGTTGTTATCGGTAGTTACTAGTAGTTACTGGTAGTTACTAGTAGTTGTCGGTAGTTATTAGTAGTTACTGATATTTACTAGTAGTTAGTGGTAGTTATTAGTAGTTACTGGTAGTTACTAGTAGTTAATGGTAGTTATTAGTAGTTACTGGTATTCAGTAGTAGTTGATGGTAGTTATTGGTATTTACTAGTAGTTGCTGGTAGTTACTAGTAGTTACTAGTAGTTATCGGTAGTTATTGGTATTTACTAGTAGCTGCTAGTAGTTGCTGGTAGTTACTAGTAGTTACTGGTAGTTATTAGTAGTTACTGGTAGTTACTAGTAGTTCCTAGTAGTTATCGGTAGTTACTAGTAGTTACTGGTAGCTAGTGGTATTTATTGGTAGTTACTAGTAGTTAGTGGTACTTACTAGTAGTTACTGGTAGTTACTAGTAGTTGTCGGTAGTTACTAGTAGTTACTGGTAGTTACTGGTAGTTGTCGGTAGTTACTAGTAGTTACTGGTACTTACTAGTAGTTCCTAGCAGTTATCAGTAGTTACTAGTAGTTACTGGTAGTTGGTGGTATTTATTGGCAGTTACTAGTAGTTAGTGGTAGTTATCAGTAATTGTCGGTAGTTACTAGTAGTTGCTGGTAGTTACTAGTAGTTGTAGGTAGTTACTAGTAGTTGATGGTATTTACTAGTAGTTGTCGGTAATTGCTAGTAGTTACTAGTATTTTTTGGTAGTTACTTGTAGTTACTAGTGGTTAATGTTAGTTTTTGGTATTTACTAGTAGTTACTGGTAGTCACTGGTAGTTATTAGTAGTTGTCGGTAGTTGCTTGTAGTTATCGGTAGTTACTAGCAGTTACTGGTAGTTACTAGTAGTTGTCGGTAGTTACTAGTAGTTTGTGGTAGTTATTGGTATTTACTAGTAGTTAGTGGTAGTTACTAGTAGTTGCTGGTATTTACTAGTAGTTGCTGGTATTTACTAGTAGTTACTGGTAGTTACTAGTAGTTTTCGGTAGTTACTAATAGTTGGTGGTAGTTACTAGTAGTTGCTGGTAGTTACTAGTAGTTACTGGTAGTTACTAGTAGTTGTCGGTAGTTACTAATAGTTGGTGGTAGTTATTGGTAATTACTAGTAGTTGCTGGTAGTTACTGGTAGTTGCCGGTAATTACTGATTCGAGTCGACTTTTTTCATTTACCTCGACTATTTCTATTGACGCTGTTGAAGTCTACAAATATAACAGAACGCTTAATGTCAGGTCCCCCTCGGAAAAAACAGTTATATTTTTCGTCAAGTAATCATGTTTCCCTTGTTGATTTCGTCTCGGGAAACATCAGGACTCTCGGCGTTCTCAATTTCTTTCCTGTAGGTTCAACCAGTGTAGCATTAAACCAATGTTCACACAAAGCAATCACTGTAAGTAGACTTAATTTGTGAAAGTTTATCTTAAACTTAATATGCCTTTACACAGAATGACAGGTTGGCTCATATATTCCATTTAAAGTGACATGTATTTCAGTCTCAATGTCATAACTCTTTGCCTTTAATTTTATTTCTACTAATTTATAAAAACATCACTTAATGACGTCGCTGACATAGTCATTATCACATTGAAAACCTTGTAAACAGTAATAGTCTTCAATGTGTTTGAAGTAAATATCCATTTCCTAATCGTAGTAGTCCTTTGTAAAACCAATGTTACACTAAAGGTTCTCTTTCTATAATTGGATGCAAACGGTTTTTAATTATCTAATTGTATTACGGCTGCGAAGATGGATCTTTACTAACCCTTTTTTTTTTTGCGAACGTAGCAGCAGTTTTTGAGATTACCACCTCCTTCTGAATATAAAGTGATCTTTATTTCTGGTTTCTGAAGTGTGATCATGTCAAGATTTGATTAGTTATACTTAAGTTATACTTTGTACTTTCTGGCGTTGAAAGTTTGCACTTGTCATCACTGTGGCAAGTGGCCTTGTGGCACCATTTTTGATGTTTTTTTTTTCTTCATCGTAAAGGTCCGTCAGCAGTGCACTGCACCTCGATCAAGTGGCGGCATCGCGAGATGTTGGCTGTTTTCTCTGACTGTACCGAGGCTTTACCGCGCTATAAAGATTCAGTATCGTTTTTTGAAATACTGAGACATCTATTTTTTTTTTCGCATTTTTTAAAATGCTTGCAATTATACTAACAATTGAAATTAATGGTAGTTGATCGCCCAGTTTATTATTACAGAATTAATGTTACCATTATTTTTAGTTTCTTGATTAAATACAGTTTAGTACGGTAGTTCATCTTCTTGTCATGGTACATATCTAGGCGACGGGTGAGTCTTCATCATTAAGTTGGCTTTCTAATAGACGACTTAAAATAGCATCTAGTCGTCTTTTTGTGTAATCAAGCTTTCCAATGACTTGTGCGAGGGACTTCGTGTTTAATTTGACGTCGGAATTCCTCCCAGCGCTGCTTTGCATTACATAGTTATATAGGGTAGAAATATTTTCCTTAGATGGTAAAATGCTGGTTGAGTACAGAAATGATTCAGTCATATCTAAGATACAGCCCTCAAGTTCACTCCATCTCCCACTATGGTTTGTTATTCCATTTTCCTTCAAAAATTGCGAGCCCCTTTGCCCTTTTAGAGATGGTGGACTGGATAGACCTGATTTGCTTTTTCCCGTGGGCAAGTCTTTACTTTTTTCTGGTATTATACTGATGATAGGTAGAAATACATGTAAATGACAGTGCTCGGAGGTTTTCATTGTGGTAATGGCTATGTCAGCGACATCATTAAGTGATGATTTTATAAATTAGCAGAAATAAAATTAAAGGAAAATAGTTATGATATTGAGACTGAAATACATGTCACTTTAAATGGAATTTATCAGCCAACCTGTTATTCTGCGTAAAGGCATATTAAGTTTAAGAAAAACGTTCACAAATAAAGTCTACTTAAAGTGATTGCTTTGTGTGAACATTGGTTTAATGCCACACTGGTGGAACCTACAGGAAAGGAATTGAGAACGCCGAGAGTCCTGATGTTTCCCGAGACGAAATCAACAAGGGAAACATGATTACTTGACGAAAAATATAACTGTTTTTCCGCGCCCGACCTGATATTAAGTGCTCTGTTATATTTCTAGACTTCCACTTCAACAGCGTCAATAGAAATAGTCTAAGCAAATGAAAACAGTCGACTCGAATCAGTAATTACTGGCAACTATTAGAAACTATTAGCAACTACCAGTAACTACTAGTAAATAGCAATAACTACCACCAAGTACTAGTAACTACCGACAACTACTAGTAACTACCAGAAACTACTAGTAACTACCAGCAACTACTAGTAACTACCACTAACTACTAGTAAATACCAATAACTAACACCAACTACGAGTAACTACCGACAACTACTAGTAACTACCAGTAACTACTAGTAACTACCAGCAACTACTAGTAACTACCACTAACTACTAGTAAATACCAATAACTACCACCAACTACTAGTAACTACCAGTAACTACTAGTAACTACCGATAACTACAAGCAACTACCGACAACTACTAATAACTACCAGTGACTACCAGTAACTACTAGTAAATACCAAAAACTAACATTAACTAACATTAACTACTAGTAACTACTAGTAACTACCAGCAAACAGTCTTTCCTTATGTCAAAGAATCTACATTCTATGAATAATTCAGGATATTTTTCCAATTTCATAAACATACATGTTTGAACAATACAATCTAACCAGTTTAGATGCTGAATCTCTAGATAATGATAAAATTAGACGATATACCACAGAAATGAGAGAGAAATATCTATCTTTTTGGCGGCACAGCCTTGAAAATTCAAAAAAACTAGAATTTTATAAAACTTTTAAAGATGAATATTCTACATCTGATTATCTCTACCAGCTAAGACATAATGACGAACGAAATAATTTTGTTAAATTTAAAATAAGTAATCACAAACTTATGATTCAACATGGTCGATACCAAATCGATCATTTGCCGAAAGAAAATAGATTATTGTGCCTTATGTAACTCACATCAGGTAGAAGATGAGATTCATTTCCTCTTTCAATGTAACAAATACTCAGTACAGAGACAGGCCTTTATTAATCAAAGCAATCGAAAAATACCTGACTTTGACAAGAAATCATCTCCAGAAAGCATAAAACTGATAATAAATTCGAAGGAACATCATGTAAATAAGTTAGTTATGAAGTTTGTTTCCTCCTGTATGAAAATACGTGATTCATTGTTAGTAATGTAACTGAATTTTTCTAGATCATTATTAGTGCTGTTTGTTCTATATTTTGATTGTCATATGCATGCTTTTGCAATACTGTAAAATTATGCGGCAAGGAAAATAAAGCAATTTTTTACTATTACTATTACTAGTAACTACCAGCAACTACTAGTAACTACCAGAAATTACCAGTAAATACCAATAACTACTAGTAACTACCAAAAACTACTAGTAAATGCCAACAACTACCACCAACAACTAGTAACTACCGACAACTACAAGCAACCACCGACAACTACTAATAACTGTTAGTAAATACCAAGAACTAACATTAACCACTAGTAACTACCGACAACTACCGGTAACTACCAGTAAATACTAGTAACTACCAGTAATTACCGACAACTACTAGTAGCTACCAGTAACTGCTAGTAACTACCGACAACTACTAGTAACTACAACCACCTACTAGTAACTACCAGCAACTACCAGTAAATACTAGTAACTACTAGTAACTACCGACAACAACTAGTGACTACCGAGAACTACTACCAACTACCAGTAAATACTAATAACTACCGACAACTACCAGTAAATACCAAGAACTACCGTTAACTACTAATAACTACTAGTAACTACTGACAACTATTAGCAACTACCAGTAACTACTAGTAACTACCGATAACTACAAGCAACTACCGACAACTACTAATAACTACCAGTAACTACCAGTAACTACCGAAAACTACAAGTAACTACCACCAACTACTAGTAACTACCAGCAACTACTAGTAACTACCGAAAACTACTAGTAACTACCAGTAAATACTACTAACTACTAGTAACTACCGACAACTACTAGTAACTACCAGTAAATACTAGCAACTACTAAAAACTACCGACAACTACTAGTAAGTACCAGTAACTACTAGTAACTACCGACAACTACTAGCAACTACTAGTAACTACTAGTAACTACCGACAACTACTAGTAACTACCAGTAACTACTAATAACTACCACTAACTACTAGTAAATACCAAGAACTACTATTAACTACTGGTAACTACCAAGAACTACTAGTAACTACCAGTAACTATTAGTAACTACCAGTAACTACTAATAACTACCACTAACTACTAGTAACTACCAATAAATACCACCAACTACCAGTAACTACTAGTAGCTACCGATAACTACTAGTAACTACCAGAAACTACTAATAATTACCAGTAATTACCAGCAACTACTAGTAACTACCAGTAACTACTAGTAAATACCAATAAATACCATCAACTACTAGTAACTACCAATAACTACCATCAACTATTAGTAACTACAAGTAACTACCAGCAACTACTAGTAAATACCAGTAACTACCAATAACTACCACTAAATACTAGTAACTACCAGTAACTACTAATAACTACCACTAACTACTAGTAAATACCAAGAACCACTATTAACTACTAGTAACTACCGACAATTACTAATAACTACCACTAACTACTAGTAACTACCAATAAATACCACCAACTACCAGTAACTACTAGTAACTACTGATAACTACTAGGAACTACTAGTAACTACTAGTAACTACCAGTAACTACTAGTAACTACCGACAACTACCAGTAACTACCAGTAACTACTAGTAACTACCGACAACTACTAGTAACTACCAGTAACTACTAATAAGTACCACTAACTACTAGTAACTAGCAATAAATACCGCTAGCTACCAGTAACTACTAGTAACTACCGCTAACTACTAGGAACTACTAATAACTACCAGTAACTACTAATAACTACCAGTAACTACTAGTAATTACCAGCAACTACTAGCAGCTACTAGTAAATACCAATAACTACCGATAACTACTAGTAACTACTAGTAACTACCAGCAACTACAAGAAACTACCAGCAACTACTAGTAAATACCAATAACTACCATCAACTACTACTGAATACCAGTAACTACTTATAACTACCATTAAATACTAGTAACTACCAGTAACTACTAATAACTACCACTAACTACTAGTAAATACCAATAACTACTAGTAACTACCGACAACTACTAGTAACTACCAGTAACTACTAGTAACTACCGATAACAACTAGTAACTACCAGTAACTACTAGTAACTACCGACAACTACTAGTAACTACCAGTAACTACTAATAGTTACCACTAACTACTAGTAACTACCAATAAATACTGTAAGAGAAGGTAACGCTTTACAGGGCGTTAGTCGCTGGTTTCGAAGAATTCAAAGGATCTTAAGGTTCCACATCGATAAATATCAACCACACAGAGAGAGATTTATTTCAGAATAAATAAAACGAAAACGCTTAAGTCACATGATTGCAAACGTCAAGTTCCACGTGACCCGATGTCACGCTGTAACGCTATACAAGTCAGTAACACTCCCCCCTGTTGACCAGATTATTATTTGGCTACCTAATTCTATCTGGTCAACAAACCTTACATACTATTGAGACACCTAAACTCAACGATAATCCGTAGCAAAGTTCAAAGTTCATTAAGTCAGATCCTCCAGCCAGGTCTTCCTTCTTCGGTCAGCCTCAATTGCAGCTGCTCGTCTTGGACAGCTTCGTGTAGACACTGGTTGCTCAGTTCTCACTTCAGTGCTAACTGGATCAGGATTCTGGCTTGGGATTACTTCGGTTGCTTGTTGGACAGGAACTTCGCACTGGATCTCTAAAGGGTAAAGCCGCTGCACAGGGCGCCTGAGTTTCGTGCATTTTCCTCCCTTGCTTCGGACTTGGACCAAAGCTCCCCTGGTACAACCATCAGATCCAACGATGAGATCTAAAATCTTGCCAACACGCCATTTTCCTCTGGGCTGATCTTCTTCATGCACAACAACTACATCTCCAACAGATACAGTTCTGATAGTGTCATTCTGATTAAGGTAACGATGGGCATTTCGCAGCTCGATCAGGTACTCGTTTCTCCATCTTTTCCAAAAATGGTTCAGAACGTTGCTCAGGTGCTGCATTCTTCTGCTTAGATCCTGTGGCTGAACATCAATGTCATAATCTGGAGTGTCGCTGTTGTTGCTGTCTGGAAGGCTCATTAGGCGTCGCCCACATAAGAGATGCGACGGGGTAAGGGGTTCTTCAGTATCCTCACCAGACACGTAGGACAGAGGTCTACAGTTCAGTATCATTTCCACTTCCACGACTACTGTAAGCAATTCTTCATAGGTAAGGGTTGCACCGCCGATAGTCTTCTTCAGACATCTCTTAACAGATCTGACAAGTCTTTCAAATATGCCACCCCACCAAGGGGCCCTTTCAAGGTTGAACGTCCACTTCATCCGTGCATTGGCAAAGTACTGTTTTACTCCCGGGTCGTTCATCAGTTTCGTGATTTCTCGCGCTGCTGACTTGAAGGTTTTCCCATTATCAGACACCATCAACAGTGGAGTGCCGCGACGGGCAGAAAATCTTCTGAGACTCCTCATGAATGCGGAGGCTGTGAGGCTGGGTACGAGATCCAAATGAATAGCTCTGGTAACACAACAAGTGTAGAGGCAGATCCATACTTTCTGCTGAGGGCCAGAATGATTTTTGACATAGAGAGGTCCCGCAAAATCAACTCCAGTATAGGTAAATGGTGAGCATTCCTTTACTCTAAATTCTGGGAGGGGCGGGGGCGGTGGAGCTTGATATGGCCTTCCTTCAAGTTTCCTGCAAATCACACACTTGTACAGTAGCTTTCTAACGAGCTGTCTGCCCTGTACGATCCAAAATCTTGCTCTTAGTTCTGTCAGAGTGGACTTCACACCACCATGCATAACTCGTTTATGGCTGTCTTCGACAATTAAGGATGTGATGTGGTGGTCTTTCTCCAACAAAATGGGGTGCTTGACTGAAGTTGGTAACTCCGCCTTGGCTAAGCGTCCAGTACACCTCATAATGCCCTGATGATCGGTGAAGATGCCAAACTGCTTCTTCCAAATATCAAACTTGGGATTCTTGCTTAAGGACTTCTGTATTTCCTTAATCCAAAGGGTTTCTGCGACTGCAGTATCTTGATCCGTCGACTCGTCTTGGGAAAGGGTGTCCCTTTCCAGTAATAACTTCATGATTCTTACAAACTTTAGAACAAGGACAGTAACTCTTATAAGTCTCTGCAGGTTGCTATAGTCTTCTGCTCTCATGATCTGTGCTATACCGCAGGGTTCAACTGCTGCAAGCATTACGGACGAGGTTTCCTTTTGGCACTTTGCTCTTTCCTCAGCTCTGATTTCTGCAAAATATTCTTCAGGTATATGTGTGCTGTCGAACACGCTCTCACTGTTTTCGTTAAAATTGGTTAACCACTTGGGGCCCTTCATCCACAAGGTACACTTTGAGAGTTCTGCAGGATTCAATCCTCTCGAGGGAATATCGGCTGGGTTATCCTTTCCGTTACAGTGTCGCCAACTACTCGCTGTTACAAGGCTCCTGATCTCATTGACACGATTTTGGACAAATTGCTTCCACTCCTTTTCTTCGCCTTTGATCCAAAATAATGTTACTTTGGAATCAGTCCAGCAATTTATATCTGTAATTGCCAATTCCAATTGCAAGGCCTCCTTAACATGCTCAATCAGCCTAGCTAATACTAGAGCGGCAAGAAGCTCTAATCTTGGAATGGATAATTCTTTCGCAGGGGCAACTCTGGACTTGGATGCAACAAACTTGACATAGCTTCCTGTGGTGGTAGTCACGTGCAGGTAGATCACTGCTGCATAGGCCTTACTGGATGCATCACCAAATCCATGAAGGCTACAACTGACAACTCTCTCTTGAACTCCTTGGAAGTAGCATCTTGATAGTGAAAGTGCTGTTACACCTTCTAACCCATCCAACAGCTTGCCCCACATCTTCAACAATTCATCATTCAAGGGATCATCCCAACCAATTTTCATTCGGCAAAGTTCTTGGAAGAACAACTTAAACTCTATAACAACTGGTGAAAGAAATCCAAAAGGGTCATAAAACTTCGCGGCAACACTAACAACGTTTCTCTTGGTGGGTTCAAGGTCTCTTGCAAAGTTCGCTATCTCGGTCAAATCAAATATCAATGCATCCTTCATGGGGTTCCAGTGTACTCCAAGGACCTTTGAGTCTGAGCTGTTTTTCTCTTCTATTGTGCCAAGCATGCTCTTGACGTAAGTTTTGTCTTCAGAAACAACATTCCTTTCTGGATAGGCTCGAGGGGGCTGTACACTCTTGGGCTCAGCAGCCTTACTGGATGTACCAGCATCAGATCTAGAGTTTCTGGATTCATTACCTTGAATTCTGTTCATTAGTTCAGGGGAATTTGATACAAACTTCCTTAGGTTGAATCCTCCTTCCGCAAGCCTGAGTTTGGACTTCAGATAAAGTTCATAGCCTTCATTAGTCTCAGGGGCTCCAGAACTTAGGTCATCCACATAAATGGAGCGAAGAAATTTCTCTACGAATTCAGGATCTGCTTCTTTGTACCTTTCAATGTGATGCTTGATTGTGGCGTTTAACAGGAAAGGACTAGACGAGACTCCGAATACAACACGTGTAAACCTTAGAACCACAATCTCTGGAGAGGGGTTGTCAATGTCATCCACCCACAGGAATCTTAACACATCTCTATCTTCCTCCGCCATACCCACCATCAGAAATGCCTTTTCGATATCGCCGGTCAAAGCGACTTGGTTAACACGAAATCTCAAAAGTACATTAAATATGTTCTCAGCAAGGGGTGGTCCTGCGTACAGACAATCGTTCAAGGCTACACCATCGGATTTTGCAGAAGCATCATATACGACTCTAAGCTTGGTTGTTAACTTGTCCCTTCTTATGACTGCATGATGGGGTATGTAGTGGACCTTACCAACTTCTCCTTCGCTAGGCTTTTCTACAACTTCAACTATGCCTCTATGTAGCTGTTCCTTTATGACAGAGTCATATTCTCTAAGGACTTCAGGCTCGTGGCGAAGACGTTCAAGAAGGTTCTCTAGACGTTTCCTGCTCAACTGGTAGTTGTCTGGAAGGAGCGGATGCGGCGTTTTCCAGGGAAGATGGACTTCATACCTCTCATTCGTAAAGGATATCTGCTCTTGGAATTCTTCATACAGTGTCCTTGGTTTAATGCCAAGCGATTCTAGTTCCCAGAATGTCTTTAGAGTTCCATCAAGGGTCTCATTTGTGACATCAACAGGGTTTACTGCACTCTTCAGTACATGTGTTGTGACAAGATTACTTTGCTGCCTATTAACTTGTGTTCCTTCTGGGATTGGACCTGACAAAACCCATCCAAGTTTTGTTTCAATTGCAGTGGGGCCATGCTCTCCTCGTACCACCCTGCCAGACACTAGACTCCAATACTGATCGGACCCAACAAGAATATCAATGTCAATATTGTCTTCACCCGTATGGTAGTCAGCAAGTTTAAGTCCCTTTAAATGAGCATAGGTGAGGCTAGCTTGTACAACAGATTGACTTTGAAGAGGATCACATATTGTGGGGACGACAAAGGCTGACAGTTCTACATCTTGTCCTTGCTCAGTGGCGACACAGAGTCGGACAACATCCACACACTGACTGTTCTCATTTGTCGAACCAAAGGTTTTGATCGATATCCTTTCAGTGTTCTCAGTCAGTAACTTTAGACGCTCTCTTAGCCTTGTGCTCACATAGGTTCGTTGACTTCCACTATCTAGGATAAAACGAGCTTTCACTGTGACTGCTGAATTGCCAGGCTTGTATGTCAATGCTTTGGCTGTTTGAAGCAGGACTGGAGTAGCGGCACTGACATACAGGGCTGTGAGGTTCTGCTTTGAGGTCTTTAGTTGTTTCTGGTTCTGTTCCTGTCTGGGTGCAGCTCTAGGGGTACCTTCATCATTGTTCCCGCGCTGATTCTGAGGCTGTTCTTGACTCGGTGTTCTTGAAAGATTGGTACTATTGTGGGCACTACCTTCATGACTGCCATCTGATGGGTAAATGCTGATATGGTGTCGACCCTTACACTTGAAACATTGATTCTTTGATTTACAATTTCTGCTGAGATGATCTTTCCTGAGGCAAACAAAACATCTTCCTTGCTTAATGAGAAGATCTTTTCGAGCTGCAGAGTTGGTCACTATTTTGCAGGCGTTAGAGGGATGGCTCTGTTTACAATATGTACAAGTGGGTCCTGAATGTCCTGCAAATAAAGCAGATGTAGTTGAACGCGTCTGAGCCTTTGAGAATCCTTGAATTCCACCTGATAACTGACACTCATCATGAGGGACTGCACGCTCTCTGGCTTTTAACTCGTCCTCCAATACATGCATAATATTATCTAGCTGCCAATCTTGATCCTTTATTTCTCTACTAATAATCAATCGTAGCTCTTGAGGCAGCTTGTTCATAATAATTGATGAGAGTAAACTTCCATAGGAGTTTGAAGGGATTCCTAGTGACTTAAGGCTTCTGACATGAGACTCTAAAGTGTCATATAGTTCCCTTAGCTTTCTTATGTCTTGATTAGTCACAGCGCTAACATTAAGAAGAATATCCATGTGGCGATTGATAATTTGTTGCTTGTTTCCAAATCTCTTCTTAAGGATCGCAATTGCTTCTTCATAATTTGATGCAGAGAGAGACAGGCCAGAAATGGCATCAAGAGCTGGTTTCATAAGGAGAGAGTTCAAATAATTGAACTTGTCAATAGGAGCCAATGTAGGATTCTTATGAATAGAGGACTCGAAGGCATCCCAGAAGGTGGGCCATGTACTAACTTCTCCATCAAATTTTCTCAAGTCCAGTTTAGGTAATTTAACTCGAGGGATTGTTTCTTGAGTAGGTAAGCTTAAACTTGGTGTTGGATTAGGAGATTCAACAAGATTACTCGAAGTTTCAACATTTCCAGCAGATACAGGAAGGTTTACCGGAGATTCAACAGAGTCATTTGACGGTAAGAAGTCACTAGTAACAACTTTAGAAGGGCTTACCGGTGTCTCGTCCTTTGGTGCGTCCACGGTCTTCGCGGGGGTCTTCAAAGTTTCTAGAAAATTATCAATTCTAGCAATGGTGAGCTGAATTAATTCATTTACGAGGTCTGCTTCCCGAATTTCGTCTCCGATTTCCTCTTCTTCCACGATTGACAAGATTTCTTCGTCCACAACTTTTAGGGTTTCCAATTTGACGTGCAGGGATTGCCTTTGCTGGTGAAGCTTTGACACGATTAGGGCAAGCGCTTGTTTGTTCCCGTCCAAGTTAACGTCGCTGTACGAGGCATCCAGTTGTTCACTGACGGCGTAAGCAATACGTTTGACGGTTGTTCTGTGCCCTTCACGCGCAGCTTTTTTCCTTGAAATGGCTTTCACTTTGGGTGGCATCACATGTACTTTTAAAATAGTCAACTCGTCGACGAATGAAAAATCCACACCACGTGCTCGTAAACAAGAATTGTCCGGTCCAAGGATTAACACGACAAGAACTATCACCAACAGAATAATCCGGTTCGGAGTGACCATGTAAGAGAACGTAACGCTTTACAGGGCGTTAGTCGCTGGTTTCGAAGAATTCAAAGGATCTTAAGGTTCCACATCGATAAATATCAACCACACAGAGAGAGATTTATTTCAGAATAAATAAAACGAAAACGCTTAAGTCACATGATTGCAAACGTCAAGTTCCACGTGACCCGATGTCACGCTGTAACGCTATACAAGTCAGTAACAAATACCACCAACTACCAGTAACTACTAGTAACTACCGATAACTACTAGGAACTACTAGTAACTACCAGCAACTACTAGTAACTACCAGTAAGTACTAGTAAATACCGACAACAACTAGCAACTACTAGTAACTACCAGTAACTACTAGTAACTACTAGTAACTACCGATAACTACTAGTAACTACCAGTAACTACTAATAGTTACCAGTAACTACTAGTAACTCCCGATAACTACTAGGAACTACCAGTAACTACCAGCAACTACTAGCAACTACTAGTAACTACTAATAACTACTAGTAACTACCGATAACTACTAGTAACTACCAGTAACTACTAATAACTACCACTAACTACCAGTAACTACTAGTAATTACCAATAAATACCACCAACTACCAGTAACTACTAGTAACTACCGATAACTACTAGTAACTACCGGGAACTACTAATAACTACCAGTAACTACTAGTAGCTACCAGCAACTACTAGCAACTACTAGTAAATACCAATAACTACCGATAATTAATAGTAACTACTAGTAACTACCAGCAACTACAAGTAACTACCAGCAACTACTAGTAAATACCAATAACTACCATCAACTACTACTGAATACCAGTAACTACTAATAACTACCATTAAATACTAGTAACTATACCAGTAACTACTAATAACTACCACTAACTACTAGTAAATACCAGTAACTACTAGTAACTACCGACAACTACTAGTAACTACCAGTAACTACTAGTAACTACCGATAACAACTAGTAACTATCAGTAACTACTAGTAACTTCCGACAACTACTAGTAACTACCAGTAACTACTAATAGTTACCACTAACTACTAGTAACTACCAATAACTACTAGGAACTACTAGTAACTACCAGCAACTACTAGTAACTACTAGTAACTACCGATAACTACTAGGAACTACTAGTAACTACCAGCAACTACTAGTAACTACCAGTAACTACTAGTAAATACCGACAACAACTAGCAACTACTAGTAACTACTAGTAACTACCAGTAACTACTAACAGTTACCAGTAACTACTAGTAACTACCAATAAATACCACCAACTACCAGTAACTACTAGTAACTACCGATAACTTCCAGTAACTACTAGTAACTACCAGCAACTACTAGTAACTACCAGCAACTACTAGTAACTACCAATAACTACCAGTAACTACTAATAACTACCAGTAACTACTAATAACTACCATTAAATACTAGTAAGTACCAGTAACTACTAATAACTACCACTAACTACTAGTAACTACTAGTAAATACAAGTAACTACTAGCAACTACCACTAGCTATTAGGGAGAAGACACAATACTACATACTACACAGAGTGTATATTACCGGTGCACTTGTGGCTTTCCACCATGAAGTATATACCATCAGTACACACGAAGTTTTTCGGTCGTGATTGATTAACACATTCTATCATTTATTAGTGAATAATAATGAGGGGGTGGGGATTATTAACTTTCTTCCCCTGAAGAGGGTGGGTTTATTAGGGAGGGGGTGCTTATTTGTGGATTTAGGGTATGATATGCCTTTCTGATCTCGTTTGAAAGTGAGAATTCTTTTGTATTTTGCACATGCTAACTAGGTCAGAAAGGCTAATTATCTTACATAATATAAAAGAATATACTAATACTAACCAAAGGTTACGGAGTGCGGGCGACAACGATGGAAGGTCAAAACGATTTTTGCTCCAGCGCTGTGCTTTTCGTAAGTTTCACGTGACAGATGCTCAAAACACGCGTGAGCAGATTACGAGTGAGAGAAGGTCGAAATGTGCATGATCAAAGTGTGTTCTGTGCATTCCGTTCATTCTTAGTGGGAGTCCAAACGAATGCGGGCTACATACATGAGACGCATGCGTAATAACAACCTGGAGATTAGGATTGCGGGCTCCTCTTGTCGCCCGTAATTAATAGGCCGCCATTCTGAAAGAGGTCTATGATCTTTCACTCTTTTGAAGCTTTCCAATGATCCTTCCAGCGAGAATCCCAGAGGAGATGGGTACAAGGCAGGCTTTACTTTTATAACCGTGTCTACCCGCCCCCCCCCCCCAATCCCCCCGAGAGTTCAGCTAAAAGAGCGAGTGAGATGGTAACTGTCCTATAGGTGCCCTTATAGGTTACCAAGACAGTGTTTTTGTTTCTCCCCACGTGGTGTTTTAGAAATGAGGATAGAAGGCTTAAATGTAAGAAACGACCCTCAACGTAATAAAGGGTAATAACTTTTTGCCAACTCTGTAATAATACCAGGCCTTAAATGTTTTGACGCCATGCTAACGTCATCAATGACTTACGTAAGACGTCAGTAAAGGGGCTGTGTCATGGCTGTTTGCTTCATCGTGTTAATGTTGCCAATTCAGGTATTTACTCGAATAAGCGCCGCCTCCTATTAAGCACCGCCCTCAAATACTCACTGCATTCTTGACAAAGCGTCTATTAGAAAACTGTTCCCTGCATAACTCGTTTGATGCCAGAACAGTATGAAATTGGCGTCTACAATTCATCCTATGACTGCAGCGCTGGAAACATCGATACGCTGTCACCTAAAGGGTTTTTAAAAGCTTCAAAACGAAAGGTTTGTTACAGCGCCCAATTGACAATGAAGTGTACGCATCAGCGAGGTTGACTATTTATGAGAATCTGTCGATTGGGCAAGAAACAAGACTAGAACCTCCGTTGTCCGCATTCAATAGTCAAGGCAGGTCAAGCGTACCCCGGCCCCTAAGATTCTATTAATGAATTGATTATTTGAAAAATGAATCCGTTAGTCGTTCCCATAAATGGAGTCAAATTGACATCGGCATTCCTGCATGCGTAATGAGCAGTGAATATTTTACCAGAACGTCTGTATATTTGGGCTGATTGAAAATCTTTGAATGGCTGAATGGATAACATTACTTCTAAGACATTTACATCAATTCAGGGAAACTGAGTTGGTAAAAATTCCATAGCTTATTCGAGTAAATATGATTATTGGCAACATTATCATAATGATACAGCCCTTTTAACGACGTGTTACTTACGTCATTGATGACGTTAGCATGACGTCAAAACATCTAAGGCCTAATGTGATCACTCTTAAGAGTATCAGACATTTAGGGCAAAAAGTTATTACATTTAGGACTTCATTACTTCGGCGGAGCGCGAAGTAAAGGATTCGCAACGCCCAGGAATGTATCAGAGTTGATATTTTTGGGAAAAGATTGGGCACGTTAAGTCTGTAGGTTTTCGGTTTTATTCGTTTACGAAGTGAGAGCCGAATTATTTCGAGATATCTCGAGATCACTTCGATTTCTTTGATTTATTCTTTAACTTATTGGAGAAAGAAAGAATTATTATTTGGGCGTGGCCCAAATAGAGTAATGGCGACGGCTTGTTTTGACGCAAATGTGCAATAGGCACGCAATACGTGCTAACGTAAATAAGGCAAGTAAACAAGCGAGGCGAGGCCAATGTCTGCCATGCGAACGTCTTTTACAAGGTAAGAGGCATGTGGGAAAGAAAGCTCTGCTAGCACGGCACTTTTACGATCTCAAAAGTGAATCTGAATCTTCAGTATTTTTGCCTCATCGAAATTTGGAAGTATGAAGTCCAGGGATGAAATCTATCAAAAATATTTGGAATATTAACGTCGGGTTTTGGTCACAATAAGATCACAAGCAAAGAACCTTGAAACACGGAAACTCACAAAACGGATCGAAATCCACCAATCACAAATCACAAGCAATGACCTTTTGAACCCGTTGAAGAAAACTTTCTTTTCCTAAGAGGTCTGCTAAGATGATTGGCGTCTGACATTCGAAATACTGTACCTTCAAAACGGCATAACTTTTACTTGTTGTGCCAATTATCTTTCAAAACCTTCGATCGATTCTAGCTCAAAAACTCTCAAAGCGGCGGTTTAAATGTTAAAGCCCGTGGCCGGTTGAAATCGTGTCTTGTTTGTTTTCAAACGATTTAGGATGGATGGATCGAATCGACTTTGGATCGATTATTATTTTATCAGCTTGTGGTACGAACGAAACGTTTTTCTTCTCGATAAAGTTTACTCAACAAATTTAGAAAGATTTACTTGACTTTTCATATGTGGAACGAACTGACTATTTTATGGAACGATCTGACCATGGAACGAAATGACCGGTTACCCTCGCGTCATGCACCTAGCAGACTACAGATGAACAAATTAAAATCTTTGTTACAGAAAACACGGAAAGTCACACTTTTGTACGGAAGAGTATGCGGAAAAATACACCATTGTCTGAAATTCATTGTTTTTTGTCGTTAAAAATAGAAAAGGTTTACACTTAAACAGGTACAGAAGTAACTGTAACAGTGTGAGGTTTTTACTTGAGGGGCGACTCCAGAACTAGTTCATAAACGAGGGAAGGTGTATCTGTCGACTAAGCATCAAAGCACAGACGATTTAGGTGGAATGAGATATCCAAATAGGCTTTTAAGTAACAATTTGCCCCTCTGTACATGCAATTATCCATTTTACAGTTTGAATCACCGGGTTGATTTTGGCCAATTTAAGCTTTGTACTGATATAGAGAAGAATCCAGGACCTTTAGTTTATGTAGATGCTACAAAAACAATTCATGCTCCATACTGTCAAGGAAATGTTACAGTATTTAGCGAAAATGCTGGACAACAATGTTTCGCAATGAGTCTGTGCGCTTTAATTTACAGTAAGATAACAAAGATTACTTCAGTTGATGATATGACTCAAATAATGGTTGTTGGTATTCAGTTATATTCTAGTCTGTCACTGCTTGCAAAACAACTATGTTAATGTTAACAGAATTGCCAGGAATGGTTACAGTGTTTGAGCAATTTTTCCAACTTGAATACAGTAACAGTTATACTTGTAACATCCATCACTACTGTATATGCCACTCACAGGGTACTGCATTTGAAACACTCTTGGCACTGAACTACAACTCATTCATTTTAACGGTGCAATTATTGGTGTTGGTATCTACAGCGTTGAGGCTGGGGGATATAATGTATTTGATGCTCATGCTAGAGATATGTATCACAACAGTCATAGTGAAGGGACGTGTATTTTTGGAAATACCATCCATGCATAAATTAGTACAATATTTTCAGACTCTACATAGGAATGAGGATATATATGAACTTAAAGGTGTACATATTTCCACCTTTGAACCTCATTTTTTCTGAAGCAATGTTGAACATTGTAGTATATCAAATGTTAATAGTTACCAATGTTCTTGTAAACAGTGCTGCCCTATAGCAGTTTATGCAATGTGTTACTCTCTTATTAATTCTTGTGGATACTGGACTTAAAGAACTTTATTTGCCCTTGTTAGTAACCGGAATACACTGTACAATGCGATAGGTGTGAAAACACGTCTGTCAGTATCAGTGGAAGTGAGATAAACCTTACTCTCCAGGGCTGTAACCACTTATGTCCTATGTTGCAATTTGGCTCCAAGCATGTCTGCATTGAAGATGAGCATATTTTCAAACATTGTCATGAAATGACACTATTTTTGTTGTGGATTGGCAAACAAGTGGAGTAAAGGATTTATCTTCTCTGGTAAGATGTGATGACAGTTCTTCAGCTGCAATAAGGCATGTTCAAAGTATCATACCCGTAGTACGACTACGCCCAAATATACGCTCCCACAGCGTCTTGTTTCAGAATATCCTGACAAATCCCATAATTGATACTCTTCAGCCTCGTCCCCAGGGTCTTCTCGCTTTCCAATATGGCGGCGGCAGGAGAGAAGACCCTGGCACACAGCGAACTAAAACGATCGCTGATTGGTGCATTCCACTGGGCGTTCATACGTGCGCTCTCATTGGTTTATTCCTTCCAAAACAAAGATGGTTTGAGAAATATATTACCCAAAATTTGGGAGGCACCCTTTGAGGGCTTCGTAGGGGCTGAGAAGTGCTTTCTTCAGTGTTTGAGACCTAAAAGGTGGACAGAATTCAGGTCTGATTGTTCGGAAAACTGTGACTGTACCGTTGGAAGGCAAAGATTCGAATATAGTGATATCTGAAATGGTAATCGCTGTGAATATTATAACGCGTAGAGGTATATCTGTTGCTCGAGCTATTTGGTTTCTGTGTTCTAAATTACTAAAGATTTGTTTCTTTAATTCCCGATTTGTCAAAGAATACTTGCAAGGCTTCAGCTTATCAATAAATTTAGCTGCCCGTTTGCAAAGGTTTAGTATTGTTCTGCCTTTTGTTTTCTTTGAACAAAAGGTGTATGCATAATATTATTAATGTATGGGGTTATACGGTAAAACCTTGCATAATCTGCGCTTTGCCTCAGCAGTTTTTTGTCTAGTGAAACATTTTTTTTCATTTGATCGTAACATGCATAGGCCTAACCTAGCCTTCTTTTAAGTTTTTCCACTGTGATTTTGAAGGGGGATGAGGAGCGAGAGAGGCAGATATCGAAACAAAACTAAAAATTGAAGCCAAACATAGTGTCGCTATCCTTTGATATTTGTAATCCTGACTTTTCGTTTAATCAGTTTTTAGTGTCACAATAATGATAATTTATTTTTATTTGCTCATTTCATCTAAATTAGCTTAGCCTTCTGTGGATAAGACTGGCGCATCTTCTTTAGAATCTGCTGTTCACAGTATAAATTGGGGCCATGCAGTGGCTGGTATTGAAGTTTGTTCTGTTTGCCACGCCTTGCTTAAGTTTCCCTTTAAATTAGAGGACGCCAAAAGAAGTTAGGCTTGCGCGCCCAGTTCAGCCTCAGTAGCTGCTTTCTGTTAGTTCTGTCAGGCGATTGTTGCAGATTTTGCCTCTAAATCACGATGTTTTCCATCTGAAATGTAATAGTTTTATGTCGATTTATGTTTCCGTGCAAGTGCAAAGTAGTCTATTTTGAATTCTGAGGCCTTGTCCCGTAGCTGAGACCTAGTGTTTTATTAAGTTCTCGCCTCAGTCCTCCTCTCCGTTTCCATTAGTTCGTAGAATTGTCCAAGCTCAATCTTAGGACTACGGTATATTATACTTTCATTCTAGTGCAAGTGTTTCTTTATTCACGTTATTTAGGAGAGGAGTTTAAGAGGCATATTAAGCCATTAGCTAGTGATGTGTCTAAGTAAGTATGGCTCCCACAAGTGAGTGCGAGTCTTACGCGGCATCCAATACAACTTGTAGGAGAATAGCTGGTGGTTTGTCAGATATCCACGCCGGTTGGAGGTGCGAGTCCACTAAGCCGACATAGGCATTTTCGGCGTGGTCTTAACGAGCTCTCCGTTTCTAGGTCACTTTCAGTCCAGGTGTATTTCATTGAGATATAGATATATTTCAGTATATTTTCCAGAATTTGCGTGTAATTGTTAGGGCTTAGCCTTATCTAGGTCACTTTCAGTCCAGGTGTATACAAGTTTTAGTATTTTTTCCAGTATACACGTGTAATGGTTTTATTAGAAGTTCTGCTTTTGTCTATTGCAGTTCTGAGTAATTTGTTTAGAGTCCTGGCGGGGGACAAAAGTTGCGCCTGGCCCGCAACAGATTTCCTGTGCTTTTTTCCCTACGAGGTTTTTTGGGACAGGTTTTTTTCTGGCGACCCTGGCACACTTACATGTAGCTTAAAGGTTATGTAGCTTTTAGTTTTATTTCATTTGCTGTAGTGTTTAATTTTTTGGGAATAATTAAAGTGGGTTATGGCGTTGCACCCAGGCCATATCCAAAATTCTCCATGATTTGTTGCCCATGTTGTTTCTTGTTTTTCTATTAACTTCTAGAAAGTGCAGAATCATTTTTTCAATACACAGGGCCATATCGTAATGAAGGAGTTTAACATAAAAGCAGCCTGCATAAAAGAGACAAGATAACAAACGAACGGTGAATTTGGAGAAATGCAGTCGCTGTTCGTATCATAGGCGGCCCAGACGTAGTTTGTGTCGATATATTAAGATTTGTTTTATCTCTATTGGAGGCTTACGAGCAATGGCTTCAACGTTGATGGACTAGGGCGTATTTAGGACGCTGATGAAATATTCCACCCATCTATCCAGGATGGCGTTCTTCTCAGTGAGTAGCGTTGTTCCCTCTCAACTAACCAGTGGTGATGTTTCGGAGGACTGAGGCTCATAAATGTTCTTCAGGCATTATAGAAGCGTTCAGTTTTGTTATTGCCAGCATATGCCTTTTTATTGAAACAGGCGTCACGGCGCCTTGAGGCTGAATGTACATATTGAGTTTTCAGATGATGTCCGGCAGTCTGCTCTGCACATCCCCCTTATCACTCTAACGTCCTGCCTGTCTCTTCTCTAGACGGGAACATAATCGATCGTATGCCAAAGGTTGCTGCGTGGGTGCATCCAGTACGTCTTGGTATGGGTGGGTAGCCGATACACTGCAGTGTGAGATGCACAAGTCTCCAAAAGTAAGTCCTCGGCGAGAGAGCCGAAAAGCCATGAGGCGATCGTTGCTTCCTTGGGGAATGTTGGTAAACTTACTGATCCGATATGTTTTGACAGCAGATCCCACTCCTGCCTCACGATGTTCTTCACTGTAGCAATCGCTCGAGAAAAAGCCAGGCTTCGATCAGCTGACTTTTATTTGCTAATCTGTTTCATTGCTCTTCGATATGAATGTTGTATGTGCCCAGTTCTCTGGCAACTAGAGCTGTCCGACTCAGGTCTGTAAGCTTTGGTGCTGTCCATAAGCGTATGCACATTCCATGTGCCGATGGTTCGCGATGTGAACTTTGTTTTCATCTTGATCTTTCGACCGCATAGATAGGATCCCCTCCTGCCGCGGTAAGCTGAGGCAGCCTTTGCTGGGAGCACCTTTTCTAGCCCCTTCCTCAGGCAATGGAGGAACGCAGAATTCCTAAAGGGGAATGCTCAGACATTCAGGGGATATGCCTAACTCCACGGCTCCTTCAGTCCAGTAGCGAACGAACCTAGTACGGTTGCAGTGAATCCGCACCTGCTCACTCCTAGCCAGTGCAAGTTTTGTTAATACAGGCGTGCAATGGTCGGAACGTCACTGTTTATCTCTTTGATATTAAGGTATGTCCTTTAAACACTGTTGCAGTAATCTAATCGAAAGCAAAAATTTTAAGCCCATCATATGAGCGATATTTTCCTGTACATCCTATTGATCTTATTGCGGGAGTATCATTTTTACAAACTTCATTGATGTGAACACTAAACGACAAATTATTATCCATTATGACACCTACGTTTCTAGCTTTCTTTTTAATGTCAATTCCTGTAAATGTACTGGTTGCTTCGTAAACCGCGATGTAAAATGATGGCGTAGCTAGGCCTGTCCCGATTGTCCTCGGCACCTTTTGCGTAGCTTTTAGCGTTTGGAGTAACCAAGAGCAACCTCCAAAAGGTTGAGTTTGATCGTCCGGGTGAACGTAGTCCTGAATAGGACTGTTGTTGTTGACAGTAACTGACATTTCGACAACCTGTGCGGTAGTCATCTTCAGAGTCCAAGTCAGTTGTATCACGTCAGTTGATGGTATTATACTCTGGTTATTGATCTGATTGGTCAATTATGTCGCGATGTTATTGGTCGTCTGTCAGTTAAGCCGTGATGTTATTGGCTATGAAGACTCGTAATCAGTGATTGGTGCGTTCGATCCGTCTATTGTCACAGTTAAAAAGTCGTCTATTGTTAGTCAAATTGTCAGTTCTCCAGTTGTTCTCTCGTAGTTAGTTTTGCTTGATCTCGTCGATAAGTCGTTTGTACGGCGCTGGTAACTGTTGACTACGATTCAGTGGCGTTTGTTCTAAGTTAGTAAACCAGCTTTCTAGAGTAAGACGTTGATAGTAGTCTGTAGAATACGTTATACATGTCGCAGAGTCCCAGTCAATTTGATGTTTCGTCTTTAAATGGTGCTCAGCAATGTGATTGTTGAAGTCACCATTCCCGGTCGCTCGTTTGTGTTCGGTCAGTCGCGTGCTTAGGTTTCTGCCGGTTTCACCAATGTAGGAAGCCTGGCAGTCGCAGCATTTGATCTTGTATACTGCTCCCTGTCTGTCCTCCGGTTTGTCTTTGTCCTTGACATTAGTAAGCAGTCGTAAGAGTAACCTAGAGCAATTTTTTAGCAAAATATTGGTTTAGAGCACATATCAAACCCGAAAAAGTCAACGATTTCATAGAAAACTTCAAGGATAGTCCTCTCTGCTAAATGTTTAGCAACCTCACTTGTCCACGTTTCGCAGGCCTAAAAGGGCAATTATTACCGTATGAACAATTAATTAGTATCCTTAACTGTTCTCCCATATCAGCGAGCGATACTCTAAATCTAAGTCTTCAAGTAATTTTTCTTGACCTATGTTATCAATCATTTTGAAGAACGAAAAATTAAGCTTCAAATTGCCTTTCTTTAAAAACAAAGATCCACCAACTTTAGAAGCAACTTTTGAGATTTAAAACGCAACTTTTTGCCGTTTCCAGCATTTTACGAGCATAATCGAGACAGGTCTAGGCGTAGCCGGTTTAGATGCCGACCACTCATCCATGCGTCAGGTTGAACTATTATAATGTTACAGTGATACCTAGCCCTGAACGTACGTTATGTCACGCCCACTTCGCTTGGCAATACCACACAACAGTTTGACCTCCAGCCATTAATCACTGGGTCTGGACTGGTAGATGTTTTCAGTTTTGGGACCATAGTGGCTTATGGTCCCATAACCATCCAAGCCATTTCATTAAAACATGCATTTTGCGGTAGGTTTACATGGTAAAAATATACGATCCATTCCAACATTTTATTGGGTCCAGACC
>OZ037994.1:10889438-10949438 GCA_964035705.1 Porites rus
ATAAACAATTTTATAGAATTACGTTAAGTCTTAAGGCCGGTGCCCACTACCGTGCACTACTACGGTGCCCACTACTGTGCACATTTTCTGCGCATTCTAAGGCAGTCGCGCGCGACGCAAAAGAAATGCGCAACACGCAGGACACTCGTACTGGTTTTGTCTCCTGTAAGTCTGGGAGGTTCTAGTTATTTCTTGTGGAAAAGATGCGTCGTTTTTCATCAGACGAAAAATAATTGCTATTTACCTTGTCAGTTCTTTGAAAACCGAAGAAGCATGCACATGTTGCTATTTGTGCCGTATGATCGATCTGACCGAACATTTTATAGTCAAACAAAAGTCAGTTCTAAAATATCAAAAGTTATTGCTTTAAGATGTTACTCTTGGAACTTGGGTATTAAAAAATCCCTTAATAGACAAGGATCAGTAAATCAGAAGGAAAATAGCTCTAAGTCCTTCGCTTAATCGAGAAACTGCAAGCTTACCTTTCACTCGCGTCCTTCGCCTTTTATCGGCTAATCGGCTATAAGCACTTTCCTGAATATTTCTTTTTTTTTGTAAGATTTTATGTAATTATTCACCAGAGGATAGATTTAAAGCGTTCGAGTACATACAGATGTCCCTTTTATTGAGAGTCCGAGGCTTTTATTTGTTGAACAAACAAGAAAAAAACTATTACAAGATTGCTCGGATTGCTGGGATCGCAGCTTCACAAATAGTTGCGGACCGCAAAGGAAACGCTTTTATCGGGGAAAAAATCGTAAAAAAATTGTTATGCTTTTTACTATTATCATTCTTCAAACGATTGAAGGAGTACCTGTCAAAGAGTCCATGTCGACTATTCTCCACTACAGTACAGTAGTTTGTTTACAGCACCACCCTTGGATCTTGAGCTCGCCATACTACTCTATGTGCGCTGCAAGTAATCTCTTATACCTTGGAGATTGCTCTTCTCCTAAAATTTTTGTTAAATTTTTGAGACGGAGAAGCTCCAATTGAATGAAACAGTATAATTTGTTTTCCTCAGAGTCCATGAAATGTCCTGCTTCACTTTCTGTCTTTGCTTTCCTCCGAGGGTTGTTGTTCTCTCTGACTGTTAGCCATTGTGGATATCCCAGAGTACTCCGCGTTGAGTGAAGCAGTAGTGAAACTGACCGGGGAGGGGATGGGAAAAATTGTAAATAACCCCCAAAGTGATTAAGTTAAGGTTGAAACCAACCAATTTAACTTCTAAAAACGCGTGGTAACCCCTACTTTTTACCTTACCAAATGAATTGTAATAAGCCTACTCAGCAAACGATCAATTTTTGGTTCGGAGAAAATATCGTTTACACTATTTTTAAGGCAAACGCGTGGAGAGGGATAACTGCTGATAACTTCCCAATTGTGCTGATATTTCAAAAAAAGACGTATAAAGAGCAGTTGTTAGGTTATCATTTGTTGCTTATTTTGAAACCTTGTTACATTGAGTATGAATTGAGGGTTGTCATTTGTCGTTCGCGCTCAATTTTGGCACGGTAGCACGAAAGAATTTGCCATCCTGGTAAATCGAATTTTTCCCACGTTACTGGCGGCTTGATCACGGCCACAATACCCGTGCACGTGGGTAAAACTTTCACACTGACAAAAAGGAAGAACATTTCCAGGTTTACTTCGATCGATTCTTCATCCTGATGGAGTTCAATAGTTCCGTTGAGTTTTGGGGGGCCATACGATTAGCGCTGATCGTATGGCCCCCAAAATATAACAACCCGCAATAACATTTCTTATAACGTCCGTTTACAGCATAGTTAAGTTATTATTCAGACTTCTATGGGAAGTTTTACTTATGCAGAAAACGTGTTATGTATGCTGTTCTTTGTCAGTTGTATTATTCATTCCCTGAAGAAGTCTCAGTAGGAGACGAAACGTGTCGGAGATAAACGAAAAAGCGTACAACTACAATAAGTCTTCCTTAGTGCTGCTAACTAGTCTTCGTTAAAAAATTAAAAAAAAAATTGTTGTTGTTTATTTTATCTTTTTGTTAAATTTGGTGATTTATTTTTTCCCGCGACACTTACCCGCACCTGCAACCTTTACCCGCACCCGCACCCGCGTCCTCTACCCGCGAGTCGCGACCCGCGACATTTAGACATACTCCACGTTTGTACCGGGCGAGGAGTTTGACTGAATTAACTGAAAAACTGGAGACTTGAGGTTGAGATCGTGAAGGGTTAGTGTAAGTGCGAGACCGACACGACCCTGATATTACTAGAAATACGTTTTCTCAAAAATCTCGCGAAAATAACAGGGTCAGCAGTGAGAATAAAAAGTAAAAAGCCAAAGGGTAAAAAAACGATGAAAGAAAAAAAAAACTGGAAGTAGCCAAGCCGGGATTCGGACCTGCACGCCAACTTCCTCCAGCGAAAAAAGTGCGATCTCTGACAACTGGGCCATGCGATCACTACGCCTATTGCTTTTTAAAATTAATAGTCTTGAAGTATCTTTCTCCGCCATTCACACTGTTTGAACCTTATGGAGCTGTATTTATCATGAATTCAAAGATACATTTGAGGGAAAATAGCTCAAACGAGTATTTCAAAACCATTTCGCATTATTTCCGTGTTTATTCACTCTCGGGCTTTATATAGGCCGCTCGATTAACGCACTGGTCTTCGTCTTCGCTGCTTTCATTAAAGTTCAGGTCACCGTTATTTCGGTGTTAAACCTTCCACGGCAAGGATTTCCAGCCACTTGTCTAATCGGGCACTGTTGTGTTTGCAGCCCGCTGTTATTTGCCTCAGAAATACTTTGCGATTCGCCAACGTACAATAAACAAAGGATGAATAAAATGAGCCCAAGTCGCTGGACGTGTTGCCTGGAAACCCAAAATGCACGATGACGTCATGTTGAATGGCGTCTTTAGGATTTGTTTATGGCTTGTTGCTAGGCAACTACGGATACCAAAGCGACGAAAGGATTTATGACCAAAGCGAAATCGCAGTTCGCTTGTGATCCTCGCGTGATCCGCGCGCTAAGCGCGCGACAAAATTATAAACTCGCTCCGCGAGAATTAAATTCTGGCCTCTATTTGGTAATCTGACGCAAGAGAAATTGATTTATCCATATAGTATTAGTATTCAGTATTTAGAATTTAGTATTTGTCAGCTATAACTTGTAGATAAGCATTGACCTTTCCATAAGATCTTTGAGTTCTTCCTTTATTTTAGACTAGAACAATACCGATCCACTTGTCGGTAATTAAAAGATAGTTCTTCAATGCGGCATTTAATGTATTGATGTCCTGTTGTCAATCGTCCCTTGAAAAGACCCCGTTACAATATTTCATGGATGGTAACAAACTTAAGTATAGTTTAGTCGAGTATGTTTTTGCTAACCATTTCTGTTTCTAGAAAGTGGAGAAACTTAAGTAATGTGTCAGCTGGTCTTGTATCTGCATGGACTTGTAACAGCGAGCACTTATGCAAAACGAGCTCATTTGGTGAAATCACGTAATCACTCGTACACTGACGAGTTAGAAAGAACCTTATTACGCACCAAATCCGCAATAATCTTAATAATCTTAAGTCCTTTGTTATACATAACTTTAAGGGGCACAATATTAGTTTATCTAGATGTGCCCCTCTCCTCTCCTTCCAATATACAATGTAATTCAATTTAAGTGTTGTAATTTCTATTTTACGCATTTATTTCCTTTGTAAATCTTTATCTGTATCAGCTAGGAATTGGAGGATTAAAAAAAAAAAAAAAAAAAACTACTGGGTACAACGCGTGTCAGTTCAGATTTGTGGAAAGGCGACTCATTTCACAACAGTATTACTAAAATAAGCGAGCCCTCCGCTTAAACCGATTTTAAGCTGAAACTCTTGATTAACATTGTTTTCCTTTAATTTAATTGACAAAAACCGAGAGCCACTCTTATGCCTAAAGATTCCACTACCCTTAATCCTCAATTCAGCGATTACATAATGACACGCTTGTTAAACGACTTTCGTAAACCCGTAACCACACTGCTTTTTGTTCTCGTCCATATTTTAAAAGAAATCTGAAACCAAATATTACACCGCCATGAACGTTGCTATATACCATGCGCCTTGAACACTATGGGCGAACTGCAGTTTCGCCATGATAAAGACTTAAAAGGCATGAACACTTGTACTCTTTCATACTAAGCTTTGGCTAAACAGGTTTTGCCATGGCACGTTGGAAGTAGGTCACGATATTTTCAATAGTTATGCTTAGTCAGGGTTTTGTCACAAACTAGCAGTCTTTCATTAAAAAAAAAAACCTGGGAAAAATAAATAGAAAATACGTAAATTGAAAAAGGCCATGACATAACAGGAAACTATTCGAATCCAATCGTTGTAAATCACAATTTCATACAAATTGTGCTAAACTTTACAAAAAGTCGGGACACTGTCTCCGCATTTTTGGCATCCGTTCCCCGGTAGATTCGGGTCGGCTCCTTTATTGCTTCCGTGTCCTTGAGATATCGATTCGGTCAAAATTTATTTGAAGCCAGGGCAAGTGCCAAATTATTTAAAATGCGGTCCTAGCCCCATGAACCCGAGAATGACTATGATGATAATACGGAGAAAGAAAACAAAAGAACGCAAAATTTTGATCTTGCCGGGAAGTGCAGGGAATCCAACGGGCATGAAGGACCTGAGGGCTATTGAATTGACCCCCGTCCCTTTAGGAGTTAGGAAGGGCACAAAACTGCAATCAAGGACACTCAACTTGGGTCACACTGCTCAGACACCTTTCTTTGCCTCTTCCTATGTTGTTTTGTAATGGTTTTTCGGTGGACTTGTCCAAGTTCCAGGCCAACATTGAGAGGAAAGGGAAAAGGAGGCGGAGCACAACATGTCAACGTAATTTCTTTAATGTTCTAATGTCATGTGGATTGTCTCTGTTTGCTAATGTCACGCAATTCGGTCTTGGACGATGAACCACACGGTTAACCATTTCTTTATATCGTAGATATTGCAATAAACATGTAGTCTATCAGATGTTTATTTTATTAGAACCCAAAACTCGTATAGTCTTTTCGGATCCGTAGTAAAGAAACGCTTCGGATCATCCAAAGTATCCAGTTTTGGACATGATCCAAAGAATCCACCTCCGTTGTGGATCATTCAGGGTCCCA
Organism: Porites rus; assembly: GCA_964035705.1. Lineage (NCBI taxonomy): Eukaryota > Metazoa > Cnidaria > Anthozoa > Scleractinia > Poritidae > Porites > Porites rus. The sequence continues at coordinate 10,894,585 of OZ037994.1, forward strand.
AAGGGGTTTAGGGCTCCGCTCAAAATAGCGGGGCTCCAGGGCTCCAGGGCTCCCGAGAAATTGATCAAGGGCTCCAAGCTCCGCTATGCTATTTTGCCTTAATCCAAAAGCAAATCCTAGAATTGAGAAAATACAGCAATTTCTACTTTTTTTCAGTTATAAGTTTTTCTCTACTCTACTCGTGTTTCACAGTTATCTGGGGTTATTTATCAATCATGATCAATGCATACGTTTAACATTTAACACAGTGAATGACGTGTCAAGATTCGAAGGTTAAAACGTAGCAAGACTACGATTTCTTTCATACCACGATGTGACAGACCCAAAAGTTTGAAAAGTCTTTTTGGCATTTTCGTCAGTAGTTTCACGTGCAAAAAAAAAAATCATCATGTCGATTGCAGAGGAAGAGAGAAACGGTGGATCCGCTATGTGGATTTTTCCAGTGTCCAGGTACGACAAAAGCTTAAAAACCTGAATCAAGCAGTATGTATCTCACAATCTCAGTAATTTCGAGTTTAAACCTTTATAAATGATGCAGTTAAATAGTAGTAAGTGTGGATTACAGCGCACGCCCAGAATATCATCATTACAATGAAAAGAATGAATGTCAGTTATCCTCAGTCTAGTTTACTGGTTTTTTACTATCTTCGTTCCGATTTCCCGCAAACAACAAACAAAGCACGTTATGACGCTATCTGTGTGCAAGAATGTCCGAATTTTAATATTTGGGGCTACGGGCTCCGCAGCAAACGTTTTGAGAGCTCCAGGCTCTACAGTAAAATAATATTAGGGCTCCAAGCAACGAAGCGATGGGTCTCCGGGCTCCACGGAAAAAATTTTAGGGCTCCCGGGCTCCGGCAACCCCCCCCCCCCCCCCCGCTTCCTTTGGAACCCTGATCATTTGGATCAATAATCCGTTTCTAGATTTGAGTAAATAAACGAAATATCCGTTTTCGGATTAAAAATCCGCATTTCGATTTTAGTAAAGAAACGCACCCTTAAGGTTGGTTTTTAGGGTCGCGTAATTTTTACGTGTAACTGACGCTCGTAAGCGTAAAAGTTGAACCTCGCTCAACTTCTCATTTAAGTTCAGCACTTTTTATCTTGCTTATATTTTATTTACGTGATTACAATTTACGTGCGGTACGTGCGTAGCCAAAAAAACCTTTACCCTCAAAAACTTGAGAGCCAGTAGGCCAGTCTCGACGGGCCTCCAATAGGGGTTTTAAAAGGGATCGAGATGAAAAACATTTAGTTAGTGCTGTTTGCCCATCTCTGATAACCACTTTGGTTTATCCAGCTCGTCGTTACAGTAGTGGAAATGGCTATCTCGTTTTTGTGGGCTCTGTATTTAACAGCAAGTTTGATTCTCTTTGCAACGCTGCACAAAAGTGACGGATCTTTGGCGGCGAATGGAGCCAACGTTTGTTCAAGGTCTCAAAGGTACAGTATTAAAAAGACACATTATTTTTGTTTCCTGCGCAGAAGAAGACGAAGTGCATAATTAGCTCGCTGTCTTTCTGTTTGCTTTTTAAGTCAAGATTGAACCCTCTTTTCTGTAAGATTTCCGCACTATATATTAAGGTGTTTCGATACAGTTTTTCGGAGACCATACCGATGTTTTTCAATCGCCTTAAAAATGCTTTTGTCCTTGTCCGATCGCTACAAACTTTGCACCAGTGATTGACTATGAAATGAAGTTTGCCAAAATGCAGTTTTTAGTAAAATCGATATGACTATGACAACAATAAACAAAAAAACTTCAAAATCGATAAAATCCTAATTTTGCCCGATCTTGTCCTGCTACTGTAAATCCGACACCAGGAACTTATAGTGTGGTCATTTAGCAAATAACCTCCGTGAGTAGTCGAAAATTCTGTATATTTGAATTCAAATAAAACGTAATATATTTCAAACCTTATATTTCAATAGTCGTGATAAATTTTTTTATAAAAAAGTTCCAAATAACTCGAATTAATCTTAAATAGCGTCAGAAGGCCGCTTATGCTAGGAAATTTTGGTGTATTTTCTTTCTTACGATCCTTGATTTACTGCAACAACTTGAAATTTCAAGACGGACCTAGGCTACGAACCGGCCAAAAATCTGCGTCACAACATTCACTGTTTTGACCTTATGTAGTAATTTTTGAGCTTTTTTGAAAAAATAGGTCATATGTCAGTGGTTTGAGCGTATGTATCTCTGTGGCTTTGTGTGTTCGGATTTCTGTTGCAGGTGCCAATAAGGTTGAAGGTACTATGATTTGATGAGTAGAAACCAATGAGGTTTTGGCATCCACGGTCAAACAAGGGCACTTTGAGACCGCCATCTTGATTCTTTACAATTTTTTCGCCTTTTTTCACGGCTATAGGTGTTTGGAAGCATAGCATTGAAATATCTTTATGATTGAAACGCTGAGTACAGGGATGGAGCTGTTTAAGGGTCCATATTTTAGTTTGGGTGCTGCTTCAAGACTTCGACTATCGCGAACGGTACAACGCATGTATTTCATAATTCATGAGGTAGGGTGTAAAAGATCATATATTTTTCAAAGTTCCTCCAATGAAACAATGATTGATATGGACTTTAATTCTGGAAGTATGCGGCCTACAAATTGTGGTTTTAGAAGTTTAAAAGGCAAGGCAAGTATTGTTAATCCTGCAAACAAGCTTTATTCTCTCACTTACAAAGTTCAACAGACCTTTTTCGTACCAGCAAAAAAAAAAAAAAAAAAATTGAATTAGGTGAACAACACGAAACACGCTTGCTGCCTAAGAGTCATTATAGTTATCGAAACGTATTTTATGCAGTAAAGATGCATAACTTGAGTAGAAACAGTAACGTCAGGGAATTAAATTGGAAGAAGCTAGTTGACAAAAAAATTAAACACTGTTTTATTGAGTGGAGTAACATGATATGAGTAGAAATATGTTTCGCCAGTTTGATAATTTTCTTGGAAGGAAATAAATGTTAGGCTATCAACCTTAACGTTGCATGAAGCATAATTAAATTGCAGATATTGTAAAGCCGAGGTGATTTCTTAAAATTGTTCGAGCAAATTTTCTAGTAAACAATTTGCGTTGTTCGCGTACGAATTGTAAAAGGAACAACGTGCAACATCGTCACGTGCAATTTGTGTGCATGATTTATTTTTATAATCCTGTTTATTGAATTACTGTGTGATAACTCGAATCCCCTCACGAACGAACCACGAAAGGGGCAAAGTCCAACACGTTCACGTGCAAACTGGCTTTTCACAGTAATAATAGTAACGTGAATGTATGAAGACCACTTTAGTTTTGTAACTAGTGCCTTAAGTGAAGGCTCTTTTCTTCTAAGAATCAATAACTAATAATTATAACACTTAAAGAATCAAGTCGTCAGAGTTAAAAGACTGTTTCATATAGTAGAATCGCACACGTGACAACCTCGTGAATAATGATGATACACCCACCTACAATAATGATGAAAATCGTGGCATTTCTTTGCTATTCGGTATTCGACGAGCTTCATTATCTTAAGAAACCATGAAGAAACCTTGAAACCTTCGAGTCTTCCCCCTTGGTAACGTTTAATGATTTGATATTCATATATAGTTTTTAACAATTTGTTTATTTTGCAACATACGTCGGAAGGAAAGACAAAAAAAAGAAGAAAAAAAGAAAAAAGAAAAATAGTCTTAGAACAGTAGATTGTTGATACGGTTACACTGAAGCATTCAAAATAGGTCATGCACGTAAAACGTGCCTATGTTTCCAAATTGATACCCACCATATACATACCTCCATGGCTAGTACATTTCAATGTGAACATTGTCAATGGTAGTCTTTACACTAGAGCCTAAATAAGCTAAGAAATATTTCAAGACAAGTAAATTTTAAATTCTTCAAGTAAAAGAAAGCTTCACACACAACCTATCTTTTTCACTTAGGCCTATTTTCCCACGCAACATAATTAAGATTGATTGACATGCTTTTCTCAAAGCCTAGAAACCGCAAGTTCGCTAAGTCGGTTTTTTTGGTTTTCATTTGACTTGAAACTTTCTTGAATCGTTTCAACTTCCAGACTTTAATGAGATGCAAAGTAAAGTTACTTGAGATTTTACTTAGGCCTTCACACACGCATTTTTGGCTAAGTAAAACTTAGCAGCTCTTAAGTCTTACTAACAGCCTAGTGTAAAGACAACCAATGTTTTACATTCAAAATATGCAATAAAATTCATACGAAAGTGTACTAGCCATGGAAGTATGTATGATGGGCATTAATTTGGAAAAATTAGCAGAACGTCAAAACAGTGAATGTTGTAACGCGGATTTTTGGCCGGTTCGTAGGCTAGGTTCGTCAGACTTTGGTAGTCTTTACACTAGAGCCTAAATGAGCTACGAAATATTTCAAGACAAGTAAATTTTAATTACTTCAAGTAAAATAAAGCTTCATACACAACCGATTCTTTTTTACTTCAGGTTAACCTAAGGCTATTTTCCCACGCAACATAATTAAGATTGATTGACATGTTTCGCCTTTCTCAAAGCTCAAGAAACCGCAAGTAACCGCAAGTCAGTTAAGTCGGTTTTAAGGGCTGTGTATAAAAGTGGGACGGGGACAAGGGGACGGGGACATCGGGACGCGTGTGTGGGGACTTGGGACTTAGGGACGCGAGAGGAGGGACTTGAGGACATCAAGCATGGGACGCGGGGACGTCAAATACAGGGACGCAAGGGACGCGGGATGTGAATAATTATTGCAAAAGTTGGAGGTAAATGCGATATCAGTCACTTTCCTCGTGAATATGTTTTGGTGAAGGCAACACACCCTGTCCTCCTTTGGGTTCCTACATGCCTGTTTACGAAGCAAAGACTCGGCGAAGACCCCCTGCATTGAAGAAAGTGAAACCGTTGTCCTGGTCTTCTTGCTGATGGAATATTGGAGCCTAAAGCAGGGTAGGGTGGGTTGCGGTCGCCAAAAATTATGTAGAATAACAACATTCGATTCTAAATAAATAAAAGCTAAGTGGCATAAGTGAGCTTCGAATCCCGAAGTGCTAACTCCGAAATCCATCGCCTGTACCACTAAACCACGAGGGATTCAACTATTGTGGCAATATTTATTTTGTTCTACATATTTTTAGTGGCAAACCTAACAGTAAATGTTTGCTAACAGTACTTAAAGGCTAATTTCCACTGGCGCGTTTTTGGGTATGCACGTTCACGCAAGTAAATTTTAATCAAGTAAATAAGATAGAGGCGAGATATAAATTGTTGAGATTAAACGTGAAGTTGAGCGAGATTCTACTTTAACGCTTACGTGCGACCTTTCATACATTGCCTCTATTTTTTTCGAACGTAAATTTTACGCACGTACGCATGGAAAAAATACGCGACAGTGGAAATCAACCCTAACCCTAATCACGATAGTTTGAGTGCGCTTACTCCTATTATAAAGAAATATTTTGTGTAAACATCATAAGGTGTCCAATGTGGTTTTGGAAGATGGAATCTAGTGTTGACCATAAATAACACATTTTCATGAAGAAAGAGATATCGCATTTACCTCCGACTTTTGCGATAATCATTCACATCCCGGGTCTCCTGCGTCCCTGTATTTGACGTCCCCTCGTCCCCGTTTCACACGTCCCTGCGTCCCATACTTGATGTCCTCAAGTCCCTCGTCTCGCTTCCCCAAGTCCCAAGTCCCCACACACGCGTCCCGATGTCCCCACCCCCTTGTCCCCGTCCCACTTTTATACACAGCCTCGTGAAGATTATGTCGTGAGGTTTAAAAAGAATTCTGACGAGCCGTTTTAGAGAGTCCAGAAATCCATTTCCCGGACGCGCAGAAAACAGTAAGACCTTAAAAAAAAAGCAAACGCGAGTAGAAAATTTTAGAAGAAAATGTATGAACTCAAAAATTGAAAGTATTAAAAAAGTCACAGCGTAAAAACAACGCTTGTTACAAAGTTGCGATGGAATATCAGGAATAAAGTATTCAAGTTTAAATTACGATGATTAGCGATGTACGGTACTTGAATCTCGAGCTTCCCAAGCAGAAATAAAATTTACGAAAAATTCACCTCCAACTGCCATACATTTCTTTAAAAATTATAGTAACTTACCCTAAAAGGCTGAGTTTTGTTGAATCGTCGTATCCATCACGACACAAATGTTCCTTAGGACTCGATTGGTACTATCAGAGTACATGTCCAGAGTTCATTGCTGCGGAGCGACCGTAGGGAGCGAGCAGCAACATAATCAGGATTTAAGGGAAATATGTAAGGGGCGACGAATTCTCGAATTCATCACTTTTTACCACAATGTATTGCATTTAACCAGAGTGCATTGCGCCACGAACAAGTCAAATAAAAACACGGGGAAGTTCGCATCGTTCGCTGCCCAGACTCAGAGTTTTCTTTGTAGCAAATTTTCTGCAGCACGGTTTAGAGGTCTTACCAAATTTAAGACACGCAGGAGTCTTTCAGATGAGTACGATGGTTAACTTGGGGATTGGATTTCAATTCAAGAACCTTTGACTCGTCCAGGTGTTAATCCTGACTATAAGATGAGTATTTCCTCTTCGACTCCGCAACACGGGGGATATACAAATTCCAGCTTACTAGAAGGTGATGTGAAAGTGAGAAAATGTCATGCCATGCTATTCTTAAGAACCTGTATGAGCCGAAAATGGATGTGATTTTGACCATTCGCTTCAAAATAACAGCGGAAATCGAGATAACAAAACATATGTTTTCTGTCCTACGTTGCAGACGAGGACGTGTATCGGCGTTTTGAAAAGCATAATTATGTCCTTTCATTCATTCATTGCCATGGAATATGCGTTTACATTGTTTTTTTGCTGTTAATAGCTCGATTAATGCGGCTGGCGATCATCTTGCCGGCGGAAGTTTCACGGAAAAGGAATTAAATTAAAGACTTTTCCTTAAGGTACGAAATCAGTCTCTGTGGTGTAGTGGTGAGGTTTAGTCGCGTCTAGCCGATGGTGCCGGGTTCGAGTCCTACCGATCTCTTTTTTTCCTTCTTTCTTTTTTTTTCTGTTTTTTGTGTTGTTGTTTTCTATAAATATATAGCTAAATAACTGTTACTTAATAAAGTGCAATAAACAGCAAGAAAAGTATCATGTTTCCAGAGAAAAGATAGTACACCCTACATTAAATATATGGATAAACAATCTGAATTTCTATCATTTCCTACAATTTACTGTGGGAAAACCAGAGTTGATAACCACTTGATCATTTTTTAAACAACGTTCCCACGAGTTCTTTATATAGACTGATAGTAATTATTCTAGTACTTTCCAACGTGTAAATAGGACATTCAATGTCATTTTCGATTCTTTTAAGTCCCACTGCCTAACTAATGCCAGTATCAACAGAATGTGCCGTAGCATTACTATCTTTTAGATACCCTAGTTTAACCATATTTCCGTGTAGAATCCAGAAATTCCCTTCCTTCCCTTGCTGGTTGAAAACTAAGTATTTAAAGCACATTTTGAAAGCCAGTCAAGCCCAGTTGCGCGAGAAGGATAGGATAGGATAAGTGCTTTATTATCAACAGAGCGCCTACAGACACATGTGTTTACAACGATAATAAAGATTTTCGTGCAATAATTACAGAGGTGTACATTTGTAAAATTTATACAACTATTAAACAAGGTTATATTTAACGCGTCTATCTCTTTCGCGGAAGCGATCATATACGTATTTAGCCACAATTTTTTGCGAGTATTTAGGGGACCGATCGTTTATTACGTTCCGGGGGGGGGGGGGGGCGGTACAATTTTTGAAAAGGGTTAATTTGGAGGGGTCAGTTTTGAAAATGTACAAAGTGCTAGGGGGGTCGACATTTTAAGACATAGGATTGACATTATATGTCGTAGTTGTTAAAACATATCATAATTGAAACAAAAAAAACACTTTTCCTTCATTACTAAACCAAAAAGTCGCGCTGACGACTCTTTGTAGACAGGCAAACCGTGATGAGGATCAAGCAATTTATCTCTGAAGGCTTGTTTATTTGGACAGGAAAATTCACTGAATGAAGAATATAGATTGTAGCCTTTTTCCAAATGTAAGTATCCATATCCATGTATCAGATGTTCTTGCACTGCTCTTAGACCTCGAACAGTACAATTCGTCTGCGTCCCTTGCTTTGACCTCTGCAGAATAGACTCCAGCAATAACAAAATGTCATTATTATCAAGACACTGGATTGAAGATCTAAAATACTTTCCCTTCGTTGACTTTTCTCGGACTTCACACCGTTTCTCATGCCAGCTGCTGAGCCCCACCTGACGTGCATCTTTACTTGATTTGGTAGCCGCCATTTTGAATGCTATGTAACCAAGCTTGTCCCAGGACCCTATCAACTATTTTTACCTAACCAGATTACCAGAACCCCATCTAGCTTTAATATGAAGTCAATGTCCAAAGAAGGAGAGAAAATCGAGTCATCTTAAAACTTTGGGTGCTTAACATTTAACAGAAAAATCCGTTCGGGGAGTCGAAAGCATAGTGGTAAGCGATATACCAGTTTACCGCAGAATGGCTACATCCGTTACGGTTTGAATCCAAAAAAAGGGCGAATTTGTGTAGCGTGAGTCTGGAATCGAGAAGGAACCGAGAAATTGGTTAATGGTAAGCAACATTCCGTTTGGTTTGTACGAACCGGAATGAACGGACTACCTCAAAACGTACTCCTCAATTTGCTGACCCCCCCTCCCCTGGGACGTAATAAACGATCGGTCCCTAAAGCGCCGTTGAACAACAATAACAACGCGTAACAGCAAACTTCATAATCGTCCGCCATCTTGTGATGGCTAGAAAAAGAGCTGGAAACTAGACATTTTGTAAGCTTTATCGTGATTGGACATGTTAAAAAAGCAGACTAATACAACACTTTTAATTGGTGTTTACTAAGAGTCCCAGGAAATCTTAAAACAACCCGCGAATAGCGGCAGCTTTGTTTTGATTCATTCATAAATTATGAATGGCGTACGTAGTATTTTTTTACTACGCGTTGTAAAACCCGCGGCTTGCTCTGGATTAACAAAAAAGTTATAGATCACTGAACTTTAGAAATGTGACGAAAAATGTCGGACATTGCAAGAAAATGTTTACCGATTTATGTCACAGAAGACATTCGTCGATTATGTTCGCCGGCAACACGAGATCAACAAAGAGTCATTTTGCTGGATCGAATTTCCAATGAGCACGCTACTATGTTGGGAAACTATCCACTAACATTCCAGTGAATTTGAATCGTATATCAGGTCACTGAACATGATTATTCCAGGATCAGGATTCGCAATTCGCGGGGATTGCGAAAGAATTGTGCAGGGACTCAAAAGTAAGTGTTACCCTGCCTTGAGAGAGTTTCACTCTTTGATGGGCCGAAAAAAAAAACGAGAATTTGCCTCTCAAAAATCGTTCAAAATGAATGTCTTTGCCGACGAAGTGATTTCTGTGGACGATCTGTTCGATGATTTCAGTCGATCTGCGAACGAGAACTGGAAGAAGAAATAAAAAAGGGAAAAAACTAGAGAAGAAAAACTTCTTAAGGAAAATGAAAAATTGGAGCAGTATGTCGAAAGATTGGAAAAGTCCGATGGCGATGCCAAGAGGAAAAGACCTTTCTGGAATAAGTGGAACCACTAAGTGACGGTATATGAGAGAACTGAAAACCGGGCTCAAAAAAACCCTGTGGTTCATGGAACAATTTGGTTTAAAAATTTTAACACTTGAAGTCGAGCAAAAGGATGGGGTGCACCAGAACATAAATTTCAATCACGCTGAACCCACTACTACTTCAGAATCCGGTATGTCTGACGAAGACAAAAACCAAATTAAAAAAGTTCTGTTTTAAATGGATAAGTTCGGAGTCAGTGAAGAATTTTATCATGAACTGTCAATTGTATTCTCTGATTTGCCACGGTCGTATCTAGTCAAAAAGAGCAAACACAATTTAAATCTATAGACTGCCATCTCACTTGAGCACTATACATACAAAAATCATTAACCCTTTTAAGTCCCAAGAGTGACCAACATAAATTTTCTCCTAACATATCAGTACACAATCAAGGGAAACGATAATGATCCCCAAAGGCAAATGCTTTGATCCTTTAACAAATTCTCTCAACCAATTTTTCAAGAAAAGTATGGAGGCCAGTGTGGAGAAATTGTATGCTGATCTTGGGTACAAGTATTCTGTTATTGCAGTTTCTGTTGATACTAATGGGTCTCTGAGTTGTCCCACGTCCAATTTTGCATGTCTTTGGTGTACCATACAAAAAGATATCAGGTATTTGTTTTAAGTATGTTAAGACTTTTGTTTGCTTTTAATGTTGCTTTGCTGTTTAAAAAGTTAGTAAACATGTATTAACTTGCATGCCACATGTACGATACGTCTAAGCCAGACAAATTCTATGAGAGCTGCCCACAGAAGCGGACATTCAGAAGAATTGAAAACATGCTGCCAGTTGAAACGAGGCAAAAGGAACTTTTGCTGCATCCAGTGACCTCTCCTTTTCCTTCAAACAAATATCTGAAAATGTGGCTAGGGAAGTCAATGGTTAATGCAAGGCGACTTTTGGATTTCAACCGTCCTTCTACTGCTATGCAGACTATCTACTGCCTGGACTATCTCACTACTTGCTGGTTGAGGATTTTCAAACAACCTAATATAAACACACACAAAAAAAAGTTTGTTAACTATCCACACAAAAAATGTCTTCATAGGTGTAGCAATTAAATCATCACGCATTCCAAACTGTGTACGAAGCTTTAACCATTTAATTGAATCTAATAGTCTCATTTCTTATGCTGCCACACCTGTATCTTCAAGTTTATTTAAGTCTAATGTTTCAGGTGTCCTCGATTTGTAGCTCTTCAGCTACCGAATACCCATTAAATTTATCCACTCATCTTAAATATTCAAGTGTGAGAAAACAAAACGATTTATGTTGCAGATATGATTTCAAACACTCCTACGAAATTTGAATGAGTTTATTACAAACCTTACAACAGAATGCGATATTTCTATTAAAACGATGCTACAGAACTGACCGAATACAATCATCTGAGATCATTGACCGCAGTCATTGCTTACCTCGGCTATCTCGTTTCGCGATCAACCGCTCCACTTCAAAAACTTTGGACGCTTTGCGCGACCTCTTCGGTACTCGGTAGCCCTTGTTTGTTTCGTTCGAGGTACGAGAACGCAACCCCTAATTTGTGTTCGCTGTACGCAACCCTTACGTTCAAAATATGCCATAATCATATTTATCTATATCGGAACCTCCCTTCCCCCTCAACTGCTACCTGTACGCCTAACAAACATATCGAAGGGCAGGAGAGAACCCTGGGCACGAGGTTGACGCTATTGCCGCGGGCTATTGTTTTTCAACCGGCTTCTTGGCTGGACCATTACTTATATTTAAAAACATGTACGTTCGAACGTGCGAGGGCAAGCGAACGCTGCACGTATGCGAACTTCGTGTCAAACTCGCTCCAGTTTCCCTCAATCAATGAAATGGATTTTCGGACATGCGGCGGAGTGAGAAAAGCGCTAAAAGTCAAAATTTAGAATAAAGTTGCACTTATACAGGTGGTGAGAAAACAGGTTAGTTTTCAAGATCGCAAGAAAGAAAACACACCAAAATTTCCTACCATCGAAAAATGATATTAAGCAGCCTTCTAACGCTACTTCAGATTAATGTGAGTTATTTAGAACTTTTCTATTAAACATTTTTATCACGGCTATTGAAATATAACGTTTGAAATATATTTTCGTTTTATTTGAATTTAAACATACGGAATTTTGTATTTCTCACGGAGGTTATTTGTTAAACACCACTCCATAAGTTCCTCACCTGCTGTCGGATTTTTAGTAGCAGGTCTAGATCACGCAAAATTCGGATTTTATCGATTTCAAAGTTTTTTGTTTATTGTTGTCATAGTGGTATAAATTTTACTAAAACTGCATTTTGACAAACTTCAATTAATAGCCAATCACTGGTGAAAATTTTGTAGCGATCGAACAAGGATGAAATTACTTTTAAGGTGATTGAAAAACATCGGCATGGTCTCCCAAAAACTGTATGGAAACACCTGAATTTTACTAGAAGTAAGTTTATCGCAAAACCTGGCCTGGCTGTGATGAGGAGAAGCAATATAAATAAACTGAAACCAGCCAATAGGTAAAATTTGTTACAAAACAAACAAACAAACAAACAAAACAAGACAAAAAACAAAAACAAAACGACCAAAAAAAAAGGAAAAAATTTCCTCCGGCGGGAGACGAACCCTCCACCATTAACGTGAAAGGAAGAGTTGTCACTGGTAGGTCTGCATGGGACTGCTCTGGACTAGTAAACTTCAGCAATAGCTTGCCCCTATAAAGACCAGCATTTTTTGTAATTTCATGTAATCCTGGAATGGATGGTTACAGTGAATATTTAACAGGTACATGACGGATAATGATCATCATCATCATTATAATTAAGGAAATGTAAGCTTTCCATTTTGATGAAAACTGATGTTAAATAAATTGTAAAACATACCATAATAATTATCCAGCTGTGACAAAGTGTTCTTTGAGAAGTGTACATGTTCTTGTTGCATACTTACTTGATTATCAGCTGCAATGTAGATCTTATATTTGGAGTACATTTAATTTAGCTTTTCACAGACATACAAACGGTCCTACAAGATGAGTTGGACAAAAGTATCTACATATAGTTGTGGATGGTGGGGCATGAATCGATGTCATTCCTACAGGTAAGCATTACAGTGCAATGCATGCCTGGGCGTTATTGAACAAGGCTATCATTAAGGGTGTGCTTCTTTGGGATGATCCGGATCAGGATTAGTGATCCAAGATCAGTCGGATCATGGTACATGAAATAAAGAGGCGGATTTGTTGTTTCCATTGATGTGCTATGATCTGAGTGATCCATGATAACTGATCCTAATCCGAATCATCCTAATGGAACGTACCCTAAGATTTCAAGGCGCTGGGTATATATATTAGATGGGGATCGACCCAACAGAACAGTTAGGAAGTGCATTTGGTTCTATTTTTCCTCTTGTTTCTATGAACGTAGCAGGGCGGCATGCTTTTGGACGAGTAGCCAGGGAAATTCCTGGGCCCCAGCCCTAAGTGACAGCCCAGGCTGCAACTAGCTACTGTGGGTATAGATCTGCAGACCACATTCAGTCTGAATCTTAATTTTATAGAACAGTGTATGGAGTTGCCTACAAAGTAGCTACACGACAAGCATATAAAGCTCAGTATTTGTGCTGTCCTGGTTGGAAGGAACAAGGCAGGAGCTGCCCAATTGGTAAGGAATTTTGATTGCTAAGTGTATTCCCCAGGGGGGGGGGGGGGGGTACTCTGGACTTCAAGTGGTGAGGAGGATCGAAGGATCTTCTTTGGGTCTCAAATTTTCTTTCTGGAATTTTTTGGGTAGGAAAATTTTGGCAAGTAATATTGTATGTAGTGTCCGCGTTTCCTGGATATGTGTTTGATCTGCCGATCAAACTTGTTTTGCGTTTTTCTTTTATTATCACATGTAACACATTAAGTTGCATAGACCCTGTTCTGTAAACCAGTTATGGTATACTCTGAATAAACTCCCTTAGTTGATTTCTTTTCCATCATGTCTATTTACCTTACCTACCTCATCTGTTCATGCTCTGTTTCGCATAAGGCCCACAACTGGCCCTCCAAGTTTTGGGTTGGGCAATTGGTTCATGTCCAATCCCTGTACAAAAATACCATTATTGAAACCAGACACACATACGAAGCTGCGTGTACACACTTTTCAAGACTATGTTTATTTAGTCATATACAGTGTAAGAATTACCAGAAAATTAAATTAGGGTTAAGACATTTTTGGCGCTGGAATTTTATTTTGGAAGGCGCCCTGAGGATTGAGGCCCTAGCTGTCACTTGAAATCTAGAGTTTCCCTCCTGGGGTGTGTTTATTTTTGTTTTATCAAGAAAATTATATGAATATTAAGCAAACCATGCTGGTTTACTACTGAAACCTGAGCCGGGGAATCTATTCGTTGAATTTTGTTTGTTAAAATTTTATTGGTATTATTGTGTGAGGTGATGGTGTTTCAAAATGCTGAAAGAATTTAAGGTGGCACACTTTTCTTTGAACCTGTCGTCAGAAGATCGAATCCAGATTACTCCACTGAAGACAAAAGAATTTGTACAATTTAGTAGCAGCTACTGATCGCCCCATGTAAGGGAAGCCAGATTCCTGAATCCATAAAAGTTTTGCTTGTGGAATCCGAATTCTGAGAAATTTTTCTTGTGGAATTCGGAATCCTGGGCTTTGGAATCTGGAACACAGCTCAAAATTCAGATCCCACCAACAATTGGAATCCGGAATCCATTAGTTCCTCTGACAACGAATCCAGAATCCGGTACTTGGAATCCGGAATCAGTGGCGTGAAACCCAGAATGCAAGACTGTCTTGGATTCCCTTACGTGGAGCGATACTAGTATAAGGCCAGTTTTATTGGCTGGAAGTAAAATTTTACTCAAATATAAATATGTGGATGTTTTGAAAATGTTCAAGATAATGTGCATTTATTTTATTATCACATTATTCTTTAGACTGTTGCAACTCGACCTGAAAATCACTTAGTTCATTGTCAAAGGTGTGACCAATAAAAATTGTTTTTGAGAAAGAGAAGGTGGCCAGTATAATATCTTTGTTGTGATGATGTTTTTTCAGTCAGAATTTAATCCCTGTTCTGCCATGCATCTGCACTTTTTATGGAGAAGTACAGGCAGGTTTTTCTCCATTTTTGAGGTTAAAACATTTAAAAGCTATGTTGCCAGGTTCTCTTAACATTGATGTAATTTTTGCCTTGTACTTTTTATTAATTAGCTATCTGCAAAGATGCCTGTATAAATGGAACTTGTAGTAAACCAGATTCGTGTTCATGCAATGCAGGCTTTTCTGGAAAGACATGTGACACAGGTGAGGGGAAGATTGTCAGTAGTGCCCTCTACCAAGGGTATGTCAAATCTCTAAATTAAACCAACAGCTTGTGGAATCCAGATTCTAAGAAATTTTCCTTGTGGAATCCGGTATCCTGGGCTTGGAATCTGGAACACAGCTCAAAATTCTTATCCCACCAACAAATGGAATCCGGAATCCAAGTTCCTCTGACAACGAATCCAGAATCCGGTATCTGGAATCCGGAATACATGGCATGAAATCCAGAATCTATAAGACTGTCTTGGATTCCCTTACGTGGCGTGATACTGATATAAAGTCAGTTTGTTTTTTTCGCCTGAAAGAAAGAATTTTATTCAAATATAAAATTTGTGGATTTTTTGAAAATGTTCACGATAATGTGCATTTATTATCACATTTTTCTTAAGACTGTTGCAACTCGACCTGAAAATCACTTAGTTCATTGTCAAAGGTGCGACCAATGAAAATTGTTTTTGAGAAAGAAATGGTGGCCAGTATAATATCTTTGTTGTGATGATGTTTTTACAGTCAGACTTTCCTGTTCTGCCATGCCATGCATCTTTACTTTTTATGAAGAGTACAGGCAGGCTTTTCTCCATTTTTGAGGTTAACACAATTAAAAGCTATGTCGCAAGGTTCTCTTTTCATTGATGTAATTTTTGCCTTGTACTTTTTATTGATTAGCTATCTGCAAAGATGGCTGTATAAATGGAACTTGTAGTAAGCCAGATACGTGTTCATGCGATGCTGGTTTTTATGGAAAGGCATGTGACACAGGTGAGGGGAAGATTGTCAGTAGTGCACTCTACCAAGGGTATGGCAAAAATGTAAAAAGCTCTAAACCAAAAGCTCTGAAGTCCATTATTCCTGAAAAACTAAGATTTCTAGTATGTCACCCGAAAAGGTCCAAGTCAGTTACTAGGGGCCAACAAGGACTGTTAGTGAGGTCCTCCAGCAAATCTAAAGAAGATTAGGAGCAAAATAGATGATGAATTGAAATGCGCAAATAGCTTAAGACTTAAGACAGTGGGTGATTACATAAAACAACAGTCCAATCTTTCAGTAGCAGGCATAAACATAGTGTCCTCAATGACTACTTTCGTGTTAAGTACATCGACACTCAACGAAAGTGTGTTTTTTGTTTTCTCCATTTTGATCATTTTTTTGCCAGAATGTCCTTCTCATAAGTGGGGCCCTCACTGTCGCCATGACTGCATGTGCCAGAATGGAGCAAAATGTGATTCACGAAACGGTTCTTGTTCCTGCACCCCTGGGTGGCAGGGGATGCTTTGTGAGAAGCCATGTGACCAAGGTTACTATGGTGACAAATGTAAAAAACAGTGTCGATGCTTGAATGGTGGCCCATGTGACCCTGTTACTGGAAAACAGTAAGCATTTATTTTTTTGTTTAATATTGATTTTATGACTGTACTTTCATTAGGATAACATTATGTTATTGCAAACACTTACTTTATAATGTTTTGGCAGTAAACTGCCAGGCTATATTACAAAGTATTCATTCTCACCAAACACGTACACGAGTCATGGAGGCGGCCATAAAGCGGAAGCTAGCATTTTTAATGTGCGCATGAAATTATGTGTAGTGAGGATGTGCTGTTAAATGATTTGGATAGGTGATTTGATTTGTCCATTGTTGTCTCCATTTTCTTGAAATTTTACGCAAATTGTAGATTGTCCTTAAGAGGTAACGAGTTTTGTAAAATTCTCGCATTTAACCGGGGCTAGTTTTTTTTACTACTTCCGTGTTAATTTTTTTCATGCAAAATAAATTCTTTAATGTACTATCTGCTTCGAAAGGAACACTGCGTGCTTTTTCCCTTGAAGAGTAACACAATAACTATTTCTTTTTAGCATTTATTCATCTCTCATATCTGGAAATCTACCACCTCTGACCAACTGTGTAAAATACTTAATTGCGTTTTAGATTACATTTTGAGAGGCCTCCTACAAAAACGTTTCTACCGTATTTGAGAAAAAAGCATAACAATTCCGGCATCGGCAACAGTTGCTGGCGGATATGTCGAGCGCGCCGCTAGGTATAAACTTTTCACCGACTTAACTTTCGTGCTACTCGCTAGTGGAGTTAAATTGGGATATCGAAACATGTTATGATTGAAATACAAAGTTTACTCTCACTTGTTCTGCCCAATTGTCCACCCGCACTGTACCTCAACCTCCCGAGGGTTTTAGCCCCCCCACCCTTCCCGAAACTCAAATAAAATACTCAAGACTTGTTTCAGTGATTTTTGATACTAGAAACATACCGCGCATCAGCATAATTTTTCAAGCATTAGACTTTGACATTTTCACATTTCCCATGATGCACATTGCCCGCCCCCCCTCCCACCTCCCCCAATACACTCGCCGAAGTTAAAATGATCTTTCAGAACAAGCTGAACTCATTTGCATCAGTGCACTTAAAGTTCTTTGAAACATGTAGCTGCAACTAGTTTTTGCAAAAAGCTGAACTTGCTTGATAGGATATTGATCAAAATAGAAGCTAGTCAAAGCGTTGATGTTAATTTTATTGATCCAGCGGAAAATTTGCTCGGTGAGGAGGTGAAAGTTTAGAACTTGATCTCTTTGCATGCTGCCATATGTTTAAGTCCCTACGATATTCTATCCGGTCTTTTAAGTAACCGAAACGGAAGGTCATATAAAACGTTTGCATAAGCAATTTTATAGAATTAAGTCTCAATTCGTTTGTACCCAACGTGGAGGCTGATTGAGTGACCCACTCTAACTTTTTTCTCCAGTTGAAAAACTGGAGGCTTGAGATCGTTAAGAGATAGTACAAGTGCGAAACTGATATTATTAAATTTTGGCCCCTATTTGGTAATCTGAGGCAGGAGAAAGTTAATTATCCATATATGCTTAGTCTTAAGTATTTGTCGGCTAGAACTTGTGGACCAGAATTGACCTTTTGAGACTAGAACAATACTGATCCACTTGTTGGTAATTAAAAGATATCTGTGAGTGGTACAGCACCTGCCCCTCAACCATTCATGTATTGATGTCCTGTTCCCCACCGTCTCTTGAAAAGACACCGTTATATTTTACGGATGGTAACAAACTTAAGTATTGCCGAGTAATCCAGGATGTTTTCCCTAACCGTTGCTGTTTCTTGGAAGCGAATGAGAAGCTTTAGTAACGTGTTTGCTCTTAGATCTGCTTAAACTTGTAAAACCGAGCACTCGAGAAAGGCGACCGAATTGTAAGAACGCAGTACGCGAGTTCCGTTAGTGAGATCACGTAATCACTTGTACATTGACGAGTTAGAAAGAACCTTATTACGCACCAAATATGTTAATGATCATCTACTGGGTATAACGCGTGTCAGCTCAGATTTGTGGAAAGGCGACTCATTTCGCAACAGTATCACTAAAATATCACTGAAATAAGAGGGCCCTCCGCTTAAACAGTTTTTTAACATTGTTTTCCTTTAATTTACAAAAACCCGCACGCACGGAGTCATTTTTGCCTAGACATTCTACTACCGTTAATTCTTAAGCGATTACATACTGACACGCTTGTTGAACGACTTTGGTAAACCCGTAACCACATTGCTTTTTGTTCTCGTCAATATTTTAAGAGAAATAAACCAAATATTACATAGCCATGAACGTCAGTAAATACCACTAGTTGCACCTGATAACCCGGGAGAAGCGGGTAAGACGCTCTCGCTTACAAGGACTCACCTGACTCACAAGAATAACTCACCCGATACAAAAGTGCAAATCTACAAGGGGTTATCTGAATAAGTTACGGAAATTCCACGCATATATTAATTAAACCTTTTAACTGTCCATGAATTAAAACACTCAATTACTATCACAAGCAAGCACACTCAGAGATAGAGTAAACAATCATTTATTGCCAAGTTACAAACCCAGTTGCACCTGATAACCCCAAACCCAAAGGGAGTTCACCAAAACGGCTTTGCGCGCTTGTGTTTTTGTTTTGAAACGATTCTTTTGTCAAATGCAGTGTTCTGATTGGCCTCCACTTTTGAGGAGCGTTGCGTGAGGACACTAAAAACGACTGCGACGGAGACCACAATCACAGACAAAAGTAGTTGGGAAGGTTGCACAACTTAACAGTAGTCCATTTTAGTCCTGAAAAAAGAGAGTTTTCTCTTTTGCTAAATATCCTCCGTCCCCCCTATTCAATGGTGGGATATAACAGAACAATTACACGCACAAACATTAACGTTTTGAACAACATTGGGCCAGGGGCGGGGGGAGGAAGGAAAAGAAGAGGTAAAAAAGGCAACCTTCCCAACACTTTTGACGATGATTGTAGGAGAATAAAAAATCAACTTAAACGCTTATAAAACTTGTCGCATTTAACATTTAATTAAGATATCTCGCCCTGGAATTAACTGTGCTGATAATGCACTTGAAAAACTATATAAAAAAATATAATGAAGGTGATATTTCGGTAAAATCATAAATAGGAGAATTTTGTATCTGACGTGTGTGACATTTCAAAGCGTGACCACAAATCCACTGAGTGAAAATGCTTTCTTTTAAGAACGTCAGAAGATAACATCTAAGGCCTTTAATTTTCCTCATGAAGCAAGAGGACGCTTTCTTCGCGTGGACTATGTAGAAAGAATGGCCACAGGCGGTCTGTTTCACTAGATTTAAAGACACGTCATGAGGGTATTTTTAAGTAAAAAATGCTATACGATTACTGTCGTTGTCATGTTTACATGTATCTTTTTCATCAGCGGAATTTTTCCTGGTTAACTTTTGCCGTTTCCTATCAGCGAAATATTTTGAAAGATGTTACAAATAAAAATGGCATAAAGGCTGCCACAATAAAGTTTTTTTCTTTCATTCTGGCGGTGTTAAACTGTCCTAGAAAAACGTGATGTTTGTAGTTGCGAGGTAGGAGTGAGATAAGTGCCGAATTAAAATCTTCTAGACTGTATTTTCGTAAAGCCTGAAAGTAATACGGAACCTCTATAAATACCTCTTATTAGCCGAGTTTTCGGTCCGTACTGTAAATTACGGACCGAGTTTCGCGCTTGGGCCATAAATCGATAGAAAAAAACGAGGATCAGTAATTTACAGTACGGACCGAAAAAACGAGGCTAATGAGATGTTTATTATATGGCTTCTTCCTGTTTGGGGACTGGAAACAAGTGCAGGGCGCACGATTTGACAGTCATTTGACGGGTGTCAAAAAAGAAAGTTTTTATTGGCGCACGGAAACAATAGCACATAACAAAGGCTTTCCAAGAAAGTAAAAACAAATTCGCCATGTTGGAAAAGTTTATTCGGTCAAAACTAAGAGCACTGTAAGTTTTAACTCTTCAATGTAACGCTGGAGTATTTTGAAAACCGGACACTGTGTCTGTCTAGAAGTCGTTTCCATCTTTCCTCCGTTTGTCCTTGTGAAAAAAACACTGCAAAAGGCAAAGAAGCTTTTCAAGGTAAGCTTGTTGTCATTGTGGAAGGATTCGCTGGTTAATTGTTTTTGGGAAAACCTCTTTTTCTGCCAGTTCATTCTCGTCTTCAATTGTGATCTGCGTTAAAATTTTCAAACACTGACTAGAATTCTCTTCCTCGGTAAGGTTACGATTCAGTTTCTAGAACAGCTTCGTTCTCATTAAAACAAAGCTAGGTTAAAATTTGAGAAGGCAAAGTCAACATCCCAGTCCTCAGGGTTTACATACATATTTCGAAGTTTATTCGGATGAAACTAAGAGGACTGTAAGTATTCACTCGATAATGTGACGCTGGAGTCTTTTGAAAACTGTACATTATTGTGTCTGGCTCGAACTCGCCTCTATCTTTCTTTCGTTAGTCTTTGAAAAAACACTGCAAATGGCAAAGAAGCTTGTCAAGATGATCGGGTGCAGGTATGTTTGTTATCATATTTGTTGAAGGAATTACTCATTTTCTCTGAGGCAAAACCTCTCGAATCTCTGCCAGTCGATTTTCGTCTTCTTAACTGTGTACTACGATAAAATTTTCAAACACTGACTAGAATCCTCTTCGATAAGATTACGAGTTAGTTTCTTCATCGCCTTCGTTCACAAATAAACACAGTTTAAAATGTTGAAGGCCAAAATCAACATCCAAGTCCTCAAGGTTGACAGGCGTAGTATAACTTTATTTAAACATTTTTTCCGAGGTAAAGAGATTTAGACCTCCGAAATGAGCATTTTCTTTAAAAATCCTGGTCCGTATAGCAAGTTACGGACCTCAAATTGACCAATCGCATGGCGAAAACAGACTCAACCATGTAATAAAACAGTTTATTCAGCCATGTTCAGAGTTCATATAGAAATTGCTGTGCTCGCGTCGCCTGTCAATCATTCAGTTAATTTGAGAACAGTAAACAACATGGGTTTCCACATCACTCCATCACATTACTCCACAAGAAAATGCGAAACATGCACAATGAACCAACCTTGAAACAAGAAAAGGGCAAAAACATGTAAACCATGTAAGAATATGGACAGCTTTTGTCGCATTTATCTACGGGGATAAATTTAACAACTGTTTCCCAACATTACTCCATTTAAACAGTACCCCATGAAGGACTGGTCTCTCAGATGAACGATTTCAAATTCTTTGCATAAGGATTCTTTCTCTGCGTTGAGCATTTTAACATCATTGACTACAGGAATGATGTCATCGACATAGACTGCTAAAATAACAAACCTGATGAATCCATCGTCTCTCTTGACTGTTTTCACATTAACGCACTCATCTGCGGGGCTTCAACCGGCTTCGATAGCCATTCGTTACCAAGAAATTGTCGAGTGTTTGATTCCAACATCTAGCGGACTGCTTGAGGCCATACAAGCTTTTCTTAAGCTTGCACACATAGTCAGGATGATCTGGATAAATAAATACTTCAGGTTGAAACATGTAAATGTCATGGTCGACTGTTCCATTCAGGAAAGCTGTCTTCACATCGATCTGATGAACTTCTAAATTATATGCATTTGCCAAAACTAGTAGTGTTCTGATACTTGAGTATCTGGCAACAGGAAAGAAGACTTCTTCATAATCTACTCCCTGTGTCTGTGAATATCCCTCTGCGACGAGTCTTACCTTTTATCGGTTGATGTTGCCACCAGCATCTCGTTTAACCTTTAGAACCCATTTTGATCCAAATATGTTAGCATCCTTTGGTGGTGGTACTAATTCCCATGTTTCATTACAGACTAATGAGCTGTATTCAGCGTTCAAGGCTTCTTCCCACTTCTTTGAGTTGTTGCCACCTGAGGCTTCTTTTAAAGATTGTGGTTTTTCATTCTCAGCAGTTAAAGATTCTGACATGAAACATTCCTCTGGATGAAATCTTTCTGGTGCTTTTCTCTGTCCGGTTGGACCAAGGCTTCTCACTTGTTGCGTAAAAGTATCTTCATAGGTTGCTCCCACTAAAGGTAAATTCTTTGGAGACTCTGTGGTAGTGGTTGGAATGCTGGGAATTGTGGGAATTTCAGCCCATCTCTGACATCATCGGGTTGCGTCTCGTCATCCACATTGTCTTTGTAAAAGAATGTGCAGTCGGTAACTTCGTCAAATGTATGAAACTTGTTGTCATGAAAAACAACATCTCTGCTTCTTGTAAAACGTTTAGCATCCACTTCATACACTTTGTAGCCTTTACTTTCCAATGGATATCCGACAAATATTGCTTCGCGGCATTTTGGATCAAGCTTCTTTTGTAAGTGATCTGGAGTGTGGAAAAAAAAAGACACTTCCAAAAACATTCAAGTTTGACACCTTTGGTTTCTTCCCAAACCAACTTTCAAATGGCGTTTTGTCCTTTAGTGCGCTTTTAGAACTCCGGTTGTGTAGATATACAGTAGTGTTCACAGTTTCTGCCAAAACTTCAATGGCATCTTTGCATGAATGAGCATGGATCTTGTAGATTCAATTAGTGTGCGATTCAGTCTTTCTGAAACGCCATTCTGCCCTGGTGTGTACGGGTTGGTGAACTGATGCGCAATCCTCTTGTCAGAACAAAACTTTTGAAAGTACTGGGAAGTATACTTGCCACAATTGTCGCTTCTAATGGCTAGTGCTCGCAAATCAGTTTCATTTTCCATCATTGTCACATATTCCACGAAGTTTTATAACACTTCAGACTTGCTCTTGATGAAATACGCTGTGACATATCCGGTGTAATCATCAGTAAACATAACAACATACTTGCTTCCACCAACAGAATCAACATTCATTGACCCACAGAGGTTACTGTCTACAAGTTGGAGGGGCTGATGTGTTTCGTTTTCACTTTTCTTGGGTAAAGAGACTCTGTGCATTTTGCCATGAGCGCATGCTAAACACTCCCTGTTCACTTCACCACTTGAACAGCTCATGCCTTCAAAACAAGCTTGCCTTTTATCAAGCGATCAATATAGGAGTAATTCAAATGATTAGATCTACAATTCAACTGCTCCAGCGATTGTGATGTTGTACTGGCCATGTGAGCCTCTCCATCTGTATTTACTATGAAGAGTTTACCGTCCACCAAATGTCCAATGGTGACCTTTCTTTCATTCTTAGATATGATACACTTTTCTTCATCAAATAAAACTTCTGGTCCTATTTGCGTCATGGCAGGAACGGACAACAAGTTCTTTGATAAATTGGGCACATACAATACTTTGTTTAAAGTTAATTTAACTGCATTTGATTCATCATAGCACGAAAGGTTCACCTTTCCTATCCACAAAAGCTTCAATTGCTCAGTTTTCACCAAGGTAGGTCTTTGAGGGCTGCTCATACTCGTAGATATCAAGAATTAAATCTTTCTTAAAGGTCATCTGCTTTGTAGCCCCACTGTCAATATACCAGCGAATATCTCTCTTTCGACAAGCTGTGCTAGTTGAAGGCTATACTGTGATCTTGGTGCTTGCAATCATGTTCTGCTCGAGTGACCTTGTTTTCAATTGATTGGGCAGTTCTTAACAAAATGACCGATTTGTTATCATTTTTAGCGTTTTCAACCTTGATTTGGTCCTTGACGGTCACGTTGCCTAAAACTTTCTGAATTCCCAAAATTTCGCCCACCACGTCGAAGGTTTCTCCCTCTGGAAGATGCAAAATTGCCTTTGTCAGAAAGCAATCCTAAATTTCGACGAGAGTTATTGTTGCATCCCTTGTCTTCTTTTCTTCTCGTTCCTTGTATTCTTCGATCAGTAAACCTTTGACGTTGTCCCAATTCAATTCATCCATTTTTGTAGCGTTTAGACTACTGATGAAGTTATCATACGACTCTGGGAGGCTTCCAAGAATTACGGTTGCATACTTTTGCGGAGTGATTTCTTCCTTTAATTCACGCAACTACCGGTACTTGGCCAACGAAGTCATGTACGTCAAATGCTCCATGAGATCAGTTCCTTCTTTCATTGTAGCGGCATAAAACCTGCAGTTAAGTCGAACAATTTGAGCAATCGAAACACATTCAAACTGTTTCCGTAAAATTTCCCAAGCTGCACAAGGATCGGTCGTCGAGGAAATATGAACTTGCAAACTCTCAACACTGAGAGCAATTAAGAAGAAGACGAAGACGGTACGCATTTTGCACCGTAGCTGTCGCACTAGGACCAGGAGCAGTTTCTTTTACTTCAACAAATCCCCATAAATCGCGTTCCATCAACACAAGCTTAATATTGAATATCCACGATTGATAATTCTTTCCATCCGAGCGCTCGATTTTAGCGATTCCCGCCATCTTGAACAAACGAACAATCCGAACGTGATACTTTTATACCGCCATTTCTCAAGTTTCCTGTCGTCCCGAGAGTTATTTTCTGCGTTCTCCTAGGGGTTATTCTGCGCGTTATTCTAGGCCCATAAACTATTGAGAATCTTTCTTCAATCCGAACCGAAAGAACGTTACAACTAGAACTGAATAACATAAGTTATAAGACGAGAGAATAAATCATAAGATGGTGCAATCGAGGAGAACGTATAATCCTCAAGAGAGTGTCATATGATCTTAATCAACGAATCACATTACATGATTATTATTTCTCCAACACCAGATACTGCTCTAGAGACTGTACAGCGTCATGGGAATCTGCGGGAGAAAAGAGTAATGCGAAAGGAAGTCAATAAGTAAGCGCTCGCCAATGAAAAGGAAAATAAAGCCGTGATTAAGATACAAGTAAATATAAGCCAAAATACAGTAAAAGAAAACAGTAAATCATTGGGAAAAACTTGGTTGAGATCTAAGGCAGCAACTACATGATTCACGTAAGCCACATGAGCGTCATCTAAATGAAAGCGGCTTAAAGCATCAGCTAACACATTGGCTGTACCGCTGGTCTGGCGCGCGAATAAATAGATATTGTTCAGAGTCAACAACAACCATATTTCTCTGAGACCGCGGGTCTGAGACAGCGTTGCATAAAAAGGTCTGACGACCGCTGATTGTTGAGAGTGTACGCAGTGACTTGATTGTCGGTCAAAATCTTAACAGTACAACCACGTAAACGTTCCTACCACAGCTTCAGCGAGACGAGGAAATATTCAGTTTTTGACTAGTAATAAACGGGGGAAATGGTGCTTGGAAAAATTTCCAGAAACAAACCGGCTCCACAGGCGTCAAGGCAAGCATAAGAAGCGAAAAGGTCTGGGTTGGGAACAGTGACGGTCGTCGGAATCACAGAAACACCATTGAAGTATTGAAGTTAACTGTTGCCACTAAACAAGGTCCTCGCAAATAACGTTGCTGATAGGATATCGCTGATGCCTAGGGAGGGCAGAACACGAGCATAATGCGTTAAGTAAGCGACAACTGAAAGCGCGTCTGGGACGGACACACGCCGTTACAAAAGCTAGCTTGCCTAACAATTGTTGTAACTCGCGCTTAGAGTAGTGGGTCTTTTGAAGCCATGAAGATCCTGAAGCTCTTGCAAATTTTGCCAGTCCCCTGGCCCTTCGTTATATCGAGGTTCCACTTTATAGGCAAGATTTCGATTCTCTTTACTACTTTTTCTGAGGAAGCATGTTGTTTAGGAGCGCAGAGTCTCTTCCAATTTTATATCAGATTGCGTAATATTTTCGTCGCAAATAATAGCTTGTGAGGAGGTTGTTCTAAGGATAACCAAAGGTTCTTCTTTGAGCAAGCTTTTTTTAACAGTCGGTTGTTTAGAAGAGGTGAAATGTGTGACAAGGAAGGTTTCCGAGGGCTTATAATGTGTCTTTTTTATGAAGAATATATTTTCCCTTGAATCTGTTCAGCCTTTGAATATAAACCATGTCTAAAAGCACAGTGTCTTAGTGTCAGATATCCCGGCCGTGACTTTATCGGTGACGAGAGTATGAAAATCTTCGGCGGCCTGGTTTGGTAAGGGCCCATTAGGAAAAAATGTAGTGTTTTAAGACTGTTGGTTGAAGACAGCCTGCTTAGTTAGAATTTGTATCCTATATTCGCCGTGAAAATGTTAGCAAAGGAAACCAGCATCTATGCTCTCATCACCCTTCCGTGGATTTACATTTAGTGTTTCCCATTGATTAGTCCACGTTCGATATATTTAAATTCTAAAATGACTCCGAGCCATATTGATCATGCGCTATTGGAAAGAACGAAGCATTTCCCGGAGAGACACTGGGGAGGAGACTCCAGACTACTTCCGCACATTTTAGGAAAATGTAGAGTAGGAACCCCCTGATTTAATCTGATCTGGCGAAAGTGGTCAAATTGCGTTTCTTGTTGTGCGGAAGGTGGAGAGGAGGGGTGGGGGGGGGGGGGAGGGAAGGGGAGATTGATTGGTCATGGTTTTATAACTCGTATCTTTTAAAATGCTTCCTTGGTTTTCATCATAAAATAATCCTACTGCTACATTTTTCGCAAGTAATAATGCTGAAGAGATTTAAAAAGTAGAAATGCCTGCGCGCTAGTAAGAAATACAGATTTAAAAGTCCTAACGAATGGAACACAGCGCGTCAACAGGGGTCACTAACTAGCTAGATGTATGGCAAGATAGGAAAATATGACATTTAGCTTCAAGGGGCCCATCCCGGGTTTGACTGCGTGTGAACAATTCATTTAAAACGTTGCCAATGTGAAGACTTTCGTGAGTCACACAGTTCTTTGATTATTCTCGCACTTCCATTTGTTACTGTACGACGGCTTCACAATTCGCTTGCGTTCAGTCATTTTTTCCCAATGCTTTTTCGCACGTTTATAAAGTTTTTTATTCGTCTTCTGAGAAAGGGGAAGCAGGCGGACGAGCAAAGTCTAAAGAAAAGTAAAATTCCTACGAGGACTTTGGTCCTAATGTTTCAAGCAAGCTAGGACATGTTCTCAGTTTTTTGACATGACGATGCGTCATACTCCCGGGCATTTGTTGGTTTATGCTTCCGGGGGTTGGAAATGTGTTGTGCAATCAATTTTAACCGGTTATTCACCAAACAGTGTTTTGGTATAAAACCAGATTTTTTACTCTAAACATGAAAAGTGAAAAACTATAGTTTAATTAAAAGCATATTTTAGTGAAACGATCGATCTTAACAAAACATCAACAATTTCCCGAAAATTAGTGATCGATATCCCATATTGCTGAAAACATTTTCATGTGGCATGGTTAATGGTTTATATGGTCGGACGTTTTATAGTGTGTTTGATATCTGAACGGGGTTTATGAAATAGGAGGATACCTGTGATATTTTTTGAGGTTACGAGAAATGCAGATATCCATCGGCCTAAGAAATTAAAAGAACAAAGGGTGATGAGAGAATTTGTTAAGTCAACGTGGAGGGGGCCTATATTAAAAGCAAAAAGGAGAAAGAGATGAGGTAATGTAGTTGATAACAGTCAATCTGCATGCTATTGGATAAGTACTTATGTTTTGCACCACCAGGCTTTCATAAAAATCGACATGATCATCCCGATCGAACTGTTTCGTAACGAAATCTGAGGACAGCTTCTTGTTCTAAGTAATAACCACTTTAAAAGGTCTTTAAAAGCATATTTACACCCAATATAGAATTAAACCACAATGACAACAGTTGTGACACTCTCAAGCACAACACTCAGCAAAATGAGGCTCGATGGCTTTGCATTAGTTCGTTTTGCAAGTTTTTAACTGGACTGCCTGTGGCGCAGCTCAGTTTATAAAATGAGTTAAATTTCTTCTCGGGGGAGGGCACCGCCCAGCTCTCCTTATCCTTACACTATTTCAGAGCGATATCCATAAGGTTAATGTAAGAGAGTATCCCCCGGGGATTTCACATATGTCCAGGATCGGTCTTGTTAGCAAAAATATTATGGCAAATGTTTTTCGCAATTGTCGCAAAAGAAATAATTGAGAAAAAATTATGTCAGAAAATCACTTACAAATATCCCAAAAATCGCAAGAATAACAAATCTAACAAGAGTCAAGAAGGACCCCGAAATGTCCGCAAATATCGCAAAAATCGCAAAAGTAACGAGAATTTTTCATGCTAGCAAAAACACCCATGACAAATATCGCAAAAATAACAAAAATGACAAATCTAACAAGAATCAAAACTTAGTTACAAAAGAAGCCAAGAAGGGCCCCGAAATGTCCGCAAATATCGCAAAAATCGCACAAGTAACAAGGTTTTTTCATGCTAGCAGAAAACATCCATTACAAATATCGCATATATCGCAAAAATAACAAATCTAACAACAATCAAGACTTAGAAAAAAAAGAAGCCAAGAAGGGCCCCGAAATGTCCGCAAATATCGCAAAAATCGCAAAAGTAACAAGGATTTTTCATGCTAGCTAAAAACACCCATGACAAATATCGCAAATATTGCAAAAATAACAAATGTAACAAAATTCCAGACTTAGAAAGAAAAGAAATTACGAAGGGCCCCGAAATGTCCGCAAATATCGCAAAAATCGCAAAAGTAACAAGGATTTTTCATGCTAGCTAAAAATACCCATGACAAATATCGCAAATATTGCAAAAATAACAAATGTAACAAAATTCCAGACTTAGAAAGAAAAGTTGTTATGAAGGGCCCTGAAATGTCCGCAAATATCGCAAAAATCGCAAAAGTAACAAGGATTTTTCATGCTAGCTAAAAATACCCATGACAAAGATCGCAAATATTGCAAAAATAACAAATGTAACAAAATTCCAGACTTAGAAAGAAAAGAAGTTATGAAGGGGCCCGAAATGTCCGCAAATATCGCGAAAATCGCAAAAGTGACGATGATTATCCTTGCGGGCTAAAAACACCCATGACAAATATCGCAATAATCGCAAAAAATAACAAATTTAACAAAATTCTAGATTTAGAAAAAGAAGAAACTAAGAAGGACCCCGAAATGTCGGCAAATATCGCGAAAGTAACAAGGGTTTTTCTTGCTAGGTAAAAACACCCATGACAAATATCGCAGAAATAACAAATGTAACAAGAATCAAGACTTAGAAAGAGGAGAGGCCAAGAAGGGCCCCGAAATGTCCTCAAATGTGGCAAAAAACGCAAAAGTAACAAGGATTTTTTCTTGGTAATTAAAATCACCTAGTAACAAATATCACAGAAATAGCAAGAAAAACAAAATAGACTAAATTGTAGACAAGGGCTACAGGCTACATTTAGTAGCAGAATTTGTAGAAGGGCTTTTCTGGGAGAGGAGGGAGGGGAACGGTGGATTAGGGTTAGGGTTTTCGTTTCAAACACCGATAGTAAGGTCTTTACTGTGGGTTGTGGGTTGGAACGATTGTTATGGTGGGTTCTTGGCCCTGAAAAGTTCTGCTACTACCCCCTTTTATTGCTTAAAATTTGCCCCCTTCTGTGAACGACACTCCTTTCTACTGTAGCTGTATGTTGATGGAAGAACGAAGCATACACAGATTGATATTACACTATTTTGCTACTGTCAGTAATTATAAATAGTGTCACGTTTGTAATTAAACTGATAATTTCATTTTCGCAAAAATGAAACGCTTTACAAAATTACTGGACAAGAACGTATTCCAGTTGAGATAACCATTAGTATTAGGGAAAAACAGTGATGCGCGGGTGTTCTGGGCCCCTTTCTTGCCCTTCAACAATTCTTGCCTATTCTTGTTACTCTAGCCAATTTGTGGCATTTAATTTTGCCATATTTCGAGGCTCTCCTTGCCCTTTTCCCTTTCTAAGTGTAGAATTCTGTTAAATTTGTTATTCTTGCTATTTTTGCCATATTTGTTGCTCAATCTTTTCACATAGCATGAAAAATTCTTGTTACTTTTACGATTTTTTGCGAAATTTGCGGACTTACTGAAGCCCTTTTTGATCTTTCCTCTTTCTAAGTGTAGAATTTTGTGAAATTTGTTGTTCTTGCTACTTTTTGCCATATTTGTTGCTCAATCTTTTCACATAGCAGGAAAAATTCTTGTTACTTTTACGATTTTTTGCGAAATTTGCGGACATCTCGAAGCCCTTCTTGACCTTTTCTCTTTCTAAGTGTAGAATTTTGTGCAATTAGGTATTCTTGCTATTTCTGCCATATTTGTTGCTCAATCTTTTCACATAGCATGAAAAATTCTTGTTACTTTTACTATTTTTTGCGAAATTTGCGGACTTACTGAAGCCCTTTTTGATCTTTCCTCTTTCCAAGTGTAGAATTTTGTGAAATTTGTTGTTCTTGCTACTTTTTGCCATATTTGTTGCTCAATCTTTTCACATAGCAGGAAAAATTCTTGTTACTTTTACGATTTTTTGCGAAATTTGCGGACATCTCGAAGCCCTTCTTGACCTTTTCTCTTTCTAAGTGTAGAATTTTGTGCAATTAGGTATTCTTGCTATTTCTGCTACATTTGTTACTCAATCTTTTCACTTAGCAAGGAAAATTCCCGGTATTTTTGCGATTTTTGCGACATTTGCGGACTTCACGAAGCCCTTCTTGGCCTTTTCTCTTTGTAAAAGTAGAATTTTGAAAGATTTGTTATTTCTGCTATTTTTGCCATATTTGTTACTCAATCTTTTCACATAGCAAGAAAAATTCTTCTTACTTTGGCGATTTTTGCGACATTTGCTATTTCTCCTATACTTTGGTGATAGCAGTTTTCTTTTAACCTTTTTTGCTAAAATTGCGAAAACAATTTGCTAGCAAAGTTTTGCTAAGAAGATCGATCCCGGACATAAGTGGAGAGCACTGAGGGGGATTTATGTCGTCAAAAACACACTATCACAACTCTATGATGGCTTGATATGAAGTACTTACCCATGTAAGCGAAGGCAGCCATTAAATGAAGATGTGTTTGAAGCTAGCGTACTGCGCTTTTTCATCGTCTCCTTCAAACGATACTACGATGAATACCTTCTGTAGTTTTTTTTCACTATTTGTTGAAGTTTAAACCTTTCGATGAGTTTTTCCCTTCCAAAACGTGATTGCAAATCTTTCTGTGTTTGTGGCTAGAGTGTGTGTGTGTACATCTATTGAGACGTCTCTCAAGCTGTCATTGGCACTTTTATCAGTGCCATTTTCAAAAGATGGTAGGATGGGTCGCTTTTAAGTTGTCTCTTCTCATTGTGTTGAAGTTTAATCGTTTCAAATGTGACGGCCAATGACTCTTTTTATCTTATTGCGATTCTTGCTTTGCGTGTGAATTTAATTTGCTTTGTTAGTTTTAAGAACCAGAATTGAGGAATGAACTGTTTGTTATTAACAGCGTTTTATGACCCGTAGAACAATAATTTTTGGAATTTCTGGTTAGATCAAATTAGTCACACTATATTTTAGGGGGCGGAGAGATTGTGGGAGGGGTGGGTGAAAATAACGCTTATTGTTTCCTGCTTAGAATGGCTCACTTGCTTATTTTTATTCATAATGGTGGAATTTGAAAAGGTACTATACAGCCCCGACTTAAAAATGGTACTCATTTTTCTCGTTACGATGGTCTTCCAAAAGGGTGCATTGTTTAATTGAGTAAATGTTTAACTCTCACATGAGATGCTATGTCACGCAATGGTCAGCGACAAGCCTGGTGGCCTGAGTGTGTGTAGCCACTCTCTCCCCCAGGGAAAATTGGCAGCCCAGTTAAAATCGCCTTCTGGCGATTCTTGTTTTCTTTGCTCTGTGGATTCGTGGGGCCGTAGACGCCGTAGGCGCTGTTATCGTAATTGTACGCCGGGAGGTTGGAGTTCATGGACCACCTGCACAAGAGGTTCTGGCACAGGTACACAATATCGTACGAGAGGCATCTTTGTGCCCGCTCTGTGCGGAGGTACCTGCAATGTTGCTTTGAAAGAAACAAGGTACTGCAACACACACTGTTGCCGCGTTAATTGTGCGTGGAACTGGCATGGAATGCTTGGAGCCGGTGTGGGGGTGTGGAATGTCCCAACAAACGCGCACGATGCGTATCACTCGGTATCCAAGTTGTGGAGGAGCAGCATGTCCGAGCCAACGAAGTCAGACGTGAAGTTGTAACACAGGGGTGTAAGTGAAAAAAAGAGAGCGTTATAGTAATAGTTGCTTATTCAACGGAGAGTTTCCTCGTTTGTTAATTTGAGTGCTTACTCATCTACTTCTTTTGTGCTTTAAACTGTACGTCTAAAGATCTTGAGTACGTCAATAGTGTTACGTCAGCTATTTACATTAATGTACTAAGCATAGGCTCACTGGCTACCAAAACAATGCTTTTTTTTGCCGCGATTTCTTTTTCTTTTTTTGCGAAATGTTTCCTTCTCTTAACTCCATTTCGATTTCCAGTGTCTCATCCTCTTCGAGGATTTCACTTGCTCTACAAGTTGTCCACCTCTCCACCTTTCATGGATGGAGTCGGGGCCGAGGGCAGTTTTGCTAAGCTCCGATTTACATATTTCCCAAGCTGTGCTCGTCTAGAAAGAACGTTGATCTCAGAGGTTTCTCTCTTTAGCTTTAAACAACTTTGAGGCCCTCACAGACCACAAAGTCGAAGCCTTGTCCATTATTACAGTCTTTTACGAACAGAGAAGACAACCTTCTGGGCATTAGTGGTACAGAACTTGACCTTTTGGCAAAACGGGTATTTGGTGCCCCCTGGTGACAAAAGATGATTCTTTACCACAGGGGTTTAAAATAAGAAATGGACAATTGCTTAGTTGTAATTTCTAGAAATTGGACAAGGAAAATGAAACTCAAGCTTTCCAAATCAGATCATAAGATGTCACTAAAGAAACAAAAGCTATGAGGCCTCTCCTGCGGATCAGCACTTGCAGTAGCTCTTGGTTTATACTTATGATCACTTATGTGTAAACCGTTTAGTAATTCGTTTAGAACACCGCGTTGTTGCGAAACAGGAATGTTTTCACGTACCTTATTGTTATTCGGCGTATTCAGTCACGTTTGCTTACTCATAACTTTGCGAAACTGGGTATTTTTTTAAATGCGATGAGTGTCGCAGAAACAACAGTTGTAGTAGTATTGTTAATAATAATAATAATAGTAACAGTAATAATAATAATAATAGTAATGATGAAGATAATGGTAATAGTGAAAATGATAATGATAATAATACCAAATAATGACAATGATAAGAAAAATGATGATAACAATAAAGAAAAAGAAAAACGGAACAAATACCAGGATTTTGCAACGAAGTACACAATGTCGCATTTAGGCTCATGAGGTGCAAAGGCATAATTACTGAGGTACCCGTTACCGATCGTGAAAGTTCTACGTACGTAGTTGTTTTTAAACAATGGTAAGTTGAAGAAAATAAGAATTAGATATGTTTCAGAGTTTTTTGGAACAACCACCATTTTGAGAAAGCTCCTTGAGGTCCAAGGTCTCGGCTCTGTGCGAGACTAAAAATTAGACTGAATCCTTTGCAGAACGCTCCTGAGCAGTTTGAGATGATAATAGCCGTAATAATACTGGGTACGGCGCAAATCACGGAGTAACCTGTTCCAGGCTCCTAGATAGTCGGGTCCGCGAAATTGAGAAAGAACGAACACAAAAGTGTCGATTTTATTTACAATAAAAATTAGTTACAAGTCAATATTCCAACTTCCAATTTCTCCATAATTTGTTGGTGATCAGTGCGCAACGCGCCCAACACGTGACCAAGATTATCACGAAAGTTTATATCTTTGAAAAAATAATGAAAGTTTTAGCAATTTAAAGTGGTTTCATGGCTTATATTATCCTGCTAAAATCAATGTAAATGCGTTGACTGTGACCCCGTTGCGTCATGGGCTAGTTTTGAGTCTGAAAAAAAGAGTTTTCTCGTGCGTGTATGCGATGTTGTCATACCGTTGCGTTCCTTGCGAACAGGAAGACATGGGTCATGTAGGTCATCCTACGGGCCAGGAGGTTTGTTTTGAAATGTAAGATGTGACGTTAAACTCCTACTATTTTACACGTACTGTACAAATACCGCGATCTCTGAAGAACGATAGCAAATTGTATGGCGCTTATAAATTGATAATGAGGCTGTCTCTACTACAACAAAAGAAAGTTAAATCGCTCTCTAACTAAGACGCGAACTACACGTTTCGTAAATACTATCGAAGTACTAGTAAAGCTGCATTATTGCAAATAAAATGATGCTGGCTATATTTAGTGGCATTGTCTCCATTACGTAAAAAGCTAGACCGTTCACTTTTCTCGATCACAATCAAGTCTGATATAGAAAAGGATATTTACTTCAATTACACGACATCAATGGATTTGGCACCACCATTAAAAACTTCACTTATTTTTTTAATGCTCCTAACCACCAAATATAGCCCACAATCTTTAAAGAAGAGTACAAGATATTCTTTGAGCATCCTAATATTAACACGTATTAACTTCGGTTTAAGGAGGAGCATATTTTACCTCACCGTGTCGTATGAAAGACGCCTATGGCGTACATCATTTGGACCCCACAGATAAATACAGTAACAGTATCAGAAAGACAAACAAAAACACAATTTTGGCTCTGCTATATGTTGGTTTATTTTTTCAGTAGAGAACCTGCTTAGTGGCTCAACCGCTTTACATCGAGGCTCGAGTGATTTGGAAGGTATACACGCTTTTAATAAGTCTGGGCGCCATCTTGAATTTTTAATTTATGACGTCATTCGCGGAAAGACTTCAGCGCCCATCCTTGAGTTTTGACTCGCGTGACAGTACCATGTCAGGACGAGAGGCAAAGTCAGGCCATTATGAATCGCTTTATTCCATTCTTTTCCTCTATAAACATTAACAAATACCAGCGAATCCTTTTCCCAGGCTAAAGTAATCGCAGCTGTGCGTTTTGTCTTTGCAAGTTATACGGCGATATCATGTTCGATAACAAACGCAACATTAAGAAATGTGACATAAGATTCCAAGCGATCATCATGTATTAAAAACTAGCACGGCTGCAGCGAATTAAAAGGGAGGAGTACTCGACCGTAAAGGTGTGTAACTTAGTCTTTTTGTATGTGGGTTCTAATTCGTACCGCTATATTCATCTCTCAAATATTGCCTTTTTGCTTGGGGCAGAAACATACAGTTGTCTGTTCTTTTCATTTTGGGGATGATGACTTCGGAAGTATTGTATTGTATTGTCTTTTAATACTGGTCGGTAGCTTTTGAAACGTGCAGCCTCCCCTCGATCGGTGTCTAAATGCCCTGTACACAAGCTATATATTATCCTTAAGATCTAAAATAAGATAAAGTTGAACAGGAATATGATTCGAGGGAAACCAAATATGGTAAACACCACAGATGTGAGGTGTGTGTTGAGCCTAATGATGCTGAGCGACACAGCTTACACGAATCCGAAGCTGTAATTTCTGAACTATAATCTGAAATTTTAGCTCTAAAGGTAGAAGGTAAAAAACTGCTTAATATTAAGTGAGATGTAACCAGTCTTTTTTTAAAGAATATTGAAGACAGCACCACTTTAATCCTGCCCAACCCAAATGACCCTGAAAAAAGTGGACCCTTTTGAGCTCAGGCTTACCATCAACTATGTGACAATAAAACCTTGGATCAGAACTTGCCTTCTCAGGTGTCAAGTTTCATAATGTAAATTAAAAGGGCAGTTCATTTCAAATAAACCATAACTTGATATTTATTATCTATCACTCTTGTGTCTGGTAAAGCAGCCAACTATGACATTGTACTTGATATGACAACACCAGACTGTAAGCTCTTAGTATGAATGTATATGTACATATAAATATACATGCTAAACCAATATTCAAGCATATTTAGTTGCTGCTTAAGACCAATTTCCTATTCAATATTATTAGAAACATCATTCTGTGACACGAGAGTATTTTGAACAAACCTTGTTTGCAGTGAGAGATGTTGAGCTCCCTTTCGCAAACAGGTGCAAAATACAACTAGTTGCCCTGAACCTTTTACTTTAAAACCACAACGTATTTTTTCTCTGACCTTTTGTTTCTCTATTAAGGATGGATTAGGAATTTTTAAACAACTTATAAATTGCTCCTCCTGAAAATAGGGGCATTTGCAATCCCACTCAAGCTAGTGTGTCAGTGTCAATTGGGAATTCAGGAAAGGAGCCAACAACAGCTCTAGGTCTTGGCAAATTGGAATAGTGGTCATAACACTGAAGTTTGCCTCCATTAGAGAGAGCTGCTTAACTCACTACCCGTGGAACCTTGTGTCCGGTTAATTTAGTTGAAACTATTGCAGGACAATTAATTGTCTTAAGTGAATGAAAGAACAAATTTGCTCTCTCTTTATTTTGGACAGTATGTTGCCTGGCTGCATACAAGGGACACTTAAAGCCCCCATTTCTCCCTGAGTATTTCTCCCTGTAATAAGGACTGACGACATTATATGCCTTGTATGCACTATATGAATTAGGGTTTGCACTCTAGGTCCTTGGTTTGTGCTACTCAAACTATTTTGAGTTGTGCACATTCCAGTTCTTGGGAATTCAGTGAATTCAAACACTTATATAATATAAACACGTGATTACAGTAACCATTTCGTCCTGCTGTACAAGAGCATTTATCATTACTGTTAACATTGTGAGGCCTTTCATTCTTCCTCAATGATTTGAAGCATTCCCCTGTACATGAATTTATTGTCCATATAAGCGTACAATAACCGTCGTGACAGTCATTTTCAAATACAAATTTGTAAAAATTTTTTTTGTTTTTTGAGTTTTTCGTTGCTTGTTCAACAATGTAAATGTAAGTAGAATGCTTTGGAAGAATTGATGCATCCCTGCTCCAGCTCGATCTTTAGTGGCTACATCTCTAACCAGGAATCGAGCTGATAGCTTTCTGGATTACTGAGCTACGCCTTCCCAGAGGGAAGAACTATTCTGTGCAAGGGTCAACTGGAGTATATTAAACGTTTTTATCCAACTTCTTTCTTACCCTAAAATCTATACATAATAACATAAATTTTTAAAAGAACTGATGATGAAAAGCATAAAGTTTTTATGGAGATAGAGTTATCGTACATTTTGAAAGGATCAGAATAGCAACATGAAAAATCCTTTCAATTAGCTTTTATTTAATACCTGATAGATAATCTAAGTCTCTTACGAGCGGTAATAATGAATCGTTTTCAAATTTTTTAATAAAGGCCCGCATAAAAAATGAAAAAGTATCAAAGCCATTGCTAAAAAAGATTACCTGCGAAGAAGTTAAGCTCGTGTCTGTTGACGTAAGCCACGACGATGAAGCCAAAACTTTAATTCGCACTTTTTTTTGGCATGTAAATCAGCTCTAGTTTGCTCTCGATATTATCGATCCAGGAATATCTTTGCACGAAAGCCTTAAAGTTACGATAACATACCCATAAAGACATTGTATAAAGGAAATATTCCTCTTGGTATAAAGTAAAAACATTCGTTTTTATATGAACACACTGCAAAATCAACGTCAACAGAGCTTTCATCTTTGGTAGCCATTTTGACCACGTGTATGATCTTTCCGCGAATGACGTCATTCGTTGAAAATTCAAGATGGCGCCCAGACTTAGTAAAAGTGTGACAAAACCACAGGTGCAAACTCAAAGAAGGGATTGATTTCCGTTACGAATTTCACACGAAAATTAGCCGAAATCCCTCATCGGATTACCAAGGCTTATCTATTATATATTTTTATTTACTATTTTCCAGCACTTTTTCCTAGCTTTTTGTTTCTAATTTTGTTGCCTATTTTTTTTTTCTAAATTTTCAGATGTTGCCCGGTGAATTGTGTTGTCGGTCGGTGGTCTAGTTGGGGATCTTGCAACGCGCGTTGCGAAAGTAATGGTCAACAAACGCGCAGCCGCAGGGTAACAACTGCGGCTTCCTGCAAAGGTACTCCTTGTCCAACACTTACCCAAACAAAGTCTTGCCGAGGGCCCTGTTGTCCAAGAGATTGTCAGGTACATTTATTTCGCAGGTGATAAATTAATTCATTTAAGTTAATTCATTCTAAGTAGTCTAATGTTATTTTAAGCTAAAACTAATTCAGCACAAGTTTAACATCCATTGTCCAAAAACCTCGTCGAGGAAGTCGAACTCCGTAACGCGCATTCCGCATACTGGTCAGAAGAAAATAACAGCTATCGAAAAAATTTCATCAACGTTCTTCGATCGACTTCTTATAAATAATGTTTCTGCAGTAGCTCTTTTACACGGTGGCCATATTGTTATGCGCATTGATAGACTAATGTGTACAGTGCAAAACCAGCGATTCACATTACAGTGGACCTTCTGTTTAGGGGACACCATCGGGACCGAGGCAGTGTCCCCTGAATAGATGTTAGGTTAAGGTTTGTTAATGATTAACCGACAAAGACAATGAAAACCCATCTGTGCGTGATTTTATGTTGAATTCACACAAGTGCACTATATCGATTTAAGTGAGATACTTCAGTTTGTCAAAGTTTCGATAACTGTGATTATTAACCCTCTTTGTGGTCAGTTACTCTTTTAGTGCCGGCTAAGGTGTCCCCTGAAGGGGGGTTAAACCCGGGTTTCGGGACCCCCAGATATAGTGCCCCTTTCCCTGAAAAGAGGTGTCCCTTCAATACAGGTGTCCTAAAGGATTGTTTCAACTATATTTCTTTTATGTTTCTTTTTTTCCTTTCAGGTTAGCAGTTGGTCAGCTTGGGGGTCATGCTCTGCACCTCCAGGCAGGTGCAGTACGAACAGTGGTACAAGAAAAAGAACAAGAAGGGTGACTTCATATCCCAGCTGTGGAGGATCATCGTGCCCTACATTAACCCACACGCCTCAATGTACACCTGTTCCCATCCCTTGCAAGGTTATTCTAATTATTATTTTTTTTTCCTCACATCTACTGCTTGTTTGTCAAGTGTTTTTGTACATTTGTCGTGACCTTTAACATGAATCGTCATCTTTAAAATCATCTCTAGGCAGCTTTGGCAAAGATTACAACTCATCGAAAACGTTTGAAATGAATTCGCGTTTTAACGGTGTATCAAAATGTTTTTGCACGATTAAAATTGTTGTTGTGCTTTTTAAACTAGTTGCTTTTTTAGCGTTCTCTTTGCCGTCGCTGCCGTCGTTTCTAAAGCGCCCTAATGTCGACATCAAAACGAGAACCTGCATTTTGCCACTCTCATCATTAACCTCCACAGTATCAGTGGGAACATCAGCCTCAGCTCACAGTCACTATCACCACCATCATCATCCTCATTATCATCATAAACAAAAATAGTCTATAATCACTAGGATCACTCAGAAAAATCAGTGCAATCGAGCACATTGAGATGTAATTCTATCTCAGTGTTGGATTGCTATGAATTTTGTCAGTTGCTTGCTTTCTCAATAAAATTTTCAAATTCGTAAATTCAAATCGTCATCAACTTAAAGAAAAATTTTGCGAATGTAATCACCCATTTTCACTGGCTAAGTCAAAGCCTGCGTGAATTCCCTCTCACGTAAGTATCCGACCATATAGTCCTCATTACTTAAGGTGCCTAATGGTTTTTAATTCATTGTTTAGATGAATGCGTGGAGCTCGTGGAGTGCGTGTTCCCCAAGCAATGGCAAATGCGGAGCTGGTACTCAGTATCAGACACGCACAGTAGCTACCCAGCCATATTGCAGTCCCGCGTGTCCCGCCACGCGACAGACACGCTCGTGCACACACAGCTGCTGCCCGAGGGATTGCGCTGTGTCGTCTTGGAGCTCGTGGAGTGCGTGTTCTAACACCTGTGGAACAGGTGAGTGATTCGAGGGCCTCTTTTATACTGATATCTCCTGATGAAGACCTCTATTTAGACATTACCGTCGCCTGTGAATAGGCCCTTCCCAATGGGTTCAAGGGAGATAAAGGGACATAAGGAAAACTGTTGAAAGGGAGCTTCTTTTACTATATCCCTTACTATTGATAGAGCCTGTTAATTCACAGGCTAAAATTACAGCTACACCTGTATGAAGTGGTTTCGCTCAAGGATGGCCAACTGACCGCTTGATTCATGATTAACCAACCAAACAGAAATCAAGAAAGGGAGATAGTGGCAAGGAGAAGTATCCGTAAAAACACAAAATAAACTCAAAAGATTTTCTATCTCTTGTTATTGCAAAAGAAACGACTGGATTTTCGAACAAAAAAAAAATAGATAAATAAATGAAGAAATTAATAAATTAAAAAAAATAAAAAGAAACAACATACATCTTTTTTAGGGAAGAAAACAAAAACAATGGTGCAGTTAAGAACTGTAAACAAACGTAGACAAAAATACAAAATGACTGAGTGGCACAAAGATGAACTGTAAGTGTCGATTCAAAATCATTCACGCTGGGTTGATCTAAAATCGAACGGGGTAAAGTGTTCCATTAATATAAGGTTCTAGTAAACAAATTGAGTTTGTGCTGCTGTGACTACCAATCATTATAGAACGATTACCATAGAAAAAGGAAAACAACAACTTACCACTGATAAAAATAGACTGAATAGCGCAAGTGCAAATTTTCTTTTGTTCGAAGGTACTGGATACTGGATGTTTTTCACTTTTCTATTTCAATTACTCCAGTTTTAGGAACTATCGGCATGTCTGAACAGGAACAAGTTATTAGAGCGATTTTCGTATGACCTTGAAAAATGGTTTCGGAAAGTGTTCGTTATTTGTTTTATCAGCCAATGGATGAAAAGAACAAAACATAGACTCTTCGTTTTCCCGCCAAAGAAAACCCTAATATGGAGAAAGCACCTTTCGATTGGCCAATCGCGTTGCAGTATGACGTCAAAGCGAAGTATCGATTGATTCTAGAAAGTTCTTGGGCGACAGGGTTTTTCACCCGAGCGTTCGCTTAACCAACCAAAAGCCACGCGTGTTTGTATCCGGTCGATAAACCAATCAAATCGCTCTATTTTCCTTCGTTTTTTGTTTCTGTTTTGTTCGCGCGTTTTCGTTTCAAGGTCATACAAAAAATCGCTCTATAATAAACATGAAGATTTTAATCAGTTCTTAATGCTTCTCAGGTACAAAGACAAGAACACGGCGCATTACTGTTCAACAATATTGTAATGGAAGAGCTTGTCCAACCTTGAAAGACACAACAAGGTGTTCGCAGTACAACAACCGCGATTGCGTCATGTCTTCGTGGTCATCCTGGTCAATTTGTAACAATGGCTGCGGAAGCGGACAGTCGACCCGAACACGCCGAATAATATCGCCAGCGGTATGCCGCGGGAAAGCATGCGGAGCTAGAGCCGAGAGTAGGCAGTGTACTGATTACCGTGAGAATAGAGATTGTGTGGTACGTTTTAAAATTGTTTTTACGTATTGAAATATTTATACCAATAACTTTGAACTCTGGTTGAAAAATAGTCTCGAGCACCCTGTCAGCAAGGCCTTACTTAAGGTGACTCGACCCACTTTTTTTGGGGGGGTACCATCCTACTTTGAAGCTCTCTGGTATCCCCACCTTTATTTTTATCGTAAGTCTAACACATAGAATGGATAACATATAGATCAATCTACAATATAACATAAAATTTTTGGCGATCGGAGTAAATGTCACGTGGTTATAATGCCACGCCCCTTTGAGGTCTGAGTCGAAAATCTGCTGTTGCCGGCATGTTTTCGTGAAAATCTCTCGGCTACACATAGTGCACATTAGTGCCTTGCGCTGAACAGAGTTTCATCAAAATCGCAAAGACCCAATTCGAGAAATTCAGCGGTTTCCAAATTTAGGTCAAAATTTATGCGAAAATGATAAGCAAACTTTACACGGATTATATCTAATAAACTATGAGATTCATCTCTTTATTTTGGGCATCGTTATAACAGATGGCTCCTTGCAAGTCAGCAAACCAATTTAGGGCCTTGTAAATGCGCGCGATTTCGAGCAAAGCAAACATATAGAAATTATAGTTTTCGCTATTTGTTGACGTTTGTCAGCGTTTAAGAGTCAATCTCACGAAAACATGCCGGCAACAGCAGATTTTCGACTCAAACCTCAAAGGGGCGTGGCATTATAACCACGTGACATTTACTCCGATCGCCAAAAATTTTATGTTATATTGTAGATTGATCTATATGTTATC
Organism: Porites rus; assembly: GCA_964035705.1. Lineage (NCBI taxonomy): Eukaryota > Metazoa > Cnidaria > Anthozoa > Scleractinia > Poritidae > Porites > Porites rus. The sequence goes on from OZ037994.1 coordinate 10,937,012, forward strand.
CATTCTATGTGTTAGACTTACGATAAAAGTAAAGGTGGGGATACCAGAGAGCTTCAAAGTAGGATGGTACCCCCCCCCCCCCCCAAAAAAAAAAAAAAACTGGGTCGAGTCACCTTAATTTCACTTGCTCTATTTTGGCGTAACCGTCGAGAGAGACCCTGCATTAATCGAGGTAAGATTCTTGTTGAGCATGCGCGGCATGTTGCTAAGATGTAGTTTCGCACTCAGGCCTAAAAACTGTGCGCTTGCTACAACGGGCTCGTTTATGATCATCGGTTTATCAATAAACGGAAGCTCGCACTCGATAAAACCAGTTTGACGAGGAAAAACAAGATTGACTTGTCCAAAAGTTCAATCTGCGGTGACTTCAAAGCCTTGACGTGATTCAGGCAGAGCCTCCTTTTATCCTTCTCACTCAAGAAGACAAAAGAAGGCTTTGTCTTCAGGGTGGGTCTTGACTGATTGTCTAAACGTTAATTGAGATTTGAGGTATGTTGAGTTCATACCCAGTGAAATGAATACAAGACCACGTAGATCAGTCATCCAAATTCACTACGGTTGTGCTCGTGTTGAACAAAGTTGAGAAAGTGGTTCATACAGTTTCAACTTTTCGAGAACAAAAGAAATGTCGAGAATATATTGAAACAAAAGTTTAAAGTGTTTGATCTCTTCTCAGTACCTCACAACGCAATGCTGAGAGGGGTTATTAAACCATCGGCTCTCAACGTTGTGATACGACGTTCTGATAAGGAACGTGTCTTCTAATCTCTGTTTGGCAATATAAAGACCTGTAAACGAAGACTTTTTGGCAGTACATTACGGTGATCCCGTCGTTTGCTATACTATACACAGTGGCCCCGCGCTTATTTTTTAATTTAGAGGTCATGATCTGGAAGCATATTTGAAGCCTAATTTACTCGAGAAAATTTGACTTGACAAAGGACAACCTTGCTCGTGTAATTAGAAAAAAAATTATTGGCAAGTTTTTTCTGGTCAAAAGAAAACTTGTCCAGTTTTATAATAATAAATAATAATATAGCCTGCGTTTGGAAGTACTGGGCGCAAGAAAGAACGGGGCGCGCGAGGGACACGCGCGTGTGCCACTCGCACGCCCCATTTTTTCTCCAAGAGCCTGCTGCGCAGGCTAATGTTAATAACAGTTTTTAACCAGGAGACTCTCTCACCAGGGTGAATTTCAGAGAAGTCCATTTACACCACGGAACAAGTATTCTTTGTCAAGAAAAGCTTGCTCTTGTAAATACATATAAGCCGCTGAAATAAAAAGTATTGAGAAGTACTGTCGTACTTATGTCAATTATACTTTTATAAATTTAATGCTAATCCGCCTTATTTTAAACGTGGAGTAAAATTTTGCCTTGTGCATGGACAGCCTAAACATGCAACGTTTAAGATATTTAGAGAGTAGAGAATTTCAATATTTTAACAACAGAGAGGAATTATAGGATAACTTGGAGAAAATTTTGTTCCATTCTTTGTTTGTTTGTTTGTTTTTTTGTTTTTTTACTTTCAGGTTAATTCTTGGGGTTCATGGGGAGTTTGCAGCGAAAAATGCGCTGTTGGGACAAAACAGCGAACGCGGACAGTTAAGATTTCTAAAAGGTGCCGCGGAAGAGATTGCCCCGCACTTAGGGTAAGAATTTATTGTCATATTTTTGAGGTTACACAGGCGAAAACTTTGAGGTTGCACTGGTGTTGTTGATGTTGTTGTTGTTTTTTTTACTTTTAATTTTTTAAAAAAATTCGTCGACAACTTGCATAAGCAAGAAAAGCATCGATTCATAATCCCCTTTTTACACGTTGAGAAGTTTTATCTCGATATTTTTTCATCGAACGGTGGCTATCAATTGACTTACTTCGGCATTGTCGACCTGAGCGAGTGCTGACAGATGGCCTTCAGAGCGTTGGTGTAACTAAGGTACACAGGAGACCACTTCTCAAAACCAAGAAACTCCGTTAGGGACTTTTCTCCCCTCCATTTATACGCAAAATAATCCGGGGCTTCGTCGTGTTCAAGCTCAATAAAGAACAAACAAGAAGAAAAGCATCAAACAAAATACCATCACACGCCCCTCCGTATCATCTTAAGTGTGTCGTTCAATCTTATAATTTCATCCCAACGTAACTACAATCACAGACAAAAGTAGTTGGGAAGGCTGTACAACTTAAGAGTAGTCCATTTTAATCCTGAAAAAAGAGAGTTTTCCCTTTTGCTAAATATCCCCCGTCCCCCCTGTTCAATGTTGGGATATAACAGAACCATAACGCGCACAAACATTAACGTTTTGATCAACATTGGGCCAGGGGCGGGGGAGGAAGGAAAAGAAGAGGTAAAAAAGGCAACCTTCCCAACACTTTTGACGATGATTGTAGGAGAATAGGAAATCAACTTTAAACGCTTATAAAACTTGTCGCATTTAACATTTGATTGAGATATCTCGCCCTGGAACTGTGCTGATAATGCACTTTCCAAAGTATATAAAAAATACAATAAAGGTTATATTTCAGTAAAATGATAAATAGGAGAATTTTGCATCTGACGTGCGTGACATTTCACAGCGTGACCACAAAGTCCACTGGGTGAAAACGCTTTCTTTTAAGAACGTCAGAAGAAAACATTTAAGGCCTTTAATTTTTCTCATGAACCAAGAGACGTTTTCTTCGCGTGGACTACATAGAAAGAATGGCCACAGGTCGTCTGCTTCACTAGATTTAACGAAAAGTCATGAGGGTATTTTTAAGCAAAAAATGCTATACAATTGCTGTCGTTGTCATGTATACATGTATCTTTTTCATCAGCGGCATTATTCCTGGTTAACTTTTGCCGTTTCCTATCAGCGAAATATTTTGAAAGATGTTACAAATAGAAATGGCATAAAGGCTGCCACAATAAAGTTTTTTTTGGCATTCTGGCGGTGTTAAAGTATCCTAGAAAAACGTGATGTTTGTAGTTGCGAGGAAGGAGTGAGATAAGTGCCGAATTAAAACCTTCTAGACTGTATTTTCGTAAGGCCTGAAAGTTATACGGAACCTTTATAAAAGAGTTCATTCAGCCATGTTCAGTGTTCATATAGAAATTGCTGTGCTAGCGTCGCCTGTCAATCATTCAGTTAATTTGAGAACAGTAAACAACATGGGTTTCCACATTACTCCATCACATTACTCCACAAGAAAATGCGAAATATATGCACAATGAACCAACTTTCAAACAAGAAAAGGGTAAAAACATGTAAATCGTGTAAGAATATGGACAGCTTTTGTCGCATTTATCTACGGAGATAAATTTAACAACTGTTTCCCAACATTACTCCATTTAAACAGTGCCCCATAAAGGTCAATTAGCAAAGTTAGTTTAATTTTAACGCTATCCATGGAGTACTGTTGTATTTTACTTAGAATTAAGCTAAAATATCTATTAAAATTCGTTTGGTTAAGTCCTTGCAAAGCCCCGAACAAGTCAATTAGGCTATGTTGTCGTTAGCGCTACTATAAAGGAATTATTTTCGGCTACGAAAATGGAGTAATGTGGTGTGTGATGACTTTGCATGTGTTACCTTTTTTCATTAGATTAACGAAGACAATAGACGCCTTATTCTAAATCAACAGCGTACTTTGTTGTCGTTTTCTGAAACCAGTTTCGAAAAGCAGTGCCACAAGGGCTTAACTAGAGTTATTTAGCCGGAGAAAGTAGCCTCTAGAATTCGGCAAATCTCCACTCAGCCTCATAGTTCGCTCGCCTGGCAAATTGGCATGTGCTGAATGTTGTAAAGAATGGAGGAACTGCTAAGGAAGATGTCAGCTACACTGTCGCAATCCGAATGATTTTTGCGGGAAGTGGTGAACGCACTATATCTTGCTTTAAGATTTGGAGCATATCAGCCTATGCTACAGTCAATAGTTTTCACCGAAAATAGTCTTTCATTTGTATTTTGGCGCTCTTCCTGTGCTCCGGAAAGAGCAATAGTTGGACTTACCGGGTTGCAAAACATGCGGAATATAAACAGGCGTGTGCGCCAAAAACTGTCTTAACAAGGTACGGCAAATGTTTTTTTTCGACAGAGTACTGTTTACGAGTGTTTTTTGAAGACGTTTCTACTGACAAAAAGTCGTCGAGTTTTGACCTTTCACGGCCACACCCAGAATTTTCAGACAATCACAGACAAAAGTAGTTGGGAAGGCTGTACAACTTAAGAGTAGTCCATTTTAATCCTGAAAAAAGAGAGTTTTCCCTTTTGCTAAATATCCCCCGTCCCCCCTGTTCAATGTTGGGATATAACAGAACCATAACGCGCACAAACATTAACGTTTTGATCAACATTGGGCCAGGGGCGGGGGAGGAAGGAAAAGAAGAGGTAAAAAAGGCAACCTTCCCAACACTTTTGACGATGATTGTAGTTCCCAGAACACTTGTTTTTCCCTCGTTTCTGAACCTGTTTGCTCTTCACATTAATTACCCATTTTTAGCATGATTGTTGTAGTCATGTATTTTTTTGTGTTTAAGGAAACATCACAATGTGGAACGCCAAACAATGGATGCCTGCATAAATGCACCAATGGCGTGTGCTCCTGTAATGCGGGATACTATCTGGCCTCAAATAAGAAGAATTGTATCGCCAAGGATTGTAATATGCCAATACCATCATATTGTGCACCAGGTCAGTGAGCATAAAGCAGAAATATTAAATAACGCAAACAAACAAAGAAACAAAAACAACGACACTAACCTTAGAGTTACCTTATTCAGATCAATGAGAAGGGAATGTATCTATCATGGACCAGCAAATTAGTTTATCAATTTTAAAAGTGCAACTTAGTTAGAAGCCGTGAAAAGAAAACTCGTTTATGTAAAGCAAAGACCATTTTATCATTTTAAAGAAAATGCTTTGCTTTTTCTTCGCGACTTTTTTGTGACTGAAGGCCAGTATGCGTGTATTCTCTCAGGCTCTTTGTAATCTGTAAGATATTTCAGATAGTTCAGATGTTTTGTTGTAAAGCGGTAATTCTCAATCCACTCAGACTTTTTTTTTTAACATTGGTAAATAGAGAATGGCCCATAAGATCGACTGTTTGTTATGCAAAACATGGTAATTCTAACTCTTGATTTTGGGAATGATCGAACATACACAGCTGCAGCCAAAGTAGCACCTGTTTTAATAGTCTTATTTCTTTCATTAATACGCCCATAAATTATATCTTGTCATTTGTTATACGGTACAGACCTAACGTGCGGACATTTTCAGGTACTTCACTTGGCAGCACGTGCAAGCATGCCAATGTCACGTGCCCAGGAGGCAAGACCACGTATCCTGTCACATGTTCCTTGGGATGTCCTCAATACTATTCCATAAAAGGAGCGTCCACAATCACGTGTCAGACGTCAGGTCAATGGACGTCTTATGCGTCTTCATACTGTCGAAGGAACAACGATCCGCCTTCACAGGTAACCTTTTGTGAGAACTCTCGTTTAACTGATAATTAACAGTTAATGAATGAGGCTGAGTATCTTATGAAGAATCATGGAGATCGAGGAGGGAGTTATCCGTCGAGGCCGTAGGCCGAGGCGCATAACACCCTCCGAGATCTCCATAATTCTTCATATGATACGAAAGCCGAATTCAATAACTGTTTTATTATTCATTCGATATTGTACGTTTAGGTTTGTCCAGCTCCGCAAATATTCTCCAAATAGCAGATGACGCCCTCCGAGTTGTCTTCTTTCTGTTTTTGCTATGTTTTTTGCTACTATTACGCCTAGTTCCAGCTGTAGTTTTTGCTCTTGAAATAAGTGGAGTGTCCGCCATTTTTATTTTCATAACCAAAACGACCCAGCCTCGTTCCCACGGTGCCTTAACCTGTAAGAACGCTGCATTTTTGACGTCATTTCCTCGTTAAAGTCAAAATTCTTCCAAATTTGGTCATCAGTAACTGGTTATGGTGAATTATGCGTGTGCTTTTAGCCAATCAGAATTGGGGAAATATTTTGAACAAATAATAACAACAATTAATTCGTTGCCAAGCATCTGAAGGTGTGATTATTTGCCTAACCTCAGCAGATTACCAAATTAACTTTAAACATTTATTGCTAAAAGTAATAAGCTCTTCATTTCAAGTTTGATATAGCTAATAATCATCATCATCATCATCATCGTCATCATCATCATCATAATCAACAAAAATAATGTTTTTTCAATTTTTGAATTCAATGAAATGAGCCTGTTACGACAACGTTTTGTACTTGAGGTTTAAAAACTTCCGACGATTTTAATAGGTAGTTGTGATCTACCTTTTGGCAGGCGAGATTCCAGTTAGGAAAGCCAGGGCTTGTATCTAAATGTGGCTTTCACCAGTGCGTTCCTCTTTTCCAGATTACCTTGTCTGGCGCAGCCATTGTTCCAGAAAACCAACCACGTGGCACTAAAATTGGCACATTCTCCACCGTTGATCCTAACACTAAAGACAAGCACACCTACAGCATCGTAAGCGGAGGGAGCGGAAAATTTGAGCTTCGAGGAGCAGATCTGCTCACACTGACCACGTTTAATTATGAAACATCTCCAAACAGGTAAGTGTGAACGCATGTTCATTGCGCCCTTATTCACTGCTTAGTTTTTCCCTGTGTGGTTATTCAGTGGGCGAAAATTTCTGTTTGTATTACGCTGTAGATTTTCACTCGCAATAAGCAACACAGTGTAAACACTTGGCCGCTGTGCCTTTGTTCACTGCTGGGTTTTACCCTTTGTGGTCATTCCTTTTTGGAATGAAAATTTCTGTTTGTGTTACGTTGTAGATTTTCACCCGCAACAAGGAGCACAGTGTGAACGCTTGGTTATTGTACCCTTATTCACTGCTCTATAGAACTTTTTCGTTACTTCAATAACCACACAACAGTTCAATAACTACACAAGTAGTTCAATGACCACGCATTAGTTTATTGAGCTTAAACTACATGCAGCTGCGGGAAAAAATGGCCACAAATACGTTAGATTTTTTTTTAATATGAATGCGTAGGAGGACAGCCGTATCCAATCTGATGTGGAGGAACTGATCGCTAAGTCTAACCAAAACAAGTTCCAGCTAAACGAGTCGAAGTGTAAGGAACTACGGATTTCGTTCGCTAAATCAGCCGCGGACTTTGCTCCCATTGTTATCAACGGGAAAGCAATAGAGGTAGTGTCTACTGTTAAGTTCTTAGGTCTAAATATATCATCCGACCTCCGGTGGAACTGTCATGTTGCTGAAATATGTAAAAAAGTAGCGAGTCGATTATATTTTCTTAAACAACTGAAGAGAGCGAATATTCCCGTCAAAGATCTCTGCTAATCTTTTACTTGACCTGTATCGGCCCAGTAACGGAATACGCATGCCCGGTGTTTCACAACGCGCTTCCCGCATATTTATCCGCAGAGCTAGAACAGCTACAGAAGCGCGGCGTGTACATTTTTGTTATATTTTTTTCCTCATATTTTTATTAGAATTTATTATTGTAACGATTAATCTAATTCAACTTTTGGCTGCTATTTTAATCAGAATAAACTATCTATCTATCTATCTATCTATCTATCTATCTATCTATCTATCTATCTATCTATCTATCTATCTATCTATCTATCTGTCTCTCTGTCTACCTATCTATCTATCTATCTATCTATCTATCTATCTATCTATCTATCTATCTATCTATCTATCTATCTGTGTAGCATTAAGTAAGTGGTAAATACTCATTTAGCAACGATACAAGAATTAAATTGAGAAATAGCTATGGTACACTGTTATTAAGTTCTAGTGAGCTCAATAATATAAACAGGAACATAGACTGATGGTAATTTAAATTTATAGTTTGCTTAGAAGGTCTGTCATTCTCATCAGGGGCACAGCGAAGAGACCTGGAAAGAGAATAAGCGCTCAAAAGGAGAAATAATGTGGCCCGAAAGAAAACGACACACTAAATACTGAATAAACCGACTAACCATGCGCTGAGAAAGCAGAAAATATAACGGTTAACGGCGGAGAAAGTCTTGTTTTCTGACTCCCTTTCCGCATGTTTCGAACTGTGGTACCACAGCTGGCCCTAGGTGCCCGAGTCGACTAACACCAGTCCATGTTTAACGAATGGATAATCGGTACCTCATAAGTCCAGAATTTTCCAACTTCTTCGGCTGTTTTGACTTGAAGTCAGCTGCTCTGTTTCCTGTCCATTTCCAAAAGGTTTTTACAAATTAGAACTGAGTTTTACCCTTTTAGTTTGTGGTCATTCCTTCTTAGGCTGAAAATTTCTGTTTTTGTTACGCCGTAGGTTTACACTCGTAGTAAGGAGCACAGATAACGGCAGTCCGCCCATGAGGTTGGATAAAACATTTACAATCTCGGTGACAAACGTGAATGAAAAGCCTACGGCGATCCAGGTAAGCAGAGTGTGGCCTTTAATTTATAATCATAAATGACCTGTAAGTAAAATTAGCTAAAACTGAGAAAATTCCATTGATCGTTCTGGCAGGACAAGAGAAACAAAATAATAACTCAAACAACAAACTTTCGTTACAAGCTGTATTGTTTGGTTCCGTCGTTTCTTTTGTTTTTACCTGATCTGTGCTCCGGTGCCTGCCGAAGGTTAATGTATGAAGTGTAGAGCAGTCACGTTAAAAGCTATTGTATAGATCTGATGTCGCACTTTCCTTGAGCCCCTAGCTTACGCACTGCTAAGGTTGAGCGATAGGGCCTAGACGAGTTCGAGGGTGTACCAGAAAGAGTCCAAATGTTTGAGATTTGTTTTAAACCCAGAGCCTGGAAGACGAATTCTCTTTGAATCCAGTCAAGTCGCTGAGAGCACCAGCGAAATTAAGGATTGGCGTAATTTCTCATCACCCTTCATTGTTGTTTGTCCCAGGACTAATACGAGTTCAAGGACCTTGAACCTGCCTCACCTCTCGCTTGTGTTTAAAGCTATCATAAATTCCGAAAGAAAAGACATCTATCTATTTCACGGATAGCGGATGAGCGGGGTTGAATGAAGACTGAGTCAGAGGATATGATCGGACTCACCAAACCATAATTTTACACAAAAGGAGCAAACACTTTGGGCTGATTTACAGAGAGAGGAATAAACATAGGTTAACCAGTGCGTTAGTTGAGCCAAATAAATAAATGCTTCTTGGTTCATGCTCATCACTAGACATTGATCTACTTCTCTTGTAGTTATCAAGTAATACTGTTGATGAAAATAGTGGCGTGAACACAGAAGTGGGCTTGCTAAGCACCGCTGACCCAGATAACGGGCAGTCATACAGCTACACGTTGCTAGATGGCGCTGGTGGAAGGTTTAAGATTCAAGGAAATCGTGTTAAGGTATAGCGGTATTTCTCAACTCAATCAAACCACACTAAAATAAAACGAGACAGTACTTAAAGGAGGCGAGAAAGAATGGCCAAGTCATAAATTGACGCAAGCAAGTGATTGGCTCCTGACAGCTTCACCTCTAAAATAGTGCTTCATTCCAAGCGTGTCAAAAGAGCTTTAAGTTTTATCACCGGCCAATGTGTTTTTGTCCGTTGTCACTTTATGTCTCCTTATAAAAAAGTTACCCAGGTAGGCGAAGCCTGCTAGTGTTTATTGTGTATCCCATTTTCAATAATCATAAAAATTTCCCCTTTTTATTTAAGGTTGCAAAGTCAAACAGAAATTGCTTGTTAAATGGTGGTTCCCAGTGCTATCTCAATTTCGAGAGCGTGTCTTCTTACCCTATAAGAGTACGCAGTGTTGACAGCGGTTCTCCCTCGCAATCTATTAACGCCTCATTTAACATCTTGTTAAATGACGTTAACGATCAACCACGTGGTCTGAAATTGTCCAATTACAAGGTGAAAGAAAACGCGCCAATCAACTTCAAGATCGGCAATTTATCCGCTAGCGACGAGGACAAAGGGCAAAAGCTAAATTTCTCATTGGTTGATGACGATGCCGGTAGATTTGCTTCGGACAGCAGAGGGGTTCTTTACAAGGCAAAGTCAACAGACTATGAGACGAGCAAAGTGCACCACATCGTGGCTAAAGTCACCGATGACGGAAATCCATCATTATCGGTAGGTAAACAGGCATCCCAACATTATTGCCTCACGTGAAACTAACAGTTCGTCTATTTAGAAGAAACCAAGACTAAAGTATTGATCTCAAATTGTTTGTATTCGTTAACACGTGATAACTGGCAACTGAGTGCTTCAAGTAGAAATTGAAGAGTTGGAGGTATTAACCAAATAACCAAATAATTCTTACCTCCCATCCCCCCCTTTCGTATCCTTCCCACCCCCGTGCTCCACTGAAACACACACGCACCCTGCTTTACAATGTGGTTAAATGGAATAATATTGTAAAACAAGCCTTTCTTGCTATTTTGCAGATGACGAAGTTATTTTCTATCAGCGTGTTAGACGTCAACGAGGCCCCAGTCTCCATCGTCCTCTCCTCGAGTAGCGTAAAGGAAAATTCGAAGCCTGGAACTCTTGTTGGAACTTTAATGGCTACAGACACTGATGCTGTACAAAACCTAACCTTTAAGCTAGATGATGACGCAGGAGGCAAATTTTCCTTGCAATCCAACTCTTCTTGCCAGAGTATTAGTCCCAATGGAACTCGCTGCACAACAGAATTACTTGTCAGCGGCGATATAAACTACGAAGATACCTCAAGCCTGGACATACTCGTTCGCGTGACCGATTACAAAGGTCTTTTTCGCACACAGATGTTTAACGTGACAGTAATTGATGTGAATGATCCGCCAACAAATGTCACGCTAGATGGAAGTGTATCTGCTTTAATTCCTGAGAACAGCAAAGGTGTTCAAGTGGACAGTCTTATAACAGAAGACGAGGATCAGGGTCAAAACTTCACTTACGTCTTAATTAACAACCCAGGGGGAAATTTCGAAATAAAAGGGGACAAACTTTTTACTTCTATAAGCGCCAAACTTGATTATGAATCGTCTACGAGTCACCAATTCACAGTGAAATCGACTGATGACGGTAACCCACCTCTTTCTGTGCAGGTGTCATTAGTTATTAATCTCCAAGACGTTAACGAAAAGCCAACCAAAATAACCTTGTCCAACCGAAGCGTTCAGGAAAATAAACCAACTGGAACGCTGGTTGGTGAGTTGACAGTCAGCGACCCTGACAGACAGCAAAGTCACGTGTGCAGTTTGACCGATTCAGCCAATGGGAAGGTAGCGTTAAGTAAGAACCAACTGACCGTTGGAAGTGCAGGCGTCAATTATGAAGATGAAAGTTCGTTGAACGTTAAAGTCCTGTGTCGTGATCCCGGTGGCCTTGCTGTCGAGGATACGTTTGTGATTCTTGTTCAAGACGTCAACGAGGCCCCGACAAGTATTTCACTATCAAACGACAAGGTTCAAGAAAACCAGAAAGGAGGTACCGTAGTCGCACAGATCATAGTCACGGATCCAGATAACGAGAAAAATCGGGTTCAATCGTTTACGCTCTCAATCTCTTCTTCCGACCCAAATCTACCATTTCAGATCCAAAATAACAGTCTTGTTACCAAACGTCCACTTGATTATGAGAACAGCGCTCAGTGGCTTGTGAGAGTGACTGCAAAGGATGACGGGATACCTTCGCTCTCTAGAACTCAGGCATTTTCGATCCAAGTCATTGACGTAAATGATGCTCCAAACGGAATGGTGGTAAGATATTTTCTCGGTACATTTGTTTTTTATCCAAACAAGTTATGAACCTCTATTGAGCGGCAAACCTCCATTAAAGGGCCACTCGCTGTTACCCCGAGGGTGGCCGCTTAATGGAGCTTAAACTGTATTAGCAAATAGAAAGAAATATTTTTGTAGTCATTTTCAGGAATAATTTCCTGAGGCGCAGGGTCTCATTAACAACATTTCTTAGGGCCCCGGTTTTATGGAGAAAGGTGGTCTTGGGAAAGAAAGTCATCCTCCCAGCCGAGTCAACATTGGCGATCGTTATGAGAAAAAACTTGAACCCTTTGCCCGATCTAAGAGCGAGACAACAGCGATCGCGCATGCTCTGATTGTCTCGTCTTGACCAAGCTGAACCGGCTGGGTGAGCCAATGTGTTTATATGGAGAAAGTGGAGGGTGATCCTACCACCGAAAAAGGGTAACTCTTTTTGGTGGGCAACCTTTCTGGCCGAGCCAATGTTTTTTTTTTCTGATGTCAACGGCTCGCCAAGTTTTGTAAGGAAATGCGGGAGTAGAGGTAGCCATTGAATTTTTCCAATCTTCCGCAAGCGGATACCTAGGCCTGGTCCAGAGGGTCTGCTGACTTGTGCGGTAATTACTAACAGGGATCGTCTCTTTGTGTTCATTTAGCTTTCAAGTTCTGATGTAAATGAAAACAGCGATGAGAACACTTTGGTTGGATCATTAACCGCAG
>OZ037994.1:10954438-11006938 GCA_964035705.1 Porites rus
GAAAAATCCTTCACGATCGAAATTTTGGATGTCAATGAAGCTCCAAGCAGAACCAACATCACTTCCCAAGGAGGTCAGCTGTCTTTCCCCGATGGACATGCTCAGATTCGTGAGAACTCCGCCTCCGGAACGAAGATCGGAACACTGGAGGCTTTCGATTACGACGCAGAGCAAAATTTGACTTTCGATCTCGACGATGATGCCGGTGGGAAATTTAAATTAGCATCACGTGCGAACTGTCAGTCCATCACCAACATCCCAGGGGTGAATACAAAGTGTACAACAGATCTTCTGGTAAATGGTTCTCTAGATTATGAGGTTTCCACTGAGTACTCGCTGATAGTACGCGTGACAGATAACAATGGCACTTTCATGATTCAGCGATTAAAGATCGCAGTCGTCGATCAAAATGATGCTCCTGAAAATGTCACCCTGGGTGGAAGTAACGCTGCGTCTGTTCATGAAAACGCCAACGGTGCTTTTGTTGGAGAACTGGTGACTAGTGACCAAGACGTTGGCCAAACGCATACTTACAAGCTGTTGAACAGTGCTAGGGGTAAATTTGTGATCTTAAACAATAAGCTGTACGTCTCATCTTCGGCTAATTTAGATTATGAAACTCAAAGTCAGTTCACGGTTAGGATTCAATCTGAAGACAATGGTAGTCCCCCTCTTAGTTTGGCAAAAGACTTCAAGATCAGTATCATCGACGTCAACGAAGCTCCAGTGAACATTACTCTTTCCCCAGCGAACATAGCTGAAAACAGCGCACCTGGAACAGTGATTGGTCAGCTCAATGTCACCGATCCGGATAACTATGGTTCACGTGGCGCATGGCAATCGCACAACTGCCAAGTTATTGGAAATCAGGTTGGAAAATTTACAGTTCAAACCAATTCGCTGGTAGTGGGTAACCCCAATTTAGATTACGAGCGGGCGTCATTGATGCTTGTGCAAGTAAGGTGTTCTGATAGCGGCTCTCCGCCATTGTCACTGGCGAAGGTTCTATCCGTTACAGTTGATGACGTCAATGAGGCTCCCACCGGAATATCATTGTCAAGTGACGTCATAGCGGAAAATCGGTCTCCGATGCTGATAGGTAGGACTAGTTTAGGTTAATGTGTCTAGCAAAATCATTGCGACCTTAATCCCTAATTACTCGGCTTCACTGAAACACATTAGTTTTGAAAACTCCGGGTTCCATGAATCTGACAATAACTCACATTGTGATTAGTTTCATACTGGGTTGGGGACAAAAAATAAGTACAAATGGTATGAAGATCTTTCCTATGCCTTTGTATCTATGTGAATACACGAGATTAAAAACGAGATTTAAAAAAGTCTTAACCGGGGGGCCTGGGATTCTAAAGAATTACTAACCACGGAACAAATTTTGACTCACACTGTCGACAGTACTTCATTATTTTTCTCAATAATTTGGCAGTTACTTCAGTAGAGTCTTACATGTACGGGTGAAGTATAAAAATCTATTATGTAGGATTTACGGTCAAGTCGATAGACATTGATCCACAATTTTGAGGGTGCACTCACCAAATGAATATTTTCGCAGTAAACAACATCGATTAAGGTGAAACAGCAGGCTTAAAGGGCGGAATTCTGTTATTTCATTCAGTTGACACTCACTCGCTTCCACTAGTTTAGTTTCCAATTTATAACCAATCTGTTGGATTCCTTGTAACGCTGTTAAACATTTCAGGAGATTATAAGTACATGATTAATGTGTAATTTACTCCGTCATTTCTGCCTATTATTGCTAAGTGGTAACATTTTACTGAATTCTTTTTGGTTTCAATTTTAGGCTTCTTCTCAACTGCTGACCCAGACAACAGCAACCAGCCAACGAAAAAACAGACATTTATTTATACCCTCATGGGGGACAAGGTTCGTCTTCCATTTTTAATCGACGGTGACGCTTTAAATACGACAAGAAGATTAGATTTTGAAGCTCAGTCCTCTTGGAATATCACGATCAAATCAACTGACAGCGGTAGCCCGGCACTCAGTTTAATAAAGACTTTCCAGATCTCCGTTGTAGGTAAGCCATTAGAAGGAACTGTGTTAAAGTACATTGTATTTGAGTGCTAGAATTCCTGTTTTTAACTTTTAAGTAAAGCGTGATGTACTGTTATATGTATATGTAGACAGCTAACAGTTGTCCATATAACCGCTTTTTCCATCCCGAAATATTGAAGCAGGCACGCCCAGAGTAGATTTTACATCGCGCGCGCGTTTCTATTTGCCCGATTTTCGTTCAGAAAATGATAGAGGGCTATAATTAAGTCTATGATTTCCAAAACACTCAAGTTTCCTACTTTCGCTTCTTTTGTGCCTTCATTGATTTTGAGAAAACCCGGACAAAGATAGAGAACAACCAAATCGGCATGATGCTTTTTTTAGTGAGTTTCAAAAGGAACATCGATGGAAGGACTTTTGAGTGATTTCCTGTCTACTTTCTTAAGCTCGTTCCCAAGGTTCTCTGTCTTGCCTCGAAGAAAGACAGAGAACCCTGGGAACGAGGTTGCTACCGTCTTTGCCATGGAAGCGTGCGTTCAAATGCTTTAATAGTCAGTGGTCGCGTGGTTTCAGTGTCTATACAATCCGTCTTTTGGCAAATATATAGTTATAACAAACACTGAGAATAATAAGGCAAGAGAAAGATTGGATAGGGTGTGTAGGTAACTATTAGTTTCCTTTGATCGCTTTTGGGAGAAACAAAACGAGTATTTAATTCTTTGTTCTAAAAAAGTTTCCTATTTTCTTCTTTTTCAGATGTCAATGAAAAACCATTTAACATCACTTTGTCAAATACAGTTATAAACGAAAATCCTCCCCGAGACGCGCTGGTAGGAACTGTGTTCGCAGGTGACCCTGACTTCAATCAAACCCTTGTTTACACTCTGATTGACGGAGCAGGGGGACGATTTAAACTGGATGGAAATAAGCTGAAAGTTGCTTTGTCCAACGATGACTGTCTTAAAATTGGCGGCGACTTCTGCAAGTTGAATTACGAGAAACAAAGAAATCACACAGTGAGCATGCGTGCTACGGATAATGGGAACCCACCTCAAAGCACTGAAACGAGTTTATCAATCAGATTGATTGACGTCAACGACCGACCACGTAACCTTAAGCTTTCCAGTAACAAGGTAAAAGAGAACGCTGCAATTGGAACAAAAATTGGTCTGTTTTCCGCCACAGATGAGGATTCTTCCCAAACTCTTCAGTTTTCTTTGGTTGACATTGATGGCGGGCGGTTTGCTGTTGATTCTTCAGGATATTTGTTGAAAGCTAAAGGAACAGATTACGAGACTAAAAAGGTTCACAAGATTGTTGCTCATGTCAGGGATAGTGGCAATCCGCCTTTAGAGGTGAGAATATTAGAAGCATCGCAACCAGGCCTGTTAATGATACATTGTTATGCACATGTTGATTGTAATAGTAGTCAATTCCCCCCCCCCCCCCCACCACCCTTAATCTCCCCCTCCTTGTATTTCGCTGTTAAGAAGGCCTAGAGGCATTAAGAGAAACGCTAAAGCTAATATAAAGAAAGATCGGACACCAGAGAAATGTCTTCAATGCATAGTAGCGTTACTTCCAGGGTTACGAAACCTTTGCAGTTGCTGGAAAAAATTTTAACCAGACCCCACAAACATTACACTGATCTCTGAATCTGTACAACATTGCTTTGTGACTGGCTGCTCCACAGGCTTTCCCAAAGCTTAGTGCGGAGCAAGGAAAAAACGAGAAGCGTGAGAGCTGGAGCGAGCGCGTGAAGCGCGAGAGGGGGATGAGGGAAACGATGAAGGTGATATCAGAGGTCAATAAAACCCTTAAAATATTTGCCCAAGAGTTTAGGCATAGGATCGTGACTGATCACGTTCTGTCTTATTTTTCCTTTTTTTATCTCTGTGTTTTAGTTGGTAGAATCACGTTAACTTTTTTTCTAATTTCTTGTTTATTTTAGATGGAAAAAGCCTTCACAATCGAAGTTTTGGACGTTAATGAGGCTCCTATTAACATCAACATCACTTCCCAAGGAGGTCAGCTGTCTTTTCCAGAAGGACATGCTCGGATTCGTGAAAATTCTGCCATCGGAACAAAGATTGGAACACTAGAGGCTCTTGATCATGACGCGGTTCAAAGTTTAACCTTTAATCTTGACGATGATGCCGGAGGGAAATTTAAATTAGGATCAAGAGCAAGCTGTCAGTCCATCTCCAGTATCCCTGGGGTAAACACAAAGTGTAAAACAGATCTTACGTTAAATGGTTCATTAGATTATGAAGTGACTATTGAGTATTCGCTGACGGTGCGCGTGACGGATAACAAAACTAGTTTTACTACGCAGCAGTTTAAAATTACCGTCGTAGATAAAAATGATGCTCCTGAAAATGTCACCCTGGGTGGAAGTAACGCTGCGTCTGTTCATGAAAACGCCAACGGTGCTTTTGTTGGGGAACTGGTAACTAGTGACCAAGACATTGGCCAAACGCATACTTACAATCTGTTGAACAGTGCTAGGGGTAAATTTGTGATCTTGAACAACAAGGTGTATGTCGCATCTTCGGCCAATCTGGATTATGAAGCTCAAAGTCAGTTTACGGTGAGAATTCAATCTGTAGACAGTGGTAGTCCCCCTCTTAGTTTGGCAAAAGATTTCAAGGTGACCATCATCGACGTCAACGAAGCTCCAGTGAACATTTCTCTTTCGCCAGCGAACATAGCTGAAAACAGCTCACCTGGAACAGTGATTGGTCAACTTAATGTCACCGACCCTGACAACTATGGTTCACGTGGCCTATGGCAATCCCACAACTGCCAAGTTATTAGAAGTGAGGTCGGAAACTTCAGAGTTCAAACCAATTTGCTGGTAATCGGTAGCACCAATTTAGATTACGAGCATGCTGCATTAATACTTGTGCAAGTAAGATGTTCTGATAGCGGCTCTCCGCCATTGTCACTGGTGAAGGTTCTTTCCGTTACAGTTGATGACGTCAATGAGGCTCCCACCAGAATATCCTTGTCAAATGACGTCACAGCGGAGAATCAGTCTCCAATGTTAATAGGTAGGAACTAAGGTTTTATAGGTCTATAGGTTTTAAATGTAATGGTGCGTTTACTAAAACCGTTTCAACCGCAGCCTCATCTAATCCTCTGTTTATTTGCATTTATTTCATTAATTATTTTTTCTTTTTGCGTTTGGACACATTGACTCTTTATGATTCTTTGGGTCTGTATTAGTGCTAGCCGTTTCTGAAGGACGCCGTAAGCGTGCGGTATTAGAAACCTTGAGATCGAGGTTTGGCCATCTTACAGTAAACGGCAAACCGCGGTTTGCGGTTAGCGGTATTACGTTACCCGTCTGCCCATATTTGGGACTTAAGATTCGCGGGTGGTACCTCTTGGTTGTTATGTTTGTTCTCCTTCAGTCGTTCACTTCCATTTTATCTGAGAAATCGTCTTTAAAATGATGTTTCTATAAAAAGAGTTCGATAATTAATAAGCGAAAGAGGTCTAAAAAGTGGTATTCGCTCTCAAACGTGGTAATGTGATATTTTAGGGCTGTGCAAAAAACCTCTTTGCGGTAAATCATTTACCTCTAGAGCGTTGTTTAGCCGTACAAACATAAACCCCAAACCGCAAACCTGACGTCAAGGCACTGGTCACGTGACTTCTAGATGTTCGCGGTTCGCGAGAATGCCGAAAAACCTTGATCTTGAGGTCTCTGTTTGATCTACTTCGCCGTTATTTTTTCGTTTAAGTTATATTGTTAAGTGCTGTTTTAAACTGTTTTAATATTTCATGTTCAGGCTTCTTCTCAACCGCTGACCCAGATAACGCCAACCAAATGACAAACAGACAGACATTTACTTATACACTCATGGGGAACACTGCTGGTCTTCCATTTTTAATCGATGGTGACGCTTTCAATTCGACGACAAGTTTGGATTTTGAAGCCCAGTCCTCTTGGAACATCACTGTCAGATCAACTGACAGCGGCAGCCCGGCACTCAGTTTAATAAATACTTTCCAGATATCTGTTGTTGGTAAGTTAAAGGATGCAATTGTGCCTGACTGCTTTGCGCTTAGCGGATAACTCCTTTGCAGCTTTCACTAAAGCTCTCTCAAGATGAGTCTGTGAAAGCTCTATGGTAGCGACAAAATGATTTACAAAGAAGTCATACAACCTTCTTTTGGAATATTAAAGCACTGAAATACCGCTGAAATGTTAATTTATTCAAAGTAGCCATGCCCACTTGCAAAAACTGCGGGACTCAACATTCTTGAAGAAGGGAAGGTGTTCATGCACAGGGAAAATAAAGATAAATTGTTTGAGAAGGAGGGACATGAATACAGTCCTCAGCTTTCACCTAGTGTTTAAACAATATTTCAGCGATTAAACACGGAAATCAAAGTTGGTTTGCATTTTTCTTACGTTTTATTGACCCTCATTGACAAAATGGGGAAAAGTTACTGGTATACAGCTAGGATTTCCACAGTTTGACAATCCCTTACTGTCGCTTTAAGGGAAGACAGCGGTGTAAGTGCTTTCAAAGAATGACTTGTCTTCAACAAAATAATGTTGGGAATGACTACATAGGCCTTTCTACAATAGTCAGTTTCGAATTCGTCGTCGTTGCTAAATAAAAGCGCCAAAGATTCATTCGTACAGGGCTAGCCTCGAACTTGAGTAAAATCATATTCACAAATACCGGCGAGAAGGTGCCTGAATTTGAGTTTAAAACAATAGAAATAGTTGTTCGCAGGTCTTCTTCTGACTGAATTTGTGATTATATTTACCTTAGCTCGAGGCAAACCCTGTATAAATGAGTCTTCAGTGCTTCTATTCAGCGGCCGCCACGAATTCGAAACTGGACTATTTAGAGAGAAAATCGCTTGAAGATTATCCAGTCGTCTTACTATTTCTTGGTTAGATCAACATACAGTACTTCTAATGCTGATGTCTTTTCATTCTTCATTCTCTTTTTAGATGTCAATGAAAAACCATTTAACATCAGTTTGTCTAATGCGGTTATAAACGAAAATTCCCCCCAAGATGCACTGGTAGGAACTGTGTCCGCACGTGACTCCGACTTCAATCAAACGCTTATTTACACTCTTACTAATGGAGGAGGGGGAAGATTTAAACTGGATGGAAATAAGCTGAAAGTTGCTTTGTCCAACGATAACTGTTTTAAAAATGGTGGCGACTTCTGCAAGTTAAATTATGAGAAACAAAGAAGTTACACAGTGAGTATGCGCGCTACGGATAATGGGAACCCACCTCAAAGCGCTGAAACGAGTAAGTCAATCACGTTGATTGACGTCAACGACCAGCCACGTGACCTGAAGCTTTCCAGCAATACGGTGAAAGAAAACGCCGCAATTGGAACAAAAATTGGTCAGTTTTCGGCAACAGACGAGGATTCCTCCCAAACTCTCCGGTTTTCTTTGGTTGACAGTGATAGCGGGCGGTTTGCTGTTGATTCTTCAGGATATTTGTTGAAAGCTAAAAAAACAAATTACGAGACTAACAAGGTTCACAAGATCGTTGCTCGAGTTGGGGATAGCGGCAATCCGCCTTTAGAGGTTAGTCTTAACCAGGCCTAAGGAAAGCTCTCGCTATGAATCGCTTCACACTTGTTCGACAACAAACTCCGGCCTCAAATACCCAGCATCCTCTGTTTCAGATGGTTGAGCCAAAGAGTACTTGGTATCCGTCAAATTCGCGAAAACATCATCTCGGTTGACTGCATACACACAAGGAACGACAATAATAAAAATCAGCCTTTATTTCCGATAAAACAAAAAACGTAAATTTTTTGTCAATATTCACTCACGGCTCTTTCTCAGCGCTTTTTTTAAACGAAAGATCAATACATGTCAGGACATACTTCATTTGCATTGTTCCTATTTTTCTTAGCTACACCAAGAGGCTTGGCTACACCCATCACAATCACTGGATCTTTAAACTTGGTTTGATCCAAAAGTCACGATTTAAAGGAAATGTTTTATCTCGAGGTATATGATAACTGCAAGTAATAACTGATTTAAAAATTCCGATGGCATCCAGGGTAATTTCCAAAAATCAAAATACGTGCAGCGGAGTGCCCTTTAGTTTTCGAATAAAAGTTTCAAATTTCTGCTTCTGTTATCCTTGCAAAAACAAGCGGTCTCCGTGCAAAGAACGAGAAACAGGTGATCCAAACGCTTTTATTCAAGAGTTATAAACGTAATTGTCCGTTCAGTAACTAACATTTAAACAAGCTGAGGAAAATCAAAACAAAGGAAAGTTTTAAGAGAGGTCAACTTGTGTTGAAAAAATTACTTAATGTGAATTAACTCTTTTCTGTAACTCATGAACCTGGTGAAATTGAATATAACTTTTGGGATGAACTATTTTGGGGGATGTACGTTCGTGTCTGGGAGGGGGGCGGGGGGGGGGGGACGGAGGCCACTCCATTTCCCCCGGCGGTTCATTACCATAATCACTGTTATCTATACCCACTCTTGTTTTGTGTGGTTATTCTTCATCCGCTGTTTATTTGATAGAAGTGCTTTAACTTATCTTTACATTGCTCGTCTATTTTAGATGGAAAAATCATTTACGATCGAAGTTTTGGATGTTAACGAGGCTCCAATCAACATCAACATCACTTCCCAAGGAGGTCTGCTGTCTTTCCCCGATGGACATGCTCAGATTCGTGAGAACTCCGCCTCCGGAACGAAGATCGGAACACTGGAGGCTTTTGATTACGATGCAGTGCAAAATTTGACTTTCAATCTCGACGATGATGCCAGTGGGGAATTTAAATTAGCATCACGTGCGAACTGTCAGTCCATCACCAACATCCCAGGGGTAAATACAAAGTGTACAACAGATCTTCTGGTAAATGGTTCTCTAGATTATGAGGTTTTCACTGAGTACTCTCTGATAGTACGCGTGACAGATAACAAAGGTACTTTCATGATTCAGCGATTAAAGATCACAGTCGTCGATCAAAATGATGCTCCTGAAAATGTCACCCTGGGTGGAAGCAACGCTGCGTCTGTTAACGAAAACGCCAACGGTGCTTTTGTTGGAGAACTGGTGACTAGTGACCAAGACGTTGGCCAAACGCATACTTACAAGCTGTTGAACAGTGCTAGGGGTAAATTTGTGATCTTAAACAACAAGCTGTACGTCTCATCTTCGGCTAATTTAGACTATGAAGCTCAAAGTCAATTCACGGTTAGGATTCAATCTGAAGACAATGGTAGTCCCCCTCTTAGTTTGGCAAAAGACTTCAAGATCAGTATCATCGACGTCAACGAAGCTCCAGTGAACATCACTCTTTCGCCAGCGAACATAGCTGAAAACAGCGCAGCTGGAACAGTGATTGGTCAGCTTGATGTCACCGATCCGGATAACTATGGTTCACGTGGCGCATGGCAATCGCACAACTGCCAGGTTATTGGAAAACAGGTCGGGAAATTTACAGTTCAAACCAATTCGCTGGTAGTGGGTAACGGCAATTTAGATTACGAGCATGCTGCATTAATACTTGTGCAAGTAAGATGCTCCGATAGCGGCTCTCCGCCATTGTCACTGGCGAAGGTTCTATCCATTACAGTTGATGACGTCAATGAGGCTCCCACTGGAATATCATTGTCAAGTGACGCCATAGCGGAGAATCAGTCTCCAATGTTGATAGGTAGGAATGATAATTTAAGGTGATTCCTTAGTAAAAGAACCTAACATAGATTGTACATGAAACTTGGTACACTGATGTAACACGTCAAGAAGATGATTAAAAAAGTAATAAAAAGTGGGGGTCACCGTGCTCGTTTCGAGGTCACAACGCTGACAAATACGGCTATTAAGGGCCGTTTTACAAAAACCGCCGGCAGCCCAAAACTAGACAAAAAGGAGAGATTTTTCGATGATGCACATGGTATCTCACAGAATTTGACTTTAATGTATTGTTTATCCACTTACGTACCAGAAAAATGCCTTCTAATGCCCTTGTTTTTACTTTACGCTCCAAAGTAGAATTAAATCGGACACGCGCTATTCGACCCGTGATAGCTCAATTCGTACAATTTAGTAAAATTGCCAAAAAACTGAACATAGACTTGTGCCAACTTTTTTCTCACGGAAAGGAAGCACTGTCCTTATTAAAATCTTGAAATAAAAAATGGGGGTCACCGTACTCGTTTTTGCGGTAGAGTTGCAGAAAGTGCGCACCAAATGCATTTTCTCCGATTTTTGAGAGAGGACTGGGGCGAGTTTCAAAATAGAATGTATATGAAAGGGGGGAAAAAGTATTAAAAAATCCGTTTTTACAGAATTTACATAGAGATATCACATTTAGGACACAATGTGTTAAAGAAAGCGTTCAAATGAAAATCAAAGTGAGTAAGCACAAGTTAAACATCCACTATCGAGGTTCTCTTCTTGGGGCAGTCGAACTCAGCAACACGCGTACTGTTTCCGTCATGCACATTCCCAACACATTGAGTCTCACCTCGGCAAGAAACAACCGCAAGCAAACATTCCAATAGCGTTTCTCTTCAGTCAACTTCATTTTAATAATGTTACTTCACATGCTCTTTTTTACGGCGGCCATCTTGTTATGCGCAGTAAGAGATGCGCAGTGCAAAACTAGGGAATCACCTTAAGTTAAAAAGATACAATGACTGAATGATAATTGCTGTCTTCCATAAATAAACTTCTTGCCTTCTTTGTGATTCGACTTCTTAGCTATCACAGATCTCCACCGCGGTCAAACGTCGAGGGCGTTTGTTTTGTTTGCTGAGATTTCATTCATCAGGAAGTGCAAACATGGGCAAATATGTATAAATTAATTTTCGTAACTATTTTTACATATTTCTCAAGAATTTTAGCTTTTTTTTTTTTTTTTTTTTGGAAAACGCTTCGCGCCCCGAGTAAAATCATGCTGGATGATGGATGAAAACACCAGCTTCTGTTTTCAAACATTTAGAACTTTTTAAGTAAACTGTAAAAAGGTTTAGTAAACTAACAGGTTATTGGTAATGCATTGAAAACTATGAATCACAGATCGTTCTAGGACATAACCACGGGACCTATTCCGCTATTTCTATTTCCTGTTGCTGGCCGTTATCATAGAAGGACATCACAAATGTACTATATTTATTCTACTCTGTCCTTCATTCTTTAACAGTAACGTTCTTCTATTTATTTATTTTTATCGCCCATGTTCAGGCTTGTTCTCAACTGCTGACCCAGATAACGCCAACCAACAAACAAACAGACAGACATTTACTTATACACTCATGGGGAACACCGCTGGTCTACCTTTTATAATCGATGGTGACGTGTTGAATTCGACGAGAAGTTTGGATTTCGAGGCCCATTCCTCTTGGAACATGACGGTCAAAACAGTGGACAGCGGCGACCCGGCGCTCAGTTTAATAAAGACTTTCCAGATATCCGTTGTTGGTAAGTTAAAGTTTGAATTATGCTTGACTACTTTTGCTTTGAGGATGATTCTCTCTTGATTTTCACTAAAGCAATTTCAAAATAAATGGAAGCTTAAGGGTAACGACAAATTGATATTACAGGAGTTCATACAACCTTCTGCTGGAATATAAGCCTACTGTCACGTTACTCCCCTCTCCCCCGGGAAGGTTGTTGTACATAAATTACCGTATTTATTAGATTAAACGCCGCCCTCGATCAAACAACCCAGATGGAAAAAAATCACCAATAAACGCTACACCTAATCAGAAGAATGCAGCGTTTACTCGAGGACGATGAGAACAACCTCGGTACAACTTGGTAGTTTACACCATCCAGACATTTACGATTCTATCTCAGCAAAATAAGACACATTGGAACCTTTAAATTACTTAATCAACAAACGATTCACAATAACTGTTGTCAGTGACTAAAAAAAAGTGATTTCGAAATAAACGCCGCCCTTGATTAAACGCTGTGGAAACCGCTAAAACTCTAATAAATACCGCGGCGTTTAATCGAATAATTACGGTACCCACTTGCAAAAAATGCGGGACTCGACAAGGGCCTTGGAAAGATCACTGACCTCTACGTAAATTAAGTTAACGAGGATCAACTGGAGGGATTTTCGCGAAAAAGAAATAAAAGTCAATGACAAGGAAAATTCAACTGTGAAGCTCAGCCTTTGTTAAAATGGTGAAAAGGGCCAACTTCAGCGGTGTTGTTTGAAGGACTTAGCAGTCTTTATCGAAATAGCCGGGAAGTACAAAAGAATGACTCAAGACTATAGAAGTGTAAGGTTGATTAGCCTGGTGTCTGTTTGAATATTTCGTTATAATTTGCTCAGTCGACTGGCAATACTAATACTTATTAATAAAGTCCAACTCTGAATTATTTTTATGTTTTATTCTTTTTCAGATGTCAATGAAAAACCATTTAACATCACTTTGTCAAATACAGTTATAAACGAAAATCCTCCCCGAGACGCGCCGATAGGAACTGTGTTCGCGGGTGACCCTGACTTCAATCAAACCCTTGTTTACACTCTGATTAACGGAGCAGGGGGAAGATTTAAACTGGTTGGAAATAAGCTGAAAGTTGCTTTGTCCAACGATGACTGTCTTAAGGTTGGCGGCAACTTCTGCAAATTGAATTACGAGAGACAAAATACTTACAAAGTAAGCGTGCGAGCTACGGATAATGGGAACCCACCTCAAAGCACTGAAGCGTTTCTGTCAATCACACTGATTGACGTCAACGACCGACCACGTAACCTGAAGTTATACAGTAACATGGTGAAAGAAAACGCCACAATCGGAACAAAAGTTGGTCAGTTTTCCGCTACAGATGAGGATACATCTCAGACTCTTCAGTTTGCTTTAATCGACAGTGATGGCGGGAGGTTTGCTGTTGATTCGTCGGGATATTTGTTGAAAGCTAAAGGAACAGATTACGAGACTGACAAGGTTCACAAAATTGTCGCCCAAGTCAGGGATAGCGGTAATCCGCCTTTAGAGGTTAGTGTATAAATATATGCCATGTTGCCGTGCGTCTACGCTGCTCAGTTAATAGCGGAGGTCCTAACGCGCGCGCGCGCGAGCGGTGCACCATGACTAAAATAATTTGGGGCACCGCAGAAAAACGTTTTTGAAGGCGCGATACAGTATTTTGGTGGTCAGCGTCATCGCCTTTTAAAATTCAAAACACCGGTAACCTTGAATCGGTTTTCAACGCGAGTCCGGTAGGCGATAAAAAACCCCAAAACTTAGAGCGAAAACTGAAAACTTAATCTTTAAACTTCGCCTCTCGTTTCCTTCTTCCTTTTCAAACATTATATATTGTGCCAAAGACAAACTGTGCTTGCACAGCGAGTGAATCTTTTGAAAGTATGCGGCGCGATAGTCTTCGTGACATAATGATCGATGTTGCGCCGATCACGGTTGTGTGCAAAGGCCAAAAACAGGCAACTTTCCGAGGGCTGTAGCGGTCCCCTAAGACATACCAACCTTCAAGTATGCAGAGCTGGTGAGCTGGAGCCTTTTGAAATGGTTTACCAGCGCCACTTCGATTCGATACGAAGACAAGACGACCCACAGGTGCAGTTATTTCAAACTCTATATGAAGCTTGGGCTTTGCTGCCGAATTACCCGTTGGTGTAATATAAGTGCCAAATTGAAGCGGCAAAGATGTTAAACAACTGGCCAGAAAGAGGAAAAAACCACAAAGATTGTGACAAAAAAGCATAAACAAGATCACACCGAGGTAAGTTTACGTGACCACTTTACGGTCATTTCGTTCCATGCTCAGATCGTTCCAATCAATAGGAAGATCGTTCCACAAAATAGTCAGTTCGTTCCAGAAAAAGTCAATTCGTTCCAATATGTTATATCTATTTTCTAAATGCGTAAATGTGATCTGACTTGTTTGATGCTGTACTGAGTGAAGGAAATCTGTCATGAAACCCTAATTCTGGTTTATGTATAAGTGATAAGTATTTCAAAGCGTTTTTTTTAATTATCAGAAATCCTTTTCTCTATAATACTGATAATACAAAGTTTGAAAATTATTTACAAAGTTGTTTTGAAATTCCTTTTGTGTTATCAAAGTTTGAAATAATTATTATCCATTGTTATGAATGCAGTAAACATTATAAGTGAGCATGTAAATATTTCTTATTGACACAAGTTAGTTTTGTGATAACCAAGGGAGTTTTGTTTCTGTAATTTCCGTTAATGCTGTCCACTCATTTGTGCCTGAATTGATGTGAAGCAGAGAAGGCTGATGGTCCTCTGGTTATGAATACAGCGGCAACCAAGAAATTTGTTTGCATGGAGTGAATGCTTTCTAATTTAAAAATAACATAAGATGCTGAATTTGCAAAAAAAAGGACAAAAAATGAATAAAAGTAAAGGTGGTAAAGAAGCATAGTACATGAACATCTGAAGGAGGAAACAAACTTAAATGTGCATGTGGAACAAACCAATTATACACCAGAGCCACAAACAGCAGTATGTGAAAAAATATCCTCACATAATTAGAAATTTCCTGACATACTGGTTTAAAGATTAGGTAAAGAATCAGAGTAGTATATTATGAAATTCGGCATAGAACTTTATTGTCCTACACAGTCATTCTTAAATCTAGCTACTGCCAATAACAAGATGGCCGCTGTAAAAAAGAGCATGTGAAGTAACATTATTAAAATGGAGTTGACTGAAGAGAAACGCCATTGGAATTTTTGCTTGCGGTTGTTTCTTGCCGAGGTGAGACTCAATGTGTTAGGAATGTGCATAACGTAAGCAGTACACGTGTTGCTGAGTTCGACTTCCTCACGGAGAACCTCGATAGTGGATGTTTAACTTGTGCTTACTCACTTTGATTTTCATTTAAACGCTTTCTTTATCACATTGTGTCCTAAATGTGATATCTCGATGCAACTTTTGTAAAAACGGATTTTTTAATACTTTCTTCCCCCTTTCACATACATTCTTTTTTGAAACTCGCCCCAGTCCTCTCTCAAAAATCGGAGAAAATGCATTTGGTGCGCACTTTCTGCAGCTCTACCGCAAAAACGAGTACGGTGACCCCCATTTTTTATTTTATGATTTTAATAAGGACAGTGCTTTATTTCGATGAGAAAAAAATTGGCACAAATCTATGTTCAGTTTTTTGGCAATTTTACTAAATTGTACGGATTGAGCTATCACGGGTCGAATAGCGCGTGTCTTTGGAGCATAAAGTAAAAACAAGGGCACTAAAAGGTATTTTTCTGGTACGTAAGTGGATAAACAATACATTAAAGTCAAATTCTGTGCGATACCACATGCAGCATCGAGAAAATCTCTCTTTTTTGTCTAGTTTTGGGCTGCGCGCGGTTTTATTCAAAGGGTCCTAATAAGCCGTATTTTCCAGCATTGTGACGTCAAAACAAGCACGGTGACCCCCACTTTTTACTACTTTTTTTATCATCTTCTTGACCTGTTACATCAGTGTACCAAGTTTGATCTACAATCTTTGTTAGGTTCTTTTACCTAGGAATCACCTTAAGTTGGTTAGTGTTCTTCCCTGAAACGGTCTGTATCTGAATCACATTGTTTTAAACAAAGATGGACGTGATTAGCACTATTATTGTATTCGGTTTTTTAGAGATCCAAACTAACAATGTACCTGTAGATGATAAACCTTACCAAGGTATATTCTAAATCAAATTAATGAAACATATACCTGTACTTGTTTGGGGTATATCTTGTTTTCAACAACATGATAATGTGACTAGACAGTCATATTTTTTCAAGCCCTTATCCACTTACCTCAGACTAAACAAAAACCCCATAATCCCTGATGTTACTGTTTTTTTTCCATATATATAAGCAGCTTCTATTTTTCATTGGGAACAGTGTTTATGTTTATTTCACAGGTGATTTACAGTATTCCCTATCCATATCATTAACACTACACAAAAACTTAAACTTTGTTTCATCCTAAAAAAGGGTCAGTATTTCAAAGATAATACATTACTAGGTTTTATTAAGCCTTATGGAAGACAAGTGTTTCCTAATATGAAAAAAAAAATGAATGTTCTACTATTAACCAGGAGAGTTTGCTTCCCAGTTGTATTCTAGTAGTTAAAAATTAACCGTTTTACATAACATTGTTAAAAGCGTTGCAGTTCGCTTTTTCAAAGACCTCACTGAAAAGTGCCTTGGGTCACTGTACATTTATACCTAAAAATAACAAAACAACTTGCTTCACAATGACAATTGGTTTGAAAAAGTTTAGAAACGGCGTTTCCACGGTGGTCCACAAGCAAATTTCCTTTTCTCTTTTCCCCGCTTTTTTATGTTTCTCAAATACGACTTTTTGTCACTGGTTGTCCGTAAATAAAATTGAAAGGAAAATTAAACGCTTGTTTGAGCAGGGTACTTTTACCGCTAATAACATCATTTTGTCAAGGGTTGTTAACTTATACAATTTGATACTCGCCGAGCTTGTCGATAAAAGCAGAAAAGAAATCGTGAAAACCGTGATAAAAAGGGTTAAAATTAGTTCCGGTTTTCTTGTGGTTTGAAGAAAATTAGGCTGTGCCTTTTTTATAGGTGTTTTGTGGCTGTATACATGTAAGTTTTCGCATACTTTTTATGTAGTTAGGCTTCCCGTTTGGTGCATAAAATTATCGGGCGTTGGAGTCATTGGTCGCTCTCACAGGTTTCATAATCATTTACTCTGTCTTTTGCCTCTACCGGTTTTGTACCCTCTAACTGTCTTCTCCAAGAGCAAGTCCTCTGCATCCTTTACTTCAAAACATGGCCATTAGGTATAGTCGAAGACAGAGATAGTGAAATATGCGAGGAAACATAAGACGCGCAAAACGTCGAATGAGGTTGAATGGCTCTCGATAATGTGACGTCACATTTTCCCACTATGTTGGAACCGATCGCGTCAGCCAGTTTCCTATCCAGTCTTTCTATTATCTATGTTCAAAGCAACTGAGCAAAGATTTTTCGACAGAGCCTTTATAACTTTTTATTACAACGAAAGCTATTATGTCAACAAACAACAGCAGAGAGATCGATTTTAGCGTGTAGACGACAGGTTTTAAGCAGAGAGCAAAGAGAAGGTGAACGGCAGAGAGCAAGAATTAAGGCCATCCCCATATAAAATGTTTCGTTACCCATCGCCCGACCGACCCATCTTTTTGGAAAAGTAAAAAAAAAAAAATTCCAGAATCACTTGTAAAGAAGCAAGTACTTTAATTTACAAGCACGCGATCTTGTCTTAATATTATTAATTTACAAGCAAACGATCTTGTCTTAATATTATCAACACCAATTGTCTTAAATTATCATCGATACTTCGTTTTTGTAGCCTTTTTAGACATTTGATAGTCCTGTTAATATACATCTTTTACCATCTGATTATATCTTGCAGACTAAACGTGAGATTTAATATGCAATCATGTGTTCATTCTTTTTTTTTTTTTTTTTGCCCGACCGACCGACCCACCCACCTTCACGAGAGGGAGGGCGATGAGAATTGAAACATTTTATGGGGATGGCCTAACACGCGTAGAGCAAGCGAAGACGATCGCCAAAGAGAGCGCGTTAGAAGTAGAAGAAAACAAAATTTTAGCGAAGAAAGTCGGCAAGTACAAAGAGCCAGGGCGAGAAGAAGGAGAGAAAATTATAGTGAGGAACGCCGGCAAGCAGAACGAGACAGAGCTAGAATGAATAGACAAAGGCAACGCTAAAGAGAAATACAAAGGCAAAGAGAACGGCAGTAAAATAATAACATGATGATAGAAAGTGTTGTGTTAATGTCACTATGGCCGCGCACTATTAACATTTTGATTTCAAACTGATCTCGGACGCGCAAATTCAGCCAGTCATTTAAAAATACAAGCAGGGAAGACAGAGGCTTTTCATTTTTCTCACCATAGTCACGCGTTGATCTCGCCCTGCGACCGTCCAATTTTTATGCTCTGATTGGTCAAAATTTGACAGGTGAGTTCATGCAGAAAATTTATGGAAAGCACTAGATAACATCGACCTAAACCAGATGAGTCATCGATATGTCAGCGGCGACTTACAAAATGACTGAAATGATCCCGTCGACTTCCGCTCACTTGATCGATCGCAGCAAAGATGTAATATTTGAATTAGTTTGAGTTATAAAACGGTCAATTAATACTGTCGTTTCCAGATATATCACTAAAACAATGTTAAATCTATAATAGACTCAGCTGTATTGCATTGAACGACGCGGCTTATGGTCTTCCCAAGGAACGCTGGTTTCGGTCGATGTTATTTAGTGTCAACACGTCACGAAATCCTATCTAACATCGACCGAAACCAAACCGGAACTCAGCTGCAGCTACGAAAAAGCGAAATAAAATAAATCCCGCGAGAGTGCGAATCCCATCCCAGTTTTATTGCTGTCATTTCAGTCTCAAACAGTAGTTTTCCAGCTTTTCGACTTTCACCTAAGAAAGTTTAACAAGTTCATAATAAAAAGTTCTACAGTTCACAATCAGATGTACCAACATTCAACCTGTTCCGTCAATCATCTTAGTGGACCTCTTAGGAAACACATCTTTACTTGTGATTGATGCTTTTCGATCCACTTTGTTTGTTTCTGTGTTTTAAGGTTCGTTGCTTGTGATCGCCCTGTTTCGGGCAATAATCAACTAGTTTTCATTGAAGATTTTTCTGATCATTCTTATTCTTGTCTCTTGCCCGCGACAAAAAGTCCACTCATCATCATCGCGATTTCCTTCGCTATTCTTGAGCAGTCTAGAGTCTGTGGAGTCGCGAATCGTGCTCACATAAACGGTTACATTATACGCCCTTAGTTCCGTTAATAGTCCTCCTACTAGTCCGTTCAACACTGTCCTATATGCAAATCAAGTTCCTTTTTGCTTCGAATGTTAACGCGCATTCCGCATCTAATTATCTTACATAAAGTCTCTTGAGACCCAACACTACATCACCCCCCTTTTTTCTAGTGTGGCTCAAAGTCCCTGTAAATAGTGTTCCAAGTAGACGTTCTTGCACGCGCTGATCTTCTTGGCCCGCTTACTGCAGTATCGTGTGGTTGCTATTGATGTCCCTCCGTTTCCGTCCCTCCTAGGGATGTCGGTGGACCATCTGGCTCGTTACGTGGACCGCCAATTGTCATCTCACTGGATGCGCCGATGTTGTTGGGTTGCAAATCTTCCCTGGCTCCTATTTCAGTTTCTTCCGCACTGGATGTATCCAGACCTTCTTGGTCCAAATCCACAGCTACGTACTCATCCTCCCTCGCGTGCTTCAGCAACTTACAATGGGATGAATTCCGGGATTTAATCTCCCTACCCCTTTTCACGGTGACCATACTTCCTTTCACGTCTATTACTGAGAATGGTCGGGGGTCAAATGCTGGGGTGAGAACATCTGCTTTGCTCTGCTTCAAAAGAACTTGGTCTCCAACCACTACAAGACTTTCCCGGGCGTTCCGCCTCTTGTCCGCGTACTCTTTCATCCGCTTCTTTTTAGCCGCGTTTCTCTTTGTCTGATTGGGTCGTATGGAATTTCTCCTGCGGGTATGATCCTTTCCGGTAGCTTCCTCCGTAGCCCTCTGCCGAACATGAGCATGTCAGGGCTTTCCTTTGTCGCTGGGTGGGCTGTGGCGCTGCCACATAGCTGCCAACCGTTCTTTGCACTCCCTCCCGAATAGCTTTCCCTTCAAGTTTAGAAATTCTCGCACTCTTCTTGAGGGTTTGCATGAAACGCTCCACGTCACCATAAGCTTCAGCCCACCCAGGAGTGACCTTTCAGGATTTCGGTGTCTGACCCTTGTTCCTGAGCAAAGTTCGCAAACTTTGATCCATTAAACGGAGGACCATTATCTGATTTGATCTCTTCGGGGATTCCGTACGTGTTGAACACGCGCGTAAATAGGGGAATGACGTAATCAGCAGAAGTACTTGACGTAAACTCAACGACTGGATACCTGGCATACTGATCCCAAAAGACCAAAGCCATGTCTTTGTTTCGTAACGGCCCCGCGAAATCTACACTGACCTTTTTCCACGGACCCCTTGGCAAATCTGTCATCTGTAGAGGCTCTCTGGTGTGACAAGGCGTGGTAGATTGGCAAGCCAGGCATTTCCCTATATGTTCGACCATTGTGTCCATACCAGGAAACCACACATGGGCACGGAGTAACTGCTTTGTACGAACAATCCCTTGGTGGCCTTCGTGAGCAATCATAACCATGGCTTCCCTGAGTGTCTGAGGCACTACAATACGTTCTCCGCGGAGAACGAGCCCATCAACTACTGCCAATTCGTTGAAAACGTTAGAGTACTTCTTCAAGTCTGCGTCTTTATGGTCTATACTCTTCTCTTCGACTTACTTAATCAATTTCTGTAATTCCCTGTCATTTCCCGTTGACACGATTATTTCTTCCTTGCTTATCGCCTTTGGAATATCATTTTCAATTACGAAATTCACGTAATGCCTGATGTCTTTAGTCGTACCCAGTTCCCTTTTGCTGCTCTGCTCGAGAGGAACGGGGTGCCTTGATGTGTAGTCCGAGATGTTGGTCTTCCCTGGCCTGTATTCTACCTTAAACTCATAATCCAGCATTCGCACAGTCATTCTCTGCCACTATATAGACGTTGCATGCCTCAGGTTATTAAAAATGACCTCCAAGGGCTTGTGATCAGTGACAACTATGAATGGCTTACCATACAGGAAGACGTGAAACTTTCTACACGCGAAATCAGCGGCTAGTGTCTCCAGCTCGATCTGGGAATATCTCTGCTCGGCGTCTGACAGCGCCCTGCTCGCATACTGTACCACTTTCCAATGGTCTTCAATCGGACTGCGCTGGACTAACGTCGCCGAGATCCCCAGGGGACAGCCATCAACATGTACTTCATGATCAGCGGCAGGATCAAAATACGCTAAAACTGTATCAGCGCATAGAGCATTCTTCAAAGCTTCTAATGCTTCCTGGTGTTTCTCTTCCCACTTAAAAACGTCGGCTTTAACCAGTGCCCTCAGAACATCGGTTTGTGGGGCGTAACTCTCCGTGAACCTTGCATTGTACTGGACGGTGCACAGAAGCGAATTCAGTTCTTTAGCGTTGCGTGGGGGCTCAGCCTGTTTAATGGCCTCTACCTTCATGGGATCAGGGGAGGCCCCTTCTTTCGAGAACACCATTCCATAATACAGGCACTTATCCTTATTGAATTCGCATTTATCTTTGTTGAAGGTGATTTCTTTCTCTCTAGCTCTCTTAAACAACTTCTCTAAATTCTGATCATGTTCCTTTTGGTTCCTGCCGAATACAAGGATATCGTCACTGATGTTGATGCATCCCACTATGTCTCGAGTGATTTCTTTGCTGACGGTTTCGTGGAATATCTCCCCAGCGGATCTCGTACCAAAGTTGAGTCTCTTGTACCTGTAGAGACCTACATGTCTTGCAAAAGTGGTGATGTCGCGGCTATTCTCCTTCAGTTCCAGTTAGTGGTACTCATGGTTCATATCAAGATGAGAAAATACTGTGGCCCCGTTGGGCTCATTTATGATATCATCAAGTGTAGGTATGACAGTGTGGGTTCGTGGAATGGCTTTATTTGCTTCCCTCATATCCACATTCAAGCGTATTTCATTGCTGGACCGCTTCGGCGTTATAACTACAGGGGACACCCAACTGGTTGGCTTCTCTACCCTCTCAATTATGTCGTCAGCCTCGAGTTTCTCCAATTCTACTTCCAGCTTGGGTCTTACACTGAACGGTATTCTCCTGTGGGCCTGTGCAACCGGCGTTATTGCGGGGTCAACGTGCAAATCTACCTTCACTCCTTTCATCTTTCCGATACCGCGGAACAGATCAGCGTACTCTTTTAACAGATTGCTTGTGATCGTTTCCTCACTTTGGACCGTGTTTGCCACCTTAACAAGACCAAGATCCTCCGCGGTCTGGAAACCTATCAAGGGCTCAGTGTTCGTATGTCCCTTTATAACATGAGACGTAGCAGGGGCGATTCTAGTGTTCCACTCAACAATGGCCTCAAATTTTCCCATGACCTTCAGTGGCGCCGACGGGTTTTCGTTCGATTGGTATGCACGCAAAACACTCGATGACCTTCTTAATGTTACTTTATCGGCCAGTAACCTCTTGAACGTTATCTCGTCCATTACATTTACCGTGGCCCCTGTATCCACCAGCACTTGAAATTCACGATTTTCCACTGTCACACTGCTCACTGGCCTGCGGCCCTGATTGTGTTTGACCTCCCCAACTTTCTCAATACCACAAAGGGATTCCGCATCGCTACTATCCGAGTCCCTTTCAACTGCTTTCAGCACACCCTTGTCTTCTTTTCCTTTCATCCTACAACATTTGGCGAAATGATTCATTTTGTTACACGTCAAGCATTTCTTCCCCCGGGCTGGACATTTCATCCTTCCTCCAGCGTGCGGAAAAGTTCCTCCACAAGAAAAACACACCTTTCCAGCAGTTTTGTTTTGTGCCTGTTGTCCGAGCGTATATAACTTCTCCTCTGGATTGGTGTCAGTTCCATGGCTTTGTCGGTCTATTTCAATTCTTTCCGCTTGCTTATCCGACATTTCCTGGGCTCTTGCGAAATTCAGGGCTTCCGTTTGGGTATGAGGTTTGCTAAGCAACCGTCGTCTGACCCGCCTCGATTTTCCTTTCTCTATTAACTGCAGCTGAATTTCAACACCACGCCAATCCGTCGGAAAATCGCATGGACTCGCTGCTAGTTTCAGGTGAGTAGCGAAGTCATCGTATGACTCCTCTTTCTCTTGAGTTAGCTGCCGAAACTGGTATATGTTAAACAGGTGATGTTTTCTGGGTTCAAAATATTTCATGAGTTTCTCAGCGGCGGTTTCGAAATCCTCACCGGTGTCTTCTAGGGTGTCAAAAATATCTTGTACTTTTTGTCCTGCACAATGTAAAAATAAAGCTCTTTTCCTTGCTTTATCCTTTATGTTCATTGCCAACGCGTAAACTTTAAATCTTTCCACGTATTTTCTGAAGCGCGAACCCACCGAAGTTGGATCCATGTCGGGGTCGAATGTTCCGTAATTCAGGTTTGTATCGAAACCAGCCATTTTCCAAGAAATAGAAGAACTTCTCGTCGCCAATGTGAAGTCGCTAATCGAGCTCAAATAAACGGTTACATTATACGCCCTTAGTTCCGTTAATAGTCCTCCTACTAGTCCGTTCTACACTGTCCTATATGCAAATCCAGTTCCTTTTTGCTTCGAATGTTAACGCTCATTCCGCATCTAATTATCGTACATTAAGTCTCTTGAGACCCAACACTACAGAGTCATTCTCAGTTTTGTTTTTGCAGGCCAAGCTAGGCGAGTGCTTTGCACTGTGATTTGCATTAACTCCGCCCTCACTCAAATGATTGACGGAACAGAAAAACCCATTCGAAGTTTGCAAACTCGCAGCGAGATACAACGAATTTGGCTATAAATCAAGCTACCAAAAAAAAGATACTTGCCAAAGTTTTCCTGCCCAAAAAAATCCCGAAACCGAAAATTTTAAACCCCAAAAAATCCTTCGATCATCCCGGTCACTTGAAATCTGGAGTACCCCCCTTCCCCCG
Organism: Porites rus; assembly: GCA_964035705.1. Lineage (NCBI taxonomy): Eukaryota > Metazoa > Cnidaria > Anthozoa > Scleractinia > Poritidae > Porites > Porites rus. The sequence goes on from OZ037994.1 coordinate 10,978,075, forward strand.
GAACTCAAGCTACAAAAAGTTCTAAAATCTATTAGTTACTGTAAACTTGAAGAATAAGGATGGTCGACAAACGTGATTTTGATACTGTAAACGTGTGGAAAATACAAATTAGCCGGAGGACACTTGTACAAAGTGCTTACCACTGCTGGAAAATCCTCTTGTCTGTTTATTAAAGCTTATTAAATTAAATACACTGTGGCTATATGGCCGGTAATCGGTCAAGGTGTTAAAAACACTAAATGACCGGTAGTCTCATATTCTCGGCAAATTTCACAAAATCTAAAGATTCTAGCTAATCTAAACTATCATATTTCGATTAAGAGAAGTCAAGCGATCCTGAAATACCTTATAGATCAGTGACTCTAGTGCTTTCCAAAATTTATACAGCATCTTGTTTACTTTGACAGCTGAAGCTGACAGAGTTTTTTTGTCAACTTGTGATGTTTTTTACTGTCTTTTAACACTGTATGCATAAAATGAAATACAGCTGCTATCAACAGTCTTCTGTTATTCATGGCTTGTTTGTCTATTGAATTTTTGGTTGAGAAATGCGCCGCTTGTCAAAGTTGGAGATCCGATTTCGGATGACATCGTTTTCGTTTTTCACCTTGCTGGATGCGGGTTGAAAGTCCCTCAAGCGATTCTGGCCTTACTTGATAGCTTTCAGGAGCTGCATCTCGAATGGTAAGCCTGAGTAATTATTGTATACAGTGTATGTGTTTGTTTTTTTATATCTAATTTCATGAAGTCGAGCGCAGTTTATGAGGCTAGTTTATACACGTTTGTATTAAGATCTGAGACAATGATCTGATCTAGTATGAGGTTTGATATAAGCTTACAGAACTTTAAAAAGCCTTTAGTCGATATTTTCTCTCCGCAAATAGAAAGAAAAAAACGTTCCGAAGAGTATTTAGTTATAATTTTGGCTGTAGAAAGAAAGCTTTGAGCGATTTTCTTGCCTCAAGTTCATCTTTGAAAACAGTAAACACCAGGAAGCCGGCCAAAAGTTTTAAGCTTATGCTGAAAGACTCAGGATTTTTAGAGACACTTTAATACTTGTCTTGGTGAATGAAAATTGTTGTTTCACCGAATTACATTTCTTTTCTTGATTGTTAGTAGTCTCTTGCAATTTTAATCGCTTTGCCATTTGTTTTCAGTCGTTCATAAACATCGCTTGCAGGAGTACTCAAAATGCCGCGCGTATCAAACGCTTTTTAAGATTACTCATCGTTATAAAACCATTAAATAAAAAAATAAACACAACAAATTCTTTATTATGTTGAAGTGTAACTCTTTTAATGTTCACTGAAAATTTGGCGCTTGTCAAAAGTGAGAACCGGCTGGCCGTATAGGTGATTTTGGAAATTTTTTGAACGGTTTTGCTGAAAGCCCACGCGTGCTTCGTACGGTTCTGAAAAAAAAATGACTGAATGAGTGCAATTTGTCTTGAAAAATTGTGAAATACTGCATTTTGTCTGAGGTCTGTATGATAAAATCAGCGCCTCATATTACTGCTTCACCTCAGATGTGATGTATAAAAAGTATGAAATGTTGATTTACACGCACCCAGATTTGTTGGCAAGATTTTGTTGAGTAAACTTGTCGAACGCAAAAAATTCGGCCTGATTTCTTTTCCAAGAATTCGTTTTCCAGGCCTAATCTACTGTGATCAAGAGCCATTATGGTTCTTAAATGTGATCGAAGATGTTTGCTATTTTTTGGGTGTATATATACGGCTATCAACTCGATGTAAGATTTTTTTTCACTCTAAAATCACTTAGCCTTAGCTTTCCCTAAAAAGTCACATATGTGCCCTTAAGTTAACTGATTTGTGGATTACAAGTTTACCGTTTGATTTAAATTATAAATTTATTAATAGGAGCTTCGCTTTTAGTCCTGGCTAAATCTATATATTAGATCACAGATGACGTCGAAATGTGGTTTGACCAAAAAATAGACCTCGTCCCTAGGGTTCTCTCTCTTATATCCTCGAGGCAAGAGAGAGAGAGAAACCTGGGAACGATGTTGCAAAAAAGTGGCACGAGAGTCGCGGGCGATTGCGTCACTGATGTTCTTACAACATTTTGACGTCTTCTGTGTTCTGTCACCAAGAAGACGCATGGAAACATGGAATCCATTCGTTTTAAACAATGAGAAAAACGAAAAGCGAAAAACGACAAAACATGTCTCGTAGCACTTAGTACTGTTCGAGGATCTGTACCAGTTTAGGCATTTCCAAGTCAGCAACGCGGCAGTTCGTGTTGGGTTCTTCTTTTCTTCTTTACCCTTCTTGTAAACAGTTCATTCCAACAGTTTTCCAAGGCCGATTACTTGGTCTTAGCAGAACTGATAATCGCGTGCGCACTTTCAAAACTGCGGGTCTCTCGTAGCGGTGACACACGATCTCAACTTTTTTGAAGATTTCTTCCAGTTTAGGCATTTTAAAGTCGCAAAGAACTATTTTTGCTTCGGCTTTTCCGTTTTTCTTACTTTTAAACAGCTCTTCCTAATGTTCACTTGCTTAATCCAGAACAAACTCGCAAACACTTTCAAAACCGCGTGCCATGTTCGACAAAACAAAGAAAACAAGTTTTCTGTGATGTCATCCGTGTTTCTGTACGTTAATAGATCATAGGAAACGACCAATTACAGCACACCTATCATTCACTTCATTGTATAATGTGCAACAGAAACATTATCACCACCTTTCTTACCATACTTTTTCCTGTATCTGCATTTTTTGTGCTGTCCACCCCACCCCCTCTTGAGTTTGAGTAGCATTTTTGGGGTAGCAACGATCGCTCATTTGTAGTTGTCGTCAATTACTGTCTTAAGACGCTAAGAGATTGTTTTCAAATAATGCATGTTGTTTTACTCGCAGATCAACAAGACGTTTATAGTTGTCGTGGAAAACATAAACGAGGCTCCAATAAACATTTCACTGACGCCTGAATCTGGACAACAGTCCTTCCCTGACAATATACCCAAGGTGAACGAAAATTCTAAAACAGGCACAACAGTAGGGACATTTCACGCGTTGGATCATGACGAAGTTCAAAGCTTAAAGTTCATTCTAGATGACGATGCAAGCGGCAAATTTACCGTGGGCTCAAGTGTCACCTGCCACAACAACACTTACATCCCAGGCGTAAAAACAAAGTGTACGACGCTATTAAAGGTCAATGGTATTCTCGACTACGAAACGAGTTCTAGTGAAGATACTTTGGTCCGCGTGACTGATGACAGCGGGTTATTCCGTGTGCAGCCATTTAAGGTTACGATACTAGATGTTAATGACCGACCGAAGAATATCACTTTGGCGGGTGGAGATACAGCATTTATTGACGAGAACCTTAATTATGGCTTTGTTGGTGAGTTGGCGACCATAGATGAAGACATTAATCAGACACACAGCTACAGTTTAATAAACAATGGTGGCTGGAAATTTATTCTCCGCCAAAACAAGATCTTTTCTTCGTTCTATGCGAACCTGGATTACGAAACCAAGTCAGAGTATTCTATCGCGGTGAGAAGCAGAGACAATGGTACCCCGAGATTAAGCATCGATAAAACATTCACTATTCAGGTTAGTGGTTCACTGCTAGTACTGATCTAAGAATATTTGCCTGAAAAAATTGCCCCTGGTAAAAAGCAAATAGAGGAACGCAGATGGCAGTTCTCGTCATCTGTCTGTAAAAGCCACCGGAAAGGAAAGATTATAATTAGGATGCGTTCTCCTTTTCGTTCTCCTACACTAAACACAATTATTATTAATCTAGGAGAGGAGTAAATCAACGCGTGGTTACTTATAATTTTTAACAGAGGCTTTAACAAACGTAACAAAATAATGTCCACTCTCTATTCAGGTACGTGACGTCAATGAACGACCCACGGACATAATTTTGTTCTCTAGCAGTGTCCAGGAAAATAGCCCCAGAGGAACGCTGGTCAGTAAAATTTCAGTTTCAGACCCTGACAATAATGGTCCTGGAGGAACCTGGCAAAACCATACTTGTAAAATGCTTAATATCGCCAACATACCATTTATCCTCAACGGGACATCAAACACTCTTCTGGTTGCTGGTGATCTGAATTATGAGAAGACAAAAGGCTACAATATTGATCTTCGTTGCCGAGATAACGGAAAGCCGCCTTTATCCGTCGACAAGGCAGTGCGAGTCAATGTTACTGACGTCAATGAGAAGCCGTATGACATCTCTCTTTCTAATAACGAGGTCGCTGAGAATACTGGGATTGTGACTGTTGGATTGCTGGATACCGCTGACCCGGATAATGAGCAGACGGTGGTGCAGACGTTCAGTTATACCATTGTCAGTCCAGCCGGGAACATTCCTTTTGTCATTGTCAGCGACGCACTAAATACCTCGAGAAGTCTGGATTACGAGACCAAAACTAGCTGGTTGCTTGAAATCAAATCAACAGATAATAAAGGTAAGCCCATATTAATTTTGCAAAAGCATGATTTTATAGTAGACTCCACATGTCTTGATCCTGGGCACAAGTTATGTGTAAGGAGCCAGAGGAGATACCCTCGAATGGCCCTTTTGTCGTGAGAGCGCTCCCTTAAAAATTCACGCCTCATACTTGGTCTCTAAAGTCAATTACTCTTTGCGCCTTCGTTCCTTCATACAATAGGAAATTTAGCCTACCTGTTACTCAGAAAAACTTGAGCCTCTCGAAAGGTCCGGTAAGTTTTCGGGCCCAAGATCAAACAATGAAATCAAAATGTAGAGAATAAAAGCGCAGGTTCTAGTGAACAAAAACCAGTTCATCTTGTTTTGTTAACTGATGTTTTATCAAGTTATTTGCAAAGCTATTGAAATATCTCTCTTGAATGTAAAAACCAACTTTCCGGGCCCGTTTATTATTGGTATTTTCGCGAACGGGCCCTCGCGACTGAATGAATTAAGATCACCTTCATGCCCTTTAAGTCAGCTCCTCCGTGTGTACTTTATTTATTTTCTATTTACTGTAGGACTTAGCACGACAAAGAACTTCATAGTAATCGTAAGAGACAGGAACGATCCGCCCACGGGCATATCAGTAAGCCGCCCACTGAATGTGCCTGAAAACAGTGTGTCCGGGCAGTACCTTGGTACAGTGGTAACCTCTGATCAAGATGTTGGGCAGAAGCACCAGTATCAGATAGTTGACGTGGTTGGACATGCGCACGGCAACCGCAGGTATTACCTCATTGTCGCCATTGATGTATGTTCCTGTCGAATTGTGCTAAACAATCACCCTGCCCTATTTGTGATTCTCTGCTCACTTAGTTCTGAACTCCGTACTTTGCTCAAGAAGAGTTAAAATCATCTATCCAGGTCGTTTACGCTCTAGGCTGTTATGCGAATAAGAAATCGGGACCACTTTGATTTATTGTTATGCATTGTATTCACTATCTGTCTTCTCAATGGCGAAGATCTTGGAAATCAGCGCAACCTACGGATTAGTTAGTTATCTGGTAGCAGTTAACTTACTTATCTGTAGGTTTCGCACGCAATGCATGACTTCCAAGAGTACCTTTAAACTGTGTTCCGCCCGACAGTGTGTGTTTCTCGTTATTTTCTTCAAAAAAATGATAAATAAAACCATTATTAGATTCGTCGTCGGCTGATAACACTTAACCTCTAGCTTGATTATTCCGGATTTATCCCAAAACGTCATCCAATAATTGTTTAATTTTGTTTATCAATGATTTGTGAGATTATAGCGTGGAAACACTAGAAAAGAGGGAAGTCCAAAGCTCAGTGGTGGACTAAAGAAAGGAAAATTAAACAGAAATTCTTCATCAGTTGGATTCCTACTTTGAGAATGCTTAAGCCCTATCTTAAAGGTCACGTGACACTGGCTGCTTTTATATGTCACAACTTTTGGCGGTTTCGTTTTGTAATCGGTTAATTAACAATTATTCCTCGAGCCCGAATGGGCTCTGAGTCAATAGCCCATGAGGCCGAAGGCCGAATGGGCTATTGACTCAGAGGCCATGAGGGCGAGAGAAATAATTGTTTTAGTAAAATCCAACTAGTTGGTCAAAAATATCGAGAATAAAAAAAAATTTTCTGGTTAAAAGCTAGACTTTAATCATTTTTTGCCGCCAAAAAGCCTGCGCTTTTCGCTACTAGGGGGCTATAACATATAGCCTAGTAGTAGCTCAACCAATCGGAACGCAGCATTGATAGTAGACCACTAGTTGGATTTTACTAATGATAAATATCCATCATTTATATTTTTTCTTTTTGTCCACGCTAGTACTTCTGGTCTTCTTAACCTTTTTGCTGTTGAATCGCCATCTGGAAAATTCACTCTTCAAAAGTCTGGACTGGATTACGAGCAGTATGCAAAATATACAGTGACCTTGAACAGCACAGACAGCGGTTTTCCTTCTTACTCAGTGACAGGCTCGTTTGTGGTCAGCGTGCATAACATTAATGAAAACCCACAAAATATCTCACTGAGTAACAATCAGGTACAATAGTCTTATTGTGTTAGTTCAGTTAGTACGCGCACTTTGATTGGTCGGTTTAGCGGGCTGTATTTCACGTAAACTCAAAAGAACATTTTAAAACTGTTCGTTTTTTAAAAGTAGTTTCGGACCATAGAAGGCATCACTTTTTACAAACATTGTTTTTGTTATTCAAATTTGTCACGAGTAAACCAAAAGAATCTTTTGTTTCAAGAACCAATGCGCTTCTGGTTGGCATATCAGCGTCATTACTATCGCTATAATGGCTGGGTATGTTAACTGTTAGATGAAAGTGTTTGACTACTCAAATCAGACAAATCCACGACTTTGGACGCTCGTAATAAGGATTTGACGCTCGTGGCTCATCAACGCCCGCCCTGCTTGAGTTGAAATCCTTGTGTGGCTTTCTTGTAAGGGATACAGGGGCTGGATTATTGGACTTTATGCTTCTCAATATCATTAAGATTCTCTTTTATTCAAGATAAACCCTAAACGTTTTAGCTTATTTTGTAACACGGTTTCCCTTCATGTTTCAGATTCTCGAAAATAGTCCTGTTGGTACATTTATCGGTAACTTGTCAGTATATGACCCTGACAATCTTAATGTGCCACTACAGAAGTTCAACTGTGTTGTGGAAGATGGTGGACCCTTTAAAGTAAGTTCAGTAGTTATTTCTGTGCGAGCTGTGCCAAAGAGGTAGAGAGAATACCATCACGTATTAGTATATTATACACACTCAGTGGTCTTGGTGTCTTAAGCAATCTAACTTGGTTCGCTGTCTCGGATTATGACGTTATGTTCACAGCCTAACGAGGAGAATATATAAAACCAAAACAAAATCGCTGGCGTGAACCCAGTGTTTTGCCAAAGTTTTAGAGTAAGAACTTTTCAAAACAAGGGATGGCGCAGTGGTGAGAGTAATCGCCTCCCACCAATGTGACCCGGGTTCAAATCCCGTCGTTGACACTATGCATGGGTTTGTTTTTTGGGGAGAATCCAAAAACGGGTCTGTTATCTCAGATCATACGGATTCTTCACAAAAAGTAAAACAGACGATTCGAAAAAGGATCATTTACCATGACAACGGCATGTCCTTGTACTCCTCGTGCGAATGAAAAAACCAACAAACTGATCCTCACGGCCAAGACAAGAAGAAAGAGCAACATAAGCTACGAATGAATATACGAAATGTATATAATTCGGTTTGAAACACAAACGTTCCTCGAATAGAATATACACTCCTTAGGATAGTAAAATTGTAAGAATTAAAACTGAAGCCGATGAATTGTTTTTTTTTTTTAATTACTTGGTAAATAATTTTAAAAAACATGATAAGTACTTAAGGTTTAAAAACAGTCTACCAATATTACAATTTTAATAGATAAGAAACATGGAACGATATGTAACTAATGGTTAAGCGCCACCAACAGGAATGTCATACATGTACGGCATCTGTTGCGTACCTTTTTTTTTTTTTTCGAAGAACCGCTTGTCAAAAATACTTTTTTCAAATCCTTTCCCAAAAAAACGCTCAGATTGTGAATTTCAAAAATCGGGATTTGGGTTTGATCCGAAGAATCCACCATGAGTGTGGATTTTATGGATTCATGATCCGTTTTTGGATTTGGCCCCCAAAAAACTAGCCTGCGAAAACATCCGTTTCTCCTCGCTCTTTGCAGCTGGGGACGTTTCGCGCGGAGGAAAGTCTGCGACTCATCGACAGAAATTCCATACTGATGACGTAAAATCTGTCCGGAATCCGGTCAGAAGCGCTGATTGGTCGACGGAGTAGTTACATTGTTTTAGCTATTGTTTATGAATGACAGACAAGAGATATAAGGCCACAAAGGTCAAATGTAAACGCGAAGAATCTCTAACAAAAAAGTCAATATTTGTGGAATATAGTCTTCTCTAGAGGAAGCATTTGAGTTTCGCTGGAGCTTGTTGGCAGATGAACACAACACTTTACCAAAATCGACAAGAAGACACGTAAAATTAGACAAATTTATATTTGGAACCCCATAGCTACCGGATTTATTATGTAAACATTGATTTGCGTCATCGGTATGGAATTCCTGTCGCTGAGTCGCAGACGTTTCTCCGCGCGAAACGTCCCCAGCGGCGAAGAGCGCGGAGAAACGGATGTTTTCGCAGGCTAAAAAAAACCCGCAAAATCCGTTTTTGGATTCCGAAATCCGGATTTGGATTTTCCCTGAAAAACGCACCCTATATGTTTCAATCTAGGCATTTTCGAGGCTCAACATCAAACTAATTGCAACAGAATTGTTTTCAATGCCATTTAAGTGAGGGTGGCCTATCTAGCAACATACTAAAAATCCGCCAAACTCCGTTCGGTGGAACATGTCAAAATTAAGCGTTAAACATTTTGAGCTTTTAACGCAGGACACCCACGTTATTTGAAATTATACGTTCAAAAAAAAAATGCACAAAATGTGTTTGTTACTTTTATGGAAAAGTAAAAGAAGAAAGAATAACTGCTACCTAGTTTTCGGTGATAAAAACGAAGTGTTTCTTTATTCCAAAAAGGATAAATATTAAACACGGTTGGCTTTTGCACAGGAAGCCCATGCTCCACTCAAGGAACCACAAAATAACAGAAGGCTTTCAGGGTAATAGAGTGAATTGTTGGCTGTAAAACAACGACAGATTTAGTCGTAAGGCTTTAAATCTGAAAAATGAAAGCCGTTACTTAATCATTAGCTTTTAAAATATATCCTTTTTTCTCAGATTTCTGTTAGCTGCAAGGGTAAGAAAAATATATATCAGAGCTGGATTTTTGAATGACGTGACAGCCAAAATAGAGCTCTCCCCTCAAAAAGTTTTTTCTTTCAAAAATCTCCCAAGAAGTCAACATGAATTAAAAACTAAGAGTGCGGCCATTGCTTTTTTTTTTCTTCTCCTCCTCTCTTTCTTCTCGCTCTCTCTATTTTCCCTTTGCCTGTTCTTTTTAGGAGGATTTTCGGGCTCATTTTGCCTTTGGCTATTTTTGTCTTTTTCCCAGTCAAAAGACTGCGATTTTCGTTCGGTATGTAAGATAATGCTTTGGCTTTTACGGTTACCTATACATTAATTTTCCTTAACGTACCAACATCCTCAAATATACAAGTTTCACTTTTTTGAAGCTTTTCATTTTCTTCTTGTTAAAAGTGAATTGGAGAGGAGGGGAGGATAGTTTTACTAATTCTTTACGATGCACAACAACAGCACAATACAGAGTTGTTGAGCAGGTTAAGCTCCAATGCCTATGAATTGATAAGAAGGAAATGCGTTTTCATTAAGGAAAAGTGCTGTTACCTTCGCCAAAAAAATTATAAAGGTTAACGGAACATTCATCGCATAAGAACTCTGTTCCAGCAAACGTTTGTTTCAAGAAAAAGAAATAATATAATAGGGAAGCTGGTTTTTAAGGGAAAGATTAACTCCGGGTAGCAAAAACAATGCGTACGTAAAAATAGCTTGTAAGAGTATATGGTGTAATGGAAATTCTTCACGCAGAGCATAATTCACGCAACTCAGTCAGAAGGTTAACATGCAGTAAATTGAAGTGTTTCACAACGCTCATCCAAAGAGAAACTTAGGTTCCGCAAAAAGAGGTAAGCCATCAGAGGCTAGTAGGCAAGCCCATTAATGTCGTACATATGTGAAGTACTTTCGCGCCTTCATTGACCACTGCAATTGTTCTCAGAAGTACAGGACCTCATGTTCGTTATAGAAAAAGAGGTCTTCATTTGCCAATGGACGAAAACAAACTGGTCAAGGTTCGTGGTTGTTCTCACAAAAGAAATGCAAGGAGGGAATATAAACGCCTTTAGACTACAGGGCGATTAATCTACTTATTCATCTTACCAAGAAATGAAGGGCTGCCGCAGAAAATACAAAATGAACACACAAAGACACTAAACTTAAACTGAGACTCGCTACAAGAAGATAAAAAAAATGAACAATCACACTGCGCTCAGTTTTCAGGATTTCCCTTACAACAGATTTGGACAGGTGTAACGAAAAGCGCAGAGCGTTACGAGCTAGCAAAAACAAAATAGACGGAGTCCTTAGTAGAGTATTTATTCACTCACATTGTAAAGTAGGTAGTCATAATCCTAAAGGAGGTTGCGCATGTTGCGAGAATAAAAAGAATCCCTGATTTTGATCACACATATTGTGTCCAAGGTTTGAAGATAACTACCTCACAAAACTCGATTACATAAATTGGGAATAGGTAAAATAGTTTGTACTGATACAAAGATATCGTCCGTTGCACACATTTAGCAGCATGTATCCTTCAGCATGGATGCAAATTTGGCAGCTGACTAATGGTGAACAAAATATCAAATCAGACTGTTCACCATCGGTAAGCTACTAAATCTGCATCCATGTTGCAGGATATATACCTCTTATTAGCCCAGTTTTCGGTCCGTACTGTAAATTACGGACCGGGTTTTTTCCATCGATTTATGGCCCAAGCGCGAAGAATCCTCTTCGATAAGATTACGAGTAAGTTTCTTCATCGCCTTCGTTCACAAATAAACACAGTTTAAAATGTTGAAGGCCAAAGTCAACATCCAAGTCCTCAAGGTTGACAGGCGTCTTATAACTTTATTTAAACCTTTTTTCAGAGGTAAAGGGATTTAGAGCTCCGAAATGAGCATTTTCTTTGAACATTTTGGTCCGTATAGCAAGTTACGGACCGCAAATTGACCAATCTCATGGCGAAAACAGACTCAGCCAGATAATAAAAATATTACCAGCCTGTAAAACTGCTAAAATACTTACTGAATTTCTGATATTGCGCAAAAAAAAAAAAAGCAATGACTAATATTTTCAACGATGTTAACACAGACTGATTGATAATTTTCCTTTTAAATACCGTCATAGAAAAAAAAATAAAAAGCTTGGAAAACAGAATGTGACGACAGACGAGTGGCTGGGTAACCTGTGCAAAGCCGTCAAAACGAAACACTGGCCCAGGTGTTTCACACACATTTAGTCGGCGTTTTTTAAAACAAAACAACTTAAAATACATCAGCGATGTTGCATCGAAAATTCTTGAGAAAAAAAACACAATTATCAGATGTTTTGTCCGAATTTGTGAACTTTCTGAAATTAGATTTCCTGTGGTGACAGTTGAAGATCTTTATTGCCAATTTTTCTCATGTTTCACCGAACCGTTTTTGGCGGATTTTTAGTATGTTGCTAAACAGCCATAAAACAGTTGACTGGCGTTGAAAAAAATTCTGTTGCAATTGGTTTGATGCTAAACCACAATTTGACTGGACTATGTGGGTTGAGTTTGTTGTTGGTTCTCTCCCTTCCTCCGAGAGGTTTTTCTCCGCGTACTCTGGTTTTCCCTTTTCCTCAAAAACCAACATTTCCAAATGTATAGTATCAGAAAATATCCATACCCCCTGACGGGGGGCACTTTTACTGTAGACCCCCACCCAACCCCTAGAATTTCTATTTCAGGTGGTGCTTGACATACCCCTCTACCCACTGGAATTTCCATGATTTTCCGACCTGGTTGGGTACCCCCCTGGAAAGAATATTTCCTTCAAAAATGCTGTTGCACTATACTGTACTACAACGCGAAATTTAATTGTTTCTGCGAAAAAGTGAGAAAAAAATCTTTTCATTCATGTTAAGACAATCAATGCCCTTGTAGAGGTCTTTCTTAGCTAATAATTAATGGTGAGCCACTCCCGAAGAACCATGGAGGCGATACCTTACACTGCACGAATAATGCCATCTGTTAAAGAACCAGTTACATTCAGACTAACCACCGAGTGGACTTCAACTATTTCTTTTCCGTTACAGTCAAACCAGGTCAAGCGTTCCCGTCACTAGCAAACTAATGAATTAATTAATGGAAAAATGATTTCGTTTGTTGATTCAATAATCCATTCATAAAATGAATAATCCAACTGTCAAATTGGACCTCGATTCAACAATTAAATGTTGATTTGGTTTATGAACAAAATCTACCTGTTCTTTATTCTTGTCTGTTGAGCTCAATCGTATTTGCTTCCCTTTTCCTGCTGTTTACGATTGCGTTTGTAATTGCCTTTAATCAAAATAACAGCTAGAAGAGACAGACCGCAAACGCAAAGAAACTGACAAAGGCCGGGGATCGAAATCCACCAATCACCGCATTCAGACACTGACCTTAGTTTCACTATCGTGTTTCCTAAGAGGTCAGGTCCGTTGCAGTGATTACTGGAAACAAAATGACGTACATGTAACAGTTTGTTAGGGTTTGAAATTCAGAACTCGCCCGAACTCGACTCTTAGAAAGAAGGAAAAAAAAGAGTAGTTTTTCAAAAAACAGTACTCGAATCAACATTCGATTATAGAATCGAGGCTGAATATGAATATTGGATTGTTCATTTTATGAATGGATGGATTATTGAATCAATAAACGAAATCATTTTTCCGTTAATGAATTTATTAGTTCGTTAGCCACGGGAACGCTTCACCTGGTTTGACTGTAAAACATTGTAGAAACAATACTGGAAAATTATTCATGGGCCGATGGCAATTGTATCGCATTAAGCCGTGAAAAAATCATTCAGCCGTCCATATATTAAAAGGTCATCAATGAAAACTTTAATTCGTGTTTTGAAACACCTGTTAACAGTAAAATAACTGATAGCATCAATCTTGGACAAAAAGTGTTAAGAATTTTGCACTTTCTTACTCACAGAACACCCACCCTGCCAATTTGGCAACATGGTGACCCCTCCCCCCACCCCTCCCTGGTCAATGTTGTTTAGTCGGGAGCAAAAATATTCCGACCACCCTTCAACATTGTGTTTTGGTGGGGGAGGGGAAAGTATCTTGAGTGAAGCGGGCTTTAAAGGGAAGTATTCTAAAATTAGGCATATAACATGCATTTTTCTTAACATGGATGTGATACCTCTAAGATTGTTTGTTAAATTATTTATTTGTCTATTTATTTACGCTATGGCAAAAATAGGCAATTTAAATATCAATCTGGACAAAGGTGTGACAGGAACAAAAAACCTAACAATTACCGTGCCAGAACAGGTCCGCCTTCATTTCAGATTTTACTTTCCCACGCGAGATACGTACTGAACAGTGACTTGGAAGTAGAAGAAAAACAGCGGGCGTTATCAATACCTTTGTGTAATAAGTAGACTGTTTATTTTTGCAGGTCATTAATCATTTGACTCTGGTGGTATCTAGGAACTCTTTGGATTACGAAACTATCGACACATACACAGTTAACGTGAGAAAACTATGATGATCTTTTTCTTAATTTTGTCTATGTAACAGTGTAACACTTTTTGTCCAAAGGAATGTACTTTTCAAACTATAGGGGAAATTAGTGACTACAAAGCGTAGTTAATCGTGAGCTTGACGTTAACTTTCACACAAGTAACATAACATAAATTTCTATAGATATTCTAATCAATGGACTATTTTTTACATGGGCTACTGAATTACCATTTACAATTTCCCTCATTGTCAAAAAGGCGCGGAGAAATCCTTGACTCAATGACTCAAATCCCTGATTACCCCTGAGTCCAAAAATAGTTCAAACCTAAGTTCTCTTTCAGTCCGTTTATACTGTATAAGATGAATCGATGGGGTCTTCATAGTCCTAACACACTTGAATTTTCCGTCTTAGGTCACGTGTACTGAGTTCTTGTCCAATCCGCTCTCCGTCTCTACAGTGTTCTTAATCAATGTCCAGGATGTAAACGAGGCTCCCTACAATCTGACCATCTCGTCCCAGTCTGTGAGCGAGAACCAAGAAACTGGTTACTTCGTGGGCATGCTCAGTGTTCTAGATCCCGATTTACCGGTAGGCAACTGATAGACACGGGTTTCTTAGTGAACCGCTTTCGTACTAGCTTTGGGTAGAAGCTCAGTGGTATACCCGAAGCATCTGGACTAGTAACCAGACTCCTGTTGACTGAGAGTACTCGAATTTTTCTCTTATAAGCCTCCTGGGTCACAGAATCAGTGGATAAACATCTTTCGCAATTCTGATTTAGGTACAAGATTATAAAAGCAAAAGCTGCCAAAACAGTTTCCAGGTTGTACCTTTTGGTTCCTTTTTTGATCTTCTCCTTACCTATAAAGCCTTGAACGCCTTTCATCTACTATGTTCAGAAACGATTTGGCTTGGTGTGGAAATGCGCGATGTGCAGGGCTTGCGCGCGTGTCTCCACTTTTTTCGATCTTCGCGTCTTTCTCTTGTTAGAGGTGTAAAAATGGCGACTGTTTCGCAGCGCTACGTTTTTACCCGGATCGCTGGATTTGTAGCCTATTCCGTTTTCGTTAGAATAGCCCATTTTACAGTTACAGGTAGAAACGAGGCTAGAGTTGACCTTGTTTTGATACACCTCTTCCTGCTTTATTATGTAAATCATGTTCTTCTTATGCTGACTAACATTTTTAAAGCATAATCCCTATTATAAAAGGAAAGAGGTTTGTATTATCAAAACAAGGTCAACCTCAGCCTCACGTTTACTCAAAAGCTAGGACACTAAGCCTTCAACTGTAAAATGGCTTATTTTGTCCTTTGTCTCCCTCCCTTTAAATTGTAACTTTCTTTCTCTTCTTTGCATAGACCAGCGGATTTGCCAGTATATCTCTGGCCTTGAGAGATCAATCACCAGGTCCCGATGCCTTTCAATTGATAAACAGTAGTCTGGTGACTACAAGGATGCTTGATTTTGAGAATCAAAGCACATACACGCTGACAGTTGTTGCAACGGACAGCGGTAACCCACCTCTCAGTACCAGTCCCTCCTTCACGATCCAGGTATGGATGAATGATTATTCCTAAGCCGCAGCGATATGGTGTTGTCATTTGCAAATTAACGTTTTTCAATATTTTGAGTACTACTCCTAAGGCTCTCGACAGAAGAGTTATGGGAATTAGTTTTGACGAAAGACTTCCGCTCAAAACATCGGTTCTTTAAAACCATATATACCTTAATATCAGTTCAATTATCTTCTCTGAGAGCTCACTCATCTACTTACGGATACCATAATTTCTTCAGAGCTGTACCCGTTAGAATCTAGCTTCTTAAAAGTATGAGGAAAAATAAACACGATATCGAGCAAACAAATTAGGGCAGCTGGGACTACTGACTGCTAACTTTGAAGTCGTTCTTCAGACGTAAATTTCATACGTTCATTTACTTCTATATATTGCTTGTTTGCACGTGAAGTCACGGCGGCCATGTTGGTGAACAAAAACAAAAGCATTTCTCTCCGCTGGGAACTAAACAAAAAGCTTATTGCGACATGTTACCTGTCTCCTATACTGGTGATATTCAAGGGGTTGTTAAAACTATGAAGGTAACTTTGATTATATATCATTTAAGGTAATTGACACAAATGACAGGCCCACCGGAGTAAGTCTTTTGTCAGACGGAATCTACGAAAATGCTACCGCTGGAACAGTTGTTGGCATATTGCGGGCTCACGATCAAGATGTCAATCAAAGTCATTTCTTTACTGTCAAAGATACAGGTATGTAAGAGGCCGACCGTTTGACTTTTGACGGGGTGGGGGCGGGTATGGGTGATTTTGTTTGGGTAAGAATTTTTTCTCAAGCCTCTGGTGATAGAATTTTTTTCCCTGACATACAACCGAGTGTGGTTTTTTTCCAGCATTATACACCATGAAAGATATCTTTTTTTTAATGTAGTAATTTTTCCCCCAGGTATTTTCTTGCAAGGATTTTTTTCCTCGAAATCAGTCAGCAGGATATTTTTTTTTCTGAAATCACCCATACAACCCCTCAAAAGTCAAATGGTCGGTCCCTAAACGTTAGTAGAATCACACGTAAACAGGCATTTAAAATTGAACCAACTTTTTTGGATCAATTAACTATGGTAGGCGGAATGGTGCAAAATTCAACGAAGCAAAATCACTACCAACATCAACAACCAATCTGCAGTTCAACATTTTTTTCTACATCAACAATAAAATCCGTCCAACTTCAACGATTAATATAATAATCAACATTCGAAATATGCCTAATTCAACAAGTAGAGAAAATCAACATCAACAAAAATTCCTCTTTTCTTCAACGACGATTTGCCTCACAACCAACATCGTAGCCTGAAATTCATCCGATTACTTCGAGTCGTTATTACTCCCTCAGTAACGTCTGAATCGACCGGCCGTTAATGCCGTCCAGTGACGTCACTACTCCTTGACCTTTGCTTTTATTCATGCAAAAAGTAAAACACGATTTTCAAGTGGGAACCCGAGAAATGGAAATGTCTGCACGATACAGAATTGCTTTATTTTTTCGATCGTAATTCATGTTTAACGTTCAAACTATCAACTGCATGCAGTACAACTCTGAACCGGTTGTACTGAATTCTATAATCAAACTCGGTCGCAATCACGTAATGAAATAAACACACACACGAAATACTTAGTTCAAAAACACAATGATTTGCTTTAATTGAAAAGAAGCTATCTGGCCCTTAGCGAAGAAAAAAAACAAGGAAACAAGAAAGAAAAGCTAACAGAATCATAGCAAGAAGATTTATATAACATTGATCTTAGAAAACTTCGCGTAAACAAAATCACCGGCCGCCGAAACCACAAAGCGGCTCTGAATGAAAAACCTACCGACTCCCCGCAATGATTCTTCATTTGCAGTTCAATTTAGCATTTCAGTTTCGAAGACAAGGGCAATTTTTCTGTTTAAGATAAAGATTAAGCTTATCGAAATGTTTGAACCACACGAAAGAATGCCAGGGATGCGATCCGCTGAAAATCAAGCGACAATCCCGCTAAAATTTTTCATAATTATACATAATTATGCGAATGTTTAGACAATCAACCAATCAAAATCACTACCAGGTTTTCGGGTAGTGAGTGACGTCACTGGACGGCATTAACGGCCCGTCGATTCAGACGTTGTTGAGAGAAGAAAACGACTCGAAGCAATCGGATGAATTTTAGGCTACCAACATCGGACGTCGACTTCAACAACAAAACACGTTCAACAATTTGGGGGCGAACGACTGGCTATGGTCGAGGGAGGTTGGGACCCAGAAATTCTAGGAAACAAACATGGCGGATGAAGAGGAGAGAATCAGGCGATGTGTCCGAGAGGAGTTAGAGCTAAATCTTGTATCCACGACTAGAAATTTAATTCTTTCGGCGGCTTCGAGTTCTGGGTTACCTGAATTGAATAATGTTTTTGCTGGCCAAACTGCACAAAGGAGCTCTTTTGGGTCGTCATCTCGACCGACCGTGTAAAAAGACAAAACATTCTTGGCCCGCTTCATGTGGTACTTTTACGGACAGAGACGCAGAGAGGAATTCAAAAAGGCTGTAGAGGGTGCTCTCAAGTTCTTTCTTGGAATAAAAATAAAACCCGAGCAAGACTTGCGTTTTCAAAGCCTCGTAGTTAAAAGAGATGTTCTCGGAGTATGGAAAAGCCTCATATACCCGGCTTCTACCAAAACGTAGACGTATTGTCGGAGTATTGGTTTCACAAGAC
Source organism: Porites rus (assembly GCA_964035705.1). Classification (NCBI taxonomy): domain Eukaryota; kingdom Metazoa; phylum Cnidaria; class Anthozoa; order Scleractinia; family Poritidae; genus Porites; species Porites rus. Next base: position 10,996,078 of record OZ037994.1, read on the forward strand.
CGGGACAAAGAAGACGATATCAGTGCTTCAGATATCTAAGATCTGATTTATAACATCCTGCCTTTAAAAGCCGGGTATTGTTTATACTGTAAATAAAATTAGAGCGAGGTAGCCATGTATTGAGAATAGCCCACAGCATCGCATGCGTCCATTTATTCCCTAGCGCCTGCTACGCAGGCTACCGACAGCACCAAGGCTTTAGCTTGACTTTGCTTGTTGGGGTTACGATAGCGTACGTGATTGGAATTCGTTCGCTTCCTCTTCCAATTTTTTTTTTCACTTTTGAAATGTCTTAAACTCAAGCAGGCGCCATCATATTTTGCCAAAGCGATTGACCTTTGCTATAGGCTCTCACTTCTTCCTTAACTGAACTTGTAACAGCTTTCACGAGCTGTCTGTGAAGTGGTGGAATTTGCTGCTGCTTAATAATTTTCTAGGCATAGGTGTTTCACCATCGCACCTTCCTATTTATTCCTGCAGCTCCTTTCAACCGCCCAAGAAGACGAGGGATAACCAAGAAACCTAAAGAAAAAAAAATAGATTTTCCCTCGGACGATTCTCGGCCTGATCTACATCAGCTTTTTAGCTACCAGTCTCTCAAGAACCTGCTTATTAATGAGCGCCTGTTGTAACTGTGTAAACAAAGGCAATTTACAATTTTCCGGGCACACGTTTATTTACAAACAGAGTGTTGACGATCTTACACTAGCACAATTCCTAAAACATGTTATAACTCCTAAAAACGGCAGGTTTTCCATTGCAAGTATTCGAAAACTCGTCATTGGAGGTTTCGGAAGAAAGCGAAATCTAGCAACACAAGCACTGGAGCTCGGCCGGACAGTAAGGTGAGATTTATTTTAAGCGAGCTTTTTGAAGCTGACAACCCAATGACCGGAAGTGATTTTGATTGTATGGTATCGAATCATGCTGTTTGGGGGTGGAAGGCTCCAGTAAAAGCATCTGTGTCAGGCGTTTCTCTCCTTCAGCTCTCGACTCTCCCTTTTTCGCTTCCATCTTTCCCCTTTTCCCCCAGAAACGCCTGATACCCCAGGCTACAATTGCTCATAATCTAAGACTAACTGTTCCAAATCTGTAAAAAAGAAGCTCCACCCGATACTTTGCATTTGGTTGGTAGCTCCGGCCGCCATGTTTGTTTCCTCGTGCCTCTATTTCCCAGTTTGCCCCGTGATTAGAATTTCTGGGTCCCAACCTCCCTCGACCATAGCCAGTCGTTCGTCCCCAAATTGTTGAACGTGTTTTGTTGTTGAAGTCGATGTCCGATGTTAGTTGTGAGGCAAATCGTCGTTGAAGAAAAGAGGAATTTTTGTTGATGTTGATTTTCTCTACTTGTTGAATTAGGCATATTTCGAATGTTGATTATTATATTAATCGTTGAAGTTGGAAGGACTTTTTTGTTGATGAAGAAAAAAATGTTGAACTGCAGATTGGTTGTTGATGTTGGTAGTGATTTTGCTTCGTTGAATTTTGCGCCATTCCGCCTAACCATAATTAACGAATCCATATCACTTATGCACAACAAGCGTATACTTAGGAAGCTCTGGAAGTCTCTGCTGAAGGCAAAAACTGATTCTTGCTTTTTTTCAGACTGGTTTGCTGTCAGTGGAAACAACTTGCTGTTGAGCAACTTTTCATTAGATTATGAAACAACACCAGAAATTAATGTAACCATTGAGGCTACTGATAACGGCTCCCCTCCATACTCTAAAGAGGTTTGTTTCAATGCTGTCTTGTAAATGACCTTTAACTCTCAAGAGAAACAAACATTATTTCCTGCTCTGTTAGGGGCCGGTATACTGCATTCACTTAACTGTGTGGCGTCTCTCCCCCCCCCTTATACACTGCTCACGGTCCCGATTAATTTCTCATCATTGTGGAGTCCAAATGGACACCGTATTGGCCTGCTGACGGGCTTCTTTGGGTGCAGTTCACCTAGACATAAAAATTAAACAGAGTAACAAAGTAAAACCTAGTTGAGGAAGGGCTGTGCTACATTTTTTTCTTTCGGACAAGAGCTAACGTTTTTTTTTTATGTAATAATTTTGCAAATGAATCCTCCCTAAGACTTTGGACCTAGGAGCCATATAAAGCTCTATGTTGTTCTGCATATTATGTCACTTATAAAACTAAGATTAATGTATTAACTTTCCAATGCAGGACGTCGTGAGTATCAAAGTTCTTGACAGCAACGATCGGCCGTCAGAGATAATCTTAAACTCGTCCCTCTCGATACCCGATAATGTGTCGTACACAGTTGTGATACCCGAGAACAGCCCGAGTGGAACCTCGCTGACAAATCTGAGCGTCGTCGATGAGGATGTAGAACAGCAACATCGCTGTATGCTTCTTGAAGGAGGAAATAACTTTTACATCAGCTCCCTTTCTAAGTCGTCCTCAGAGATTCGTGTCAAACAAGGAGCTAATTTGGACTATGAAAGTCTCAGGGGGGCTCCATTACAAGGTATGTATCGTTCTGGGTAAGTTCATATTTTTGTGAGAAAGCCGCCGGCCGCTTCCGCTAACGTTGAACCAACTTCGTTCCCGGGGTCGGGTCTTTCCGTCCCTGAAACGCATCAGGGGACTGGAAACTAGTTATTGTTATACAGTCAAACCTCAATATGCGACCACCCCTCGTAAGAGACCAGCTATCCAAAACACCAAAATTTCCCCCGTGAAATCACTACAGTTGGAACCTCCCGTAAGCGACCGCGACCACTTTTTTTCGGATGACGGCTTTAGAATTTACCATTGTTCTTATCCTCTTGTAAGCGCAAAAAAGGCAACCACATTAGGCATGGTTTGATCTCTATGTTTGTTGTATGTGCTACACTTCTAAGAGAATGTCATGCACTTTTAGAGACAACTTTAAACTACGCATATCGTAACTCAGAAACTGAATGTAATGAATTCTCTCCCAAAGACGTAGATGAGTCTGGGCCTCTTCTCGGAAGAGACTCCATGTGGTTCGATTCTTTTAAGCTACCACCTCCCGTAAGCGATCACTGAACCTTCGCGTTTTTGGTGGTCGCTTACAGGAGGTTTGACTATAACTGGCTGATAACTAAGACTCGGTTAACAATCAGGAAGCTTGAAAAGTTTCATGACAGACTAGTCTCCTCGCAGTCGTTTTGAGGTTCGTCACGCATGTGGGGTGGAGCGTTGCGTGACGAGCCTAAAAACGGCTAGACAAACTGAATTTTGGTGTTCTATCAAACAGTTACTGTCAACTGTGTTGACAATGGAAATCCTCCATATTCCATTCAACGAAGTTTCAGCGTTCAAGTTTCTGATGTCAACGAGGCGCCATTCGACCTTCGCTTTTATGGTGCTACGGTCATACAGGAAAATGTTCAGGTCGGTTACATCGTAGGAAATGTCACGTGCAAGGATCCGGATATTGGGCAGAAGCACATTTTTACAGTCATTGGACATTACTCTTCTGTTTTCCAGGTAAAAATGCATTTTGTTGTTGCTGTTGGTTTTTCTTTCATAGAATGATGCCTTCATACATTTATAATAAAGCTAAGAAATAACGCGCGCTCTGATTGGTTGAAGAAGCCTGCTTTATGAGAGTAAAAGACATTCTGGTGACACTCTCGTTTGCGTTCAAAACAAAATGAAACTCCTATCAATAAACATTTTGTTTTGAAAATTAGGGAGTAATGCAGTGAAGTAATGCGTCCGGAATTTAATTCGTGGGGAATTTAACGGATTCTTTATCATAAAACAAATGTAGAAGCCTTGACCGTGCTCTGCTCTGCTGTAAAGCACTTAAGAAGCGACTGAGAGCACTCAAGAAGTAGGGAGAAACACTCGACTACGTTTCGTGTTTTCCCCTACACTTCTTTCGTGCTCTAACTGCTTTCTGCGTGCTTTACAACAGAACATAGCACAGTTTAGGAGGCTTCTTTATTTGTTAAACCATGAACAGTGCTGAAGGAAAACTACATGGATAATCGATATCAATCGATGCCAATAGACCGATACCACCCTGGCCAATAGATAAGCCATTTTCACAATGAAGTCACACTATCATACTACGGCTATCAGAATGCTTCAGAAGTTTAATTGCTGCCTTGTGGAAATCTAGAGCTACTTGCACTGTTGTTTGAAATTCCCTGAGGTTAGTTAATTTGTAACAGAAGGGAAAAACGTAGTCGTGACAATATCGTTAAAATACTGGACCTTTTACGACGCTTGTTACCAAAATTTGAGCAGTGGAACTGACCAAATCGACAAACTACTACTATCGTTTGAGGGAATGAGCCATTACAAATGAAATTAGTCCATCTTTTTGGTGAACTATTCCGTAACTAGCGTGAAATGCTGGCCGTATTAGACACATCGCTCCTTCAATGGATTGGTTTCCGATGAAGGTCTGAAACTGAACAAAAGCTGTATTTGAAGGCTGAGAAAACAGCCGATATTTTGCGACGCCACCTTTCGTTACCCCGCGAAATGATGCCGGTCTGAGGAACGAGCAAAAAATTCCATACTGATGACGTGTCACTACCCAGATGTAAGTATAGTGCTTTGATTGGTTAAAGCAAGTTTTCCTTTCGGCACGACCAATCGGAAGCTAGTGACACGTCATTAGTATGGAATCTCTGCAGTTGTTTCACAGACGTCAGTTAGTGGAAAAACGTCTGTTGTTTTCTCAGGTTGATATATATATGTGACCTTTATTGCTTCATCGGAAACCTGACTTTGAACCGCATTTGAGTGACAATCGTATTCAAGAGGTTAAAAATTAAGATTTTATCACCTAGGAAACTAAGAAGAACGTACAGTCTCACTTCCTTTTTGGAATGATTTTTTTCCAGGTTAACACCAGTGGAAACCAGCTCTATGTTATAAATTCATCATTCCTGAATTATGAGGCTTTACATGTGCCTGCATTGCTGCTGGTCAGCATTCAAGCAACAGATGCACCAGTGGAACAAACAGGACCTCCACTTCACGTCATTAGTGACGTCAATATCAGTGTTGTTGACGTCAATGAGCCACCAACTGACATTCGATTAATTCCTGATAACATTTCCATTCCAGAAAACGTTTCGATCGGTTACTGTATCGCGCAGATCACATCCAGTAACCCTGAACGCAGCCAAAAAGTAAATTATACACTTCTGCATCATCAGGACACGTTTGCTATCAAAGATACCTGTGACAACAATTCTTCTGTAGTGAATGACGCAAAAGGTGACCTGCCCTACTTGACAGTTAAGTCGCATCTCAGTTATAACTATTACCGTATCTATGAGGTTCTTATAGAAGCGGAAGATAATGGCATTCCCCCGCTATCTTTTAACGGCACCGTTGACGTCAACGTGACAAAAATTGACCCTTGTTGGTCACTTCCGTGTCAAGAGAATTCTAAGTGTAGACGCGTTGATTGGCAGAATTACACGTGTCCTTGCAACGCGGGATACTCGGGTGACGGTCGTGTCAACTGCTATGAAATAGATGAGTGTCTGTCGAGCCCGTGCGGCAATGGAACGTGTCATGATTACGTGAATTATTACAACTGCACGTGCCCCAGTGGATATTATAACGGCATGAGTTGTTCGAATATGATTAATTTCTGCCTGTCGAACCCTTGTCAAAACAACGCTACGTGTTGGGTGCACTTAAATGGATACAACTGCAGCTGTGTGCTTGGTTTTACAGGTCTGCATTGTGAAACAAATATAGATGATTGTGCGAGTGAGCCTTGTACGGAGGGGGTTTGCGTAGATGGAATCAACCAATTTACTTGCAACTGCAGCGGCTCTGGGTTTTTTGGCACTCGATGCCAAAGAAAGCTTGGCGTTAATCGAGAAAATAAGGACTCGCCCTTAACGGACAACAAGCATTTTATGAATAAACGCTTGTATTATGTTATTGGAGCAACCGGGGGTCTCCTATTCGTCGTATTTGCGGTATCGCTGCTACTCTGCCGAAGGAATAGCCTAAGCGCAAAGGAGCGCAGACTCATCAGAAGCCAGCGGTTTAGTGACAACACTGACGACGAAACGTACACCGATGCCATGTACAGGCATCATATGGCTAATCAGGAAACGGAAAACGCTGGGGCAATTAACCCGATATACGGCACCAATGAAGAGGGAGCGAACGTCACTACGCTGGACAACCCAATCTGCCAGGAACCTGATCAAAAAAATGGCACACCCCACGTGAAGCGATCTGAATCAACAACTGGATTTGAAAATTCAATGTACTTCCGATTCAGGCCAGGAAAGGAAGAGGAAGAAGGAGGAGAAGAAGAAGAAGATAAGGACGATTTCAAAGAAGAAAAGGATGGTGCTAAGTCTCCCACTGGTTTTGCCAATCCCATGTTTTCACTTTACAAACAGGTAGGACTATTTTTCTCGTTTGCTTTGAATATGATCACAATATAGGTTATACAGTAACACATTTTTACAAACAGCTCTCTCGGACACCTGACACATGTGCTTCCCAAAACGCACTTTCCTTTGACTCTCAGATAATAGAAGTGATAATGATGATGATATACAAAATAAGGATAATGGTAAAAGTACAGTCAAACCCCGCTTTATGGACACCCGCTTAATACGGACAACCCGTTAATACGGACACTTTCTATGACCCCCTCAGTGTCCGTATTTACGGGGTTTTTCTGTAATAGTAATGATGATGATGATTATGATGATGTGAACAGGGCATTAGATAAATAAATCAAGTGCTATAAAAATGATTTCCGTGCTTGCCACCAGCCAAAGACGGAAGCTGGCGCAAGTGGGGACGCTGTACCGGTCAAGCAGGAAAAGAAAGCTGCCAAGAACAAAGGAACTTTGACGTATGAGACGCCAAAGAAGAAAAAGAAACCTGCCAATGAAGAACTACAAGTTGTTGAAACATGCAGTTTCTTCAATCCTCTTTACAAGACCCGAGCTCAAGTGGAAGAACCAGAGAAAAAGCTTGACGAGGAACTGCCTGGAGAAAGTGACTGTTAAGATGAGGGCTCTGATTTATAATGAGTAGGTTACTAATTTGAGATATAGGCACTAGCTGCACCACCTCTGCAGTCTGGTCAGTATGTCTGCGCATCAAATGTCACCGTTGACGGCGGTCAGAGAAGAAAAAAAATTCAAAAAAAAGGCGAAGGATGCCATTTTAACTGGTCTCTTCTGTTCCTTTTATTTACGAAACAGTTTGACAGTTTGCTAGAAAAATTTTTAGTGCTGAAGGAATTAATCAAAGGCTTTTATGTGGGCGTAGAGAATTTTTAGCTGAGGTTTAGAAAACCTCTGATCTGTTTTGAGAAAAGAAATTTTTGCACATACCTTTGCCAATATTTCTACATCATGGTGAATGAAACGCTACTTAATAACAAGAAAATCTCCTCAGACCCCTTTTAACTGTAGTTTTGGACTCCGCCGAAAGTGACAGCAATGATTATTTGGACTCGTCAGCACGGCATAGATAACACTCTCGGTCCTGTGTTTGTTTTGCGACTGTGCTTTAGTAGAAGTTTTATCTGACCGCTTTGGCGAACATAAGAGCGACAAAACTATCACATATCAACACCGTCTTCATGTCTCTGAGGTTTTTCGTTGTTTTCACTGTAGCAGCAATCATAAAGCACAATCTGCAACGCAAACAGAGGATGGTATACTTGTATTACGCACAGACTGCGGAGATGGTGTTCACCGCGAGGAGTTTTCGCATACTCGCGCTTTTGCAATTGTTTTAGTCTTAGGTTTAAACGCTTGTTTTGTTCTTTTTTGGAGTCGTTTGCTATTTTTAGTTTTCTTGAGTGACAGCACAGAAAACGGTATCATCTGAGGACTAGAAGTTTATGTTCGTTTGACTCATAAGGCACCTTTTTTACTTGACAGAAAGAACAACTGTAGCATAAACAACAAGCAAATTTCGGGATATCTAAGTTGTCGATCCGTTTATTTCAACTTAGGGGGTTGATTACATTAGCTGGGCTGTCTTGCTTTACCGGAGGTGACTTTTGACCAGGCAATACATAAAGGAAGCCAATCCGGAGCCGCCATGTTTACAGAGAGATTGGAAGCAGTTCGCATGAACAGTGTGTTACCCGCTGTCCTGTTGCTGGCGAACGTGATAACAGTCCAGCCCGCCGGGTGATCCCGGATGCTGGCATCTCAAGGCGGTTATCCTGGTTAACCAGGCTGGGTCTTTTGTCAGCTAATAATCACTAAATTGATTTTTGTTGTGTTGAATTAACGCGTCCAGATCTTGGCAAAGCGAGCCAGGCCAAGTGGCTCCTGTAATCAGTCCCAATATAATCATGATTTTGAATGTTATCAATCCAACGAGTTTACTTGCTCATCTAGCATTTATAATCTTGTCGTTGTAATTATAACGACAAAAAAAATACGCGAGTCTTGACGAATCAAAAAAGGTGATAAATCGAAATATATTGTACGCCTATTAGGCAGGTTTGTTTTTGCATATCTGGATTTTTTTACTTTTTTTTTACGTTACATAGGACGACTCTCTTTCTCTGGAGGGAAATACAAAGAATGCAAAGAGAATTACAAATAATTGAAATTTAATTGTTAATTTTAGAGACACGTTCGTCTTCTTTGAATTTTGCCCTGGCCTGATACTCATAATTACATGTAATTCAAGCCATTACGAAATCATCTCTAAAATATTACGAATAACAGTTGAGATTTACACCAAGATACTTCGCAAATTCTCAGGATATGTGCACATTCAAGGGCATTTAATTCAAGGGCTTATTTTTGTATTCTTGTCGCGTTTATTAAATTTTCGGACACTTAATTTCCTAAGATATTATGAATTTCGGTCGCGAGCCCAAAAGCTGTTTGATATAAACACAGCCCAACCAATCTTAAGATACTCGACTATTAAACCTTGACTTGTGCTCAGGTTTAAGTTACAATGATTTAATGAGGATTTGCATGGGAATGCAACAAATTGGGTCATAAAATTAAATTTTGTAGTGTTGTGCCCCGGTTATGGTCTTAAACCTGCGCAGTAAGAGCTTGTTTGAATTTTCTCTCTGAAGTGGGTTTTCTCGTCTAATTAATCTTCAATAAATTCCGCGAAAAAAATTCAAGAATTTTTCATTAACAAATTATGATGCTTAGTTCAGTAATTTTGTTGATATACAGGCAGCTTTATTAAATATATTGCATATGTTTTTGCTAATTTTTAAATCAATAAATCTCCTTAAAAGTAAAGGCAGTGTTTTACGTTTTTGTGAAGACCGTCGGTTACGGTTTTCGCGGTGCCCGACTTGATATTAGCGCTTTATGCTTGGATTGTGATGTTTTAACGGTACAAAACCCTGCGTTATATCAATTTTAAGACCTCTAGAGTGTGGTCCAGCTGTGCAAACGTGAACCTCAAACCGTAGCCTGCGTTGTTTGGCGAGCGCGCAATTAAGCTAAATGAGCAGAGGCTCTGCCAGGGGGAAAGCGGGGGAAGGGGGGGGGGGGGGGGCATGTCGCTAGTCTGAATTTTAAACCGTCTCGTGTCGTTGTTTACAAATGCTTCACGTCGCTGTCGGAAATTGAACGAAAATTCTTTGTCGGAATTTTAGAAAAGGGCACAGGGATGCGTTGTAAAGAAACAACTACAGTACTGCAATTTCTCGGTTAACATGTCGTGTATCGAACAAACACCTATACATCGCCATTCACAACTGAGCGATCCACGTTCAACATTTTAAGACTAGCTGACCTGATAAATCGTGTAGGCATGGTGGTCTACTCTGTGAGAGCGGTTGGAAGGTCGGTGGTTAGGTTACCTGCTTCCTGGTCTCCCCACCGTCGTCACCGCCGTGTTGCTTACATAAAAGAAAAAACTTAAGTCTGGGTCACATTGTCTCTCTTCACCCATGGTGGGTACGACGATCATAATGCTGGCAGGGGATTGAAATCGTTGAAATGTTCTAACATCTCGTTTATGGAGATGTAGTATCTTCGAACTGGTCGCTTCACGCTATGTGTAGACTTCGCTCATAACATTTACCTCTCCACTTTACAATTCTAGACTTTTTGGTCTTCTTACGGTTCTACCTGACGACTTGAGCAAAGCAAGCAAAGCATACAAGAGATGTAAACCGTGCATAAAATTAAATATGTGACGGACAACCTCGTTCCCAGGTCTCCCAGACGTTGTGCGGGATTGCGTAAATGAAGTGTAACGCGACGCGCGCTCAGGAGGGTCCGCTGAAGCTCACTGACAAGAGGCGTTCTCTGAAGCGTAAGGAAAATTGACGAAAATTACTTCTTCTCGGCATTCAGACTAGTGATAAATAAGTCAAACCACTGTTCTTTGTCGCTTATTCTCGGCTTTGCCGTCAACGTCGCAATTTGGCCAACGGAGGTTGTCTTTTGTCGCGATTTCATTTTACGCTCTGTCGCTACTTTTTGGGTTATGTTGCTTGTCGGAATTTACCATGGCGAGGCCTCTGAGCAGGTAAACCTACGGTAAGGTACAGGTCACGTGACTTCTTAACGTTCTCGGTTCGTAAGAAATTCCTCGGTATTCGGCATTCTGCTAAACCTCTCCTATCTCGGGCCTTAACCGCCTACTTCTTCTCCACCCCTACACCCTTGAATTCACTTTTAAGGCATATATTTACCCGAGAGTACTTTCTCGTTTTGCGGGGTATTTTTTAGCCAACCTTTTCAAGTTAAGGCATTGACAATCAACGGACAACCATTTACAACGGCAAACCGGAAATTCCGGTTGGAAAATGAAATGAATCATTGCATTCCGTTTGGGAAGATTCAGAAAAAATAAGGTTGTGATTTGAAGCGATGCAATTTTTCTACTCTTTTTAGTCTGTTAACTAAATTGTATACACTTT
>OZ037994.1:11009438-11011938 GCA_964035705.1 Porites rus
GCATTGCATATATCTTTAAACAATTGTTCCCATCCCCAGAGCGCGTCGTCTTTGTGATGAAAAATTTCCAGGATATGAAAAGGAATCTTTTCAATATCAGCCTTAAAATTCGCTGCATTAAAGTTTTTTAAAGTTTCTGGTGCGAATAATCTTCGGCGGTGATCTTTTGCTGCCCAATTTAAGCGTTGCATACACTAGGCAATGGTCGGATATACCTAGTGGCATTTCTCCTGTGCATCGCACAACATCCACCTTGGTGGTAACAATAAGATCAATCAGTGACTTTGTGGTATAAGTTATGCGGGTTGGTTCAGCAATAACATTTTGCATATTAAAATCTTCAAAAAGCCTCAGCAAATTCTTTGTTTTAGATGTAATTAAGGTGGAGCCAGGATTGTTTTGGGCTTCCAACATGCAGCAGTTTAAGTCACCAAGGACGAAAATACTGTCTGTTTTCAACCAGGCTTTCTCAAGAACGCCGTGAAAGTTTTCAAAGAAGTTCGGAGTTTCGAGTTCAGATCGGTAAACAACTGAGAATAAAGTAGTGTGGGTAGGGAATTTCACCTGTATCCATATGGCCTCAATATCTCTGACTAATAAATCTTTACGGTGTACAGCCGTAAGATGTTCAGCATAGTACAGGGCAACACCTCCTCCTTTACATTTAGTTCTGTCACGTCGGATAAGTTGGAGACCGTCTATTTGCAAGAAGTTATCAGGAACAGAAGAGTCCAGATGGGTCTCAGAAATTCCCAAGATGTCAAATCCACATATCCTCTGCAGGAGTCTTAATTCGTCGATCTTATATCGAAGGCTACAAATGTTCAGGTGTGCAACTCTTAGATCTTTAGATGAATAGTTCAAGATCCTTGAGAGGTTCTCAAGGTAATCTTCGGACGCTAATGTCTGTTGAGAAGCCGGTTCAGTACAAGAGTCGGACGCTAATGTCTGTTGAGAAGCCGGTTCAGTACAAGAGTCGGACGCTAATGTCTGTTGAGAAGCCGGTTCAGTACAAGAGTCATCACCATGAGATGTAAAGGAGCCATCGCTGGAGTCTAAATTGCTGGTGTCAGCAAAAGGTAAAGTTCTTAGGGTAGATATACAAGATGGGCAAGTCCAGTCGAAATTCTGTTTGTTTTGCAATCGTCGGTATTCACGAAGCGAAATTTCGCCACATTTGATGTGACACCAATGTTTACACACATCACATTCAATAGCTCGGTTATAACTACGGACATTCTTCTGACAAACTGAGCACAGTGTAATAATCTTGCTGTTAATAGCAGGACCTGGATTAGATTCAACTTCTCCGCTATTTGAAATTCTTGTCAGAGTAAAACTGGCCTCATGGTTTGGATAGAGTGAAATGCGAGCGGATAGGTATCTTCTTCCACGTGGCTGAAAGGTCCAAGTTGAAAACGAAATATTTCGCTTAGGACTTTGAAGGTATCCATGGAAAGTAATTCTGCAATCTAAATCCGCACTTAGTTGGCTGTATGAAGTAAAAGAAACCTTGTATAGGCAAAGATAGACATAAACAAGCAAGGAAATGGTGAAGCGAAGAAATGTTCGACCGGACGCCATTCGTGCATTCATTAGCCCCATTAGCCCCACATTTAAGAAAATAGCCATGATATTCAGCAAACAACGATTTGATTTTGTACGAAAACAACAATAGAAAAGTTAAACTAGTAGTAATTGCAAATCGGGGGAGTGCGTTCAGTGGGGAGGGGTGATAAGTGCTGGGGGGGGGGTAGTGGTAAGGGGACGTAAAACTTGATGTGTTTGTAAGATGGATAATTGAAAATCAAGTTGAGACTTGATTGTCAGCACCTGCCTTACCATTGTTATCCTCCCACCTTACAATTTATCTGGGAATGAGTGTCACAAAATAGATACCAGTTGTCGAGTGAGGAAAACTGGACATACGAGATCACGGAACGGCTTGGAAACTAAAATTTCGAGGACGTTTTTGGACTTTTTACATTTAAGGCATGAATTTGTCGTCATTTCAGGCCATGGAACCTAAAACTGAGCCTAGCTAGCTGTAAAAAGGGGCAATACGGAGGCAATACGTCCTAGCCGGCATGATCACATGCTGTTTACGGAAAATTCCCTCATCCATGTCAGGAAATTCTGCATTTTAAAATCTCCCCTAGGGCATGACTCAGCAACTGAGGACATTTCTGCTACGTTTTCAATGTTGGTTGGCATGCAAGGATTTTTCCCATGCCTATCGTCAATGATTTGCACACTGGTAATAGAGGGGGTGGCCCCAGAGTGGTTTTGCATTGAAATTGGCATGCAACAGAATTTCGCATGCCCTGTAAGCATAATTTGAGGTTCCGTGACCTTCTCACCCAGGCCGCGAGAAGCCTAGGTTCTAGTAATAAGTAATTCATACCCAGCAAAATCTCCGGCATGCCGGGCATGCCAAATTTTCTGGCATGTCCGGCATGCCAAATTCTCTGGCATGCTGAGCGTGCCATAATCTGGGTCA
>OZ037994.1:11016938-11021938 GCA_964035705.1 Porites rus
ACAATTGTAATAAACATCTAAACTAAGCTAAAACAAAAATCACAGCGAAATCTAAAATCCCACAGAGGACATTCTCTCCTACGCTTTTACACCACACTGTGCACGAGTCTAAATTTTTAAAAATTTCAAAAATTTCAAAAGATATTACATCAAATCAAAGGTGAGGTTATGAATAGCTAAAATGTCACAGGAGATTGTATAGGTAAACTCTTTCCTTAGGGGATATCACGAGTATGTGACTGAGTGGGAACCAAGATTGGGAGACTTTTATACACTCATGCCGAACCTAACAATATAAAGGATCCAACTGCGGTGTCAGTGGCAGGGGCAAAAAAAAAAAAAAGTTCTGACGACTCAACAATCGGAAGGTCATAGTCAAAGGGAAACGAGTAAAGAGAGTTGGTGTAGAATTGGCCTTGAGGATCCTTGTGAGTACGAGTTTGAAAGTGACAGTTTTTCTTGTTGGCTGCAACGGAAACTGGAAAAGAGAAATTCGACGTGTACTCTGGTAGACCCACCGCAGAGAAGTGGAATGGTCTGTAATTAATACCGGCAGATTACATTGGAATGCTGCGTTTGATGAGTTGTGAAAGAAACTGCACAGGCTTCGCTTGTCTTAAAAGTATAACAATGAATCAATTTGGACCAGTTGTTTCTAAAGAAGAGCGAAAATCGCGAACAAAAGACCAGTCAATGCATCACCCTGACGAGTTTGCCCTGGTCGCAGGTTATGGGTGTTTTTCGGAAGTGCGATTTAGCAGGGATTTCTAACGTCAAAACATTATACTTTTTGGGGGAATTTACCTTTGAATTCAGCAATGGTATCTGAAGGGGAGATGCAGTAGTGCTGTTGAACGCCTTCGGGCAGTTGTTAAATCCCCTAAATGGTATCATGCATGGGTGAGGTCAGTTCCTCTAGAATTTGGATGGTTTGCAATATCTGGCATGTTTTGGAAGAATATTGCAAACACACGTAAGTAGAAAAGCATCCCAACCAAAGAATAACATATGTTCCTCGTTTAACGCCAAATAAGGAAGCTTGTTTTTTGGATTTGCCAAAGACTGATTAGCTATATTGTTTCGCTTTAGGCTGATAAAACTGTGTTCTTCTCACAGAAAATTCGTGCTTGGTGTATTAATTAATAAGACTGATGTTCGGTTTCCATACTTTTTGGTATGCACAACTACAGTTTCCCTTCCATGTATAGCAGGAAAGCAATTCGAAGTCCTAATTTGATAACCGCAAGCCGTTCTTTTTCAAGGTTGTAAGTTAATCTTCAAATTTAATGAGATTAAACCATTGTTTTGAAGTTATAGGTTGTCTTAAGTCCTTATTTTACTATATTGCAACAATAAAATTTCCGCCAGGACTGTGCGACGAACAGGTGACACTACAGTCGCATGTTGAGACTGCTCATTGCCGTCATAAACCAATTTAGCAAGTTTACATGTAATTCGTATGAGGGTAACCTATCGTGCTTAACCAATTCTGGTCTCCTTTGCAGCCGTCCGTCTGATGCCATCAAGAAGAGCTATTTAAAGGTTCCAAACTATCCGAAACTTTGCATACCTGTCGAGCTGGTCGTGCTGTTCCCAAAGCTTAATAATAGCTTGCGAAGCTCGGACACAAGACTTTCACAGTCCACTCAAGTTTTGCCTTTCACTTTCCCCCTCCCTACTTCTTTTGGTTCTCTTCAACTTCCCGCCGATCTTTACAATTTTCTTAGGCCCTTTTGACTGAAATGCCCTTTTTTTAGATGTGATTTGAAAGTCATCTTTGCCCTGCACAATTTAGTCTTCAAAGTTACCGGTATATTATATTACCTTTAATTTATGTCTCTAAGTGAGTTACTCTTTTTAAATTGTTACGTTGGCAATTATTACATTTGTGACCAAATGTTATTACACTTGTGACCTTTATTACATTTGTGACCAAATGTTATTACACTTGTGACCTTTATTACATTTGTGACTAGTTATTACATTTGTGCCTTCAACAGGGGTATCTTCGGATGACGCAGATGACGTTGCTCAAAGGACTATCGTCAGCAAGGAGTAAAACAGTTTGCGAGATTCGCATAGCCGACAAGAAGCGCGCTGAAAAACTAAGCAAAATCTCTCTGAGAAGGCAGTCCAAATTCACCAAATCAGAACTTCTTTGCAGTATTAACGTCGTACTCTCGTACTGACTTGAACGACCTGGTAAGCTTAATTTTCACCAGTCTTTTAATGCTGTCGACCGGGAAACATTCCGACGCGATAAAACTTAAGCATGGATAAGTTTATACTGAGAACATTTGTTATCTTATTGTTTAAGACGCTTTTCCGCGATCAAATTTAAATCTGGACCCAGAAATGTCAGTATCGGTTTGAAATAAAAGGATTAATCTTTGATTGCAAGTTAAGTATTCTATTTTATGCCTGAATAATGTTGTTTTGTTGTGCTTTTTGTTTATAAATCCAGGCTTCTGTCTTCAGTTTTGCCAGTCGATCCCGTGACACACATTGTGACAAACATGACCTTTTTGGTTATAATCTGCATTTATTGCCAGGCATGAAACCTGTAACTTCAAGCTCCCTAAGATATATTTGGCGATTATATGTGATTCTCAGGATAAGATGCTGAAGCGAACATCAAAATCAGTCTCGCTGAGCATTCCAATTTCTTGCCTGGCATGCCGGGCATGCCAAACCAACTGGCTTCACCATCGGCATGCCCGGCATGCCAAACCAGAGGAGCAAAAACTGGGAATGAATTATCAACCCGGCGAGAGATCTGGGACCTAAGTTTAGCTGGGTCAATTTTGGGCTGCGAGGGCATGAACCAAATTTTTCCATGCCTATGAGATGTTATTTCTAAGTACCAATGTTCCCTTGAATTTTGTCATGCCTAAAAATATAAAATTTTCCCTCTCTCATTAATCTTCAGACTGGATGCGATTTTTACGTTCGCTAGGCATGTTCAACTGAAAATCATGCCCATACCCTTATTCAAAACAAAATGCTATCAAATTTTAGTTTCCAAGCCGTTGAGGGGAAAATGTGCCAGCCGGTCTAACTATGGTCCGCAAAGTGTGAAATGGTATTTATATACATAAAACTAAATATTTTGCTTTTATCTCAAGTATAACTTATAGTTTGAATCCTCACACAAGCTTAAAAGTAATTTTCTGGTTGGAAATGGAAAGAGAAAGGTTTTAGAGAATACCCACAATCGGCGACAAAATTGTTGAGACATTGTACTTAAACAGGGTAACTTCGGAGAACAAAAGAATCCGCACCCCTCCCCTGTCCCCTCCATTCAAAGTTGGGGTGTTTGCTGTTTTCTATAGGTAGCTTGAACAAGGGCACAACATTGCACGGAGGGGATGGGGGAGGAAAGCTATATTTCCTCCTTTTGAAGTTAATAAAACGTAAAAAAGCCCAGTTTTGGGCGAAGTGTCTCAACTCATTTTGTCGGCGATTGCAGTTGTAGTGGTTGCCAGTAAAGAATAACGATAATTAATAAGCGAAAATCTTACTCCCTCAGTAACGTCGTTGTTGAGAGGAGAAAACGACTCGAAGCAATCAGATGAATTTCAGGCTAGCTTCGAGACTCGTTCATCTATTTTAAACGCCAAAACCCGTCTAAAAAAACGAACAAACAAACACAGTAAAAAGAAATCAAGGTTTTCGGAAACACTTCGGTCACTCTCAGACTTGCTGTCTGATAAAAATGTTGTTGTTGTACATCTTTCATCGGTGTTTTATTCATGTTATTGATGATGGGTAGTGAGTAGTAGTAGGAAGGGAGTGCAAAACCTGATAAGCTTGTAATATTGAGAAATCAAACTCAAACACTTTTATCAATATGAATATCAGCGGCTGTCTTTATCAGCGTTATTGTTTATCCTCGCACTTTACAGTTCGTTACTATTTCATTTTTCCTCAAAAATGCAAGAGCGTACTGTACTTTTTACATTTACTTGGCTAAACCTCTAAGTAAAGCACAGGTAAGAAACAACAGGTCAAACACTGACTATGATCCTCAGGATATTCCTTTGCACTTTAGGATGGTCAATTAAGTTGGCTAAAAATTGGGATAAAGAAAAACTAAAGTTATCTGAAAAGTTTAAGCGTCGAGTATCACTTTAAATCCTTGTTTCCTGATACCAGACTAACACGACTCACCTCATTCAACGCACCCGGAATTAGTGAGGTGAAAAGGTCAACGTTTCACTGTTCAACTTCTTGTATATTTTTCAAAAATGGTCACAAACAAAAGCAAATACAACGCTGTAAATAGCTTTTAAAAGGGAAAAGATGTAATTTGTAACAGAATTGAATATGGTCGATCTAAGCTGATCTTGCTTGAATCCATAAAAACAAATACAGTGGGCGCAACGCATTGTTAACGTAATATCTACATATCCGATTATCTTAGAAGGGTGTCTAGAAAACGACGACCTACAAAACGACGACCTACAAAACCAATTTTGATAAATAATAGTCAAACTAAAAAAGAACCTGAACAGAGGACCTTTATGAGGGAAAAGGGAGACACTTGAAGAGAAGTTTGGTTAGAGGTGAACCGTGTAAGCTTGCAAGCCCTGTCCCTGTTCGTTCAATTCTCTACTCCATTTAAGACAAGAGACTTTATTTTGGTTAACCCTTATTTACTTTGCATACAAGAAATGATTATAAGTACCTTTTTAAAGCAACATCATGGAATTAAATTCTTTTGGGAAAAAATCTTAATAAATATACTGTAGAGCACTCACGCCAACCTTCACGTTCTTAAAATTGTATCCCCTTGCAAAGTCTCTGGTCAAGACCCTAAAAACCATACCCTGTGCGTTCAGTGGGACATACCCTTTTGAGCAAAATAACGGAGTACTCCCGCACGGAGTGCCGTTGCTTTGATTAGAAGTAATTGGGTCGTAACATGATACCCTGGATAAAAGCACGTTCAAAAAGGAAGAAAGTTCATTTATTTATTAGGGCACTTGGGGCTGAATTTT
>OZ037994.1:11029438-11169438 GCA_964035705.1 Porites rus
TTGAATGAGCGGAGATGTTACGTGCTAGCAGACGTCATCTCCATCTTTTTTTATGAAGTACCATGCATATTTTGGTGTTACATTAATGTTGACGAAGTAAGTTTAATTACTCTCAAAAAGTTATTACAAAGTGCGATGGAATTATTACAAATTGCGACAGCTTAGTTTATTACAAAGTGCGATGGACAGTTGTTACAAATTGCGACAGCTTTTTTATTACAAAGTGCGACACGGTTTATTACAAATTGCGACAGGTATTACAAAGTGCGATGGATTTATTACAAATCGCGACAGGTATTACAAAGTGAGATGATTATTACAAATTGCGACAGTACAACATCTGAGGTGAAACCCCCCTGAGTACTATGAGGCACTGTTTTTCTCATACAGACCCCAAACAGAATGCAGTATTTCACAATTTTGCAATATAAAGTGCACTCATTCAATATTCAGGACGATCGATCGAAGCACGCGTGGGCTTTTAGCTAAACCGTTAAAAACATTTCCAAAATCATATATGACCAGCCGGTTCTCACTTTTGCAGAGCGAGCTGTGGTCGTATTTGAATGAACATTAACAGAGTTACGCTTCAACATAATAAAGAATTTATTTTTTATTTAATGGTTTTATCGATGTCTAATCTTCAGAAGCGTTTGATACGCGCGGCATTTTGAGTATTCCTGCAAGCGATGTTCACTGAACGACTGAAAACAAATGGCACGGTGATTGAAATTACAAGAAAGACTACTAACTATCAATAAAAGAAATATAATTCGATGAAACATATACAGAGACAACAATTTTCGTTCACCAAGAAAAGTAATAAAGTGTCTCTAAAAATCCTGAGTCTTCGAGCTTAAAGCTTAAGTTAATGTTTTAAGGTGGCTCCCTAGAGTATTTACTAATAACCCTAGCTATCTAGCATACATTACAGAACGAAATCTTGTTACTTTGTCTTTACGATTTTGTTCGCGAGATTCACCGCTAAAGTTACCCATATAAGAAGGCTCCTTTATAAAGTTTTATTTTCTCGATTAAGGCCGTTGCCATGGCAACATCGAACCTTTTACAGGCAGTAATTTTGTCATTTTTTATCATTTTTCGTTAATATTTCTTATTTCCCTCGGTGAAATGTCTTTAAACTTTGCCACTCTATATTAACTGTATTGCTATATTTTAAAGTTAAAAAAACATAGGGTCGTTACGACGGTTTTGCCAATATATTGAAATTTTTAATTTTTCTAAATAGAGGAATTTAGCTCTCACAGATTTTAGCAAAAAAAGGAAAGTACAAAGGTACTGCAACTGTTAAGAAATGAGTTGATTTTTAAAAAAATTTACCGGAGGAAACGCGAGATATTCACGGTTAGCACTGACGTCACAAAAATCCGAAAAACACACGTGGTTCGGGATCGTATAAACAAAATACGCGAGCGAGCCATCACGCCCGCATGCGCATAATGCACATAGCTACTGAAAACATGTGGTTTCTTGGAAAAGTACGAAAGCCATTGTTAAAGCTGTTTATTAGGATTATTACGGTGATATCCCGCCAGTTGAAAAAGGAGAGATAACGGATTTAATTTTATACCTGACTCTGGATGTTTTCTTCGAAGTACATGACTATTGTAGCTAAAATTCGAGCCGTGGTGGTCACTCTTGCGGATGGCGATCATTGGAGATGAAGACGGTGGTTGTGCAAGGATCGCAATAAGCCCTTCATTTCCTAAACTGCTTTTCGCTGTTTGCAAATCTTCAAATGTCAGCCCACTTCAGGATACCATTTCAGGACTGTTCTTCTTTAGGGATAATTTCGACGACGAAGTTTTTCTTTAAAAGACTGCTGTTAAAGATGGCGCCGATCTAAAGAAAATACATCATGTCCAGTTAGCCCAGTGCACGTAAAAGACCGTAGTTCTCGACGGACAACTATTGCTTTCGTCAAGGGTCAAGCTGTGACTCAAAAATTATTTTTCGTTGTCCAAAAACATTTTCTAGGGCATCTTGCATGTGCGTTGAAGGACTTTTGAAACAAGAAAAAGTACAAAGATGTTGGTTCGTCGATGGAAAGGTTCCTTCGATCAGGATGCAAGTTACATAGGAAACCTTTTTTCTGAAAAAATTGGTTAAACAATGTGATAGGGTCGGCAAAACAAATAAAATTTACCCTGCCTGTAATCTTGCGTTGAAGCCACTTCTAGAATTTCTCAAATCAAATCAAAGGTAAGAGAAATTAAGGTGATTTCGGGACTTGATTCGATCTTTCAGATCTTTCTACTGACCATGAAACAGTAACATTGCTTCCTTCAGGGTTAGTGTACTTACTTCTATGTTTTCTTTGTAAAGTTTACATTCACCATTTACTTCGACTTTTTTAGGATTGTCTACTTTTGAAGTGAAAGAATTGATGTCTTTGGAAAATTTCTCCTTCGTTTTCACATGCAATTTACTCTCATGGAGATCGATAGTGACTTGTAACTTAACCTGTGTACATTGTCTCCTCTCATAAATGTTTGACCTACACTAACCAAACCTTTTGAACAATGAGCTTCAACAGAAAGTTAATAAAGTTTTTTGGGTGGAATATTTCGAAACTGAGGCCATGTTTGTTTTATTTTTGCGTGGACTTCGCGCGGATTTTAAAGTTTGCGCCACACTAGTGCTCAGGCTGCGTACGGCCAATTTACTCTAGGGAGCCACCTTAAGTCGGCTTCCCGGTGTTTGCTTCTTTTCAAAGATGAACTCGAGGCAAGAAAATTGTTCAAAGCTTTCTTTTACAGCCAGAAAAATAAATAAGTATTCTTTGGAACGTTTTCTTTCTATTTGAGGTGAGAAAATGTCTAAAGGCTTTTTAAAGTTCTGTAAGCTTATATCAATCCTGATACTCGGTCAGATCATTGTCTCAAATCTTACAAAGTGCATAAACTATATAGCCGCATAAACTAAGCTCGACATCATTAAATTAGATATAAAAAACAAACATCAAATACAATAATTACTCAGGCTTACCATTCGAGATGCAGCCCTGAAAGGTATTAAGTAAGGCCAGTATCGCGTCAAACTTTGCAACCCTCTTCGATACGCATCAAGCAAGGTGAAAAACGAAAACGATGCCATCCGAAATCGGATTTTCGACTTTGACAAGTGACGTATTTCTCAACCAAAAACCCAATAAACAAACCAGCTATGAATAACAGTAGACTCTTGATAGCAGCTGAATTTCATTTTGTACATCCAGTGGAAAAAGACAATTAAAAACATCACAAGTTGACACAAAACTCTGTCCGCTTCAGCTGTCAAAGTAAACAAGATTCAGGATGATGCATAAATTTTGCGCATGAACTCACCTGTCAAATTTTGACCAATCACAGCATAAAAATCTGAGCGTGACCAACGCGTGATCATGGTGAGCAAAGTCAAAAAGAACTGTCTTCCCTGCCTGTAACCCCTCCGAGGTTAGTTTGAAATCAAAATTTTAATTGTGTAACAGAAATACACAACATATTTCATATGAATTTAAAAAAAAAATTAAACTTGAGCCTGCGATCATTTGAAAACTAGTAACTTGTCAGCTGATAACGTCAAAAAATACTTGACCTCGGGGTAGGTACTTCATATATTATTATTATTATGTACCTAAACATACCTATTGTTATTGTACTTTATAAAATAACTGAGATAGTACGCGTGATCTGATTGGTCAAAAACCTATAGTTTATTATACCGGTAAACCCATAGAAAAGGGCATCCGGACCACGAGCCATAAACAAAACCGGCTATTGATCTGCAAACAACGATTTTAGAAAGGCTAAAAAACAAAACAAGTTACTTACCCAGTCCTTCTTAATATTAAAATAGTTGGTTTCCATATTTTATTACTGAGCATTACAATTCGCTACTGCCATAGCTTCAGAAGTTATAAAGTACAAAGCTGGAAAGCAGTTTACATTTCACGACGATGCAAAATCGCAGAGAAAGACAACAACTGTGTGAATTTCTGGTGTAGAAAGTCTCTAGGAAAACTTAACCACGTGCCAACCAGCAACAAAACGGGTAGTTTTAGCATTCTTGATTTATTTTATTTCAAAATTAAATTCCTTAATCAAAGAAATTGTTTCAAAAAGAGATCTCTGATCAAGATATGGTACAAAATCGGCCGCTGGAGGTTGTAAACAAGCTGCCAACGATGATGAAAGATGTCAGAGTTTCGGGCTAGTTTTTTCCAACATTTGCACAAATTATTCGATGATATCGATGCCATGACCTACCTCAAACCACCTGACTTCACAAATCGACAAATATTAACGCCAATATGTGGCTACGGCAAAGAAACCTTTCTCCACCACTGACATATTTCCATCGGTCGCTGTACGTGCATATAAAGTTACATGCGACAACTTCGCAAATGCAGCCACGCCGTTATCGCAGCATTTCTTGATCATAATAAAGTCCAGAAAACAGATCTTAAACCACTGCGGCTTGTAAAAAGTGAATGAAGTCCTCCATTACAATAGCTGCCAGTTCCCTCTGTAAGCACGAAATTCTTACGGATCGACTCAACAAAATACAGCTGCGTACAGTCTGATGTTCAATCAATTTCTACTTCTGTAGTAAACAAACCATGAACGTTTTTTTTTCATTGTACGTTCGCATGAATATGTGTTGACTTTTCCTGTAAAACAGTTTTCATAAGTTATCATGTAATGAGTGCAAAAACTCGTGTTTTGAAGTGCTGCTGTTTGTTGTTTGACTGAACTGAGTTTTCAGAAAATTTAGCGCTATTAAATCGTGAGTCGTGATTGGCTTATGATGACTTTAGAGAGAAGACATGACTTGATCACGGTACTAAAATCATATTTTCTACCTAAAAGACTCCATTTTATTAAAAGTTATTTTATAAAAGCAATAGACCACACTTTCTATGGGTTTACCGGCGTGATAACCCACTTGGGATGTTGGGAGAACACTCGAAAAGCTTGTAAATCACTCGCCTTCGGCTCGTGATTTACAAGCTTTTCTCGTGTTCTCCCAACATCCCGCGTGGGTTATCACGCCGGTAAACCCATAGAAAGTGTGGTCTATTGCTTAAATATACCCCTATACAACACCATACACCCCTATACATCACCATACAACCCCATGCATCACCATATCCCCCTATACAACACCATATGCCCCTATACATAACCATACACAACTACACATCACCATACTCCGTATACATCACCATACACCCTATACATCACCCTATATCCCTACACAACACCATATACCCCTATACATTACCATATACCCTATACAACACTATATACACCTATACATAACCATAAACCCCTATACAACACTATATACACCTATACATAACCATAAACCCCTACACATCACCATACATCCCTATACATCACCATACACCCCCATACAAAACCATCACCCCTATACATCACCATACATCCCCATACATCACCATACATCCCTATACATCACCATACACCCCTATGTATCAATATACACCCCCATACATCACCATACACCCCTATAAATCACCATACATCCCTATACATCACTATCACCCCCATACATCACCATACATCCCTATACATCACCATACATCCCTATACATCACCATCCACCCCTATACATCACCATACATCCCTACACATCACCATACACTCCATACATAACCATACACCCCTATACATCACTATACACCCCGATACATTACCATACACCCCTATACATCCCCATACATCCCTATACATCACTATACACCCCTATACATCACCATACATCCCTATACATCACCATACACCTCCATACATCACCATACACCCGTATACATCACTATACATCCCTATACATCACCATACATCCCTATACATCACCATACACTCCATACATAACCATACACCCCTATACAACACCATATACTCCTATACATTACTATACACCCCCATACACCACCATACACCCCTATACATCACCATACACCTCCATACATCACCATACACCCGTATACATCACTATACATCCCTATTCTATACAGGAAAACTGAAAATGCACACATATTGAACATCAATGTTGTGATCAATGGACAGGGTCAAAACAGGGTATCCGCTGACCAGTATCACTTGACCGTATCGCGGGCTCAGGTTCATCACCATATACCCCTATACAACACTATATACCCCTATACAACACCATATACTCCTATACATCACCATATACCCTTATACAAAACCATACACCCCAATAGGCGAAGGACAGCCTTAGATGAAGCGAAAGGTCTCCACTGGCCTCCCCAACCCCATCACCCGTAACTAACTCTCCCATATCCCGAAACTAAAACGACAACACAAGCACTTATCAAAATTGTCGGCTTAAAGCCAGCCACAGAACCAAAAGCTTTATTTGCAGGACCATACATGATAATACAGTACTGCAAAAGCTACTAGTCTAAATTTAATTACTAATTCAACCAATTAATGTAAAACGTTTCAAAACATTACAGATCTCATTCATTCATTGATATGAATCCATTTGCTTCTTAATTCAAATCATTGCAAGATAAATAAAACTAAATATAATTGACAGTTAATTAAATAATCAGAAGAGTTCATAAGATAAGCTACTAAATTATCATGTGAAAGAGATTTGAAGTTAGGTAATCTAAATTCTATTTTGGAGAAAAATACGTCTCTGATCTTATAATAGGCCTTACAATCTAGTATGAAATGATGTTCATCTTCACTTTTGTTACTGTTACAAAAGGAGCATATCGTTTCACTGCTAGGGATTTTTTCGTATCTACCTGTTTCGGTTCTAAGTTGATGACTACAAGAATGATGCCATCACGCAAAGGGTCAGCTGAAGCGTTGGCAAGATATTCCGTAGAGGGACCACCTCGAATAATTTGAACAGAACTACCAGCCATTAGGCAACTGAAGAGGTGTCGGCCGGGTATTTAGAGGTTTGCAAATTCAGAGCGCGTTGGACTGTCGCAGCAGATTCCTAACCAAAGCGCTTAATTTGACCTTCTTTAGACACCCCGTTAAGTCTGAGAAGGGGGGAGTGTCCGGCCCAAAAACACTCACAGAGTCACCACCATTTTTGACTGCGAAGGGGTCTTAAAACTATTTAACGTGCCTCGCCCGCACGGTAGATAGAGGATTAGACTATCCAAAATAAAGTTATTCAGGAAGTTTAACTGGAAAAGCCAGAGGAAATGTCCAGGCGCATTGATTTACATAGGTCGACGAAAGACTGCAAATTCCGCACTCCAAGATCTCTCTGAACATTTAGCTGCGCATTAAAGAAACAGGAGGCAAGAGCCATCAGAATGTTCTCACACTTCAACTGCGTTTATATAATAAGAAGATCGGAAGCCCTGTCACCAGAAGAAAACCAAGCGAGAAAAATCCAAGCTCTCGAGTGTTAACGCTCAGTAACGTTCCGGATAGACAGCTGGTACCTAACAGAATATACCTTAAGTGGTACATGACTTATTTTTATTGTTTCGTCCCGATAATATATATACAGAGGCCCTCTAACCTGTAACTGCACCTAATAAATATTCAAGTTACTGCTTGACCAACAAGTGAGTGCGACGCAGGATTTCAAAACACTGTGTCAGCAGACTAATACCGTGCGAGAACAGTAACGGCTGTACAAGTCTGCGTATTCGCAACCAAGGGACTAACATGAGTTGTTACACAGCATGTTTTGCCTTTGCCAAGTTTGATAAAAAAGATTTAATAACATCTTTTGGTGAGGCCTAAGATAAATTCTAAAAGGGCTGTACAGAGGACAGGAAATTTGAAAACTAAGCCTCCAGTCAAGTTGTGATTTTCCGGATTTTTTTTTTTTTTGTGCTGACAGAGGCTCCATTCTAGTATCTATGAGGAAAGTGTGACCCAACTTATCAGTAAGAAACCCTTTTGCCAACACATTTGGCTAACAGGAAACAGTCGTAGTTCTGCATACGAACATTTGTTACACGACAAAGCAGAATAAAATCAATAGAAAAATCAATAGCGCACCCGAGATAACAAGCCACCGGTAACGACGGGGGTAAGGAGGCATTAAAAGGACAGGGTTGAGAGGCGGAGGCAAGGAACCGAAGTACTATACCAACTAAAGTCAAAGGTGGAAAGACTTACTGAGCGACGTCCAAAGGATAGAGAGTCTAGTGAAAAAAACATTAACTATGGCGGACTCTTTGGTAGACCAGGTGAGAAAAGTCAAGCGGCAGCCTTAAGCATCAAAAGGGGTGTCAAACTAAGGTCAATAAAGCGATATAAAGAGGGCCTCCTTCTCTAGCTTACTCTAAACACGAAGGAGCAGCATGCAAGTACTGGGGGAGAGAGCCCCAGAGGGCGTCCATAAGATTACCTCCTGAGGGCACTTACACCAAAGACAGGGCGATAAAAAGTTGGCAAGGTAGATGACTAGATGACGACAGAAAGAGCTTTCCTCAGCTGCCCGCACCTTGATTTTAGCACGTGCGAACTAACAGTAGACTGTACACGTAGATATCAACTTAGTATCTCGGCCTGATGCGACATAACATTAGGCAAGAGGCTCGAAAGCGGGGGGCGCTCGGACCAGTCCTGTCACGCACTTCAATGGAATTCCACAATCAAAACGAAGCAACCAAACTTAAGCACTATATAAGATTTATCCAGACATGTAACCAGCAGAAGACAATTCCACTCGGCCACAACCGAGTAAAAAAAAAATAAATAAAATAATAATAATAATAATAATAATAATAATAATAATAATAATAATAATTATAATAATTATAAAGAAATAAATTACGATAGAAAACCGAAAACGAGATTACACAGCCACTGACAACCGGACACTGTGAAAAGAGAGTTTCATCGTCCACCAAGAATAATGTGTACTCAAAACAAAGAGTACAGTAACAACGGAAATTTATCCCAGGAGTCCCACCAGAAAAAATAAAGTGAATTCACTAGGTCAAACTGACTATAACGCGAAAAGAAAAACAGAAAATATAGAACTCCGTAGGTAAAGAAATACGATAAAACCACGCCTGTGGACTGGATTTCCTCGGCGACAACCGAGTACAAAATTTGAATTGAAATTCAGTTAAAGAGGAAAACGGGTCCTAAATTGAGGATGTGATCGTGAGACAACTCCTGCACGACAGAACTGAGACAAATACAGCGAGAAAATAAATTGCTCAATTTAGAGAGACACACGAAAGCCAAACCTGAGAAGTAGAATAATTATTCTCAGCGACAACCAAGTGAATGAACGGCCTCAACCGCTCAAGAAACTCAAGACAGCATATTTTAAAGCCGGCCCCAACCGACAAAAATACCGACATAAGAAATTATTCTCGGCCACAACCGAGTGAATAAACGGCCACCAACGGCACAAGAAACTTCAAGACAGCACTTTATATATTTTAAAGCCGGCCCCAACCGACT
This sequence comes from Porites rus, assembly GCA_964035705.1. Taxonomy (NCBI): domain Eukaryota; kingdom Metazoa; phylum Cnidaria; class Anthozoa; order Scleractinia; family Poritidae; genus Porites; species Porites rus. The sequence goes on from OZ037994.1 coordinate 11,038,897, forward strand.
AAAAGAAGGACATAAGAAATTATTCTCGGCCACAACCGAGTGAATAAACGGCCACCAACCTCACAAGAACTAAACTTCAAGATAGCATTTTTTAAAGCCGGTCCCAATCGATAATAATACCGACATAAGAAATTATTCTCAGCCACAACCAAGTGAATGAATTTATAAGTGTGAGCTCTTGATGGACGAGCGCTTTCATCAAAACGTGGCTAGCCAAGCAGAGAAATAAAATTCAGTAAAACGGCTGCCAACTGCACAGGAAACTTCAAGACAGCATATTTTAAAGCCGGCCCCAACCGACAAAAATACCGACATGGGAAAAACGAGTAAGGCAACAGGAGAGACGAGTAAACGTGGTGGAAGCAAACTAAGGGGACAAGAAATTAATTTACCTCGTGGGGAGAAGCAACAACATAAGGGAAACAACAGCGTTATTAGACAGCCGGAGAAGGAACAGCGGCAGGTGGCGTCCTGAAGATGTAAGCAGGCAAAACCACGGCCGGCAGAAGAGGTTGTTCATCGGCAAAGATAAGGAATAGCAGGAAAAACAATCCTTCTGCCCTTGCAGCCAAACTGGACAAATTTGCTTACACACGTGTTTATTTATATAGAGAAAGGCACTCCCGAGGGAGAAACGCACACACACTCCTGAAATAGATCTCTCGCTGCTAATTCGTCAGAATTAAGGCCAGTGTTACGCGAGCGAGCACTGCACTGTAATTTTCAGGGAGTTATAATAACTCCTCTAGTGGGGCTAATTTAACTCCTTGCAGCGGAGTTATTTTTCGTGGAGTTACTTTAACTCAAACAAGGAGTTTAAAGAACTCTTTTTCAGGAGTAAAAGTGACCCCAGATATTGTGGAGTTAAAATAACCCCAAAAAAGGAGTTATCCTGTACCTAAAATTTTTACTCCACTTTCAGAGTTAAATTAACTCCAAAAAGAGTAAAAACAACCCATGTAAGGAGTACAAATAACCCCATTTCGGAGTAATTTTAACTCCAGACTGGGAGTAAAAAGAACTCTTTTTCAGGAGTAAAAATGACCCCAAATTCGGAGTTAAATTAGGAGTTAAAATAACCCCAAAAAAGGGGTTATCCTGTACCTAAAATTTTTACTCCATTTTTGGAGTTATAATAACTCCCTAAAAATTACGGTGTGGGAATAGTTTTAAATTGTTTGAGCTTTCTGTAATAATTTTATACTAACACTGGCTTGAACGTAATTTTAATGGTTGGTATTTATATTTAATACAAACTATATCTTTTGGGCTCTGGTTCGTTCTGCAAAAAAAAAAATTTAGTAAATTGTCTGGTTGTTTTTTTCGATGGAACTGTTCTTTTATGACTTACGACCTTAATTTTGAGCTTGTTCTTATATTTTCACATCAAATACATGATCTCTCTCAGGTTTTAAGTCTGTATTAATAACAAACAAAATGTATCGATAATGAATAATTTATTAAAATTCATAAAATTCAATAACCACATCACATGAGTTCGGAAAACATATAATCAAGCTCAAAAAAGGTGCATGAACATCTATGGTCTCAATGTTGTTTATTGTTATCAGGCCAGGCACATTGTGAGAGGAAAAAGGTTATTTCTTAGCAGAAGTTTAATAACCACACGCATAAGTTCAATAATCACAGCAGCAGAAGTCTATTTTTGACTGCTTGACATTGCAAATTGACCAGACTTCGGTGTATATGCTGTCATTTCATCACTATTGCTTATTCTTCATGTTTGCCCAAATTCATGACTAGGGTTCTGTTTTCAGGACGCTGTCCATCCAATGCTTGCAGCTTGGTCTTAGTTTTACAGTTTAAATTACTAGGAAGGGGGTTGTAATGAGGTCTCAGTTGTACAATTTTCTATGTTGATTTAAATGCCATGGTGTTTAATGATCTTGTATGCATCTTTAAAGTGAGCCAAATAATATAAAAGCTGAAAAAAAACTATTAACCGAGAAAAAAATATTTCTGTACAGTTGTCCATCTGTTTATAAAATATTACTTAAAATGAGAGGACAGTGAATTGAAATTGCTGAGAACAAAATTTTAGTTAAGTGTGGTTTCTTTTGTTTTTGGAGTGAAGAGATTTATTAACTGCCTGGCTTCTGCATAATTATTGTACCATTCTGTCGGAGGTTTTTAGTCGGTGACGTTGTCAGATTGTTCCTGCCCACCTCGTCAAATACTGCATACAGTCAGTCTCTCGAGGAATGGAATTTTAGATGGCTTTTACTGTGTCACCACGAAGATGGACAGGAGCAGCGTTTGTCATCGGCAAGTATCGCGTTTCTATGCCTCAGGGAAGGCCATGATCCTTCAGCAGTAACCTGAGATCAGGCTCTATTTTCGTTTCGCTTTGAAAATTACATTCCGGCGGGCAGGGCGAAACGAAAAGAGAGCCTGATACAAACCTTCTTCGAAACGTCTGCCGCCCACTTTTTTGATTGATTGACATTTGCCGAATCAGCCAACCAAAATTACTTCCGTTGCTTGTTTTTCTAGTATGCAAATTTTTCACGGGTGGGAAAAAAGCAGACTGGCTTTTATCTGTTAGTTTTTCCAGATAAAAACAAAACAGTCAGCACAATCACATTTAACTTCTTGCGAGATTAAGGGAGATCTCGAAAGTTATTTCTGTTGACGTAGAAGGTAAAAGGTTTTCGAAAAGACAGCGACATGATGTTTTACTAGTTTTATTTTGGCTAGGCGCGCTCGAATTTAAGATACTGAAATTTCTATTTTTCTGTTGCCTTAATATTTTCCTCGGCAATTTTCCCCAAATCTTTAAAAACAAAAGCAAACAGCCAAAGAGCGAGGACACCAGCTTTCCTGGTTTATTTTTTACAAAAAGCGAAGGAAAAAAACCAGTCTGTTACCTTAAGCCACCATATAATAATGTCTACACGGAAAATTCCTTGAACAGCGATGCGGTATTTTTCGTCTAATACTTCACAATTGACGATTAAGGTTGCTTTCGCAGTGAGCCTCCAATTGCGTACCGCGTTAAGAGAGGTCATTCCCGGCTAAACTTTTTAAATGAAATCAGTTTAAAGATGGACAGTATTTTGATTTGCACTCGTTGTTGGTAAATCAAAAGGCACCTTGTTAGCGGTCAACAACTTGCAGAGGGATTCAACTCCGCGATACACTAACATTAGTTTCGTAAATAAAGCAAATCTTGAGAAGATATGAACAACCATATGAATTTTCTGAATTTCCATGGCACATATTAAGGCATATTTCCTACCATAAGACCATAAAACAATAAAAAAGACAGCAAAACCGATCCTTCTCTCCGTCGACGACAGATCATTCACGAAAACAACCACGAGAGGAATAAGCGCTTTCAACTTCCGGCGTTTCCGACAGCCAATCAGCGTTACAGCCAAAATCTGGCCGTAACGAGCACAAACGTGAGAGAGTTTGTATCAGGCCCAATTTTAGCGGTAGCTGTTAGAGAGAATGTATGAGAACCGCTAAAATTGGGCCTGATCTCAGGTTACTTCAGCAGGTACCCCTTCTGCCCTTGATAAAACTTAATCAACACTCCGGAGCTGTTTTTGACTACATTTTTCTCTTCCTGTTGGCTTCTCCATTCCTGGACTCATCACGCTTTGGAACAGCGACATTTAGTAAACAAATGGCGACGACAAGCTTTCGCACGTCGGCTCTTTTAACACGAAGAACGTTTTTAGTGAAGGTCAAAAAATTTAGTGAACTCGAAGAATAATGAAAATTTATCTAACTATCAACTGTCAAATAAAAAACCTTAACTTTGAAGTATTTCGCTTAACTTTTGCGTATTTCTGACGATCGTTCAACTATATTTTGCCTGACACTGGTCTCTGCACTGGTTTCAATTAAAATTTCGCGCGGGAAATTTCCCCGGCCGGGACCGGGTACGAGTGCATTGCACATGCTCTTGCGTTTGATCGCGGTTAATACTTCACCGGTGAATAATGTCTGATTGGTCGACGCGCGACCACGTGACGTTGCCAAATTCAAAATGGCGGCAATACCTCCATAGTTTGTTTATTCCAGTGGAAAGAAGATTAATTGCGGCTTCATATGAGTTGCAAATGCATATACGGATATTTTTAGAATAGCCTAGACTTTTTTTTATCTTTTTTCACCTATTCCTTTGGGATTCGTTCCCTGCGATGATCGCGTTTTGGCCGGTTTACCGGATTCAACTTTGGACTCTTCACGATCACGAAGGTCACCAATATTTTTGATGAAAGCCGGGTCACTAGAAAGAACGGCCTTTGTTCACAGCTCTATGCAGCGGAGAAATAAGACACTATGGGTTCTTTGAAATTGCTTAGACACCTGGAAGTTATTTTATTATTTTTTTTACCGAAAAGATAAAGCAAAATTATGTTTTCTCCAGCAAGACTTTAATTCTAATTTATGAAAAAAAGCTTGAACATGAGCTAAATGAACTGTAGTGTCTGCATTCATGTTCTTTTCATTGCAATTTTAATATCAAAACTTTAAAGCCGTCTTTGACCGAGCAGGTTTTTTTTTCTTTTTTCTTTTCAATGGTTACTGTGCTTGATCTGAATAAGATAATGAAATTTTTAAAATTAGAGGAATACTATATATAAAAGAAGAGAACTTTTCGCCCCATGTAAGGTAATCCAAGAGAGTCTTGGATTCCGAATTCCACGCCGTGGATTCCGGATTCCATGCCTGTGGATTCCGGATTCCACATCCGTGGATTCCGGATTCCATAAGTGGCTGGATTCCAGATTTCAAAATTCTATTTTCTGGTTTTCAACGTTTCCTTTGTACTTTGTTTTCACCAAAAAAGCTTGTTCTTTTTTTACCCGAAATGTACATTGTCTTATATAAAATATAAGTATAAAATATAATTCATGGCCTTACCCGAGAGGATTATGAATATAGGAGCGGTTTCTGAAGTCCACTGAGTCCACATCGTTGAAGAAATACTAACGAGGAAGGGCTATTCTTATTTTAATAATAACAACGGCGTCAACAATAACAAAAGAGGTACACATTGCCAAAATCAGTGCTTTTCAGGTTCAAACATAATTCGTCTCCGAATTGTTTAATTGCCACACAGAAATGTAAAACTTCAGTTACAGCTTACCAACAAATAGCGTGAAGATAGTCCAATTACTATACTACAAGCTACGCAGGCAACGGAAACGTTTATCTCAGAATAAACCGTGTCGTTCTCCGTCCTGATAAACTAACTCCCGGCAGTCTTATCGGGAGGGATACTTCTCCCTCATCCTCTGCAGTTGGTGGTGCAGTTTCATTCTCATTGTCATCATCGTCACCGTAGTCCCCAGTAGCAATTCGACAGAGCCTGTTATCCTCCTCTGTTGTTAAAATGATGTCTGATCTATCGGAAGATAATTTACTTTGGATTCACTTTGGTATGTTCGTTTCATTGATCAAATGCTCTATTTAATTAGCATGTCTGTAAATGGTATGGAAACGCTGTCACCTTCGAATATAATTTTGATCACAGAAACGCTTCAGTAAGTGTTCGCACAACCACCGCTTTTTGAGCAGAAAACACGAATAGAACAAACAACGACAACTCCACAGACCTTGAACTTTTCTTTTCTTTCTCCGCTTTTCTCTCTTTCTTTCTTGGACTCCTGTACATAAATTTGCAAGATAGTTATGTATCGGTCAAATCGAAGCTTCAACATGCCCCCCCCCCCCCCGGGCATACCCAGGGCATTTGACACCTTTGCCGTCCCGGGGAGGAGGGAATTTGATTATCAGAGTCTTCCAGGGGGTGGGGAATTTGATCCCCATGCTTTAGGGGTGGGGAATTTGAACTGCACCCTCGATTTCATGTAAAATCTTTGGCGTGGCGAACTATCATGGGGGACGCGCTGTTAGAGGATTTTCGTGGAAAAGATTGTGCCTTTGTGGCCAATTGGTTGCGAGGAAAGGGCTTAAACAAGCTTTGTGCCGTATTTGAAGTATTTAAATTTTAAAATTTTTAATATTGGATTCAGGCTTTGAATGTATGAATGTATTTTATTGTTGTGTTTACAATGAAATACAATACCTATATCGGCGATTCAATCAGCAACAACATAAATAAAATAAGATAAAAAGCTCAGATCATCTACTTTGACCTACTGCAAGTATATTAATCAATAAGGTGAACGATGATGCATGTCAGTGAAATGGTTATGATGTAGTAATCTCAGTAGGTGGGATCTTTTTTATAGAACTCTTTGTATGTTGTATGACGAAGAAAAGCTGTGCATTCAGTGACCTTGTAGCAGCGATTTCCGCCGTTTTGCACGAGACTTTTGTTCGTAGTAAATACGCTAACAGTGTTTCTCAGTTTTTGTTACATTTATAAATAATTTCATTTGACAACTGAAGGTGTTTCCGCCGTCCTTCTGTCATTTTTGTGCCTGTGAAATGTCCCCGGGGTGGCGGCATTTGATAACCTGAATGGACCCTAGTGTGGGGCATTTGAACGGTATTTTGGCCCGGGTAGGGGGGATTTTGAACGATAATTTTCAAAAAAGTCAAATGCCCGGGGGGTTGCCCGGAGGGGGCATGTTGAAGCTTCGATTTGACCGATACATTAGCTCATAATTCTGAACATGATAGAAACAGACAGATATAGCTGCTCGAAGTTTTAGATTACTGTTTCACACATTCTGATCTATTCAAAACCACGCCGCCAAAACATTTCCATCACAAAGTCACAAACACCGAATTTATAGACGTACGTACCTTTCCGACTCATGCTTTTTCTTGTGCTTCCCCATGCTGACAAAGATTGATAACGATCGATTGAGAAAAAAAATTCAAAGTGATCTCTCGAGATGTCTGATTTCGACTGATTGAATCTGGACTGAATGAAAGACACCACGTCGACACCACGTGCAGCATGTCATTCTTTGAGTGACACTGATGACATGTGCCTGAAAGAAGCCAGTAACTGCAACCACCGCGACTACGGATACTACGGCCAAGAATAAGGATACTTTATATTATTATTCTTTTGACGTTACCTGAAATCCAAAATTATTTCCAATTGCGCCCAAACAGGAAAAGAATCTAAACCTCCGATTCCAAAAGCGCAACGGGGAAAAAGGTCGAAAGGCCCTGTCGAAAGGGTGTCTTATAAAGAGCTCGAAAGAGCGATAATATACAGTAATATGAATCACTCCCTGGGATTCTGTCACGTCATTATAATGTGACCATTGTTTCAAATTGATACCCGATATGTCACAATGACAAGGGATGTTCCTGCGAGTGAAACACGCGTGAACATGCCTGTTGCGCGTCCTTGCGACATGAAGATTTTCACTCAACAGTCGCTAAAGGAAAAGAAGAGGCCCTGGAACCATCACAACAGAGTGGATTCCAGCAACCTGGATTCTGGATTACAATGCTTGGATTCCGGATTCCATTAGCTGGATTCCGGATTCCAAAGCCGTGGATTCCGGATTCCACAGACCAAAATTACCTGGATTCCGGATTCCGGATTACCTTACATGGGGCGAAACTTTGATTGAAAATATGTTAGTTGGAAAAAATACTGATTATACTATATGATCTTTTTACTATATAGCTTAGAAAAGTGATGCGTAGTCAAAAGTGCTACAAAGGAGCAAAAACCCAGATCTTTCCATTAATAAATTTTATTGACACTGTCAGGGACATGTACTTTGCTTGAGTACACATTTGTTCGTCAAAAATCTTGCTTGTGAAGCTTCACTTTTTTTAATTCAGGATCAATCAACCTTTTCTGAAGAGAAATGAACAATAAAGTATGTTAACATGTCACTACTTCAACACTGCCTTAGCCAACAACTAAGAAGAAACTCAACTTCATATCAAAAAAACAAAGTGAAAAATACTTCACTGTGAAACAACTACCCCTTCAAATATATATCACATTAAATTCATGCAAAATGTAGACCTGATGAGAAGTTTATAGGAAAAGAAACAAACGATAATTGCAATGAAACTATGTTAATATATTTCTATAATGAATGAGATCTGTATTTGAGTGTTCTCTCATAATTCTGACAGAAGATCAAAATTGGAAACTGCATATCCTAAACAAAGCATTCATTAACATGATCCAACTAAAATTTCATTAAGACTCAAAGTTTACTCCAAACTTTGAACTCCTGTAAGTTTAATTTGTGAGGATTTTTTTTTTGTCTGGGAAAGAACTTTTGAATACTTAATAGCATGTTAACTCTATCATTCATTCATAACTTTGCTCCACAAAAAATTAAGCCGAAAACGATCGACAGAAAAACAAAAGCATTCACAGGAATATTACTCTGTTCATCTCCTTCCAGGATCCAATTTTCAAGCAAAGAAGCACCACCCACAGAAAACCTTGTGTGCAAAAACTTAGTACTAAAAAATTATACACGGAGGAAATCATGTCTGTAAGTACGGTTCCTAACGAAGTAACTCGATCGTTGTGTGGATAATCCCAAGCCAAATTTATGAGCAAAATAATCTAAACTTCGATCCTTCAATTATGAAATTGCAAGCCTAAATGTACAGCAGCTGTGCACATTGTAAACGGAATATATTTTTCACAAATCAGAATGTTGCTGGACCTATCGAAATGTAGCTCCAAGACGGTCTAAGTATTTAATGAAAACACTCTCACATTTTCTCATTCGACAGTTCGCATAAAACTCAAATTTCTATATGGTAACATACAAAGCTGTAATAACGTGCAACGACAATGAAATTTGCATCGATCGACAAAATCACGTTTCGAACTACACACTGTAGAAAACTGCCGCAACCCGGCCGCTTACGATCCACTAGCCACAAGACAATTTAAAATTACACAGCAAGACAATCGCTAAGAATATTTCTCTACCTTCTTTATAGTTTCCTTTTGTACCGAGTGACACGGGATTAAGTTGAACCAAGCGTAAGCGTATTTTTCTGCCATAAACAGTGTAAACATGCGGAGATTAGGCATCGAAATATAGTTTTTCCAGCAACAAAGTACACGCTAAGTCATATTAACAAAACAAAGCCCAAAAATGTCTGTCCCTCTATTTTTTTTGTTGAATCCGTGATAAGAAACTTGATCTAAACAACGAAAACATTTTGGATAGCATTGTAATACGCTCTTCGATCAACAGTCGAATGTTATCAAAGTCGAATTTTGACACAAAAACGGGATACGCATTTCACAAAACTGTCGCTTCCGTGCAACTCGGTACAAGCTAATATATATACCAAAACAAAGCCCAATAATTTTTCTTCCACTGCTTTATAATTTCTTTTTGTACCGAGTTGCACGGAACATGCAGTAAACAAAAAAGAGCACCCACCTTTTCACCCACCACCCTTTCGGCACCCACCTTTTCGGCATGTCTTCTACATCGAACCAGCGATCTCAACACTGAATCAGACCATGGCAATGCGATTTTTTGCCAGTTTCAGGACGCTATATTCTCTAGAGAACACACTTACGTCAAAACTTTGACTAAAATAATTTTTGATCTCTTACAGTGGCAAGAAATTGCAACGCTGTCACTGCCAAAAAAAGCTGCCATCACTCCTTTCATCTCAACAACATTTCCCGGGCATTTTTGCCTCGGAGCCAATGACATTACCCGAAATAGATCACGTGTCATTTTTAGTAGAGCATGCGCAGACATTTTTCGCCGGTGAAGGTTAATACGTACGTACGCTCGGACAACCAAAAGAAAAGAGCTTGACCATATTCTATGAGTATGGGACTTTGTCCCACGCGCGCGAAGCGCGCATAGCAGCCCCGCTATTACATCATTTGAAAAAGGAAGGTTTCTGCTGTCACTTCTAGTTCTTTCCCTATATACATAATTACAATTTAGTGTGGCAAGGTGAAGAAGAAGATCTCATTCTTCTTTCGTGTTAAAAGTTTCACTTCGGTTCAGCTTAATTCTTCCATCACTTTCACGCAATGCACAATGCAATGTCCGAGACAAAACAATAGCTCCTGCGACCACACTAGGCACTCTGTATCCGCTGTTCAAAAATGCGAGAGACGGTTTTATAAACCGCGTTATGAAAATAACGCAAAAACAATAGACGTAGGTCTTCCTACGCTACTATCTCGCGGGGTACATGTAACGAAAGTTTACGTCAATCAATTAATCAATCGACCATCTCCGCCTCAGCGTGAAAATTGCCCAAATTTTGACTCTTTGGCTTCGTTACCCCAACCCTCTTTTTATTAACACACTCCGGGACCACTCATGAAAAATAACCCGATATACCTTTAATCAGTAAACACTTTATTGGCCACCACCCCAGCCAGTTCTAGAGGGGGAGGGTGTTTCCTTAGGAACTGGTTAGCTCAAATGACCACGACAAACCGCATAATATCAAGCCAAGCTTTAATAATTATTCGATCTAAAAGAAATACATTTATAATTCACAATCACAAAAAACGCAAATCGTCTTATTTCGTAGCTAAATTCAGAAAACTTCAATTTAAACTTACTTCTGTGGCGGGTCGTTACAACAGTCGCACTTTACAGGTTAGCAAATTCTTTTAACAGATTCTTCAGGTAAGCGGATTTATAGACAGGCTGTAAATTATTTTCTTTCTCACTTCGATTCTACTGAAAAACTGGTTTGAAACACAATAACCTAATACCTTTAAATCAATGTATAGAATTAATGTCAATCACGATTCTTGTCATCAAATAAATCTGTCAGTAACAGACAACGCCTGTTTGATAAACGAAACAGAGGGGAAACCTCGCGTACCTTGCATTTCCATTTCCAAAGTTTTATTCCTTGCCTTCATACCCTTAGCCGTTGTTTTACAAATTAATAATATTTACTATGTTTCTCGATTTTCGGACTCGATAGCAGATTAGTCTGATAAAGCTTAAGCTAATCGAGAGCCAACGGCGCTTATTTCTAGAGCTTCTTGTAAACAACTTTCTGTTGAGCGTGACGACCCAAATGAAAGCTCTGCCGTATTTTTACTGACTTATAATGAAGTACCGTTGAATTCATGCTGTTTGTCTACCAGAATTCTCGCGAAATCAACTTTTTTGCCCGAAAACATTAGGGACGTTTCCTCTTTCTAGAGAACTTTCGATCACGTGCTAAACAACCGCGAAATAGATCAAGTTTCACCGATATTCATTTCTGAACACGCAAATACATGGGACGCAAAACAAATTTTGCAGATTTTGTTCTTGAATAACTCAAATAAGTTTTTTTTTATTCCTAGAGTTTGTTTATCTAAATGTGTATTCCATTGCTTGAATACCTGTTTGAGGAGATTTACGCTTGAGTACGGGTTCATTTTTCCAAACACCGGCTGGTAATCGAACCTCGAGCGAAAACCGTTCGAAAGAAAGTTCAAAGGAAGTCTAAAGCATTCTTTTTCTGTTAAGGCTAAGTAAAAGATGTTAAGTTTATTGTATTCCATTAGTTCTTAAATATAATATTTGGCTACTAGAAGACTTGTTCTGGCGACCAAAAATGAAAACTTGGAGGCCAGCTGGCCCCAACATTTTTTTCTGAAAGTCGAGCACTGTAGGTCGTTGTTTTCTAGGTCGTCGTTTCCTACTGGTCGTTGTTTTCTAGGTCGCTGTTTTCTAGGTCGTCGTTTCCTAGGTCGTTGTTTTCTAGGTCGCCGTTTTCTAGGTCGCTGTTTTCTAGGTCGTTGTTTTCTAGGTCGTAGGTCTTTGTTTTTTTAGGTCGTCGTTTTCTAGACACCCATCTTAGAATGGAAATTTTCCTATATAAAAAACAGCTAAAAAAAACTTAATTGAAAACTGCGAGAAAAACTATAAACAAACCTGTAGTAAACAGAAAATCGCCAACGTTTCATCTGTGAACGACCTTCACAAAATAGATATATACCAGCTCCCGGGCGAGAAAACTGAACACAGGAGATCGAAGCAAAATGTGCCAGGCCGGTCCAAGATGGCGTTCAAAGGTACATAGAACGGTTACTACCTCATGTACGGTACGCAAAAAGACTCAAATAGTATGCGTTCTCCTTCGTCGAAACGCAAAAATATTCCAAAAACCCGAACACAGTAAAAAGTACGTCTTTCTGTCTAAATATATTGAAAATGAGGTGCTAAGAGAAAAATACTGTCAGCAAAATCGAGGAAAATGAGCCACAGAAACTAAACAAACAACTTATAACAGACTACCGTAAACGCTAAGGTAAAAAATAAAGAACAATCAAAGAAAGATTATCGTCAACTCGTGGGAACGTTGTTTAGAAAATAATCAAATGGTTATCAAATCTGGTTTTCCCACAGTAAACTGTAGGAAATGATGAAATTCAGACTGTTTATCTATTCAATATTCAATCTTTTCTCTCGGAAACATAATACTTTTCTTGCTGTTTATTGCAATTTTCTGCCAATTTAGTCTGTTAGTCCATTATGACATTATTGTGTCACAGTTGATGGTTTGCAAATGTTGTGGATAATTTTGCATCTCTGAACCTCAAGAATGAAATAGATTTATGTCATTTATGCCCTTGGAAGCTTAAGAAAACAATTTGAAGGTGGATATTTCTAGGGTTTAATCTAATACATAGATTTAGCCAGGATTAAAATCAAAGCTCTAGTTGCTAATACGTGTAAACAAAAAAAATTTAATCGTGTAATGCTAAACGGGGACGACAATGAAAATGGCTTCAAGACTAATAGATCTAATTAGCAAAAAAAAGACAAAAAAACAAATTGCACGTGCAGCAAACTTTTTCTTCTAATCAGCAAAAAACAAATTTGTTTTTCCCTTGCCGTTGTTTTATACGACTAAAAAGTCAAACTTCCTAGTTACACATTATTTTTATGGAGGAATTGTCGTATGTGCTTACCCAATATTTTGTTTCCTGTGTTCATGTTCGCTTTTATTTTTCACTGCCGCTCATTTTCATCTTGCTGGCCGCTACCATTTCTCACTTTCTCACCCTCGTTTTGAATTTCCAAGATTTTCTTCCTACGAAATTCGTCTCCTTTGTTTTCAATAACTCGCTCTAGTTCTAAGTCTCTGTTATCCACGTTAGTGTAAACATAAAAAATAACGCCGAAAAAGACACGACTTTGTTGTTTTTTTTTTTTCTAAAAGTCCGGGCGGCCATGTGATTTCCTTCGAAATAAAACCTTGAGTTGAATTTGGGTTGTCATACCTGTTGATTGAGTTATTTTACATTGGTATGCCTGTGGTGCGGACGGACGGTCGGGCGGGCGGTCGGTCGGTCGGTCGGTGTACGGTCACGTGATTACCAAATTTTCTCGGATGGGTAGATTACCACATTTCCTTAGCTAGCGCCGCGCGTGGAGCTCCGCTAGTAACAAAAAAATGCTTTCGCAAATCGAAAATATGAAAAAAGTTTACGTTCGAAAGTAAATGAATAAATAAATCAGGAAAACGTGAATAGTTTTGTGTGTCCATTCTCTCGTACAAATACAATAGTAATCCACCAGGCCTATTATAGTCAAATTCGTTGTATCGCGCTGCGTGTTTTCAAACTTCGAATGGGTTTTTCTGTTCCCTCAATCATTTGAGTGAGATGGACTTAATGCAAATCACAATGCAACGCACTCACCCAGCTTGGCCAGCAAAAGCAAATTTGAGACTGACCCTAAACTGCTCAAGAATGCGATCACAAGCAGCGAACCTTGAAACACAGAAATAAAAAAAGTGGATCGAAATGCACCAATCACAACTAAGCATTTTTTCCTAAGACGTCCGCTAAGATGACTGACGGAACAGAAAAACCCAGCGCGATACAACGAATTTGGCTATAATACATAAAGGATATTACACGGTGGCGCGAAGATATGAATTTTATTTTCGAGTGGCAAAACAATATTTTACGAACGAGCGCAGCGAGTGAGTAAAATATTGTTTTTGCCACGAGAAAATAAAATTCATATCTTCAAGCCGCCGTGTAATGTTCTTTTTATTATATAGACAGAAAAACATCGATAAAATAATAGATTTTTATTCGCCAAAAAGTAATTGTGACGGCTAAAATTTAATGGTACAGCAGTATAAGACATTGTGTACAATAATCTGGAGAGATTATGACTGAATGATTATGACTGAACACTGAGCTGAATAGGGCTCTCCATTAACAAAATATAAGCAAAGCTTTGAAAAATGTGTAATTAAAATTCAAAGGACGCAAGACGCCTACATATTTTGGAGGGAAGTTACCGAAATTACGTCATCGATAAACTCACATGTGAGATGATGGAAAATAAAACACTCGGGTCCCGGATGTAGTTTTTATGAATTTTACGAGTGGTATATTTTCCAGTAAAACACTCGTGTCTATATAATAAATTCTATTTTATGTACCGTAACTCCTCACACAATTGAGGGGGGGGGGGGGGAGCTTATTTAATTTAGCAAAGCGGATGGCATTAGTTCTCCATAAAGAACTAGAATGCAAAGTGGAGAAGCTCAAGTCCAAGAAGTTGGAGGTCATGCAGCCGAGGATGAAAGTTTTTCAGTCGTGATTGATTAATACAGTCTTATCATTCAAGTTAGTGAATATAATAATGAGGGAAGGGGGCGTGGGGGCTTGATAACTTTCTTCCCCAGAAAAGGGAGGGCTTGTTAGGGAGCGGGCTTATTTTAGGATTTACGGTATGATAATATACATTTCTCATCTCGTTTGAAAGTGAGAATAGACCTTTGTTACGCGGCGGCCATTTTGTCTCAGGAGTTTTACAAAGCTTTACTTATGCACGTCTAGCCTCGTAGAGAGAACGAGGCTAGCCGTGCATAAACAAAGCTTTTTAAATCTCCTGAGACAAAATGGCCGCCGCGTGACAAAAGTCTATAGACCTCTTTAGCTCGTATGTTTTGTTTTCCCAATACAGGTAATGTGATAATACTCTAAAGAACTTTTTCTTTCAAATTTCGTCTTATTTACGTGCATATCTACGCATAAATTATGAAGAGACAAATGGTCAAGTTCCCCTGGGACAACAGTAGGTCTAACAAGCAAAAGAAGAAACTTTACACGTGCAGCACACTTTTTTTGTACATTTCTTTGCCGTTTTTCTGCACGACTACAACGTGAAACTACTAGAAACTTCCTAGTTACACGTTTTATGTTTTTTGGGGGAACTGTCATACGTGTTTTTTTCACTTCCGCTCATTTCTCATTTGTTGCCGCTAGCATTTCTTATTTTCTCACCGCCGCTTAAAAATTTCCATGTTGTTCTTCCAACATACAATGTCTCCTTTATTTTCTCTGTCCCTCCCTTTAGCTCTCTGTCGCCAGTCTTTTTCTCGTTGAGCTTCGCTGGGCTGTCGCCTACTTTCTCTTTTTCTCTGTTTTTCTCTTGTGGAAATGACAATTAATCTAAGGTTAATACTTTGGACAACACGGATACAAAAACAATTTCCGCTTTCCGTTTTCGTCTTTGTTGACTCTTTAGTTGTCTCTGCTTCACAACACGCGGGTGGCTATAAGAATACCCGCCAAAAAAAACCTCGAGTTGCATTTGGGTTGCCATACCTGTTCAGAAATTGAGTTATTTTACATTGGTATTCCTGTGGTGTGGACGGGCGTACGGTCACGTGATTACCAAAATCACTTGGATGGGTAGATTACCACACTTACTTAGGTGTGGGGCTACGCTCACGCGCGTGGAGGCCGCCATTCTAAAAGAGGTCTATGACCTTTTACTCTTTTGAAGCTTTCCCATGATCCTTCAATGAAAATACCAGAGAAATGCAAGAGAGGGTTGATTGTCAATGCCTTAACTTGAAAAGGTTGGCTAAAAAATGCCCCACAAAAAGAGAAAGTACTCTCGGGTAAATATATGAAAGTGAATTCAAGGAAGTAGGGGTGGAGAAGAAGTAGGCGGTTAAGTCCTGGGATAGGCGAGGTTTAGTAGAATACCGAGGTTTTTCGGCATTTTTCAAGAACCGTGAACGTTGAGAAGTCACTTTACCAGTACCTTGCCGTCGGTTAGCCTGCTCAGTTAACTTATGCACTTATCAATGTTAAGCCGGCGGGGGGGGGGGGGGAGGGGGGTGGCAGGGCATGGGGTGAGGATTTGACAGTTTTCAAAAAATTGCCGTCAAATTCCCCACCCAGGGGCAAATCACTCCGGTCAATTGCAAACAAATTTCCTCACCCTGGGCTGCACATTGCTGTCCATCCCAAGGCTGGACCCAAGAAAGGCACAATAAAAATATCTCCGAATAAAACTACGAATTAGCCTGAAATTAAATATTTCTGCGGCACGGGAGCAGCAGGCCGTGGGCCTGGGTCTTTTTAATGTAGTTGCAACATGGGTAATGGCGTGTGAGTATTTAAGCTTGGGATTGCACGTGGGCAATCATTCTAGGCCGACACCACTCACTATAATTTTTTATTTTTGTTAATCGCCTCGTAGGATGGGCTGCAGAGCTTGGGCCTGGTTCCTACCCAGATTTCCTGTCATATTTTTTCCTTACGGGTTTTTTTTTTTCGGCAGGTTTTTTCTGGCCCCCGTCTAACCACTGTGTCTTGTTAGTGGTTGCCCAGCTCTCGTTATTTTCCTAGCTGCTATTGGAGGGACTTAGAAGATAGTGTTAGATTTCCATGTTTTTTTTTGTATTAGATTACTTATTGTACTCTGGTGCTCGGCCAAAACACGCAAAATAAACCTAATGGTTCATTATGTGCTCTGTCTGTTGCGTAGTGAAGCTGAAATCTTTATTTATAAACGTTTATGCATCACCAAAGATACATGTTCCTGTTACAGCTGCAATTATACGTTTTAACCATTCAATCCGTGTTTTAATACACTGCGTAGAATACAGAATACTTTAGGAGAAAGTCCACATTTTGTAAGTTCGAACATACCGTTCTTAGTAAAGGGTACTATGCAGTGATTGTAGCGAATGTCAGCCATACACTGATCAATTGCACTTGGAAAAATCGACTTGGTTTTTTGTTTATTTCTGTTTACTTTGATACCACTGTATCTTAAAAGGGTTCACATGAATTGATTAATACAAAGAAATCCACTCACTTTTGGCTTGTTCTCGCTAGTTTCCATGATTTCCAGATCTTTCCAGACCGTACCGTCGAGTGCGTGAAGCGTGGAAGCGGGGAAACATATGTTCGGTCTCGGTCTCTTTCGTCCGGCACTCTAATCCATCCCCACGTCGGTCCGACGTCGGGCGAAGAAAGATTTAAATATCCCCTCCCCCGGGGAGAACAAGATCGGTCAAATGCCCTACCCCAGGGCCAACAAAGACAATGAAATCCCCACCCCATACCCTGCCTCTCTCTCCCCCTCCCCCCCCCCCCCGCCGGCTTTACATTGATAGGTGCATCAATTGCGCGCCCGCCAAACAAAGTCACCAGCTACGCAGGCTACGGTTTGAGGTTCACGTTTGTGCATCTGGACCACGCTCTTTAGGTTTTAAAGGTGATATACTGTAGTTTTTTTCAACACGCTAAAGCATCACAATCCAAGCATAAACTGCTAATTTGAAGTCGGGCCGCGAAAACCGTAGCCGACGGTCTTTACAGCCTGTGAAAAGTAAAACACTGCCTTTGCTTTTAAGGAGATTTATTGATTTAAAAACAAGCAAAAATATATACAATGTATTTAATAAAGCTGCCCGTATATCAACAAAGGTACTGTATTAAGTAATATAATTTGTTAATGAAAAATTCCTGATTTTTTCGCGGAATTTATTGAAAATTCATTAGACAAGAAAACCCACCTCAGAAAAAAAATTCGAACAAGCTCTTACTGCACAGGTTTCCCAATCTTAAGTACCGGGGGACAACATTGCAATATTTAAGTTTATGAACCAACTCGTTGCATTCCTATGCAAATCCTCATTAAACCATTTTAACTTAAACCTCAGTCACAAGTCAAGGTTTAATAGTCGAGTATCTTAAGATGCTTGATTGCGCTGTGTTTTTATCAAACAGCTTTTGTGGTCGCGACCGAAATTCATAGTATCTCAGGAAATCAAGTGTCCGAAAATTAATCGAAACACGTCCAGAATGCAAAATAAGCCCTTGAATTAATTTTCGAATGTGCGCGTATCCTGGGAATTTGCGAAATATTTTAGTGTAAATCTCAACTCTTATTCGTAATACTTTTAGAGATAATTTCGTTATGCCTTGAATTACATGTAATTATGAATGGATCAGGGCAGGGCAAAATTCATAGACGACGAACGTGTCTCTAAAATTAACAACTAAATTTCAATTATCTGTAATTCTCTTTGCTTTCTTTGTATTTCACTCCAGAGAAAGAGAATCGTCCTATGTAACGTAAATAATAAGTAAAAAAATACAAAAAGAAAACTGCTTAAAAAGCGTACAATATATCTCGATTTATCACCTTTTTTGATTCGTTAAGACTCGTGTATTTTTTGGTCGTTATAATTACAACGACAAGATTATAGATACTAGATGAACAAGTTAACTCGCTGGATTGATAAAATTCAAAATCATGTTTATATTGGGACTGATTACATGAGCCACTCGGGCTGGCTCGCTTTGCCAAGTGATGATTTCGGCTAGTTAATTAAACACAACAAAAATCAATTTAGTGATTATTAGCTGACAAAAGATCCAGCCTGGTTAGCCAGCATACCGTATTGAGACGCCAGCTCCGAGATTACCGGGCTTGACTGTTACTGTTCGCCAGCAACAGGACAGCGGGGTAATACGCTGTTCATGCGCACAGCTTTCACTCTCCCTGTAAACATGGCGGCTCCGTATGTATTGCCTGGTCAAAAGTCACCTCCGGTAAAGCGAGGCAGCCCAGCTAATATAATCAACTCCCAAAGTTGAAACAAACGGATCGACAACTAAGATATCTCAAAATTTGCTTGTCGTTTATGCAATAGTTGTTCTTTCTGTCAAATAAAAAAGGTGCCTTATGAGTCAAACGAGCATAAAATTCCACTCTTCAGATGATACTGTTTTCTGTGTTGTCAGCGTGTGCCGTCACCCAAGGAAATTAACACTAGCTAACAATTCCTAAAAAGAACAAAAGAAGCGTTTAAACTAAGACTAAAACAATTACCAAAAGCGAGAGATAGCGAGAACTCCTCGCTGTGCACACCATCTCGGCGGTCTGTACGTAACACAGGCATACCATCCTCTGTTTGTGTTGCGGACTGCGCTTTATGGTGGCTGTTACAGTAAAAACAACGAAAAACCTCACAGACATGAAGACGGTGTTGATATTTGTTGATATGTGATAGTTTTGTCGCTCTTATGCTCGCGAAAGCGGTCATAAATCGTCTATCAAAGCACAGTCGCGAAACAAACACAGGACCGGAAGTGTTATCTATGCCGTGCGGACGAGTCCAAATAATCATTGCCGTCACTTTCGGCCGAGTCCAAAAAAACTACAGCTAAAATGGGTCTAAGGAGATATTCTTGTTATTAAGTAGCGTTTCATTCACCATGAAGTGGAAATATTGGCAACGGTACGTGTAAAAATATCTTTTCTCAAATTAAAACAGAGGATTTTCTTAATCCCAGAGAAAAATTCTCTACGCCCGCATAAAATCCTTTGATTAATTTTTTCAACACTAAAAATTTTCCAAGCAAACTGTCAAACTGTTTCGCAAATA
Organism: Porites rus; assembly: GCA_964035705.1. Classification (NCBI taxonomy): domain Eukaryota; kingdom Metazoa; phylum Cnidaria; class Anthozoa; order Scleractinia; family Poritidae; genus Porites; species Porites rus. The sequence goes on from OZ037994.1 coordinate 11,058,505, forward strand.
TAAGGAACGGAAGAGACCAATTAAAATGGCATCCTAAGCTTTATAGTACTTTACCGTTTTTTTGAAATTTTTTTCTCCTCTGACCGTCGTCAACGGTGACATTTGATGCGCAGACATTCTGAACAGACCGCAGAGATGGTGCAACTAGTACCTAGCTCTCTTATTATTCGTAACCTACTCATTATAAATCCGAGCCCTCATCTCAACAGTCACTTTCTCCAGGCAGTTCCTTGTCAAGCTTTTTCTCTGGTTGAGGTCTGCGTGGAGCAAAAATACTGGTGATGTCCGTAAATTCTTCCACTTGCGTTCGGGTCTGGTAAAGAGGATTGAAGAAACCGCATGCTTCAACAACTTGTGGTTCTTCATTGAAAGGTTTCTCTTTTTTCTTTGGCGTCTCATACGTCGGTGCTCCTTTGTTTTTGGTGATGTCGGTAAATTCTTTCTCTTGTGCCTGTGCTCGGGTCTGGTAAAGAGGATTGAAGAAGCCGCATGCTTCAACAACTTGTAGTTCTTCATTGACAGGTTTCTCTTTTTTCTTTGGCGTCTCATACGTCGGTGCTCCTTTGTTTTTGTCAGCTTGCTTTTCCTTCTTGACCGGTACAGCGTAAAGCGTATTCCCGTTCCCACTTGCGCCACCTTCCGTCTTTTGCTGTTGGCAAGCACGGAAATAATTTTTATAGCACGTGATTTATTTAGCTAATGCCCTGTTCCCACCACCACCACCAACAACATAATTATCATTATCACCATAATTATTACAGACAAATTCCGTAAATACGCACAGTGGGGATTCATAGAAAGAGTCCGTATTTAGCGGGTTGAAATTAGAGAAAATGTACGGGTTATCTTTCCCCAGGGACAAAGAAAACTGCCCGTAATAATGAGCAAGTGTCCATAAAGCGAGGTTTGACTGCATTATTATTAATAACAATATTAATATTATTATTATCATTATTATTATTATTATTATTATTATTATTATTGTTATGTATATCATTATCACTATTATATGAGAGTCAAAAGGAAGTCTCTTTTAGGGAGTGTGTGAGGTGTCCGTTAAAAGAGATCTGTTTGTAAAAATGTGTTACTGTATAACCTATATTGTGATCACATTCAAAGCAAACGAGAAAAATAGTCCTACCTGTCTGTAAAGTGAAAACACGGGATTGGCAAAACCGGTGGGAGGCTTAGCACCATCCTTTTCCTCTTTGAAATCGTCCTCATCTTCTTCTTCTTTTCCTTCTTCTTCTTCTTCTTCTTCCTCCTTTCCTGGCCTGAATCGGGAGTACATTGGATTTTCAAATCCAGTTGTTGATTCAGATCGCTTCAAGCTGGGTGTGCCATATTTTCGACCAGGTTCCTGGTAGATTGGGTTGTCCAGCATAGTGATGTTCGCTTCCTCTTCAGTGGTGCCATATATAGGGTTTATTGCCGCAGTTTCCATTTCCTGATTGGCCATGTGATGCCTGTACATGACATCGGTGTACGTTTCGTCGTCAGTGTTGTCTCTTAACCGCTGGCTTCTGACGAGTCTGCGCTCCTTTGCGGTTAGGCTATTCCTTCGGCAGAGTAGCAGCGATACCGCAAGTACAATCAATAGGAGACCCCCGGTTGCTCCGATAACATAATACATGCGTTTACTCATGAAATGCTTGTTGTCCGTTAAGGGCGAGTCCTCAGCTTCTTGAGCAACGCAGCTTGAAATACCTAAATAATCAACTCTCCGAGCGGTAGCCTCACAAAGCTGGTAGTTAAAATTATCTGGGGATTCTTCCATCGCGGATGCACTGCAAGTATTGTTAATACTGCACAGAACAGTCTTCTTTGGAACGCCCACAAGTTTATTGTCTGCTTTGACAAGAATGACAAAGTCCACCGTATTGCTCTCAACTGGTGCGCTTCTTTTAGCTTTGGAGGCCCGTTCCAGTTTTGGACTAATAATATAAATGTCTTCTGCATTGACATCTGTAGAATCGTACTGATCATTTGTTACCTCCGTCATGGGAAATGTGAGTGCCCCCGTGAAATTCTCAAGTTGCAGCTGCCACTGCTGGTCTGCAGTATCCACTCCTTCAGGGAAACTCAACGAGACAATGTTGTCAATGGATATACAATAAAAAGAGTTATATTTTAGCGCGTTTGGTGGGACGCAAATTTCTTGATCTTGGCACGAGTCTTCTAAACAAACACCAGGTTTTCTTTGGCATCGCGTCCCAAAAAACCCAGAGCCGCTGCAGTTGCAAGTAAATTTGTTGATTCCATCTACGCAAACCCCCTCCGCACAAGGCTCACTCGCACAATCATCTATATTTGTTTCACAATGCAGACCTGTAAAACCAATCACACAGCTGCAGTTGTATCCATTTAAGTACATCAGACATGTAGCGTTGTTTTGACAAGGGTTCGACAGGCAGAAGTTAATCATATTCGAACAACTCGTTCCGTTATGATATCCCCTGGGGCACGTGCAGTTGTAATAATTCACGTAATCATGACAAGTGCCATTGCCGCACGGGCTCGACTGACACTCATCTATTTCAGAACAGTTGACACGACCGTCACCCGAGTATCCCACGTTGCATGGACATGTGTAATTCTGCCAATCAACGCGTCTGCACTTGGAATTCTCTTGACACGGAGATGACCAACAAGGGTCAATTTTGGTCACGTTAACGTCAACGGTGCCGTTAAACGCTAGCGGGGGAATTCCATTATCTTCCGCTTCAATAAGAACCTCATAGATACGGTAGTGGTTATAACTGAGATGCGACTTAACTGTCAGGTAGGGTAGGTCCCCTTTTGTGTCATTGACTACAGAAGAATTGTCGTCACAGGAATCTTTGATAGTAAACGTGTCCTGATGATGCAGAAGTGTATAATTTATTTTTTGACTGCGTTCAGGGTTACTGGATGTGATCTGCGCGATACAGTAACCGATCGAAACGTTTTCTGGAATGGAAATATTATCAGGAATTAATCGGATGTCAGTTGGTGGTTCATTGACGTCAACAACACTGATATTGACGTCACTAATGACGTGAAGTGGAGGTCCTGTTTGTTCCACTGGTACATCTGTAGCTTGAATTTTGACCATCAGCACTGCAGGCACATGTAAAGCCTCATAATCTAAGAATGATGAATTTATAACATAGAACTGGTCTCCACTGTTGTTAACCTGGAAAAAAATTCATTCCAACAAAGAATTGAGAATGTATGTTCTTCTTACTTTTCTAAGTGATAAAATCTTAATTTTTAACCCCTTGAATACGATTGTCACTCAAATGCGGTTTAAAGTCAGGTTTCCGATTAAGGACTGAAGGCGAGGTTCATTCCAAAATTCGCAGGATTTTTTCTTTTCGTCAACAAAACGATTATACAAAGGTAGGTTAGTCACCGAAATTGCGACTTCCAAAGGGCTTTCCAACCCTATGAAATTCTGGTCTAAAGAAGCCCGGAATTGGAGATCTGGGGGCCGCCATCTTGGAGAACTCTTAGCAGCCTGGTGACGAGTGTGTGACGGCAACGCGCTCAACCTAAGTTTGTCAAATCACTCACAACTTCTTGTTTCTTCGTTTCGGAGCTGCACAAGAAGTTATGTCCACAAAAAACACAATCCGAAACGAAGAAAAAAGTGGTGTTGAGTAATTTAATCTTTCTGCCAAACTCAGATTCAGCGCATTGACGTCACGTACTCGTCAACATGCTGCTAGGAGTTTTCCAAGACGGCGGTCCCAGATCTCGAATTTCAGGCTACTTTAGACGAGAATTTCATAGGGTTGGAAAGCTCTTTGGAAGCTGAAATTTAGGTGAGTAACCAACCTTTGTATAATCTTTTTGTCGGCGAAAAGAACAAAACTAATATTTTGGAATGAACTTCTCCTTTAACATGAGAAAACAACCGACATTTCGCGATGCCACCATTGGTTTTCCCCCCAACTGACGTCTGAGGAACGACTGCAGAGATTCCATACTAATGACGTGTCACTAGCTTCCGAATGGTCGTGCCGCAAGGGAAATTTGCCTTAACCAATCAGAAGCACTATACGCACATTTTGGTAGTAACACGTCATTAATATGGAATTTCTGCGCTCGTTCCTCAGACGTCATTTCGCGGGGTAACAAAATGTGGCGTCGCGAAATGTCGGCTGTTTTCTCAGGCTTCAAATATATCTTTTGTCCAGTTTCAGTCCTTCATCGGAAACCAATCCATTGAAGGAGCGATATGTCTACAAAAGTGCTGCCAGCATTTCACGCTAGATACAGAATAGTTCACTATAAAAATGGACTAATTTCTTTTGTAATGGCTCATTCCCTCAAACAATAGTAGCAGTTTGTTAATTCGGTCAGTTCTACTAGTCAAATTTTGGTAACACGCATCGTAAAAGGTCCGGCATTTTAACGATATTGTCACTACTACGTTAATACGTTTCGTTTGTCCTTTCTGATACAAATTAAGTAACCTCAAGGAATTTTAAACAACAATACAAGCAGCTCTTGATTTCCACAAGGCAACAAACTCCTGAAGCATTCTGACAGCCGTAGTATGATAGTGTGACTTCATTGTGAAAACAGCCTACATATATGGCCCGGGTGGTATCGGCCTATTGGCTTCGATTGATAACGATTATCCATGTAGTTTTCCTTCCGCACTGTTCATGGTTTAACAAATAAAAAAGCCTCCTCAACTGTGCTCTGTTCTGTTGTAAACACGCAGGAAGCAGTTAGAGCACGAAAGAAGTGCAGGGGGAAACACGAAACGTAGTCGAGTGTTTCTCCCTACTTCTTGAGTGCTCTCAGTCGCTTCTTGAGTGCTTTACAACACAACAGAGCTCGGGCAAGGCTTCCACATTTGTTTTATGATAAAGAATCCGTTAAATTCCCCACGCATTACATTCTAATTTTCAAAACAAACTGTTTAATGATGTCCATAGGAGTTTCATTTTATTTTCAAAGCGAACGAGAGTGTCACCAGAATGTTTTATACTCTCATAAAGCATCAACCAATCAGAGTGCGCGATATTTCTTAACTACTTACTACTTTACTACTTCTTTAACTTTACTCCTCCTACTCATTCTGAAAAAAAAAACCAACAACAACAACAAAATGCATTTTTACCTGGAAGACAGAAGAGTAATTGCCAATGACTGTAAACATGTGCTTCTGCCCAATATCCGGATCCTTGCACGTGACATTTCCTACGATGTAACCGACCTGAACATTTTCCTGTATGACCGTGGCACCATAAAAGCGAAGGTCGAACGGCGCCTCGTTGACATCAGAAACTTGAACGCTGAAACTTCGTTGAATGGAATATGGAGGATTTCCATTGTCAACACAGTTGACAGTAACTGTTTGATAGAAAACCAAAATTCAGTTTGTCGTGAGTTCGAATCAAGACAATTAAATTGAACTACAGTGGAAGCTCTCGTGAGCGCGGGACACCCTCGGGACGGGAAAAAGGTGTCCATAACTGGAGTTGGGGCGCTTACGGGAATGTAAAAATACAGAGTTCGTTTGGGAGTTGAGAAAAAGGGGGTTTGTAAAGGTGGCCGAAAGCAGAGCTGTGATCCGCTTATCAGAGTGTCCGTTAGGAGAGATTCCAGTGTGTCTGTTTATAAAATCACTTAGAATCTACAACCATCAGTTACTAAACACTTTGCCTCGTTTATTGGTTTTCAAGCTTCCTGATTGTTAACCGAGTCTTAGTTATCAGTTAGTTATAGTCAAACCTCCCGTGAGCGACCACCCAATACGCGAAGGTTCAGTGATCGCTTACGGGAGGTTCCAACTGCAGTGATTTCACTGGGGAAATTTTTGTGTTTTGGATAGGCGGTCGCTTATGGGAGGTGGTCGCATATCATAGACTTGAGGTTCGACTGTATAACAATAACAAAGTTCCAGCCCCTAACCCGATCCTGGGAACGACGTTGGTTCAAAGTTAGCGGAAGCTGCCGGCAGCTTTCTCACAAAAATATGAACTCATACAGAACGATACATACGTTGTAATGGAGCTCCCCTGAGACTTTCATAGTCCAAGTTAGCCCCTTGCTTGACACGAATCTCTGAGGACGACTTAGAAAGGGAGCTGATGTAAAAGTTATTTCCTCCTTCAAGAAGCATACAGCGATGTTGCTGCCCTACATCCTCATCGACGACGCTCAGATTTGTCAGCGAGGTTCCAGTCGGGCTGTTCTCGGCAATCACAACTGTGTACGTCACATTATCGGGTATCGAGAGGGACGAGTTTAAGATTATCTCTGACGGCCGATCGTTGCTGTCGAGAACTTTTATACTCACAACGTCCTGTATTGGAAAGTTAATAGATTTATCTGAGTTTTTAATTAATATAATATGAAAAACAACATAGAGAGTCTTAGGGAGGATTCATCTACAAGATTGTTACAACAAAAAACGTTAGCTCTTGTCCGAACGAGCACAGCCCTTCCTCAACGAGATTTACTTTGTTACTCTGTATAATTGTTATGCCTAGGTGAACTACACTCAAAAGGTGCCTGTTAGCAGGCCAATCACAGCGTCCATTTGGAATCAAATATGAGAAATTGATCAGGACTGTTAGCAGTGCATAAGGGTGGATAGACGACACGCAGGTTAAGTGAATGCAGTATACCGGCCCTTAACAGCGCAAGAAATAACGTTTGTTTAAAAGTTGAAGGGTATTTACAAGAAAGCATTGAAACAAACCTCTTTGGAGTATGGAGGGGAACCGTTATCAGTAGCCTCAATGGTTACATTAATTTCTGGTGTTGTTTCATAATCTAATGAAAAGTTGCTCAACAGCAAGTTGTTTCCTCTGACAGTAAACCAGTCTGAAAAAAAGCGAGAATCAATTTTTGCCTTCAGCAGAGACTTCCAGAGCTTCCTTAGTATAAGCTTGTTGTGCATAAGTGATATGGATTCATCAATTGATCCAAAAATGTTTGTTCAATTGTAAATGGCTGTTAACGTGTGTATAACGCTTAAGGCCCAACTGTTTGACTTTTGAGCGGGGATGTGGGGGGGGGGGTAGGTGGTATGCGTCATTTCAGAAAAAAAATATCCTGCATACTGATTTCCAGGAAAAAAAAGCCTTGTAAGAAAATACCTGGGGAAGTAATTCCTACAATGAAAAAATATCCTTCATGGTGTATAATGCTGGAAAAAAATCTTCTATTGTATGTCAGGGAAAAAAAACTCTATCACCAGAGGTCTGAGAAAAAGTTCTTACCCAAACAAAATCACCCATACCCCCTAAAAAGTCAAATGGTCGGCCCCTTACTTACCTGTATCTTTGACAGTAAAGAAATGACTTTGATTGACATCTTGATCTTGAGCCTGCAATACGCCAACAACTGCTCCAGCGGTAGCATTTTCGTAGATTCCGTCTGACAAAAGACTTACTCCGGTGGGCCGGTCATTTGTGTCAATTACCTAAAATGAAATCAAAGTTACCTTCATAATTTGAACACTCCCTTGAATATCACCAGAATAGAAGATAGGTAATATGTCACAATAAGCTTTCTGCCGTTATGAAGCATATTGACGATGAAAGTAGCAACAAAGGGATTCCATTCCCACAGTTAAAAGGTGCAAACGTTTTGCACGGCACAATGAATACTATCATTCTCTTTTCTGCATCAAGACCTCTTTATTTAACCACTTTTTTATCTTTTTATTTTTTGAGCGATGGGTGAAGTCTGATGAAAAGAAAGCCCCTTTGATGAACACTGGGGATGGGGTAAAGAGACAAGAAGCCGTTTTCAGCCAACCCTGATCTTCCCTGATCAGTTCTGTCACTACTTTCATCATCAATTTGTTTACAATTAGAGGACCACCTTGATCTGCAAATGAAAGAGGTATCAGTATGTTTTGGCGAAGCAGTGATGCTCGTCATTTCTTTCCCAGCCGAACGGTTCCATAATAGCACTAGTTTTATTGTTGGTTTGCAAGCACGTGACAAGGCGGCCATGTTGGTAGTTGATGCAATAATTTTTTTTCGAGCGTTACATCTAAATGGAGTTTAGTTCTCAGCGGAGAGAAATGCTTTTGTTCTTGTTCACCAATATGGCCGCCATGACTTCACGTGCAAATAAGCAGCAGAAGTAAATGAAGGTATGAAATTTACGCCTGGAGAATGACTTCAAAGTTAGCAGTCGGTAGTCCCAAATGCCCTAATTTTTGTGCTCGATATCGTGTTTATTTTTCCTTATACTTTTAAGAAGCTGGATTCTAGCGGGTAAAGCTCTGAAAGTAATTATGGTATGCGTTAGTACATAAGTGAGCTCCCAAAAAATCAGATCTGATATTTAATTAAGGTAAATACAGTTGTAAAGAGCCGATGTTTTGAGCGCAAGGCTCATAACTCTTCTGTCGAAAGCCTTAGGAGTAGTACTCAAAATATTGAAAACCTGTAATTAATAGATGCCAACACCATATCGTTGTGGCTTAGGAATGATCATTCATCCATACCTGGATCGTGAAGGAGAGACTGGTACTGAGAGGTGGGTTACCGCTGTCCGTTGCAACAACTGTCAGCGTGTACGTGCTTTGATTCTCAAAATCAAGCATCCTTGTAGTCACCAGACTGCTGTTTATTAATTGAAAGGCATCTGGGCCTGGTGATTGATCTTTCAAGGCCAGAGATGTACTGGCAAATCCGCTGGTCTATGTAAAGAAGAGAAAGAAAGTTCTCATTTAAAGGGAGACGCTTAGTGTCCTAGCTTTTGAGTCAACGTGAGGCTGAGGTTGACCTTGTTTTGATACAAACCTCTTTCCTTTTCTAATGGAGATTATGGTTAAAGAATGTTAGTTAACATAAGAAGAGCATGACTTACATAATAAAGCAGTAAGAAGTGTATCAAAACAAGGTCCACTCTAGCCTCGTAACCTGTAATTGCAAAATGGGCTATTCTGAGGAAAACTGAATAGGCTTTAAATCCAGCGAACCCGGGTGAAAACGTAGCGCTGCGAAACAGTCGCCATTTCTACACCTCTAACAAGAAAAAGACGCGAAAACCGGAAAAAGTGGAGACATGCGCGCAAGCCCTACACATCGTGCATTTCCACACTGAGCCAAATCGTTTCTGACCATAGCAGATGAAGGGCGTTCAAAAAAGGAACCAAAAGGTACAACCTGGAATCTCCTTTGGCAGCGTTTCAGTGCTTTTATAATCTTGTACCCAAATCAGAATTGCGAAAGATGTTTTTCCACTGATTCTGTGACCCAGGGGGCTTGTAAGAAAAAATCCGAGTACTCCGGACAGGAGTCGAACCTTTGACCTTCTGGTTAGTAGTCCAGATGCTCCAGCTACTAGAGAGCTTTAGATTTGAGGACGAGCACGACTACGAGTACGAGTTTTAACTTAAAGTTTCTTCGCGTATTCTCGAAAAATATTCAACCCGGAAAGCTTCATAGTACTATTTTTCACCTGAAAAATTAGTGCGGTTATTTTTATTGGAGAAGGTTTAGCCCCTTCCCGGTCGCAAAATGATTAAACTTCTAAAATTTGATAACTTGTTCCCGCCACCACGACATTCTCGCTAAAACTTGTGATGGAATGAGGACAGTTATCACGTTTTCCCGCCAAAATGACGTTGGCTCACGCGCGAGCGCTACTTAGTCCAGCTCCTGAGAAAATCTCGTACTCATAGTCGTCCTCGTCCCAGAATCTAAAAATCTCTAATGCTGAGCTTCTCCCCAAAGTTAGTACGAAAGCGGTTCAGTGAGAAACCCGTGTACATCAGTTGCCTACCGGTAAATCAGGATCGAGAACACTGAGCATGCCCACGAAGTAACCAGTAACTTGGTTCTCGCTCACAGACTGGGACGAGATGGTCAGATTGTAAGGAGCCTCGTTTACATCCTGGACATTGATAAAGAACACTGCAGAGACGGAGAGGGGATTGGACAAGAGCTCAGTACACGTAACCTAAGAGAGAGAATTCAAGTGTCAGGAAAATGAAGACCACATCGCTTCATCTTAAAGAGTATAAAGGAAGTGAAAGAGAACTTAGGTTTGAACTATTTTTGGACTCAGGGGTAATCAGGGATTTGAGTCAATGAGTCAAGGATTTCACCACGCCTTTTTGACGATGAGGAAAACTGTAAATGGTACTTCGGTAGCTCATATAAAAGATAGTCCATTGATCACAATATGTATAGAAATTTATGTTATTTTACTTGTGTTAAAGGTAACGTCAAGCTCACAACTATGTTTTGTAGTTACTAATTTCCCTCATACCTTGAAAAAGTATATTCCCTTGGACAAAAAGTATTTGTAACATTGTTTCATAGACCAAATTAAGAAAAAGGTTATTTCTAGTTTACTCACGTTAACTGTGTATGTGTCGATGGTTTCGTAATCTAAAGAGTTCTTAGATACCACCAGAGTCAAATGATTAACGACCTGCAAAAATAAACAGTCTATTTAATACACAAAGGCATTGATAACGCCCACTCTTTGTCTTCTATTTCCAACTCACTGTTCAGTAGGCATCTTTCGTGGGAACGTAAAATCTGAAATCAAGGTGAACCTGTTCAGGTACGGTCATTGTTAAGTTTTTGTTTCATGTTACACCTTTGTCGAGGTTGATACGTGAATTGCCCATTTTTGCCATAGCGTTAATAAATAGACAAATATATATAGAGGATATTACACGGTGGCGCGAAGATGTGAATTTTATTTTCGAGTGGCAAAACAATATTTTACGAACGAGCGCAGCGAGTGAGTAAAATTTTGTTTTTGCCACGAGAAAATAAAATTCATATCTTCAAGCCGACGTGTAATGTTCTTTTTATTATATAGACAAAAAGACATCGATAAAATAATAGAGGGAAATGACCGAAATTACGTCAACGATAATCTCACGTGTGAGATTATGGAAAATAAACCACTCGGGTCCCGGATGTGGTTATGAATTTTACGAGTGGTATATTTTCCAGTAAAACACTCGTGTCTATATAATAAAAATAAACAAACAAACTTAGAGGTAGCACATCCATGTAGCGGTTCTTCGTCTAAATCTCCTGATCGAATTGGAATTGTGTAGTTCAAGAAAATATCCATACCCTCCCCACGGGTGCAACGAAAATTCTGAGGGGGGGGGGGGGGGGTCCAAAAGGAGGCAATTTCCGAGGGGGTGGGGGTGGCTTTTCGAGGTTTTTTTCCGTGGATTCCGGGTAAGATTGGTGAGTTATTGAGAAAGCTAGCTTTTTTTTACTGTTAACTGGTGTTTAACAACAAGAATTATTGTTTTCATTGATGACCTTTTAATTATGGACGGCTGAATGATTTTTTCACGGCTTATATGCGATACAATTGCCATCGGCTCATGAATAAACTTGATAAACTTCCAGTTTCTACAATGTTTTAACTGAAAAAAATAGTTGAAGTTTACTCGGTGTTTATTAGTTTGAATGTAACTAGTTCTTTACAGTTAGCATTATTCGTGTAGTGTAAGTTGTGTAAGTTATCGCCTTCTTGGTTCTTCGACAATGGCTTACCGTTAATTATTAGCTAAGAAAGACCTCTACAAGGGCAATGATTGTATTAACATGGGTAAAAAGATTTTTTCTCACTTTATCACAGAAACAATTAAATTTCGCATAATAGTATAGTGCAACAGCATTTTAAAAGGAAACATTCTTTCCAGGGGAGACCCAACCAAGATGGAAAATCACGGAAATTCCAGAGAGTAGACGGAGTTTGACAAGCACCCCCTGGAATAGAAATTCCAGAGGTTGGGTGGGGGTCTAAAATAAAAGTGCTCTGGGGGGGGGGGGGGGGGGGGAGAAGGATATTTTTTGGACTACCCATTTGGAAATTCTGGTTTTTTTAAGAGAGGGGAAAACCGGAGTACCCGGAGAGAAACCTCTCGGAGTAAAGGACAGAACCACCAACAAACTCAACCCACATATAGTGTCGAAGCTGGGATTTGAACCCGGGTCACATTGGTGGGGGGCGAGTGCTCTCACCGCCGCACCGTCCCTTGTTTTGAAAAGTTCTTACTCTAAAGCTTTGGCAAAACACTGGTTCACCTTAGCCATTTTCTTTCAGTTTATATATTCTCCGCGTTAGGCGGTGAATATAACGTCATAATCCGAGACAGCGAACCATTGAGATTTTTTGAAACACCAAGTTCACTGAGTGTGTATAATATACTAATACGTGATGCTATTCTCTCTACCTCTTTACCACAGCTCGCACAGAAAGGTTTCAATAATTCTCTAACCACGTAATAACTACTAAACTTACTTTAAAGGGTCCACCATCGTCCACAACACAGTTGAACTTTTGTAGTGGCACATTAAGATTGTCAGGGTCATACACTGACAAGTTACCGATAACTGTACCAACAGGACTGTTTTCGAGAACCTGCAATATGAAGGGAAACCTTGTTACAAAGTAAGCTAAAACGTTTTGAGTTTATCTTGAATCAAAGAGGATCTTGACGATGTTGAAAAGCAGAGGGTACCATAATTCAGCCCCTATATCGCTTACAAGAAACTCACACGAGGATTTCAACTAAAGCAGGGCGGGCGTTGATAAGCCACGTGCGTCAAATCCTTAACACGAGCGTCCAAAGTCGTGGATTTGTCTGATTTGAGTAGTCAAACACATTCATCTAACAGTTAAAATACCCACTATAGCGACACTCACGCTGATGTAATGACGCTGGTATGCCAACCAGAAGCGCATTGGTTCTTGAATCAAAAGATTCTTTTGTTTTACTCGTGACAAATTTGAATAACAAAAGCAATGTTTGTAAAAAGTGATGCCTCCTATGGTCCGAAACTACTTTTAAAAAAAGAACAGGTTTAAAATGTTCTTTTGAGTTTACGTGAAATACGGCCCGCTAAACCGACCAATCAAAGTGCGCGCACTAACTGAGTTAACACAATGAAACTATTGTACCTGGTTGTTATTCAGCGAGATATTTTGTGGATTTTCATTAATGTTATGCACGCTGACCACAAACGAGCCTGTCACTGAGTAAGGAGGAAAACCGCTGTCTGTGCTGTTCAAGGTCACTGTATATTTTGCATACTGCTCGTAATCCAGTCCAGACTTTTGAAGAGTGACTTTTCCAGATGGCGATTCAACAGCAAAAAGGTTAAGAAGACCAGAAGTACTACCGTGGAAAAAAAGAGAAACATAAATGATAATGAATATTTATCATTAACCGATTACAAAAGGAAACCGTCAAAAAGTTGTGACATAAAAGCAGCCATTGTCACGTGACGTTTAAGATAGGGCTTAAGCATTCTCAAAACAGGAACCCAACTGATGAAGAACTTCTGTTTAAAATCCTCTCTTTAGTCGGCCACGGAGTTTTGAACTTCCCTCTGTCCTAGTGTTTCCGTGCTTTAATCACACAAATCATTGGTAAGCAAAATCAAACAATTATTGGATGACGTTTTTGTGATAAATCTGGATTGAATCAAGCTTGAGGTAAGTGTTATCAGCAAAGAACGAATCTAATAATTGTTTTATCATTCTTTTGAAAAAAATATCGACAAACACACACTGTGGTGCGGAACAAAGTTTAAAGGTATTCTTTGAAGTCATGCATTGCGCGCGCAACCTACAGGTTAGGAAGTTAACCGCTACCAGAAAACAAACTAATCCGTATTTTGCGCTGATTTCCAAAATTAACTTCGCCAGTGAGAAGACAGATAGTGAGTTCAATGTATAACAGTAAATCAAAGTGGTCACGATTTCTTGTTCGCATAACAGCTTAGGGCGTAAACGTTCCGTGTTGGATATCGACCTGGATAGGTGGTTTTAATTGTTCGCATGAAGCCTAAGACATTTTTTCTTGAGCAAAGTATCGTTCAGAACTAAGTGAGCAGCGAATCACAAAAGGGCAGGGTGTTTGTACAGCACAATTCGACAGGAACATACATCAATGGCGACAATGGGGTAATACCTGCGGTTGCCGTGCGCATGTCCAACCACGTCAACTATCTGATACTGGTACGTCTGCCCAACATCTTGATCAGCGGTTACCACTGTACCAAGGTACTGCCCGGACACACTGTTTTCAGGCACATTCAGTGGGCGGCTTACTGATATGCCCGTGGGCAGATCGTTTCTGTCTCTTACGATTACTGTAAAGTTCTTTGTCGTGCTAAGTCCTACAATAAAGGGAATATAAATAAAGTACACGCGGATAAATAACATCATAAAACATCAGTTAACAAAACGAAATGAACTGGTTTGTTGACTAAAACCTACCCTTTTATTCTCTACATTTTGATTTCATTGTTTGATTTTGGGCCCAAAAATTTACTGGACCTTTCGAGAAACGGCCTCAAGTTTTTCTGGGTAACAGGTAGGCTAAATTTTCTTTTGCCTGAAGGAGTCCTGGTTTACGAAGGAACGAAGGCGCCAAGAGTAATTGACTTTAGAGGCCGAGTATGAGGTGTAAATTTTTAAGGGAGCGCTCTCACGACAAAAGGGCCATTCGAAGGTATCTCTGGGCCCTTTGACATAACCTATGCCCAAGATCAAGACATGTGAAGTATATTATAAAATCGTACTTTTGTAAAATTAAAATGGGCTTACCTTTGTTATCTGTTGATTTTATTTCAAGCAGCCAGCTAGTTTTGGTCTCATAATCCAAACTTCTCGAGGTATTAAGTGCGCTGCTGTCAATGACAAAAGGAATGTTCCCGGCTGGACTGACAATGTTATAACTGAACGTCTGCACCACCGTCTGCTCATTATCCGGGTCAGCGGTATCCAGGAATCCAACAGTCACAATCCCAGCATTCTCAGCGACCTCGTTATTATAAAGTGTGATGTCATACGGCTTCTCATTGACGTCAGTAACATTGACTCGCACCGTCTTGTCGACGGATAAAGGCGGCTTTCCGTTATCTCGGCAACGAAGATCAATATTGTAGCTTTTTGTCTTCTCATAATTCAGATCACCAGCAACCAGAAGAGAGTTTGATGTCCCGTTGAGGATAAATGGTATGTTGGCAATATTAAGTATTTTACAAGTATGGTTTTGCCAGGTTCCTCTAGGACCATTATTGTCAGGGTCCGAAACCGAAATTTTACTGACCAGCGTTCCTCTGGGGCTATTTTCCTGGACACTGCTAAAGAGTAAAATTATGTCCGTGGGTCGTTCATTGACGTCACGTACCTGAAAAGAGAGTGGACATGTGTAAACCAGGAGTAAAAACGGCACTTTTTGTTGCGTTAAAAATCATAAGTAACGACGCGTTGATTTACTACTTTGCGGTTGTTATCCTGACGCCGTTTTTGTGATCGTTTCTTAACGCCTAAAGAGGAATAATTGCAAAAATGTTGAGTGAGGAAATCCTACAAGGTCTCCTCGATTAATAATAATATTCGTTAGTGTAGGAGAACGAAAAGGAGAACGCATCCTAAACTTTCCTTTCCGGTGGCTTATAGATACAGATGACGGGAAATACCATCTGTGTTCCTCTTGCTTTTCACCACGGGCAATTTTTTCGGGCAAGTATTCTTTCGAATTCTTAGATCAGTACTAGTAGTTAACCACAAACCTGAATAGTGAATGTTTTATCGATGCTCAGTCTCGGGGAACCATTGTCTCTGCTTCTAACCGCGATAGAATACTCTGACTTTGTTTCGTAATCCAGGTTCGCATAGAAGGAAGAAAAGATCTTGTTTTGGCGGAGAATAAATTTCCACCCGCCATTGTTTATCAAACTGTAGCTGTGTGTCTGATTAATATCTTCATCTATGGTCGCCAACTCACCAACAAAGCCATTGTTAAGGTTCTCGTCAATAAATGCTGTATCTCCACCCGCCAAAGTGATATTCTTCGGTCGGTCATTAACATCTAGTATCGTAACCTTAAATGGCTGCACACGGAATAACCCGCTGTCATCAGTCACACGGACCAAAATATCTTCACTAGAGCTCGTTTCGTAGTCGAGATCACCGCTGACCTTTAATGGCGTCGTACACTTTGTTTTTACGCCTGGGATGTAAGTGTTATTGTGGCAGGTGACACTTGAGCCCACGGTAAATTTGCCGCTTGCATCGTCATCTAGAATGAACTTTAAGCTTTGAACTTCGTCATGATCCAATGCATGAAGTGTCCCTACTGTTGTGCCTGTTTTAGAGTTTTCATTCACCTTGGGTAAATTGTCAGGGAAGGATTGTTGTCCAGATTCAGACGTCAGTGAAATGTTTATTGGAGCCTCGTTAATGTTTTCCACAACAACTATAAACGTCTTGTTGATCTGTGAGTACAACAACATGGGTTATTTGAAAACAATCTCTTGGCGTCTTATGACAATAATTGACGACAACTAAAAATGAGCGATGGTTGCTACCCCCAAAATGCCATTCAAACTCAAGAGGGGGCGGGGTGGACAGCAAGAAAAACGCAGATACAGGAAGTATGGTAAAATAGGTGGTGATAATATTTCTATTGCACATTATACAATGAAGTGAATGGTAGGTGCGCTGTAATTGGTCGTTGCCCATGATCTATTAAAGTACAGACACACGGATGACGTTACGGGAAACTTGTTTTCTTTGTTTTGTCCAACATGGCGCGCGGTTTTGAAAGTGTTTGCGAGTTTGTTTCTGGATTAAGCAAGTGAACATCAGCAAGAGCTGTTTAAAAGTAGGAAAAACGGGAAAGGCGAAACAAAAAGAGTTCTTTGTGACTTTAAAATGCCTAAACTGGAAGAAATCTTCAAAAAAAGTTGTGATCGTGTGTCACCGCGACGAGAGAGCCACAATTTAAAAGTGCTTACGCGATTATCAGTTCTGCTCTAAGCAAGAAATCGGCCTTGGAAAACTGTTGGAATGAACTATTTACAAGAAGGATAAAGAAGAAAACAAGAACCCAATACGAACTGTATCGTTGGCGACTTTTAATTGCCTAAACTGACAAAAGATCCTAAAACAGTAAAGAGCTACTAGACAAGTTTGTCGTTTTTCTTTTTCTGTTCGTTGTATAAAACGAATAGATTGCATGTTTCCATGCGTCTTCTTAGTAACAGAACACAGAAGACGTCAAAAATGTGGTAAGAATATCAGTGACGCAATCGCCTGCGACTTGTGTCCCACTTTTTTGCAACATCGTTCCCAGGTTTCTCTCTCTCTCTCTCTCTCTCTCTCTCTCTCTCTCTCTCTCTCTCTCTCTCTCTCTCTCTCTCTCTCTCTCTCCCTCTCTCTCTCTCTCTCTCTCTCTCTCTCTTGCCTCTAGAAGAATATTAGGGCACTTTTCTGACGTTTCCCTCTTTTGATGATAGATCAAGCCTTTTTGTGTGGTAACTTTTGACAAGCCATCTAACAAAGCGTCATGATCTAACCTTTCTGCATGCGAGAGGTTCGCCAATACCATCTAATCCTGACTTAAACAGATCACTATTTGTGCTTAAGAGGGCAGGAAAGTGCCCTATGCCGTGGTATCAGCCAATTCAAAAGCTTTAAATCCAATTTGTTGGTCAAGAGGGAGCTATTGACTTACCATTTATGCGCCACTCAATTCTCTCGATCACCACAACCTTTTAAATCTGAGATATCTGCGGCTTTAAAAATCTGCCGTGTATGTGTTTGACTTTTCATGTCGATGAAAGGTTTCAGAATTCGAAATATGCCCTTTTTTCGTTTCCTAAGTTCGGACAATAAAAATCGCTATTTAATTTTCATTGATTGAGCTCAAAATCATACAGCAATTAAAGCAATCATTTGGCAATATAACAAAGCAAATTTGACAACAGAATCACCATCCGTTATTTTTTTATGAAGATTTGAAGGAACCAATGTCAGAAAATGGCAAAAGTCACTAAAGTTCCCTATTTGCTAGATGATACAAATGATCATTTCACCGCAATTTTTGGAGAGGCAGGAATAAATGATACTATCTAACTGTACAATACTGCAATAGCAACGGGTGGTTTAATTTTCAGATTTGTTGGTTACAACAAAAAGGAACCAGTACCGAAAAAAGGTGGTTTATAAACTCGATGTGCTTTGCATATAGAGGTATATGGACAGGTGACTGAAAAATTCCACTTCAGGCCTCATTGTGTCGCCTGATGATTACAGTAATATTGTTTTAGGGAAAGTGTTGTTATAATTGTGAAAAATAAATTGAAGATCATGAATTAACCTTGGCGCACTCCTTAATTTTCGAACTGACCCACACACTATATTTAACATGTCGCTTTGTCAACTCCGCAAAGATCGATGAATCTAAGACCTACACATCCCCCAGCAGACAAGTATATATTTTTAAAGGAAATCTACAAAAGGTGCCAGCTTAAATCTCAGTCTCGTGAGTTATGAATCAGATGAATAACTGTAAAACACTGACCAAACTAGTAAGGATATTGGCGCGCTCCTAAACGCGCTGCTACTAAATGTGTCAAACAATTGTGTAAATAAAGGCTGGCCTCACTCGACAATCTATCATCTGTTTATCGTGATAGCCCTAGTCTTAAGGTTGCTATACACGTTTTATTTTGAATCATAGTAAGTGATAACAGAATGTTCTTGTTCAGATAACTTAAACTCAGCTATAGAGACGATGGTTTTGTTCAACTCTGTCTAGACTATATTTTGTAATTGGGCTTTGAAAAAGAAAAAGAACACGTATTATAAACGACCGATGTGGTTTACTTTCCTCTCCTGAGATAGTGCAATACCGTAAAAAAAGCTCTAGCAAAGCCCCCTCTGTTTAACCCCGCTTCTTTAATAAGTCCGCTGTTTGGAAGTAGGCTTTTATAATAAGCGCCCCTATCTAACATGTCCCCTCGCCATTTTTTTTTCTGCAGCCATTTGGTTTGTTATTACAGAAATATACACTCAAACACATACCACTGTTTGCTACTCGTTATTACGTAATAAATTTAGACTACAGTTGTTTGAGCTTTGGAAAAAAAAACCTACCTGGGACAAAAACGGTATGTTTAAGATTTGAAATAAACCCCTCCTTCTCTCTATTGCGCCCTCCTCTCTAATAAGTTCCCCATTATTAACTAAGCCCCGGGGGATTAATGGAGCTTTTACAGTAGGTGTAAATTAACAAGACTACAACGAACTCAACTAAATGCCGCAGAGAAAGTTATGATCTGTGGGACTTCTGTGTAGTGCATTGACGTCTTCGGCGTGACGTTTGCGTGACGTTTATCATGCAGTACTAGTCAGTGAATGCCACGAGGCAGGAACTGGATTGACGTGCAAGGTTTACGACGTGAATTGAAGTAAGTTGTTTTCAATGTATAATACTTTACAGATATAAAATGAGTTTTTAATGCAGGGAACAACGTTTCCAAAGTAAGGGATATGCGATCGCTTATATAAATCATCAGTTCGAGCAGTATCTTTTTTGTTTTTCCTGGAATCATCCTTCGTTGCTGCACGGTGAAATTGCTCGATTATAATTTGCAGTCTAACTTCTTTTGCCGAAATGCTCGCCTCAAGTAGTATGTGTGCATTTTTTGTCGTTGTCTCAAAGTTTTGGCTCGTTTTTGTCACCCATTAAAGTTAAATCGCTTTGTCCATGACGTAAGAATTAATTGTCTCGTTAACTTAATTACATTCGGTTGTTCATCGAATTCGCTCGAAACTTGTTGACATGGTATTGTATTACTGTTTTGTACCTCTTTAAGTGTGTATGGGAATGATTCAACTCAGCTGCAAACCGTACTCGTCATGCATAGTGTCTTTGTGTGATAGATACAAAGGGGAACGAATTGTTTTCAGTTATTCCACGACTATTTACACTGTAAAGGTCGTAATGTGCACACGAATTGGTCAGCATCTCTCTTTGTGGAAGGGGAGGGGTGGGTGGGGGTGAAGATGAGCATATTTTGCCGCTCTCCCGAATAATTGGCCTTGAACATTACCCGTTTTCATTTTAATCACTCTTATGAAATTAATCACGGTCAGTTGTCAAGCAAATTCGCTCCAAAGTCGTTAACATATTATTGTATTACTGTTTTGTTTCTGTCAAGGGTAGTATATGCAATGCTTAAACGTATGTGCAAATGGTACTCATATACAGCTCTTTGTGTGATAGATGAAAGGCGAAACAAATTTCGTGCGACTAGTCCAGGACTATTTACACCTTAAGGTAGTGACATGAACACGTTTTGGTTTGCCTTTCTTTTTGAGGTGGTTAGTTTCAGTAATATACAGTGGCCTATTGCAAGGGTTTTAATGTCTGCCCCTGAACGCAATACTTTTGGTGTGCAAAACTTTTTTATTTATTGTTTTATTATTATTATTTTTTTATCTTACTCATTTTATCACTGATACAGAAGCGTACGTCAAAGCTTTGCTGTTGTCGGAAATTAGCCTGCGAGCAGGCTCACCTTTGAGTTATACGCACTAGCAGCAAAAAGAGCAAAGCGATCCGGCAGGCAGGAGTCTGGTGAAGAGGCGCCAAGAAAGTGAGCCGACCCTGGTCTCTGTAATTTTTTTCATTTCTGCTTCGTCCGAGTGAATTGTAATACCATTGGTCGAAAAGCGGGAAAGGCGATATTATATCTGCTGAAGTGCGATTAAACCCCTAGGGAGTCAGTAATTTACCGCATATTAAAAAACAAAGCAAGTCGTCGACATTTGGCCAGAGGAAGAGTTGAGTGCGCGTGTTACTGATGTTTTAACAAACTTCCAGCGTGTTAGTACTTAAATTTTACACTAAAGGGGGAGCAGAAATAGCAGTTTTAATTGTTTTAATAAATCAAGGCATACTTGTCATGTCGCCGACTGCATATGGGAAGAATTAAATATTGCAAGCGTATGTGATTGCAGACGGGCAATGAAACAACACGAAGGCGTTTGTCCGTTTACCAGCATTGCAAAAGACCAGATTGCCAAAGCAAGATCACTTGGATCAAGTGTGTGTGTCATTAGTAGAGATAAACGTTGATAGTTTTTCTTCGGTAAAAGTTTATCAACAACGGATATGGCGCCTACATGCTGTTATGAAAAAGAATAACAATTTTCTCAAGAAATCTGTGTCCATACTTGCGGGTGAAAAATTATTGACTTATTCGTTTCTGCGGTTTCCGGGGTGGAAATTGAAAAAAATTGCAGAGACCAGAGTACGCTTACTTTCTCGTCCCACGGCTTCGCCGCTCCATTACGAGCTCGCCGTTACACCGCAAAGCTTGTGCCCCAACATGAGCCTGCTTGCAGGCTATGGGAAATTGATGTTCTTTTTCATTAGCCTTTTTTTTTCAGGAGAATTAAAATTTCATGTCTATTGTTTGGCTCAATCACGACATGGAGCCACTAAGGGTAAGTTTTGATTCATAGCCTATAGTTACACAAAGGTATTAAGATTAGAGGTCTGATTAATTAAGAACCTTGCACAGCCATTTTGGGGGTCATTGCGCAACGATTCTCTGGAGAAGTGATGCCTTACCGGTGCCGAAATTCGATTAAGGGACAAATTAAGGGGTGATGTATGTGACAATTCCTGTGTCTGAGGCTTTCCTAAAAAAATGCATGATTCCGTTTATGCTTTTCTCGTGGAATCGCAGGTCGTCTCTTGCTTAGGGGCTTGTAATCTTAGAATTGTAGCTATAAGAGCAGAAACAAGTATTCGGTTGGTTTATGAAACAAAGCCCTTAAATTATATTTTGTCCTTTGGAGTGGACCATTTCAAAGTAGTGTAGGAGGGGTTGGGACACACTCATTTCCAGGGTCTCCTTTTTTCACCCATCACTTGTCTGGGATTTCTTTTGGCAGTGAGACCTTGTTTCCACAAAATGTTTGCTTTTTTTCCTTGCATACGTTCCTTTTTTCGACCCTAAATGATAATTTTTTCTCTTTTAGGCCTCTGAATTTGTTAATCAGCTCTACGCTACTGAGACCAGCCCTCCAGTAAGTCTAATGTCAATAATGATACGTATGGATATTTTTTCACTGGTCGTACACCACTGTACTCTTTTCTATGCCCCCCAACACCAATTAAGTGACCTTCCCGTTACAAAATATCGAGATGACATTTATTTAATGTCAAACTTAAAAAATGTTAGGTCTATATCATTACAATAGAATAATGCTTTTTGCGTGTAGCTGAAAATTAAAAAAAAATACGGTGTGCATTTACGAATTGAAGAATGTAACTTTTATTTTCATAATTGTCATCATCAGCAGCAGAATCAAATTTTTTTTGCCGCGTAAATAAAGACGAAATTATATTAACAATGCTGAATTCGAAAAAGCGGTGGGGAGACCTCCAAAAGAAACCACGAGGCTCATAGCAAAGCCACCTCAGAAGTTAATATATTGACAACTTTAAGCTTTGTAGGCGCAGCATTATGAATTTAACCCTGCACAGGAACAACAGAGTTTTTCAAAATATGACATGAATTAGACAGACATGTTGTTAAACTAGAATTTAACGTACTCTTATATTTTGTGGTTTATTCAGGGTGGCAGCATAGAACAGAATGCTGATTTAACGGAGTCCTCCGGTGCTGAGAGCGAGGTAAAGCAGTCGAAGAGCTTACTTATTTATGAAATGTATGCATAGTCCCTTGTATCCTGCACGTGAAATATCCTAATTATTTCCCTTAATGTGGGCAGAAGTCAAAATCAACATTGTTTCTGTCTTAATAAAACACGAGGTAAAATCGATGCGAACAATATGTTGTAAAATGAAAATTGAATTGTCTTTGATATATATTTTTTAATCGGGCAAGGTGAGATCTTTGCACAACATGTTGATATTACAGATTTCTCAGATTCTGATACCAACGTAAATCAGTTATACAGTTTGTCGATTGAGGGGGGCATAACTTGTAAATACGTTCGCAAAGTGGCTAGAGCAAATTGTACTCCATGCTGTCACACTGTAACTTCAATAAGAACATGTATGTTTTTCACATAATCAGGATGCCAAAGAAGAGGAGGTATCTCACAGTGGCGTGAGGATCAAGCAAGAGAAGAGGCCTTGTCCTATTCCGCAATGTAATGCCGAAGTGGTTCGTATTCCACGCCATCTGGTAGACGTTCATGGGTGGACCAAGGAGCATGCTCGCACTGCCCTTGTACGCTTTGGTCTACGAAAGACCTACGGTTACTCAAGCCCAAGCAAAGTGCCCAAAAAGAAAAAGAAACCGACAAAAGAAAATATGGCAGAGAAAGAAGATGGAAAAAGAAAGGATTACCACCATTATCATTACTGTCCAATGGATGGTTGTACATCGCTTGTAAAAAGAATGCCTCCTCATCTTAAGAAAGTTCACAAACTACTTCCAGATTCCACCGAATACAAGGCTGCATTGTCAAGGGTGCGAGGACCCGTCAGTGATTCACAACGGCGACCTTATCATGAAAGACAGCGTAGCTCTGGGAGAGACAAGCGTGAATCTCCTGTGATTGTTGAGGAGCTTGTCGAGAGTGAAGATGAAATAGAAGTCCCTAGAAAAAGTTCAAAGAAGTATAAACGTATAAGAATTCTTGACGACAGCGAAAGCGAAGAGAAAGAAAGTGAGCATAGAAGTATTCACACAAGAGTTGAGGAGATTGAACACGTAAGAGTTGAAGCGATTGAAAAGATTGAAGATGAGACAGATGAAAACGGAAGCTCCTTTGAAAATCCACAAAAATTGGCTGACGATGTCATTACTGAATTTGAAGCCTGGCTTAGATCGGCTGATGGAGGTCAGCTTGATGAGAAAACCAGCCATCAGCATGGGAAGCAAGTTTCAAAGCTTTTGAAGGTGGTGGATGACAAGTGCAATTTGACATCTTTGTTTGACGGCTGCCTTATTAACCAAAAGTTCCTCGAGGACTATGCAAAGAAAGAATACCACCCCAAAACAACACAGAGTTATCTTATGAGTCTACGCCACTTTTACTCCTATTCCCTCACTGGGCAAGTTGGACTAACCATTTCTAAGGAAACTGTTATCTCTTTGAGAGACAAGGTCGGCCGGTGGTCATCATCATTTCGCCAGAACTGCGCCAAACGACAATGGGAAAAGATGGAAGAAGACTTCCATGCTTTGATCACTCCAGATCAAATAAAGCGGTTTGAAACAAGCAAAGCTGCAAGAGATGTTGTATGCTTGTTAGGTCAACTGTCCGGTGCGCACAACATCCAGATCACCCAAGCTAATAGGGCGGGGGCTCTTGCGAACATGACAGTAGCGGAATATGACAGAATGACAAAGGAAAGTGACGAATTTGTTGTTCTTGTGAAGAATCACAAGACAGTGAGCACCCATGGTCCCGCCAGAATTGTTTTCTCTGCAAAATTGAAAAGCTGGATGGACGTCTTCCTCAGAGAAGTGCGTTTGAAAATCACTGCTTCTAACACTGGGCCAGACAATTGTGTCTTTATAACGTCCACTGGAGAGGCTATGGTTTCAAGTCAAATCAACAAAGCCATTAAGTCCGTATGGAAGAAGGCCGAAGTCGAGGGTGCGCCAAGCTCCACATTATTCAGAAAATCAGCAGTGTCAAGCGTGCACAGCTGCAGCGAAAGCAATGAAGCAAGAGGAAATTTGGCGGATTTGATGGCCCATAATGTTTCCACTGCCACGCGATTTTATCGATTGCGAGAAAAATCGAAATCCTCTGTCAAGGCTTCCCAACATCTGCGTCAAGTCATGCGCGGGGATGATGAAAGCCCAAGCATTTCCACAGTGGACGAGGGTGGAGCTTCTAAATGTACCTTGAGCAAAGATCAAGAAATGGTAATCAGAGATCTGTTTGAAGAGGAGATCAAGAGTAAATCTGTGACGATGGCAACGGTGAGGGAAAAGATAGCGGATAACATGGAGTTAAAGGACGAAGATCCAAAGAAGATTCTTGACAAAGTTCGAGGGACGTGGCGTTATTCCTCCTCCACACAATCAGAGCCTGTGAACCTCCCCGATGAACAAGAGACTCTAGAACAAAGAGTGGAAAGATCTCTTGATGTCCAAAACAATCCGTGGGATATAGCGACCACAACGACAGAGGCAAGTGGCGTTCGAAACCTATTTTCAACTTCGGATCTTGACATATTGAGAGCTATGTTTAAAGTGATGATAACGACATCCATACCCATCTCACGACCCAAGGTCAAAGAAATTCTTGAGAACGAAAATGGAGGAAAGGGACTAATGCAAAAAGCTTCCTTGGACACGATAATAAATCGTGTGAAATACGAAAGGCGCGTTTTCAGAGCATCTAAGAACACTCAACATTAATGTTGAGTTGTCTTGGACGCTCTTCAAAAAAACTCTAGAGAGGTTTCAAAAACTTCACAATTAATTGCAGTCTTTCATCTTCCAATATTGACATATTGACAGTTAGCATATACCACACAAGTAAATAGTGCTTTTCGCGCGCTCTGATTGGTTAACTCGGACGTGATTAGCCAGCACTATTCACCTCCGAGCAACCGGCGCGAGAGATTTTTATTTTCTGACCGTTTGTCACACATAAAATAACGTTTTGGTCCGCTAATTTTTCAGCTTGTGTGGTATATACTAAAACAATTATTCACCTTAGTGTCGGTGAAAGTGATGGATATTCACCGGCCTTGCCGCTTCGTGGTTCGGTAAATATACATCACTATTCACCTCCACTTCGGTGAATAATTGTTAACTATGTTTAAAGTGTTGATAACGACATCCGTACTTATCTCAAGACCCAAGGTCAAAGAAATTCCTCAGAACGAAAATGGAGGAAAGGGACTATTGCAAAAAGCTTACTTGGACAGCCCGGAATAATTAATCCTGTGAAATACGAAAGGCGTGTTTTAAGAGCGCCTAAGACAACTCAACATTAATGTTGAGTTGTCTTAGACGCTCTCTAATTAGAGTTGTTTTCAAAAACTTCTCAGTTTATTGCAGTCTTTCATCTTCGGATCTTGACATATTGAGAGCTATGTTTAAAGCATCGATAACGATATCTGTACCCATCTCAAGATCCAGGAAGAAAGAAATTTTTCAGAACAATAATGGAGGATAGGGACAAGTACAAAAAGCATCCTCAGACACAATAATGAATCGTGTAAATACGAAAGACGTTTCAAGAGCGTCTAAGGCAACTCAACACTAATGTTGGACTGTCATAGACGGTCTTAACAACTTAACTAATATCAGAGTTGTTTTCAAAAACTTCACAGTTTATTGCAGTCTTAACATAGGTGTTAGATCTGCATTTTACATGCTAAATCACCTCTTGTTTTGTATTGCGGAAATTAACATACCAACTATTAATCGCGTGAAATAAGACAAATGCGTTTTAAGAGCGCCTAAGACAGCTCAACATGAGAGTTGTTTGTTGATTACAATCAAATTGTTAGTGTTAGATTTTGTATTTAAGATCTCTTTTTTATCTCAAGATTTTCTATATATTTAGATATATATCCTGTGCTCTTGTACAGCTTTAACTTCAACCGAGTACCCACCTCTGGGGGAGTTAGTTTCGTTGTAATGCATTGTTAAATTTTTCCTTCGGAGTAAAAGTGTTACAGCATTGTTTGCGTTCGTAAAAGAATTATATCAAGCGTCCTGAGATTTGCTGGAGATTAAGTACACGTTTCTCATACGATTTATACTAACTAATGGTATCTATAACAATATCATTGATCTTGATTAGCTCTCTGCGCGCTTATTTGTCATGTAATCGGCGCGTAATCACGTGGGTATCCAATAACAGGTATCTAATTTGAACTTTTCGTAATTGGGTGCCTGTAATGGGATACCCACGTGATTTGCACGTCAATTACGCGCGCTCTAATGGCTTCCGTCGCAGTATTTCCTAGATTTCTCATGACTTATGAAAAATGCTACAGACTATTTTAAAGAAGTTCTCGCAAGAAATTTATAATTTCGAAATTTGTTATAGATACGATTAATTAGTAATTGGACTTCGTGGCATACAATTAGTCAAGGAGTAATCGTGCTCATATTTTGAACGCGGCCTCGCATTTTGCGCTCATCCAATTTTGAAATGACATGTACTCCCGCGATTACTCCCTGAATTGTACTTCACTCAGTCCAAGTACTGTTACTAATTCAAGTTATTGTTGAGTGGACAACGGAACTAATAGACCACTTGTCGGATATGTTAAAATTCAGCTTGAGAGCGCGGCCTAAAGGACCGATACAAATAAAATGAAATCACCATGTTTGTTCATAGCTTTTGCTTGCGTCCTCTAGGCCTCACTATCAAGCTGAATTTTAATAGATTGGTAGTGGCTTATTGTTTGTCTTGTCTCCATGTTTATGCACCTGATAGAATCAGGCAAAGTTCAAATTTAATACCCTTCTTGATAATTAGCAATATATTGATTAATTAATAGTGTGTTGTCATGATAAATATACATCTTGTTTTTGCCTGTTCTGTTATCATGAAACGGTAGCGTTGTATGTTTTAATACTGTTACAGTGCACAGGCCTTATTGTGTTGAACTGAGTGGCTGCACAGCCTTTTAAATTTGATGTAGTGATGTTTGATAATGAGCGCCTGGTTAAATAAAATGTTGGATTGTTAAATAAAAGAGACTCGTCAGTGTTTAGCAACAACTGAGAAATGATGATAATCAACAGGGAAAATACCTGTTGCTTCTATTGTACTGAAAGTAATGTTTTGCCGAAAATTAACTTCCAGAAATGAACATAATAATAATATATATTCCTCTTGCGCCTATCCTGATATGTTTTAAGTACTTTACAAAAGCAACAGAGCTAAAAAGAAAGATGTACGAGATATAAATACATAGTACAATGATAACATCATCGACGTTCCCCAGTTAAAGTCACGAAAATTCCCTATTCAAGTCGCTAAAGTTCCCCAATGTCGTCACAAAAGTTCCCTAATGTCACAAATGTTCCCCAGTCTCGTCACAAAAGTTCCCTATGAACGTCCTTAAAGTTCCCTATGGGCGTCACAAAAGTTCCCTTAGTCAGAAAAGTTCCCTGTTTCCGTCACCAAAGTTCCCCATTTTCGTCACGAAAGTTCCCTTTCTTCTGGCTTGCCTCGAGGAAGGATGAGAGAGAACCCTGGGAACGAGGTTTATTTTTTGATCAATTTAGGTTTCTGGGAAACTGCCCACCTACCCCTCCCCTAAGCCATCATTTTGCCCCAAGTGAGAAGTAAGTGTTAAGTTTAGCTTAGGGGAGGGGTAGGTGGGCAGTTTCCCAGAAACATAAATTGTTCCTTATTTTTTGGTCAAACCACGTTTCAACGTCATCTGTGATATATTCACTCAGCAGCGCAGACGCACGGCAACATGGCATATATTTATACACTAACCTCTAAAGGCGGATTACCGCTATCCCTGACTTGAGCGACAATTTTGTGAACCTTGTTAGTCTCGTAATCTGTTCCGTTAGCTTTCGACAAATATCCCGACAAATCAACAGCAAACCGGCCGCCATCACTGTCGATTAAAGCAAACTGAAGAGTTTGAGATGTATCCTCATCTGTAGCGGAAAACTGACCAACTTTTGTTCCGATTGTGGCGTTTTCTTTCACCATGTTACTGGATAACTTCAGGTTACGTGGTCGGTCGTTGACGTCAATCAATGAGATCGACAGAAACGCTTCAGTGCTTTGAGGTGGGTTCCCATTATCCGTAGCTCGCACGCTTACTTTGTAAGTATTTTGTCTTTCGTAATTCAACTTACAGAAGTCGCCGCCAATTTTAAGACAATCATCGTTGGACAGAGCAACTTTCAGCTTATTTCCATCCAGTTTAAATCTTCCCCCTGCTCCGTCAATCAGAGTGTAAACAAGGGTTTGATTGAAGTCAGGGTCACGTGCGGACACAGTTCCTATCAGCGCGTCTTGGGGAGGATTTTCGTTTATAACTGTATTTGACAAACTGATGTTAAATGGTTTTTCATTGACATCTGAAAAAGAATAAAACAAAAAAATAATTCAGAGCTGGACTTTATTAATAAGTATTTGTATTAACAGTCGACTGAGCAAATTATAACAATATATTCAAACAGACACACGCTCACACCTCTATATATAGCCTTAAGTCGTTCTTTAAATAAAAGACTGCGAAGTCCTTCAAACAACAACACTCAAGCTGGCCCTTATCACCATTTTAACAAAGGTAGAGCTTCACAGTTGAATTTTCCTTGTCATTGATTATTGTTTCTTCTCGAAAATACTTTCAGTTGATCCTCGTTAACTTAATTTACCTGAAGGTCAGTGATCTTTCCAAGGCCCTTGTCGAGTCCCGCATTCTTTGCAAGTGGGTAATTTATGTAAATCAACCTTACCGAGGGAGAGGGGGGTAACGTGATAAGTATTTCAGTAGGCTTATATTCCAGGAGGAGGTTGTATGAACTCCTATAAATCAATCTGTCGTTACCCTCAAGCTTGCATTTATTTTGAAACTGATTTAGTCAAACATCACGAAGGAGTTATTCTCAAGGCAAAAGTAGTCAAGCATAATTCAAACTTTAACTTACCAACAACGGATATCTGGAAAGTCTTTATTAAACTGAGCGCCGGGTCGCCGCTGTCCACTGTTCTGACCGTGATGTTCCAAGAGGACTGGGCCTCGAAATCCAAACTTCTTGTCGAATTCAACGCGTCACCATCGATTATAAAAGGTAGACCAGCGGTGTTCCCCATGAGTGTATAAGTAAATGTCTGTCTTTTTGTCACTTGGTTGGCGTTATCGGGATCAGCGGTTGAGAACAAGCCTGAACATGGGCGATAAAAATAACTAATTAGAAGAACGTTACAAAGTACATTAAATATGGTACACTTGTGACGTCCTTCTATGATAACGGCCAGCAACAGGAAATAGAAATAGCCGAATAGGTCACGTGGTGATGTCCTAGAACGATCTGTGATTCATAGTTTTAAAAATAATACCAACAAGCTGTTAGTTTACTAAACCTGTTTAAAGTTTAATTAAAAAGTTCTAAATGTTTGAAAACAGAAGCTGGTGTTTTCATCAATTTTCTAGCATGATTTTACTCGAGGGGGGGGGGGGGGGGGGCGAAGATAGTTACGTAAACGAATAAATTTATACATCTTTGCCGATGTTTACACTTCCTGATGAAAGAAATCCCAACAAACAAAACAAACGCCCTTGACGTTTGACCGCGGTGGAGATCTGTGATAGCTAAGAAGTCGAATCACAAGGAAGGCAAGAAGTTTACTTATGGAAGACAGCAATTATCATTCAGTCATTGCATCTTTTTAGCTTAAATTATCAATCCTACCTATCAACATTGGAGACTGATTCTCCGCTATGGCGT
The DNA here is from genome assembly GCA_964035705.1 of Porites rus. NCBI lineage: Eukaryota > Metazoa > Cnidaria > Anthozoa > Scleractinia > Poritidae > Porites > Porites rus. The sequence continues at coordinate 11,088,711 of OZ037994.1, forward strand.
CACTTGACAATGATATTCCAGTGGGAGCCTCATTGACATCATCAACTGTAATGGATAGAACCTTCGCCAGTGACAATGGCGGAGAGCCGCTATCGGAGCATCTTACTTGCACAAGTATTAATGCAGCATGCTCGTAATCTAAATTGCCGTTACCCACTACCAGCGAATTGGTTTGAACTGTAAATTTCCCGACCTGATTTCCAATAACTTGGCAGTTGTGAGATTGCCATGCGCCACGTGAACCATAGTTATCCGGATCGGTGACATTAAGCTGACCAATCACTGTTCCAGGTGCGCTGTTTTCAGCTATGTTCGCTGGCGAAATAGTTATGTTCACTGGAGCTTCGTTGACGTCGATGACGGTGACCGTGAAATTTTTAACCAAACTAAGAGGGGGACTACCATTGTCTTCAGATTGAATCCTAACCGTGAACTGACTTTTAGCTTCATAATCCAAATTAGCCGAAGATGAGACGTACAGCTTGTTGTTTAAAATCACAAATTTACCGCCAGCACTGTCCAACAGCTTGTAAGTATGCGTTTGGTTAACGTCTTGGTCACTAGTCACCAATAGTCCAACAAAATAACCGTTGGCGTTTTCATTAACAGACGCAGCGTTACTTCCACCGAGCGTGACACTTTCAGGAGCATCATTTTGATCTACGACTGTGATCTTTAATCGCTGAATCATGAAAGTGCCGTTGTTATCCGTCACGCGCACCATCAGCGAGTACTCAGTGGAAACCTCATAATCGAGAGAACCATTTAACAGAAGATCTGTTGTACACTTTGTATGCACCCCTGGGATGTTGGTGATGGACTGACAGTTCGCACGTGATGCTAATTTAAATTTCCCACCAGCATCATCATCGAGATTGAAAGTCAAAGTTTGCACTGCGTCGTAATCAAAAGCCTCCAGTGTTCCGATCTTCGTTCCGAAGACGGAGTTCTCACGAATCTGAGCATGTCCATCGGGGAAAGACAGTTGACCTCCTTGGGAAGTAATGTTGATGCTGATTGGAGCCTCGTTAACATCCAAAACTTCGATCGTGAAGGATTTTTCCATCTAAAATAGACGAGCAATGTGAAAATAAGTTAAAGCACCCCTGGGAAATAAACCGCGGATGAAGAATAACCACTCAAAACAAGAGTGGGTATAGACATCAGTGATTGTGGTCATGAACCGCCGGGAGAAGTGACTGGCTTGAGTGCCGACCCTGCTTCTACCCCTCCCCACCCTCCCTCCCAGACACAAACATACATCCCCACAAAATTGTTTATCCCAAAAGTTATATTTCCAGTCTTTGCACGGAGAACGCTTGTTTTCGCAACGATAACAAAACCAGAAATGTTAAACTTTTATTCAAAAAACAAAACCAGTGCACTTCGTTGCAAGCATTTTGATTTTTGGAGAATACCCTGGATGCCATCGGAATTTTTAACTCAGTTATTACTTGCAGATATCATATACCTCGAGAAAAAACATCGTCAAATAGTGATTTTTGGATCGAACCAAGTTTAAAGATCCAGTGATTATGATCAGTGTAGCTAAGGAAAATAGGAACAACGCAAATTAAGTGTCTTGTATGTATCTTTCTTTAAAAAAAGCGCTGATCATGAGAAAGAGCCGTGAGTGAATAACGACAAAAAAGTTCACTTTTTAGTGATCGGAAGTAAAAGCTGATTTTTATAATGGTTGTTCCTTGTGTGTACGCAGTCAACCGAGATGAAGTTCTCGCGAAATCCACGAATACCAAGCACTGTTTGGCTCAAACATCTGAAAGGGTTACCCTCGATCTTTAATTGCTGAGTCCTAAAAGTACCTTTATTATCAGTCACGCGCACTATCAGCGAGTACTCAGTGGAAACCTCATAATCTACAGAACCATTTAACAGAAGATCTGTTGTACACTTTGCATTCTCCCCTGGGATATTGGCGATGGACTGACAGTTTGCTCGTGCTCCCAATTTAAACTTCCCACCGGCATAGATGTAAAAAAAGTGGGGCTTGCACAGTAAAGATTTGATCAAAGACAAGCTCCAACAAATCAGGTCAATAACCAGAGTTTAATACCATCAACTGACGTAGTGAAAAAACTCACTCTGACTCTGAAGGTGACTATCGCACAGGTTTTCGAAACGTCAGTCACTGTCAACAACAGTCCTATTCAGGACTACGTTCACCCGGAGGTACAGTGAACCTACTTAGTATGAAACTAACTTTTCTCCGAAATTGAGGAAAACGAAACAAACTTTCTTTGAGTTGTAACCATCTAAAATGTCCCATTAAGTGAAAAATTACATGCGAAGGAAAATTTCTCGCTTTGGATGGAATCCCGCAAGGAGCCCGCATAGGAGTACACACCTTTTCAGATAACTGAGCCATTCAGTGCATGATATTCGTAAAATTACCTCCTGCGAAGTGTCTCGGTTGACTGCATCTGACTTGCAAAAAAAATCGCTCACTCTTTTTCAGTAATTTTTTTTGTTTACATGAAAGATGTTAGTCAGACCTTTACTTTGATAATAACTTCAAAATTTGAAGAAGATGGTCTATCTCGAGGTATACAGGTATATACTGTTCTATTTTGAAATGCGACACTCCTCTTGGAGGGTGTCTTTTCAGAAATTTCCCCATTCTTTTCAATAAAGGCAGCAGTCAATTAAAAAAATGATTTTATATGCGAACTGAGTTCAATGATTTTACACAACCTTGTTCCCATAGATCCTGGGAACGAGGTTGCCAAAAAAAAAAAAACCTGCCAATGTGCAGCGCATTGCCAGCATCAAAACTTTTTTCTCTATTGTGCAAGCAATGACATAATGACCTTGACACCAATCAAAAATGATAATAGCTATAACTGAAAGACTCACTTTCAAGGGCGGGTTTCCATTATCCTTTACCATTGCTCTAATGACATGTCTCTCCTGGGTTTCATGATTGATATTCTTCGCTGTGTACAGTCTCCCCTGAGAGTCAACCTTGAAGCGCCCACTGTCATCATTGGTCAGTGAATATGTTGCTGATTGGCTGGCGTCTTCGTCACTTGATGTTAACCTAGTCACAAGGAACGAAAAATATCAAATGATTTAATTGCAAATAGTAGCTTCATGCATGGCCAGGTTTCTTTACAATTGGAACTTGAAGTTCCATAAACGGGGCAACTGGAAAGGATTTGAAGTATATATGAAATAATTCATTTTTGAACTGCGGTTGTAGATGAAAGTGAAGAATGATCATCGCAGTAAAGGAAAGGATTTGGTTGCTTTAATTGTTCATATCTGTTTTATTCTATTTGCCGTGTTAATTGTTGGCATGGTAACTGCAATAGTGTGGAACGAATTGGTACGCGCCTGTAGCAGTCTTCTCCCAACCTAAGTGGTAAAGATAGATCACCATACCAGGGTTTACTACCCCAACTCTCTCAGCATCAGAGGCCTTTAGATTCGAAGACGAGATTTGACTTAAAGTTTGACACCCCAAAAACTCAATTTTTCTTTTTTCTACCAGAAAAAACAAACACGTTTATCTTTACTGAAGGAGGTTAAGCTCTCTCCCGATCGTATGATTATAACTCTTGTAACATTTCATAACTTGTTTCCGACTACGACATTTTCGCTAAACGTAGTAGAATGACGACAGTTATGACGTTTTCACGCGAAAATGACGCTGGTTCACGCGCGCGCAATACTTGATATTCATTTGTTGTCACAGTCGAACTTGTCTTAGAATCTAAAGGTCACTATTCTCGGTGTCTTCCTCCAACAAATCCCACTGATAAGGAGGGGTGAAGGTGTTAATGCCAATCGTGTGACAACATTGCCAATGACTAATCATCTGAACTGAGGCAAGGTGTTATCCACAGCCAGCATGACCTGCTAGATAACTTGATGAAACCCGCGACCATCCGCAGAGGAGACCCGCGCTCTTCTAACTGAGCTAACTGGGCGGAGGTTACAATAACTCGACTTGCAGTCAAAAACTTGGTTGTTATTATAATTTATAAACTAGAAGCAAAATGTTATACTTGATTGCCACAAACATAAGCCAAAAATATTTTGAATAAAACAATAGGTTAGAATACTGTCACGTGATACTCACCTGCCAATCAAGGTATTTATCTTCGCATCCTCCTTTACTTGGTTATTAGAGAGCTGCAAGTCACGTGGCATGTCATTGATATCTCGCACGTCAATTCTAAAGTTTTTTTCGTAGGACAGTTGTGGGCTACCATTGTCTGTAGTCTTAACTCTGATAATGTGATTCTTTTGCTTCTCGTAATTTAGGACACATGACGAACCTCCTTGACTCAAACATTGCTTGTTGGAAATAGCCACCTGAGTAATAAAAGGCAGAACATTTGAAGGATTATACCACAAAAAAGAAAGAGTGTTTCCTCGCCAAGAGCGGGAGGTTTAAAAAACGAGGCACAGTGTACTGAATTTCGAAGCAATTTTGAAGTATCGGTAAACCGATCAAACACTCTGTCCCAGTGTGCTTGGTTTAGTTTGTTTAGTGGTTAACACTTCTGAACACAACACTTTACTTTATTGTTGTGAGAATACTAGATTGGTGATGACTTCATTGTGCTTCATAGTGCCTTAGCTTGACAGTCAGACTCGAGGAGGTAGCTCTCTTAGAACTTGAGGGAGATGCGTGCAAGCGATCAACTTCAAAACCGTCTGAGAAACGGACAAACAAACAAACCAGCGAACAAACGGATCGCTGAAACGGGTGGACGGACGAACAACCAGCGAACGAACAGACGAACTAACGGACAGATGAATGAATGGATGGATAAATGAATAAGACGTGTCACTACAGGGGATATAATGGTATGAGATGGGATTGCTTTCAACTCAGCCGGCGATACGACGTAAAGGTACCGTTAACCATAGTTAATTGAGTGGAATGGTTATGAAACCCGTCAGACTCCTTTGTTATGTGTTTTTGTGGACCTGAAAGTGCACAACGTTCAAAAGAATTCCTATCATTTTGATTGTATTGACCAATAAAAACGTTGCATTAATTTATTCCGTAACAATTTGCCAACAGAAAACAAAGGATTGTGCACTTTCAGGGTGCTTCCAACATAAACTGCTGCACTGTTGTTTTTATCATTGATGTTTGCCGCTTTTCATAACCAGTCTCCTCTAATAACTATGCGTTAACCAATTAAATGTATCTTTTTACAAGAAACGTACGTGCTGAGTTATAAAGGTTGTCTTGTGTTTAATGTAAGGAGCAGCTTCTCATATTGGAATACAGCATAATATTTTTCAGCCTTGAGAAAGCCGTTTACCTTAATTTCATTTCCATCAACTTTAAATCTTCCCGAAGCGCTGTTTATCAGTTGGAAAGTATGATTCTGTGAAGTGTCTTGATCCACTGTGGTTAATGAGCCAACCAAAGTGTTCTCATCGCTGTTTTCATTTACATCAGAACTTGAAAGCTAAAACAACACAGAGAGAAGATCCCTGTTAGTAATTACCGCCCACGTAAGCAGCCCCTTTGGACCAGGCCTAGGTATTCGCTTGTGGAAGATTGGAACAACTCAATGGCTACCACTTCTCTCGCATTTCCTCACAAAACTTAGCGAGCCGTTGACATCAAAAACAAAACATCGGCGCGGCCAGAAAGGTGACCCACCAAAAAAGGTTACCTGTTTTCGGTGGTAGGGTCAACCCCCTCTTTCTCCATATAAACACATTGGCTCGCCCAGCCGGTTCAGCTTGGTCAAGGCGAGACAATCAGAGCATGTGCGATCGTTGTTGTCTCGCTCTTAGCTCGGGCAAAGGGGTCAAGATTTTTCGTATAACGATCGCCAATGTTGACTCGGCTGGGAGGGTGACTTTCTTTCCCAAGACCACCTTTCTCCATAAAACCGGGGCCCTAAGAAATGTTGTTAATGAGGCCCTGTGCCACAGGATATTACGCCTTAGAATGAATACAAAATTTTTCTTTCTATTTGCTAATACAGTTTAAGCTCCATTAAGCGGCTATCCTCGGGGTAACAGCGAGTGACCCCTTAACGGAGGTTGGCCGCTCAACACAGGTTCATAACTTGTTTGGATAAAAAACAAATGTACCGAGAAAATATCCTACCACCATTCCATTTGGAGCATCATTTACGTCAATGACTTGGATCGTAAATGCCTGAGTTCTAGAGAGCGAAGGTATCCCGTCATCGTTTGCAGTCACTCTCACAAGCCACTGAGCGCTGTTCTCATAATCAAGCGGGCGTTTGGTAACAAGGCTGTTATTTTGGATCTGAAATGGTAGATTTGGGTCGGAGGAAGAGATTGAGAGCGTAAACGATTGAACCCGGCTTTTCTCGTTATCTGGATCCGTGACTATGATCTGTGCGACTACGGTACCTCCTTTCTGGTTTTCTTGAACCTTGTCGTTTGATAGTGAAATACTTGTCGGGGCCTCGTTGACGTCTTGAACAAGAATCACAAACGTATCCTCCACAGCAAGGCCACCGGGATCACGACACAGGACTTTAACGCTCAAAGAACTTGCATCTTCATAATTGACGCCTGCACTTCCAACGGTCAGTTGGTTCTTACTTAACGCTACCTTCCCATTGGCTGAATCGGTCAAACTGCACACGTGACTTTGCTGTCTGTCAGGGTCGCTGACTGTCAACTGACCAATCAGCGTTCCAGTTGGTTTATTTTCCTGAACGCTTCGGTTGGACAAGGTTATATTGGTTGGCTTTTCGTTTACGTCTTGGAGATTAATAACTAATGACACCTGCACAGAAAGAGGTGGGTTACCGTCATCAGTCGATTTCACTGTGATTTGGTGACTCGTAGACGATTCATAATCAAGTTTGGCCCCTATAGAAGTAAATAGTTTGTCCCCTTTTACTTGAAAATTTCCCCCTGGGTTATTAATTAAGACGTAAGTGAAGTTTTGACCCTGATCCTCGTCTTCTGTTATAAGGCTGTCCACTTGAACACCTTTGCTGTTCTCAGGAATTAAAGCAGATACACTTCCATCTAGCGTGACATTTGTTGGCGGGTCATTCACATCAATTACTGTCACGTTAAACATCTCTGTGCGAAAAAGACCTTTGTAATCGGTCACGCGAACGATTATGTCCAGGCTTGAGGTATCTTCGTAGTTTATATTGCCGCTGACAAGTAATTCTGTTGTGCAGCGAGTTCCATTGGGACTAATACTCTGGCAAGAAGAGTTGGATTGCAAGGAAAACTTGCCTCCTGCGTCATCATCTAGTTTAAAGGTTAGGTTTTGCACAGCATCAGTGTCTGTTGCCATTAAAGTTCCAACAAGAGTTCCAGGCTTCGAATTTTCCTTTACGTTACTCGAGGAGAGTACGATGGATACTGGGGCCTCGTTGACGTCCAACACGCTGATAGAAAATAACTTCGTCATCTGCGAAATAGCAAGAAAGGCTTGTTTTACAATATTATTCCATTTATCCACACTGTAAAGCAGGGCGCGTGTGTGTTTCAGTGGCGCATGGGGATGGGAAAGATACGAAAAGGGGGAATGGAAGGTAAGAATTATTTGGTTAATACCTCCAACTCTTCAATTTCTACTTGAAGCACTCAGTTGCCAGTTATCACGTGTTCACGAATACAAACAATTTGAGATCAATACTTTAGTGTTGGTTTCTTCTAAAGAGACGCACTGTTGGTTTTACATGAGGCTAATTCTATGTGCACAATAATGTTGGGATGCCTGTTTACCTACCGATAATGATGGCTTTCCGTCATCTGTGACTTTAGCCACGATGTGGTGCACTTTGCTCGTCTCATAGTCTGTTGACTTTGCCTTGTAAAGAACCCCCTTGCTGTCCAAAGCAAATCTACCGGCATCATCGTCAACCAGTGAGAAATTTAGCTTTTGTCCTTTGTCCTCGTCGCTAGCGGATAGATTGCCGATCTTGAAGTTGATTGGCGCGTTTTCTTTCACCTTGTAATTGGACAATTTCAGATCACGTGGTTGATCGTTAACGTCATTCAACAAGATGTTAAATGAGGCGTTAATAGATTGCGAGGGAGAACCGCTGTCAACACTGCGTACTCTTATAGAGTAAGAAGACACGCTCTCGAAATTGAGAAAGCACTGGGAACCACCATTTAACAAGCAATTTCTGTTTGACTTGGCAACCTTAAATAAAAAGGGGAAATTTTCATGATTATTGAAAATGGAATACACAATAAACACTAGCAGGCCTCGCCTACGTGGGTAACTTTTTATAAGGAGACATAAAGTGACAACGGACAAAAACACATTGGCTCTTTTGAGACGCTTGGAATGAAACACTATTTTAGAGATGAAGCTTTCCGGAGCCAATCACTTGCTTACAAAAATTTATGACTTGCCCATTCTTTCTCGCCTCCTTTAAGTACTGTCTCGTTTTATTTTAGTATGGTTTGATTGAGTTGAGAAATACCACTATACCTTAACACGATTTCCTTGAATCTTAAACCTTCCACCAGCGCCATCTAGCAACGTGTAGCTGTATGACTGCCCGTTATCTGGGTCAGCGGTGCTTAGCGCACCCACTTCTGTGTCCACGTCACTATTTTCATCAACAGTATTACTTGACAACTACAAGAGAAGTAGTGATGAGCATGAACCAAGAAGCATTTAATTAATTGGCTCAGCGAACGCATTGGTTAACATAGGCTGTCTTTGCTCCACTCTCTGTAACTCAGTCTAAAGCTTTTTCTCGTTTTTGGTAAACTAGTGGTTTGGTGATTCCGATCATATCCTCTGCCCCAGTCTCCAATCAACCCCACTCACCCGCTATCCGTGAATTACATAGATGTCTTTTCTCTCGGAATTTATGATAGCTTTAAACGCAAGCGAGAGGTGAGGCGGTTTCAAGGTCCTTGAGCGCGTATTAGGCATGGGACAAACAACAATGAAGGGTAATGAGAAATTACGCCAATCTTCGATTTTGCTCGTGCCATAAGCGACTTTACTGGATTCAAAGGGAATTCGTCTCCCTGGCTCTGGGTTTAAAACAAATCTCAAACATTTGGACTCTTTCTGTTGCACTCTCTAAGAGTTCGAACTCGTTTAGGCCCTATCGCTCAACCTTATCAGTTTAATAACAATTCGAAAGCTAAGGGGCTCAAGGAGAGTGCGACATCAGATCTTTACAATAGCTTTTAACGGAAATGCTCTACACTTCATACATTAACTTTCGGCAGGCACTGGAGCACAGATTAGGTAAAAACAAAAGAAACGACAGAACCAAACAATACAGCTCGGAACGAAAGTTTGTTGTTTGAGTTATTATTTTGTCTCTCTTGTCCTGCCAGAACGATCAATGGAATTTTCATAATTTACTTACAGGCCATTAATTTTACGAGCCACACTCTGCTTACCTGGATCGCTGTAGGCTTTTCATTGACATCTGTCACCGAGATTGTAAATATTTTTTCCAACCTCATTGGCGGACTGCCGTTGTCTGTGCTTCTTATTACGAGTGAAAACCTACAGCGTAACACAAACAGAAATTTTCAGCCCAGGGTGGAATAAGCACAAAGGGTAAAACTCAGTTCTATAGAGCAGTGAATGAAGGCACAATGGCCAAGCGTTCACACTGTGCTCCTTCTTGCGAGTGAAAATCTACAGTGTAACACCAACAGAATTTGTCAGTCCAAACAAGAATGACCACAAAGAGTAAAACCCAGCAGTGAAAAAAGGCACAATGGCCAAGCGTTTACACGGCGCTCCTTAATACGAGCAAAATCTGCAGCGTAACACAAACAGAAATTTTCAGCCGAAGAACGAATAACCACAAAGGGTAAAACTGAGCAGTGGGCGCAACGACCATTGCGTTCACACTTACCTGTTTGGAGATGTTTCATAATTAAACGTGGTCAATGAGAACAGATCTGCTCCTCGAAGCTCAAATTTTCCGCTTCCTCCGCTTACGATGCTGTAAGTGTGCTTGTCTTTAGTGTTAGGATCCACGGTGGAGAACGTGCCAATTTTAGTGCCACGCGGTTGGTTTTCTGGAACACTGGCTGCGCCAGACAAGGTAATCTGGAAAAGAGGAACGCGCATGATGAAAGTCACAATTAGACAGAAGCCCTGGCTTTCCTAACTGGAATAATCTCGCCTGCCTAAAAGTAGATCATAACCAACTAAATTGTCGGAAGTTTCTAAACCTCAAGTACAACACGTTGTCATAACAGGCTAATTTCATTGAATTCAGAAATTGAAAAAACATTATTTTTGTTGATTATGATGGTGATAATGATTATTATTATTAGCTATATCAAACTTAAAATGATGAGCTTTTTACTTTTAGCAATTTTTTTACAGTTGATTTGGTAATCTGCTGTGTTTAGGCAAATAATCACACCTTCAGATGCTTGGCAACGAATTAATTGCTGTTATCAGTTGACTTGAAACGAGAGTTCTTACAAAAGGTTACCTGTGATGGCGGATCGTTGTTCCTCCGACAGTATGAAGACGCATAAGACGTCCATTGTCCTGACGTCTGACACGTGATTGTGGACGCTCCTTTTATGGAATAGTATTGAGGACATCCCAAGGAACACGTGACAGGATACGTGGTCTTACCTCCTGGGCACGTGACATTGGCATGCTTGCACGTGCTGCCAAGTGAAGTACCTGAAAATGTCCGCACGTTAGGTCTGTAACGACGTATAATAAACGAGAAGATAGAATTTATGAGCATATTAGTGAAAGAAATAAGACTATCAAAACAGGTGCTACTTTGGCTGCGGCCTTAACATGTGAATTTTGGATCATTCCCTAAATCAAAAGTTAGAATCACCATGTTTTTCATAACAAAAAGTCATCTTACTAGAGAGCTCCGAACAGATATTTCCCAGAAAACAGTCATTGGCTGCCCCTGATCTTATGGGCCATTCTCTATTTACCAAAATAAAAAAAAATCCGAGTGGATTGAGAATTAGGGCCTTACCACAAAACATCTAAACCATCTGAAATATCTTGCAGATAACAAAGAGTCCGAGAGAATACATGCATACTGACATTCAGTCACAAAAAAGTCGTGAAGAAAAAGCCCAGCATTTTCTTTCAAATGATAAAATGGTCTTTGCTTTACACAAACGAGTTTTCATTTTAGGGTTTCCAACTACGTTGACGCTTTAACAATTGATAAACTAATTCGCTGGTTCTGATATCACTAAAAACATTTTTAGGTCCATGATAGATAAATACCCTCCTCATTGATCTGAATAAGATTACTCTAAGGTTACTGAAGTTATGAATATGTGAAAATCATATAAGAGAACTGCAGGGTAAAGAATTATATGAAAGAAGATCATCGCACTTATAGACGCAACTTTTGCAGTTGCGATAAGAAAGCTATCTTTTCGCAACTGCAAAAGTTGCGTCAGCTATAACTGCCATGATCTTCTTTCATATAATTCTAAGGTTACTGTTGTTGTTTTTGTTTGTTTGTTTGTTTACGTCATTTAATATTTCTGTTTTATGGTTACTGACCTGGTGCACAATATGATGGGTTTGGCATATTACAATCCTTGGCGATACAATTCTTCTTATTTGAGGCCAGATAGTAGCCCGAATTACAGGAGCACACGCCATTGGTGCATTTATGTTGGCATCCATTATTTCGAGTTCCACATTGTGATGTTTCCTTAAACACACAAAAAAAATACATGAATACAACAACCATGTCAAAATGTGTAATTAATGTGAGGAGCAAATAGGTTCCGAAACGAGGGAAAAACAATTGTTCAGGGGGCCGTTTCTCAGAAGTCCCGATATCTTTTCGGGCCCGGAAAGTTGTTTTATGTTGGCCGTGTTTGCATTCAAGATTAAAGTTTAAATAATTCTGAAAATAATACAATGAAACTATCATTTAACGAAGCAAAATTCACTGGTTTTTGAGCTAGGAACTGTGCTACTATTCAACTGGTTTTGATTTCAAAATTTGCCTTCGGACGCGAAAAGTTTCCGGGCCTTTCGAGAAACAGGCCCCTAGTTACGTTGGGATGAAATTAAGATTGACGACACACTCTAGGGGGTACGGACCGGCGTGTGATAGTATTTTGTTCGTTGCTTTCCTTCTTGTTTGTTTTTCATTGAACTTGAATACGACGAAGCACCGGCTTATTTTGCGTTTGAAGGGAGGGGAAAAAAGGTCCTGAACGAAGCTTCTTTGTTTTTGGGTAGTGGTCTCATGTGTATCTTAGTTAGAGCAATGCTCTGAAGGCCATCTGTCAGCACTCGCTCAGGTAGACAGTACCGACATATGTCAATTGACAGCCACAGTTTGATGGAAAAATATCGAGATAAAACTTCTCGACGAAAAAAGGAGGACTGATTATGAGTCGATGCTTTTCTTGCTCATAGAAGTTGTCGACGAATTTTTTTTTTTTAAGTAAAACAACAACAACAACATCAACAAACAAGTTTACACCAGTAAGTGTAAACTCAAGAAATAGGACAATAAATTCTTACCCTAAGTGCCGGGCAGTCTCTACCGCGGCACCTTTTAGAAATCTTAACTGTCCGCGTTCGCTGTTTTGTCCCAACAGCGCATTTTTCGCTGCAAACTCCCCATGAACCCCAAGAATTAACCTGAAAGTAAAAAACAAAACAAAACAAAAACAACGTTGAGAGCCCGGCGATGGTTTAATCTGAACCCCTCTCAGCACTGCGTTGTGAGGTACTGAGAAGAGTTACTTTTTCAACACGATCGAGCACAATCGCAGTGAATTTAAGAGACTGATCTACGTGGTCTTGTATTCGTTTCACGCGGTATGAACTCAACATATCTCAAATCTCAATGAACGTTTAGAGAATGTCAGCCGGACCCACCCTGCGAGCAGAGGCTTTCTTTGTCTTCTTGAGTGAGAAGGAGAAAAGGTGGCACTGTCTGAATCACGTCAAGTCTTTGAAGTCGCCGCAGCCTGAACTTCTGGACTAGTCAATCTTGCTTTTCCTCGTCAAACTGGTTTTATCGAGTGCGAGCATCCGTTTATTGATAAACCGATGGTCATAAACGAGCCCGCTGTAGCAAGCGCACGGTTTTTAAGCCTGGATCCGAAACTATATCTTAGCAACATGCCGCGCATGCTCAACAAGGATCTTACCTCGATTCATGCAGGGTCTTTCTCGACGGTTACGCCAAAATAGAGCAAGTGAAGTTAAAGTTAGGCTCTGCTGACAGGGTGGTCGAGACTATTTTTCAACCAGAGTTCAAAGTTATTGGTAGAAAATATTTCAATACGTAAAAACAATTTTAAAACGTACCACGCAATCTCTATTCTCACGGTAATCTGTGCACGGCCTGCTCTCGGTTCTAGCTCCACATGCCTTCCCGCGGCATACCGCTGGCGATGTTATTCGGCGAGTTCGGGTCGACTGTCCGCTTCCGCAGCCATTGCTGCAAATTGACCAGGATGACCACGAAGACATGACGCAATCGCGGTTGTTGTACTGCGAACACCTTGTTGTGTCTTTCAAGGTTGGACAAGCTCTTCCATTACAATATTGTTGAACAGTAATGCGCCGTGTTCTTGTCTTTGTACCTGCGAAGCATTAAGAACTTATAAAACCTTTATGTTTGTAGTTATAATAACTTGTTGCTGTTCAGACATGCCGATAGTTGCTAAAACTGAAGTAACTGAAATAGAAAAGTCAAAAACAGGAAATTATCCAGTACCTTCGACCAAACGTAAATTTGCACATACGCTGTTCAGTCTATTTTTATCAGTGGTAAAAAAGGTTTTTTTTTCATCGAAATCGTTCTATATAAACATTGGTAGTCACACAGCAGCACAAATTCAATTTTCTTTACTAGAACCTTATATGAATGGGAGACTTTACCCTGTTTGATTTTAGATCAGCCCAGCGTGAAGGCTTTGAATCGGCACTTCCAGTTTATCTTTGTACCACTCAGTCATTTTGTATTTTTGTCTACGTTTCCTTACAATTCTTAACTGCACCATTGTTTTTGTTTTTCCCCTGGTGTGTTGTTTCTTATCATTTTTAAATTTTTTAATTTATTATCAATTCATTTATTTACCTTTTTTGGTGTCTTATTATTTTATTTCATTACTTTATGTACTTTTTGAAATAAAAATAAAAAATAAATTAAAAAAAATAAAAAATAAAAATAACATGTGAACAAAGGCTCATTTATTGGTTCTCGACAAACAAACTCTTCACACTTTTTTCCAGAAATTTTCCAGAGTCCCCGCATTGAATTATTTTGTCCTTGTCGTCACCTGCAACGGTCACTTTGTCAAAGAGGTACAATAACATCGCACTAAACAGATTTGTGTGTGATACCCTTTAAAGCTAGAAAATCTAGTCTTTTTTTGCCACAACAAGAGATAGAAAACTCTTAGGAGTATATTTTGTTTTTCTACGGATACTTCTCCTTGCCACTATCTCTCTTTCTTGATTTCTGTTTATTTGGTTAAGCACGAATCAAGCTGCCAATTGGCATTCCCCGAGGGAAACCACTCCGTACAAGTGTAGCTGTAATTTTAGCGTGTGAATTAACAGACTCAATAGTAAGGGATATAGTAAAAGAGCTCCCTTTCAGCAGTTTTCTCTCTGCCCCTTTGATCTCCCTTGAACCCATAGGGAAAGGCCTATTCACGAGCGACGGTAATGTCTAAATAGAGGTCTTCATCAAGAGATATCAGTACAAAAAAAGGCCCTCGTATGACCCACCTGTTCCACATGTGTTAGAGCACGCACTCCACGAACCCCAAGACGACACAGCGCAGTCCCTCGGGCAGCAACTGTGCGTGCACGAGCGTGTCTGTCGCGTGGCGGGACACGCGGGACTGCAATATGGCTGGGTAGCTACTGTACGTGTGTGATACTGAGTACCAGCTCCGCATTTGCCATTGTTTGGAGAACACGCACTCCACGAGCTCCACGCATTCATCTAAATAATGAATTAAAAATCATAGCACGTTATGTAATGAAGACTATATGGTCGGAGGGAGAATTCACGCGGGCTTAGACTTAGCCAGTGAAAATGGGTGATTACATTTGCAATATTTTTCTTAAGTTGATGACGATGTGAATTTACGAATTTGAAAATTTTATTAAGAAACCAAACAATTAGCAAACTTCATAACAATCCAACGCTGAGACAGAATTACATCTAAATGTGCTTGGTTGCACTGACTTTTTTGTGCGATCTTAACGATTATGGACTATTTTTGTTTTTTTGTTTATGATACTGAGGATGATGATGGTGGTGATAGTGACTGTGAGCTGAGGCTGATGTTCCCACTGATACTGTGGAGGTTAATGATGAGAGTGGCAATATGCAGGTTCTCGTTATGATGTCAACATTAGGCAACTGATTAGAGCGCTTTAGCAACGACGGCGGCGACAACAAAGAGAACGCCAAAAAAGAAACTAGTTTAAAAAGCACGACAACAATTTTAATCGTGCAGTAAACTTTTTGGTTTACCGTCAAAACGCGAATTCATTTCAAAAGGTTTTGATAACCTGTAGTCGTTGCTAAAGCTCCCTAGTGATGATTTTGAAGATGGCAATCCATTTTAAGAACGACAAATGTATAAAAAACACTTGACAAACAAGTAGCAAATTTGAAAAAACAGGAAAAAAAATAAGAATAACCTTGCAAGGGATGGGAACAGGTGTACATTGAGATGTGTCGGTTAATGTAGGGCACGATGATCCTCCACAGCTGGGAGATAAAGTCACCCTTCTTGTTCTTTTTTTTGTACCACTGTTCGTGCTGCATCTGCCTGGAGGTGCAGAACATGACCCCCAAGATGACCAACTGCTAACCTGAATGAAAAAAAAAAAAGAAATATAAAAGCAATACAGTTGAACCACTCCTTTGGGACACCTCTTTTCAGGGAAGGAGACACTATTTCTGGGTCCCGTGACGTGCGTTAGAGAGTTCGACTTCCTTGACGAGGTTTTTGGGCAGTGGATGTTTTTGTGCTGAATTGGGGGTAATTCAGCGCAAGTTTATATTTAACATTGAATGACTTAGAATGAACTTAAATTAACTAATTTATCACCTGCGAACTATATTAAACTGTACCTGACAATCTCTTCGACAACAGGGCCCTCGGCAAGACTTTGTTTGTATCAGTGTTGGACAGGGAGTACCTCTGCAAGAAGCCGCAGTTGTTACCCTGCGGCTGCGTGTTTGTTGACCATTACTTTCGCAACGCGCGTTGCAAGATCCCCAACTAGACCACGAACTGACAACACAATTCACCGGGCAGCATCTGAAAATTTACAGAAAAGAAAAGCAACAAAATTAGAAACAAAAAGCTTGGAAAAAGTGCTGAAAATAGTAAAAAAAAAATTAATAGATAAGCCTCGGTAATCCGATAAGGGTTTTCGGCTAATTTTCGTGTGAAATCAGTCGTCGACGGAAATCAGTCAGCCAGTCTCCTTCTTTGAGTTTGAACCTGTCTTTTACCTTCCAAATCACTCGAGCCTCGATGTAAAGCGGTTAAGCCACTAAGCAGGTACTCTACTGAAAAAAAAATAAACTAACATATAGCAGAGCCGAAAAACTTAATTGTGTCTTTGTTTGTCTTTCTGATACTTTTACTGTATTTATCTGTGGGGTCCAAATGATGTACGCCATAGGCGTGGTTCATTCGACGCGGTGAGGTAAAATATGCTCCTCTTTAAAAAGAAGTTATATCAGGATTCACAAAGAATATCTCGTATTCTTCTTCAAAAACTTTGGGCTATATTTGATGATTGAGAGCATTAAAAAGATAAGTGAAGTTTTACTGGTGGAGCCAAATCCATTGATGTAAAGTGTAATTCAAGCAAGTTCCCTTCTCTGAATCAAACTTGATTGTAATCGAAAAAAAAAGTGTGAAACGGTTTTATTAGCTTTTTGCGTGACAGAGACTATAAATAGGTAGAAATAAAGCCAGCACCATTTACTTGCAATAATTCAGCTTTACTAGTACTTCAATAGTAATTTACGAAACGTTCAGCTTGCGTCTTAGAGCGCGATGTAATTATTTAGTTCCAGTAGAGACAGACTCATCATCAACTTATAAAAACCCCTACAATTTGGTATCGTTCTTCAGAGATCGCGGTATTTGTACAGTACGTGTAAAATAGTAGGAATTTAGTGTCACATATTAAATTTCAAAACAAACCCCCTGGCCCGTAGGATGACCTTTATGACCCATGTCTTCTTGTTCACAATGAACGCAACGGTATTACGACATCGCATACACGCACGAGAAAACTCTCTTTTCAAATGCAAAACTAGCACATGACAGAACAGGGTCACAGTCAACGCATTTACATTGATTTCCGCAGGATAAAATAAGCCAAGAAACCAATTTCATTCTCTTAAATGTTCATTATTTTTTCAAAGATATAAACTTTCGTGATAAAATTGATCACGTGTTGTTGTGGCCACATAGAAGGCGCGTGGCAAGCTGATCACCAACAAATGGGGGAGAAGCTGGAAGTTGGAATATTGACTTGTAACTAGTTTCTACTATAAATAAAATGGACACTTCACATCCCTACTATCGGCACAAGCGCCGGATTAGAATGAGCGGTTTCTTCGAGATTAGCCTGTTCCAGGCTCTCAGATAGTAGGGATGACGAGCAAGTGTAAGGCACGCGAAGTCAGTTCCTCCCATTTTATTTTCGTGTTCTCTTTCTTTTCGGAGTATCATCATGATTTTTCTCATCATTGTCATTATTTGGTATCGTTATCATTATCACTATTTCTATTATCATTTTCATTACTATTACTATTACTATTATCATTGTTATTATTATTATTATTATTATTATTATTATTAACAATACTACTGCTGTTGTTGTTACACTCGTCGCATTAAAAAAAAA
This sequence comes from Porites rus, assembly GCA_964035705.1. Lineage (NCBI taxonomy): Eukaryota > Metazoa > Cnidaria > Anthozoa > Scleractinia > Poritidae > Porites > Porites rus. The sequence continues at coordinate 11,106,574 of OZ037994.1, forward strand.
CCAAGTTTCGCAAAGCTATGAGTAAGCAAACGTGACTGAATACGCCGAATAGCAATGAGGTACGTGAAAACATTCCTGTTTCGCAGCAATGCAGTGTTCTAAACAAATTACTAAACGTTTTCCACTTAAGTGAATAAACATAAGTGATTATAAGTATATACCAAGAGCTACTGTAATGAAAGCGTTAGTCCGCAGGGGATTGAGGCCTCATAGCTTTTGTTTCTTTAGTAACATCTTATGATCTGATTTGGAAAGCTTGAGTTTCATTTTCCTTGTCCAATTTCTAGAAATTACAACTAAGCAATTGTCCATTTCTTATTTTAAACCCCAGTGGTAAAGAATAATCTTTTCTCACAAAATACCCGTTTTGCCAAAAGGTCAAGTTCTGTACCACTAACGCCCGAAAGGTTGTCTTCTCTGTTCGTGAAAGACTGTAATATTGGACAAGGTGTCGACTTTGTGGTCTCTGCGGACCTCCAATTGGTTTAAAGCTAAAGAGAGAAACCACTGAGATCAAGGTCCTTTCTACGCGAGCACAGCTTGGGAAATATGTAAATCATAGCTTACCAAGGCTGCCCTCGCTTTATCCCCAACTCCATCCATGAAAGGTGGAGAGGTGGACAACATGTAGAGCAACAGAAATCCTTGAAGAGGATCAGACACTGGAGATTGAAGTGGAGTTAAAAGAAGGAAACATTTTGCCAAAAAAAGAAAAAGCGACGAAGAAATAAATAAATAAACATTGTTTGGGTAGCCACAAAGCCTGTACTTTGTACATTTATGTAAATAGCTGACGTAACACTTACTATTGATGTACTCAAGATCTTCAGACATACATTTCAAAGCACAAAAGAAGTAGATGAAAAAGCACTCAAATTTACAAACGAAGAATATCTCCATTTAAAAACCAACTACTTTAACGCTTTTTTTTTTCACTTACACCCCTGTATTACAACTTCGCGTCTGACTTCGTTGGCTCGGACATGCTGTTCCTCCACAACTTGGATACCGAGTGATACGCATTGTGCGCGTTTGTTGGGACATTCCACACCCCGTGCACGGGCTCCAAGCATTCCAGTTCCACGCACAATTAACGCGGCAACAGTGTGTGTTGCAGTACCTTGTTTCTTTCAAAGCAACATTGCAGGTACCCCCGCAAAGAGCGGGTACAGCGATGCGTCTCGTGCGATATTGTGTACCTGTGCCACAACCTCTTGTGCAAGAGGTCCATGAACTCCAACCTCCCGGCGTACAATTACGATAACAGCGCCTACGGCGTCTACGGCGCCACGAATCGACAGAGCAAATAAAAAAACTTGCAAAAAGAACTAATACAAAGAACGTATCAAGCCGCATTTTGCTGAGTGTTGTGCTAGAGAGTGTCACAACTGTCCTTAAGTTGTTGTAATTCTATCTTGGGTATAAATATGCTTTTAAAGTGGTTATTATTTAAAACAGAATGAATTGTTTTGTGACAGTTTGTCTTAGACAGATACGCGTTCAAGAAGCTGTCCTCATATTTCGTAAGGAAGCCCATATAAAAAAATGAATGAATCAGACTTTACTGGCGGTGCAAAACATACGTACTTTCAAAACAGCATGCTGATTGACTGAAAACTAACTTATCCCTTTCTCGACCTTTACGCTCCCTCTATGTTGAGTTAAAAAGATCTCATCATCCCTTGTTCTTTTAATTTCTTTAGAACGATTGAATAAGCCCTCTTCAGATATCAAACACACAATGAAACGTCAGACCATATAAACCATACACCATGCCACTTGAAAAGGTTTTCAGCAATATGGGATATCGATCAACTAATTTGCGGGAAATTGGTGATGTTTTGTTAAGATCGATCGTCTCACTAAAATATGCTTTTAATTAAGCTATAGTCTTTCATTTTTTCATTTTTAGAATAGAAAAAATGGTTTTATACCAAAACACTGTTTGGTGAATAACCGGCCAAAATTGATTGCACAACACATTTCCAAACCCCGGAAGCATAAACCAACAAATGCCCGGGAGTGTTACACATCGTCATGTCAAAAAACTGAGAACATGTCCTAACTTGCTTGAACATTAGGACCAAAGTCCTCGTAGGAATTTTACTTTTCTTTAGACTTTGCTCGTCCGTCTGCTTCCCCTTTCTCAGAAAACGAATGAAAAAACTCCATACACGTGCGAAAAAGCATTGGAAAAAAAATGACTGTACGCAAGCGAATTGTGAAGCCGTCGTACAGTAAGAACTGGAAGTGCGAGAATAATCAAAGAACTGTGTGACTCCCAAAAGTCTTCACATTGGCAACGTTTAAAATTAATTGTTCTCGCGTAGGCAAGCCCCGGGTAGGCCCTTTGAAGCTAAATGTCATACTGTCCTACCCTTTCATACATCTAGCTAGTTAGTGACCCCTGTTGACGCGCTGTGTTGTATTTGTATCCATTTGCTTCGTTGTGACTTTCAAATCTGTATTTCTTACTAGCGCGGACGCATTTTTACATTATAAATCTCTTCAGCATTATTACTTGCAAAAAATGTAGCAGTAGGATTATTCGATGATGAAAAACAAGGTAGCACTTTAAAAAATACGAGTTATAAAACCATGGCCATCTTTGGAACCTTATCAATCTTGGAAATTATGCGCTCGTCTGGCCACTATTAGGCTCGATTACCAGCCGCTGTCCGGGAAAATGAGCCCGCACTCATCCCTTGGAAAGTCCTTCGGGAAGGATCAAGGACCTGACCCGGGAGACGGCGGAAATCGAGCCTAGCCACTATCTGAGAGCCTGGAACAGGCTAATGAAATTAGGGTCTTCCTACTCTACAGTTTCTTAAAATGTGCCGAAGAAGTCTGGAGACTAATAATAATAATAATAATAATAATAATAATAATAATAATAATAATCCACTTTATTTTTCGAGGGTGACACTTGACAGTGTACTGATAAACTCGTGGCCCTTCCCAGTCTCCTCCCCAGTGTCTCTTCTGGAAATGGTTCGTTCTTTCCAATAGCCTACGATCAATATATTAAAATTCTAACATGACTCTGAGGCTTTCTGGTCATATTCTGTATTTGGTTTGGTTTCCTTTGTCAGTGAGCACTTAAGTCTCTTCCGGGAATTGAGATACAATGGATTCTTGAACAAATTGCAATTTTGTCCGTATCAAGGCTCGAATTGGCTCAGAGTCCTTTTAGAATTTAAATATGTCGAACGTGGACTAATCAATGGGAAGCACTTGAAGTAAATCCAAGGAACGGTGATGAGAGCAAAGATGCTGGTTTCCTTTGCTAACCCTCTTGGGCTTGAGACAATAGCTCGCTTGCTCAAGACACGCCATTTTCGAACACAACTCCTACCAGACGTTTTCAACGTGAAAAGGGATAGTGGTTCTACTCAACCGATTTTCAAAATTAAAGCGGATTCTGTTCGAGAAAAGGTCTATCTTTCATTTGCCGCGCGTAGGTTTTTAAAACGCAGTGTAAATTTTCAGAAATTTTCTTTCGAAAATGGAGTCCATACTAAAAAAAGCCCGTTTTTACTGTATTTTCAAGTTCAAAGGGATAATGCTTACTCTTACTTAATCTTCTTCATTTTAGGCTCAATTTGCAGGTACATCATTCATCTTCAAAAAGCCGCGCGTAGGTTTTTAGGATTTGGCTTTTGGAAAGCGGGAAAGCAAGTTTTATCAGCGCACCCTGACCAATTTGAGCCCTTTCTTCTCTTACTGTGAGCTTTTCTTAGCCAGCCAGCCAGCATTCAAATTTGCCGCTTCGCTGATTATGAATAATTAATGATGCCCCTGCATTCTGCGCGATGGGCATTTTCACGACGGACATAGAACACAAATTCTAACTAAGCAAACTGCCTTCAACCAACAGTCTTAAAACGCTACATTTTCCCTAATAGGCCATAAGTAAACCAGGCCTCCGAAGATTTTTATACTCTCGTCACCCCGATAAAGTCACGGCCGAGATATCTGACACTAAGACACTGTGCTTTTAGACATGGTTAATATTCAAAGGCTGAACAGATTCAAGGAAAAATATATTCTTGATAAAAAAGACACATTATAAGCCATCGGAAACCTTCCTGGACACACATTTCACCTCGCTCTTCTTATCAAACGACGGTTAAAAATAGCTTCCTCAAAGCGGAACCCTTGATTATCCTGAGAACAACCACCTCACAAGTAGCCTACGTAGCAAGCGTTTCCATTTGGTTTCGGAGCAAAGAAAGACCGGTTTTGGCCACCCCCTCTCCGCTCTTTTACTTGTGCCATTTTTCGCGCGGTCTTTGACTCTCGTTCCTCGTTCTTTGCTCCTAAACCGCACGGAAACGCTTGCTACGCAGGCTACCTCACAAGCTACTATTTGCGACGAAAATATCGCGCAATCTGATATATAATTGGAAATAACATTAACAGCAAGAGACTCTGCGCTCCTAAACAACATGATGCTGCCTCAGAAAAAGCAGAAAAGATAAATCTTGCCCATCCAGTAACACAATAAAGTGGAACCTCGATATAACGTAACGAAGGGCACAAGGGACTGGCAAAATTTGTATAACGAAGTTTAGTTATATTGTGGTTCTTTTTCATACATTTTACTATTACTAGAGTAAAGAAAATCCTTCGTTATACCCGAGGACTTCATTGTTTAGAGGTTCTTTGTATCGAGGTTCCACTGTACCAACCATGTGTCTTATCAAAAAAAAAAAAAGAAGCTTTACTCAAAACTGAATGGCATTTTACACAAAGTCAGCCACTGCTTCACCAGATATTTAAAGAACCATCGATTTTTTTTTACAAGAAAAAAAAAACAAACAAATCAAAACTACGAAGGGTTTACATACGGTATCAAGCCCATGGCTCTTACAGTTGTTCCTAGTTTCTCCCAGTCGCAAAGAACCTCGACTAGCCTGGGAATCAAGACTTCCTTCGCTACCCAAACAAATCCGACAGTGAAACAGTCTTGGAAAGAAAAGCTATCCGTGATACCTTCGCTTGCGCGAGCTGTTTTATTTTTAGCCTGCGTAGCTGGCGGTATTGTGTAGTAGTCAAGTGAGATTTGGCGGCGGAGCCGTTGTAATATAGTCGAGTGAGATTTGACGGCGGAGCCGTCACGAGCGGCGAAGCCGCGAGAAATACCGCCTGCCAGAGAACCATGATTTTTCGAATGCCGCCCACTTTTGTCACGTTAGCTGATCCCAATTAAATCAGCCAATCAAAGAGAAACCTGCAATTTGAAACTTCCGATTATTTTCGCGCGAGACAGTTTAGAAATAAGCGTTGACAGGCTAAACACGACTCCTAAGCTCGTGACAATGTGAAACGTGACCTTGTGAGTTTGCTTGAACAGAAGTTTTTTTTTATTTTCTCGGCTCTCGCTCGAAGGTTACCAGCACTACACGGTGCATGCATCATTCTAAACTTTGACTGAGTAAATCTTTTTTGCAACACTAGGCTTAACATTAAAAGGTCATGAAGCTGGTTTGTTACATGCATACTGAGTAACCATTTCCGGTGGTTTATTCTTCTGTAGGTGTTCCTGATAGGATTTGATCTCAGATGCAGTTGTAAAGTGTTTTAATTTTCTTTGACCCTTGTTTCTTACGGCTAAATTAAGACAATTCCAGCGCTGTGAAGTTTAAAGACGCCATTTCGGCAATTTGGTCATCAATAATGCTCTTTCTAAAGCGGAAATCACAATCACTTTACATGTACGTCTTCTCCAGTTTGCCATCTGCTCCCTAAATTGGGAAATATACGCGAAGGCTCATCTAACATGATTGACATATGTATGGCCCTCGACCAATCCGTTTCCCCGCACACTGGTGTGCGGACCATTCAAAATACCGGGGTTTTCTGGCAGGCGGTATTTCAACCGCCTCGTCCCTACTCCCTTTTTTTGGAACAAAGCTCCGCGGCCAAACTTTAATCTCGCACCCACACAATACCGCCAGCTACGCAGGCTATTTTATTTTTGGTGAGTGACTTCAAGTGTGTGACCTAGTTTCCAGAGTCTTTCTGCGCCTGTATGGCAGGTAGCGCCTGATTGAAAATTCCCGAGTAATTTTTTGATGGGATGAAAGTAACTGAAAGTGGACTCAAACGTCAGTGTGAGTAGCGTTTCATGTTGGGGGAAGTGCACAAGCGTATTTACCAAATTGCCACGGTTAAATATGGCCATGGTTTTTAAACTCATAATTCTAAAAATATGCCTCCTTCGTTTAAACATCAAATAATCCTATTAACACGCCATCTCTTCCTACATTTTTTTTTGGCATCTTTTTGTAATTGTTGTAATCGTGTGGCAAGTAAAATTCCGCAAGACACAACTGAGACATGCTAAGACTTTCATGCATGTTATAAGCTCTCACTGATTAACCCCATTGCTAAAGGGGTGAATATTTGAAACTCATGACGCAACGAAAGGGTTCCATTACAAAATTATAGCACGTCAACGAAGGTCATTCACTGTAGAACATCACGTATGATAACGATTTATTTGCCAATGCAATTTGGGTGGTAGCTACACACTTAATTTTGACCAGTTAAACGCTGATGACGACGGATTGAAAAATGGCTTTAATGATCGCTTCTTATCTTTGGAAACAATTTTTGAACACTTTTTGGCCTTAGCTCTTTTACGAAGAATTCTCCCTGTCTGCACTGCGCATTGCAAACAACACACCTGATACTGATACTCTCAGGATATTAACTATGAAAAAAGAAGCACGAAAGGTTAACATTTTAAACAGTGCATTATGCGATTAATGCAAGTGCAAACGATTATGGCATCATATCACATATCATCAAACTAATTGCGCCTTCTATAAGTCACGAGTCACTCTCCGGTCCATGAGCACGAAAGCGCACCGCAGTACAAATCAAAAGCAGGGAATCTAACTGATTTCAGTGCTGTTTGGTAGATAGTCAGCAATAAATTTTAATGTATTTATATCGGACGATATAGATATAATTATTGGCAAGTTGACAATCTGGGTAACTACTGGCAAGAGTCAGTACCAGGCACAAGAGGTCACGAGACGCCGGCATTTGAATGTCTAATATAACACTCGTGAGCGTAAAGAAGACGAACCGGAACGAACGGGTCTTAAAGATCGAGCTAATGGATTCCATTTAAAAAACGTAAAACAAAACTTGCTGGTTAAAAGCTAACTAAGATGAAAGAAAATGTTTTACACGTTCTCTAAAACCTTAAAACTCCAGAAAAAAAAGGATTAATATGGATCATTCAAGTTTTACCAAGCCCTCTGACAATCTTTTGAGCAAAACACTATATATTCCACCGTTAAGATCTTTATATTTACTGACTACACTGTCAGTCCACTGTATTTTGTTTATATCAGCTTACGCTCTAAAAATGTCCGCTGACCTTTATTTTGTAACATAAACATCTCATAAAAGAAGTCCCGAACCATGTACGATGCTCTGCAAAGATCAGTTGTCATCCGAGATGACTTTCGAAAGCAGCGAATGCGCCGACAATGCTGCAATAACACCATCGTTCCTGAAGAACGGTACATGTGGCATAAGCGAGACTTTCAACTTTTTTGTTTTCCAACAGTTAATAAGCAATGACTCGTAAAGTGGAACGGGGAAGAAAAAGAACTCCAGTGATTTTTTGAAATCACCAGTCGTAAATTTGCAATGATATACTGTACCGCAACTTAAAGTGTTAACGTACCCGTAGAGTGATGCATTTGCCAGTGAGCATTACTAACACCCGACGAAGTTTTGTTTTTCCCTGAAGGAGTTTGTTTAGTTTGTAGACCAAAGTATGAGATTTACTAAAAGCAATAAAATATGCTTTTAAAAGATGCCTAATCCAGAAAGTTTGATTCTCAATATTCTTCTTTGAGATATCATCAAAATGACACATCAGATCGCTCTTGTCAATTACTGAATTATGCTGGTGCAGCAGGTTTTTCGAAAAGCTCCGTTAATTATTGAAATCAATTGGTACCGCAAGCATTGATTAAGTTATTCGTACATGAATATTTTCGCGCCAAAAGAAACATTTCCTACATACTCTTACTTACTGCAGCGTAGTTAGTGATTCTCAACACCCAAGCATTAAATTGCCATTTCTCGCACAGTATATTTGCTCCAAAGTACAAATAACATTCAAATATCAGCTCCTTTACGCAAGAAAAAGTTTCCACTTACATTCCTTGCGCACATCGTCGACTCTCACTCCGTTTACTTGGGCACGCTGTACCTCCACAACTAGGGTTTCTTATAATACGTATCGTTCTCGTTTGCGTCGCCGACGAACCGCAAGTCGCGGAACACGATCCCCAAGAGTTCCAGCTCCAGTAGCAGTTAACGCGACAGCACTGCGTGTTGCAAGACACGTACCGCCTGCGCTGAGTACTGTAATACGACGGACAAGCGCTTCCACCGCATCTAGGGTACGTTCTAATGGACCGTTGTTGGAGCACCACCCCACCTCCGCATGTCCGTGAACAACTTCCCGTTGTTGACCAATAATTTAAGACGCAATCTTGCCGCGAACACCATCTTCGGCGTCGTCGCCGTCGCCCCCAAGCCCACGATCCCGGAAGATCGCTTAGAGCAGCCAAAAAAGCAAAAACAACAAGACATAGCCCAAAATGCTTCCTCATGGTTCAAAATCAAGAGAAGCGCACAGCGAAACAGCAAAAGTTCAGTCTGGCGGGTCAAACAGCACTAATTAACTAAGTCTTTTACATCTCGTTCCCTTTTTAAACCGCTATTGGAGGGTACATGTCGAGACTGGCTACTGCCTGTCAAATTTTTGAGGTTAAATAAATTGCTGACTCCGTGTAAAATTTCAGTGGAAAACATTTCGCAACATGAAAAACGTTTGACTCAAAAGGGCAACGAAGTTACCTTTTGGACTGCCCAGCATTGCTGAAAACTCAATATTCTGCAAGTGTACCGGATGGAAAACTGAATATATAAAATACAACTAGGAAATAATCGGTAGGTCATGTCTTAATCGACTCGCGACACTCTAGTAAATATGCGGTTTATGTTACTCGTGGTAAATTACCGGATCATTACGGAGATGCTTAATTAATGGTACATTTTTTCACCTAAAACTCCTTAAAGTTCAAGTCTCAATATGCATTTTCCATCACAGTAGAATTGCTTGGATAGGAGAAGGACTTTCGCAGGAAATAAGATAAAAAGGGTGTTATCTTCACTTTTAAACCGAGTGAGAAGTTATATTGCAGTTTACCTTAGTTGCAGGTGCAAAAGAATACTGGACAATAACAATGACACTTTATCCAAAGATCTGTTTAGTTAGGTCTACTCAGATGTCTTGATGTAAAAGGTTCTTTTTCGGCAATAAATTGTCCGTAGGATTTATTGTTTTGGTTTTACAGCTCTTTTTTAGATGGCCAACTACAAACATCATCAACAAGCATTTTTAAGCCATATTAATTAAAGATGTCAAGAAAAATACATAAGGAAAAGCAAATACAGATTTGTTAAATCTCTTGAGACTTGAGAGTATACGAATGAATTAACGGGTTACGGTATGAAATTTAAAGATGGTCAGTCGGTGTGCTTGATTTTAAGTACCCCTGTCAAATCTATGGCCAAACAAAACAAATAAGGAAAAAGAAAACCAAAAACACATTCTCCTTTTCATAACAATCTTCCGCAAAGTTTAACTTTACGTTTTCCTTGTATATAAGCTGAGGTAACAGCACCAGAAACTGGACAACATTCAAAACAGCTGAGTGGTTATTTATCGACGACCTGTTAAGATCAGCTGATTATCCTAATCATTTCTGTTCTGGTATAAAACCATTGTGTGATTGATAAATGCAATATACACCACTTTTCAGGTGTACGGATATGGATGTCCTTTGCGGTGACTCGGGTAGGGAAGGAAAACGCTGTCCCACTTTCTTTTCCAGGTACTGATTGAGGAATAGCTTTTTATCAAAGAGTTTACTTTTAAAATCATATTGACCCTAACCTCACAACAGAAATCCTCTGCACTCCATTTATCACCTAGTTGGTCATGAAGAAAGCGACCAAAACGTATTAGGTCTGGACCGTGGGTAAAATGGAGCGTTTCAGAGAAGCATTTTATAACGTTTTTCTTTCGCTCGGTGTATGAGGCTCGCGCGCGCTTGCATAATTCCGCGACACACGAAAAAATCCGCGCTACGGGTTTCGCACCAGTTTTACGAACAGCGAATTAAGTTTAAGAAAGAGAAAGAAGCCTACCCTATGAGGTCTATATGTTTTTCATCATGCGGGTATGCATTTTTGTGCTGAACATTAACAAACTGATCAGTATTAGGTTGTCGTATTAACACTAGATGGTTAAGTGTCCCATTTGTTCAGAATGTTAGGAGTTCTGGAGTGCCGCGTAACAAAGCACATTTAAGTCTACGAAGTTCAATTAACCGGAATAACTTAGAGGATCTATTTAACTTACATTCCAGTTACAGAAGATCGAGTCTCGCTCCGCCGGCGTGGACAAGCGGGCCTCCGCAATTAGGCCTTCGGAAAAAGCGCATCTATCGAGTTTGCGTCGATGTACCACAGCCAAGGCAAGGGCCCCAGGAAGTCCAGCCCCACCAGCAGTTAACAGGACAACAACGTGTGTTACAAGACACGTATCGTCCGCGTTGAGTACTGTAGTTAAGACGGACAGGCTGTTCCACTGCATCTGGGATAAGTTTGTATGAACCATTGTTGGAGCACTACCCCACCTCCGCATGTCAGTGAACACCTTTCCGTTGTTGACCAGTAATTTAAGACGCAATTTTGCCGCGGACACCATCTTCGGTGTCGTCGCCGCCAAGCCCACGATCCCGGAAGATCAATTAGAGCAGCCAAAGAAGCAAAAATAACGAGGCATACCCAAAAATGCTTCCTCATGGTTCACAATCAATAGAAGTGCACGGCGCACAGTGAGCGTTACTAAAACCCGAACAAGTTTTAAGTTTCCCTGAAGGAGTTTGTTTAGTTTGTAAACCAAAGTATGAGATTTACTGTAAAATGAAATAAATATGTGCTTTTGGAAAATGTCTTATCCAAAAAGTTAAATTCTCAATATTCTTCTTTGGAATATCCTCAAAATGAGCCATCAGATCGCTTTTGTTAATTACTAAATCTGCTAAGGCAGCAGTTTTTCGAAAAGCTCCGTTTAACTTTTGAAATGAATTGGTACCGCAAGCATTAGTTAAGTTATTCGCACATGAATATTTTGTCACCAAAAAAACATTGCCTACATACTCTAGCTAACTGCAGCCTAGTTAGTGATTCTCAACACCCAAGCATTAAATTGCTGTTTCTCGCAGAGTATATTATTTTGCTCCAAAGCACAAATAACAGTCAAATATCAGCTCGTTTAGTTGAGTTTAAGTAACAAAACGTTTCCACTTACATTCCTTGCGCACATCGTCGACTCTCACTCCGTTTACTTGGGCACGCTGTACCTCCACAACTAGGGTTTCTTATAATACGCATCGTTCGCGTTTGCGCCGCCGATGAACCGCAAGTCGCGGAACACGTTCCCCAAGAGTTCCAGCTCCAGTAGCAGTTGACACGACAGCACTGTGTGTTGCAGGACACGTACCGTCTGCGCTGAGTACTGTAAGGCGACGGACAAGCGCTTCCACCGCATCTAGGGTACGTTCTAATGGACCGTTGTTGGAGCACCACCCCACCTCCGCACGCCCGTGAACACGTTCCTGTCGTTGACCAAGAATTCAAGACGCAATTTTGCCGCGGACACCATCTTCGGCGTCGTCGTCGCCTCCAAGCCCATGAGCCCGGGAGGTTAATTATCGAAGACCAAGACGCAAAAACAACAAGACATACCCAAAAATATTTTCTCATGGCGCACAGGAGAGGGAAGTGTATCTAGCGATGGCAAAAGTTAAAGTGGCGACCAAAATCGTGCTGGAATTACTCAACACTGGTTTGTATCACGTGCTTTTTTGCAAACTGAGGTATCACCGCTGTCAAATTGTGGTAAGATAAATAAATCATGTGAAGTATTGGTTCCGTTTTCAAAAACTTTGACGCAAAATTTTAACTCCGCTGTTTGGTGAAACAGGAATGTCACGTTTTTTTTTTTTGGTGGGGGGGAGGGGGGGGTATGCACTGACATCCTGTAACTGCTCTGCTAGAGCTCTAAACTTGTAAAAGATAACGTTAATTTAGAGAACAGATCACATGCCACATCGGGGACCATTTGTGCTGGGCGACCGTAGCTGCAATGCTATTATGAGCGCTTCGAAATTGCTGATGTATGCCTGGTTCTCCTGTGACACAGTTAGTTATATTACAATGAAAGGCACTTTCGTTAAAAAAGTTAAAAAGTTTTTGTTGATTGCACACCAACATCATAAATGAAGAAAGTTACTAGTTGTGATGGCGACTCTACAATAATACGATGAATAGTTCATCACATTTTTCTACAGAATGGTCAAAAATTAAAATAAGGTTTGTGCCCTTCCTGACAACATTAGGGACAAGGGTCAATTCAACACCCCTTAGGTAATTCATACCCCTTGGATTCCTTTCGCAAAGTAAAACTATTCCCTACAAGATCAAAATGTCGCGAATTACTGTGTTTTTGTTTCTCCGTGTTATCGTCATAATAATTTGCGAGTTCATGGGGCATTTAGGGCCGCATTTTAAATAATTTGGCACTTGCCCTGGCTTCAGATAAATTTTGACCAAATCGATATCTCAAGGACACGGAAGTAATAAAGAAGCCGACCGAGATCTACCGGAGTGTGCCGACTTTTTGCAAAGCTTAGCACAATTTGTAACGATTTACAACGCCTGGATTCAAATAGTTTCCTGTTATGTTGGTGGTCTTTTTCAATCTACGTATTTCCGATTTATATTTATTTATTTTTCCCTGAGTTTTTTTTAATGAAAGACTGCTAGTTTGTAACAAAAACCTGACTAAGCATAATCACTGAAAATATCGTGACCTACTTCAAACGTGCTGTGGCAAAACAGTATCTAGCCAAAGCTAAGTATGAAAGAGTACAAGTGTTCATGCTTTTTAAGTCTTTATCATGGCGAGATTTATGCAGCTCGCCCATAGTATTCAAGGAGCATGGTATTTACTGACGTTCATGGTGATGTAATATTTGGTCTATTTCTTTACAAATATGGACGAGAAATAAAGCAATGTGGTTACGGGTTTACGAAAGTCGTTTAACAAGCGTGTCAGTATGTAATCGTTGAATTGCCGAGGATTAATAGTAGTGGAATGTTTAGGTATAAGTGACTCTCTGCGGTTTTTGTCAATTAAAAGAAAACAATGTTAATCAAGAGTTTCAGCGTGGAAACTGTTTATGAAGCGGAGGGCTCGCTTATTTTAGTCAAACTGTTGCGAAACTGACGAGTTGCCTTTCCACAAATCTGAGCAGGTGACTCGCGTTATTCCAGTTGATGATCATCAACATATTTGGTGCGTAATAAGGATCTTTCTAACTCGTCAATGTACGAGTGATTACGTGATCTTACTAACGGAACTCGTATTGCGTTCTTACAATTCAGTCGCCGTTCTCAAGTGTTCAGTTTTGCAAGTCCAAGCAGATCTAAGACCAAACACATTCATCTGCTTCCAAAAAAACCCGCAAGGGTTAAAGAAAACAGCCTAGATTAAAGTTTGTTACTATCCGTGAAATATTATAGCGGGGTCTTTTTAAGAGAAGGTTGGAAACAGGACATCAATACATTGAATGGATGAGGAACAGGTGCTCTACCCAGCTGTTTACCACTCACAGATATCTTTTAATTACCGACAAGTGGATCAGTATTGTTCTAGTCTAAAATAAAGGAAGAACTCAAAGATCTTATGAAAGGTCAATTTTGGTCTACAAGTTATAGCTGACAACTACTAAATACTAATTATATATGGATAAATCAATTTCTCCTGCCTCACATCACCAAATAGAGGCCAAAATTTAATAATACCAGGGTCGTGTCGGTCTCGCACTCACAGTTATATCGGTCACACTATCCCGTTTTTCAATTCAGTCAAACTCCTCGGCCGGTACAAACGTGACTTGAGACCTAACGTAATTCTATACGAGAACTGCTTGTGACCACACGTTTTATGACCTTCCGTTTCAGTTACTTAAAAGACTGACCGGATAGAATATCGCGGGGCTTGAACAAGTTGCGGCATGCAAAGAGATCATAAATTCTACTCTTTCACTTCCTCACCGAGAAAATCTTCCGCTGGATCAATAAAATTAACGTCACCGCTTTGACTAGCTTACCGTGTCGTCAACCAAGTTCAGCTTTCTGCAAAAACTGGTTGCAGCTACATGTTTTAAAGAACTTTCAGTGCACCGATGCAACTGAGAAAAGCTTGATCTAACAGATCATTTTTACTTCGGCGAGTTTCTTGAAAACACTCAGAAATAATGCGAATTAGAAATCATAGTAGGTCATCATCTCTTCCCGTGAAAGGCTCTGCTAGAATATTTTGGGTAAATGGAAGAGCACTGATTTTATCACAAAACACCCATGGCAGCGTGTTTTAGCTCGGTAAGCAGCTGTGTGAGGTCGAGTAACGTAACTTCATCCGCAGTCCCAAATTTAGCACTAGATTTGAAGGGCAGCAATATCAAATGCTCTTTTTGCAGGGACCTATTTCATTAAATAAACAGAGGGTCCCAAAGAGGCTTATTAATCCCGTTACCCGACTCAAAACAAACTTTCTTAATCCCCCGTATACAAGTCGGCGGTCTTCTTTGGGCTTGGCTTACTCCAAACGGACATCTACGCTTCCCTTATTCTCCGAGAACTAGTTGAAGATGGTGGCACTGTTAATAAATGCACTTGACAAGGTCCAAGAAATTATGACAGCATTTTTTGTTATCATGAAATGAAGGAATTTTCGCTTTTCTTACCGGACCGGTTCCTTGTAAAACAACATTTTCCCGATCTCACGTCATAAAATCACAAAAATCCGTACCCCGGCCGTTCATAATTAATCCCAAACGTATCTTCCGGTCTATGCTCTAAAATTCGGCCGAAACCTGTACTATAAGCCAAGAGAGAAGCTAAATCCCCGATCCCAAAAACCGGTTGGAAAACCTCTAAACAGTCAAAACAGCGTATTTTTTGCTTTTCACTTTCGGTAATAATGTACACAGTAAATGTAGAGATCGCTCTGAAGCACCGCGGGCAAACTCCGTTCGCCGGCCCGCACCTTCAACAGAACTTTTGCAATTTGCCACATTCACATTCATTTGCCCCTTATATAATACACCTTGCCGCCATGATCCCCCCTCGCCAAATTTTGCATACCTACTGTCTCTAATTTCTCCTAAGTAATTCTTTTTTAAGGGGGGGGGGAGGGGGACAGAAACAGCTTCCGTTGCCGGAAATGTTATGCTTTTTTGACAAACACAAATAAAGCTTTTTTGTAGGAGGCCTCTCAAAATGTAGTTAAAAGCAATTTAGTAGTTTACACAAGTTCTCAGAAATGGAAGATCGTTAGATTTGAGAGATAAATAAATGCTTAAAAATAGTTACTAAGTTACTCTGCGAGGGAAAAAGAAGTCAGTGTTACTTTCGAAGCGGATATTAAAGAATTCATTTTGCTTGAAAACGAAACAAATTAACACGGTAGTAGTCAACAAAAACGTAACTCCATTAAATATATGTGCGAGAGAAAGTTGTGCGGCCCCCGAAAGTTGTGCTAAGAACGACAGATGTGGTCAAAAAGCTGGCATGCACGACATCTTGAGATTTCCTGGCTCGGAAGCAGGCACAAAAAGCCACCAGAACAAAATTGTCTTCTCCATCATATAACGCAATTTAATTAATAATAATAAACTTTACTGGCTTACGCAATTACTGGTTAGCCCAGTAGTTTACATTGTGGGCCCCGGCAATCTACAAATAATTCTAAAATGTAAAAGATATCGTAAAAGTAAGTTAAAGGGTAAAAAATTGAAAATGGTTAAAAATACTGACAACACTAGTTTGCAACTACAATAGACGCTTATCTAATAAAGCAATGCACACTTACTTATTGGTATTACAAGACCTGGTCTGCTTGGAGGGACAAGAGTTTCCATTGCACCGACTGTATCTGTGTATAATTGGTGAGCGCGAATGGCTCGACATTCCACATCCCAAACACGAGCTCCAAGAGCCCCAAGAGTATACACAATTCACCGGACAACAGTTAGAGTTGCATGTTTTTTTATCTGTGAAGTCGTAAGGACAACTTCCTCCGCAAGAGGCAGAACTTGTTTTTGTTCGCGTACGAGTCTTTACACCACTGCCGCATGTTCGACTGCAAGAACCCCAAGACGACCAGCTGGAAACTCTGCAATTAACAGCTGAACAACTGCGTCTACGTCTCCACCACGCGTTCGAAGTCGAAAAAACAACCACAATCGCCCCAAGCGCCAGCAACCAAGAAGCACAATGTACCATGCTTGGTCGGTGTCAAAAATCGTCTGGCTTCCCGGTTATGTTAATTGGCCTTATAAGATTAAGCAACATCTGTTGCGCATGTTTGACAGCTGAACATCAAACTGGGGGTAACTTTCTTTTAATATTACACCTCACTCCAACCTGGCAAACGTGATTGCTTTGAAAAGCTGAACACCTTGCAAACAATGCAGAACTCTTAACCTTTAGCACCCAGCATTAACCACTGCCAAACCGAAAAAGCACGACAACATTACGTATACATGGTTTCTTGCAAGGGTGGCGCAGTTTACAGAGGCGAAACCATGAAATGAATGTAAGAAAGAATCAAGACGCAATAACTTGGCTTTTGGCTCGCCCGTCATTAGATCTTAGCCTACTTTAAAAGAGCTACAACTACCCACTTAGATAAAAGACAAATTGGTTGATCAAGATCCACGACTTGCAGTGGCGCGACACGCCCTATCAATCAATGCACACTCAATACATGCACTTTATTTAAAAAGGGTGGCTCTTGACCGCGAGGAAAAGAAAATACTGATAC
This sequence comes from Porites rus, assembly GCA_964035705.1. Classification (NCBI taxonomy): domain Eukaryota; kingdom Metazoa; phylum Cnidaria; class Anthozoa; order Scleractinia; family Poritidae; genus Porites; species Porites rus. Next base: position 11,123,576 of record OZ037994.1, read on the forward strand.
ACACAAATGCATCGAGAGAAGAGAGGCTATTCACCCAACTGTTCCAGCACTCTTACAACATCAACAGGGATAGCGGAATCGACATTTCTGAAGCGTGGATGCTACAACGTCATACATGAAAAACCTGGAGATAGCACTTCTCAGACAGTATCCACCAATCACAGTCGGCGCCCATCCCAGTACACAATGTGTGAAGTGTGCAGTCGACCTAATCATCTGATTGACTGTGAAGCAGTCAAAGCGAGACAAACGATGACAGCTAACATCATTCATTATGGACAAGTCTTCTTCCTTAATAAAAATGTCAAAAGTTGCCAAATGCTGCTAGTTGTTTGAACACGGAAGTCAGAAAATATTTGTGTTTTCCCCTACTTTTTTGCCATTGGATTTATTTTAGGAATCAATAAAGGGGAAAACTCTCCTTTTTCTCTTTAGCTTTCTTCCATTGCTAATCTTTTCAAGAAATTCCCAGATACACAGCTAAGGTACTCAGCGTGCTCATGACTGTAAGTTTGCTAAAACGACTAGAGAACAGGAAATGGCAATGGCAAATAATCCCACTTTATCCAATATATTCGTCAGTCAGTCGCCCTGACGAAGTCTAATTAAGTAAGACAAATTATCGGAAAGGGTCACTTTTTCAGTTTTTTTTTTAATTTTTCGGAAACATTATGTTGCACAAGTGATATGAAAAGATACATTTTGGTCTTGACTGGCTTAATGCGTCTATGATTGTTAGTGTCTGAGAGCTGGATATTTCAGTTGAACAGCAGCCAACTTTTTTTGAGACAATTGCGTGAGATTTTTGTCTTGTCATGACCGACTCCCGAAGATTTCCGACGATTTTCCGAAAACTTCCGAACATTACCGAAGGTATCCGAAGATATTCGACGACCTTTGAGTACTTCAGAAGTTGTTTAAAGGCGAAAATGCTAACGTGTTTCGATACAGTCAGGACACAAAATCATCATAAGGAAACTATCGTCAAACGTATTATAACAAGTGTAAAAAGAGGCTATGAAATGGCTGCCTAGTTTATTGGGTTAATACTACCAGTAATGCGTCTGTATTCGCCAAGGAACTTAACATTAGTGAGCAACTTACTTGTAAATGACAAAATCACCGCTTTGTATCAAACAAATATCTCTCCCAAAACACCAAAACAAACGCTACAAACAACGGAGTGAACGTGGAAAAACTGTTTGGCTTACGAGTATCCAAAAACCAGATTTGCAATCCGTTTCAATCCTCCATTCGTTTGCGCATCCATTTGGAAGCAGGTCCACCCACCGTCTGAGTTTTGAGTAAATTTCGTGACACAGCTCCTTTAAGCATATGATTATACCAAGTGACGGAGGCAATAATGAAGTTAAGAAGGGGCGTAAGGGTTTGCGGTGATGCGGTTTTGCTCGATGTTTGGTGCGTTTTGCAGAAATTTTTATTTTAAGTTGTGGTATTGCGGTTTTACAAAACCAAGCAGTTTGCGGTATTTAGAAATTTTCGAGATCATTTCAACGCGGTTTGCGGTTTTCTTTTGATATTCTTTGCGGTGTTTATATGTAATTATGTGCGATTTTGCGGTATTCGTATCCCCCTTACGCCCCCTCAGTTAAAGCTGAATTAAACTGAAGTTGAAACAAAAGGAATAGCGTTATAGGCTGAATACTCAAGACTTAAGTTTGTTCTCGCTTGTGAGATATGTCTACTGCCTTTAGGGAGCGGTCATTAACTATTGGGGGGAGAGGGTTGGTAAATTTTTGGGGAGGGCTGCGATTTTTTGGGGGCCCATTTAGGGAGGGCTAAAATTTTCTGGGCCCGCATTTAGGGGAGGGTTACAATTTCTGGGCGCCTTTGGGCGATGTGCGCGTACCATTTAAAGGGTTTTGTGCTAGTGAAATATTAAGCACTGCTTGAAATACGATGGCCGTGCAAGTAGTATTAACAGAATTGCATATTCAAAGCTAAATCGCACGGTTAAAAAGCACTCTGATTGGCTGGAGATGAGCAGTGACTTCATACGGAATCGCTTCCAATTTGCTTGACTTTGAAATGGCTTTGAAAACAGCGCACGGTTTTAGTTTGGCTTTGTTGTTTAATCAACGTCATCGTCACGTGATTTTCACGTATTATAATACATGTGAATGGCAGATAATTTCATGAAAGCCCTTCTTAAAACGATCAGCGATCAAAAGTGCACGGATAGTTGATGATATGTTATTATAACTGAAAACGTGTTTTTTCATGTTATACTGGTACTCGATCTGTATTTGTTTTTTTAACTCATAGTGGTCCAGTTAATACTAATCCTTCTTTTACAAAACTCAGTCAGTCTTAGACAGTAACGGGAACAGAACGTTTTCTTTTTCAACAAATGCAACTTAGTTTTTTATATGTACAGTAAACAAATGTACAGTGAAGATGTAACGATTAGTCAATAGGCTGATAGTAAGGAGCGCTTTTGAATGTGTTCCAGTAAGGGCCAGATGTCATCTGACCTGCCACTGTCGTATGCTTTCATTGCAGTGCCCGAGTGAAAATCAAAGGCACTTCCTGATTCCTCCTCCTGACATTGTTCAGTGGCATCATCATCATTGGCCCGCCATCACTACTTATTTACCAGTTACGTTTTTTTTCTTTTTGTTAGTTCAATAACCACACCAGTAGTTTGAAACGTGCCGAAAGAGAGTCAAAACAAGGTTTCACCCACCGCTAACCGTTACGTTTTCTGCTTTATCAACGCACGCTCTGACGGTTTATTTAGTATCCCAATTTATCCCTTTTCAGCGCTTACCCTCTTTCCAGGTCTGTTCACTGTGCCACTGATGAGAATGACAGACCTTCTAAGCATACTATAACTTCTTAAGTAACATCAATCTATGTTCCTGTCTATATTGTGTCTATATTACGTCCTAAAACTTTATAACAATATACCATAGCTATTTGTAAATTTAGTTCTTGTATCGTTGCTAAATGAGTATTTATCACTTACTTAATGCTACACATGCTAATTAAAAAATATCTAACGTAGTTGTGGCTATCTTTTCCGCAGCTACATGTAGTTTACGCTCAATAAACTAATGTGTGGTCATTGAACTACGGGTGTGGTTATTGAACTGTTCGGTGGTTTGAACTGTTGTGTGTTTATTTCACTAACAAAAAGAAAAAATGGGTTTTGTAAATATTGTGAATACTAACACTTTTTTTATTCCAATAAAATAATTGTCTCAAAGTTACGCTCATATGGATTCTCAAGATATAACATTTGAATACCCAAAATGTTATTAAAGGGAAGGGTTACAATTTTTTGGGCACACATTTTTGGAGGGGGTAGGATTTTTGGGCTGTTAACCTGAGAGGGGCTAAAAGTTTTGGGCCCTAGCTTTTGAAATAATACCTGACCGCTCCCTTAGGACTTATATTTGAGTGTGCGGTGTCATGCAGTCGACCTTTTGCAGCTCTCGGTAGACCGTATAGGATTGGTTGGGAAATCAATGAACAAACAAAGTTAACAACAAAACCTAGTCCGAAAATAAAAGAGGTACGACACAAAGGGGTCCAATAGCCCACGTTCGATGCACTAAAATAAAATTGGCTTTCTTTTTGCTCTTTTGGGAATTGCGAGACGATGGAGTCTTGAAAATTTTGCAATTTTGACCCTAAAGCCTCGGAGTCATGTTAGAATTTTAATATATCAAAATTGGGCTATTGATCCATGGTTTTGAAGAGATGCAAGGCTACTGATTCACTCCCACATATGCTTTGTTTAGCTGATGTTTTTGACTGAGTATTCTACAATTCTACGCGATGGATTGAGAAGGAAACAAAACTTGTTTCTTTGTGGTCGTCTGCTTTACGTTGACTAAGTTGGTAATAGACATAAAGGATTGGGAAAGTTGATTCGGAAATACTATGAATCTTCATACGATAGTATGAAAGTGCGATAGGACAGTAAGAGTTGATTACTGAGTGCAATAAAACACAAATGATGCATCAAGAGATAGATAATTCTCTTTTCCACGCCAGCGCAGTGGGTGCTGTTGGGCTGAAAGGCTTTCCATGCGGGCAGAAAAAGCAAAAAAGTACGCTCGTTCAACCTTATTTCGACCCCTCCTGTTTGGCACTAACGAACTCGGTTGTAGTTTCTCCGCTCTCACGGCCGAAAGTTTTGTAATGGCTTCAAATAAAAAATTATACTGACGATCGACGAGCGACTTGTTTCTGAATTAGGCCTTGTGTTTGCTTTTTTGGGGGAGGGTGGGAGGGGGTCAGATTTGAAGAAAAGTGAGGATTGGCGATGAATATTTTTTGAATTACACTAATCATTATAATCATTATAATCATTATACTTTATGCCTCACTCATCTGATAGCACAGGCTATTTTGTTGTAAAATATCGGGAATTATTTTTTGACGTTCCTATTTAAAGCGTAGAAAATTCATCGCTTTGGCAGGGTAGTGCTCTTTAACCTATGTCCTTGACGTGCTCTGTTTTCACTCAAAACAACAAAGCACTTCATAGTGACACAATCCAGCTTTTTTAGATTCTTCTTTAAAAACTACATATGGCAGTAACTATGTTACATTCTCTACATGGAATAGGCAGCGAATAAAATCCCGTAAAAGCTTGCCTGAAAAGCTTTCTCAATTTTTGCAACAGACCCTGTAGACGAGCGCCGCGTGTGGACACACGTGAAAGTGACTGTTAGTGTTGTACTTTAGTGTAACCTAAACCACCTAATAACACCTAAGATAATAACACCGGTAAAAATCTATATCTCCTTAATGCTTGCGTACTTTGAATTTGTTATTGTGCATTTTGTTTTTGCGCGGCCAAGCCAGTTGCAACGCGGAAACGCTTCTTAGCCGAGTAGGTAGATCGGAATGAAAAAAATTAACTTGTGTATGCAACGTCTTCAATGTACCCCACTAATCACGCAATGCAGTTATGAGTCACTACCATTTTTCAACAGCCAAGAATAACAAATCAGTTAATGTATACTTACATGTTAGTGTTACAAGATTTTGTCTCCTTAGCGGGGCAAGATCTGCCGTTGCACGAACTGTATCTTGTGATGATTGGTGAGCGCGAATGACTCGATATTCCGCACCCCAAACACGGGCCCCAAGAGCTCCAGCTGTATAGACAATTCACCGGACAACAGTTAGAGTTGCATGTTTTCGTTTCTTTGAGGTGATAAGCACAGCCTCCTCCGCAAGACTCAGTTACTGTTTTTCTCCTGGTGCGAGTGGTTAAACCACTGCCGCACGTTCGAGAGCAGGTACTCCAAGATGTCCAACTGCTTACTCTGCAATTGACAGCTGAACAACTTCGTCTCCTACGACTCCACCAGGCATTTGAAAGCGAGAAAAGAACACTGAGCGCTAGAAACAAACGAACACAATGTACCATGTTTAAAAAAATAAAAACATTGATAAAAGGGGCTTAAAACTGCCCTTCGACATGAAGCAATTTCCTAAATTTTCTGCGCCCGCGTTGTGCTAGGACCTGCTAGTTACGGTAATAGTAGACTATTCATGATGTTATTAGCAGGTTAATATTTCCCGCGTTGCAATACATGGCATCATATAACCTTGGTACGGACACAGACTGCTGTGGGAAGGGGGGAGGGGTGGATTTAGTATCCCGTATTCCCTTCGGCTTGCCTCGGTTCTTCATTTCATGGTCTTTCCCGGTTTGGTTAGCGTCGGTTCGGAAAAATAGTTTACCAGGGCCACCCTTGGGTCTGGTCCATAGTTTGCCCGGAAAGTTTCGTTCCATTTCCTCAACAGTATTTCTGAAATATTAAATTGCAACTTTTATTGAATGAAGGGCGCCCTAGATATAGGCAACTATTTCTATATTTCTGACAGAATATATTTAGTCGCCCGTTTTTCTGTAAAGCCCAAGAACGAGGGCCCCTGAATAGCCTCTTCGCCCTCCCGTCGTCACCACCCAGATTTTTGATCACTCTCGTAATGCCGACGGGACAGGTGGGCAGTTTCCCAGAAACCTTGAATTGATCCAAATCTGCAGTTCGGGATGAGACAAATCCAGCCTTGTTGCCAGGGATCTCTCCTACCCGTCCCTACGGAGCGAGAGAGATTTGGGTCTGGTCACGTGTCTCCAGAACAAAATGAGTCCTTTGTCTCTCAATTTTGTGTCCGGCTCGTCTTCACCGTTCAAAAACGACCTCGTTCCCGGGGTAAATCCCGCATCCCGGAAAACGTACTAGAGACGGCTCAAGAACAACGCTCACGCCATGCGCACGCCACAGTAACATGTAAAGCACAGGCGATAAAAATCAGACGTAAATGTTATTTCACAAGACTCAAATTAGGCAATCGATCTAGCAGATAGAATATCCGCAGGAATTTTTTTAATTTGTTGACGGAGTGGGAATTGACCGGATAAAAATTATTTGAATTACCAACCGATTTTTCAGTCAACATCCGTTCCTCACTGACATCTAATAACAAGGGGCGCCGACAAGCTAAGAGAGGAGCCCATGTTTGCTTTACGAGCAGGAGCTGCTGTTACGATTCATTCCCTAGTAATAAATAATCAGTCTTCCAGACGCCAAGTATCCACACAGTAACGAAGCATGGCTGTGTTGTCTGTGATCACAGGTGAACCCGATCGATGGTTCCTGAGCAATACGGTATCGGTTTTGCGGTCTGGGCCGTTTTGGGATCGGATTTCAATGATCCCAAAAATCTACGGTTCTATATGGCATATTTGTAGTATTGCTGCGTTGTAGAGTCTATTCGAGAAAAAGGACTGAATTAGGGTTTGTAAGAAACAGGCTATTTGCGAGTTTCCCCCGGCCACTGGATCAAAACGAGGTTAAGTGCTCAGCCTTTAATATGAAAATTATTTTTCATTCTCATGCAAATAAAATTCATTTTCACATGAAAGGTTGTGCACTTGGCCTTATTTTAAAAGTGAGCGTTTTTGGAACTCGGAAGTGGCCTATTATGCATAAGTCAATTCCAGCTGCATCCATCCAGCCCCTCCCCCCTCCCCCCCCCCCCCCCCCCGCCGCGGGCTGACCCACGTGCATTAGCATTTTCTTTTTGACTTGGATGGCAAATTCCCGCATTTTAACGTGCGATTTTTCGTTTCAGTTAACGTCTGCCTTTGTAATTGTAAGACTTTATGCGCGGCAACACCACTTCATTATTCTTAAAAAAGATCGATCTTTGTTCCAATACCTAAAAAGGGAGATTTGAAGGAGTGCACTAACTATCGTACAATTTCCCTAATTAGGCACGCAAGTAAAATCATGTCAAAGATTATCCAAAAGAAGAAGTGTGCAAAACTATGCAAAACAGGCAGGGTTCACGAAAAGACTCGGGCACCAGATATCATTTCTTCAAGTTGAGAATGATAATTCAGAAGTGCAGAGAATTTAACAAAGATTTGTACATGTGTTTCATAGACTACTCGAAAGCGTTTGACTGTGTATCTCACTCTCCATTGTGGGGGACGTTAAGTAAAATTGGGTTTCCAGAGAGAGAGAGAGAAACTGGTTAAGGAACTCTACAAGGGTCAGGAGACATCAATAAGCACCAACTGCGGAAACACAAAATGGTTCAAAATAAAAAGAGGTGTTAGGTAGGGATGTATCTTGTTACCATGCATCATGTTTATTTGCGATCTACAATATCCGGAGATGAGATGGGTCGGAGGAAATAAGGGCGAGGCTTGCTATGGCGACGAACAATTTGTAGAAGTTGAAATTGTTGTGGAATCGTCAAGATCCTCAAACAAAACTAAGAATTCTTAGAAAATGCGTTTTCCTTAAGGCTACATATGGCTGAGAGACTTGGATACTTGGAAAAATAACTTTAAAACGAATTAACGCTTTTGAAATGAAATGTTACAGAAATGTTTTATAAAATATCACGGACGGAGCAGAGAACAAATAAGTCAATCAGGAAAGAACTCAAATTGAAAGATCAATGGTTGGAGATCTTTACAAAGAAACAAAAGTTGAAAAGTTTTTGGCCATTTGAAAAGAAGTGAGGGCTTGAGAAAAAACATCTTGCAGGAAAGATAGATGGGAAAAGAGAAACAGGAAGACCGAGAGGGCAGTGGGAATTGGATAAACGGAATATTTTTGATATGTCTGCAACAGAAGTTGGAAGATTGGCAATTGACAGAAACTGTTAATTCTGCTGTGCGGTCAAGGATGCAACGTCCTATGGGGATAAGCGGTCAGAGTATTGCCGGAGTAGAAGTACTTACTTGCACCTTGTTTTAAATAGTTTCTTCGTTAAAAAAAACTGACATTTAAATCTAAACATGGTTCGTACAACTTCAGACGAACAAATTTCAAGGACTTTTCAAGGATTTTTCAAGGACAAATTAGAGTTTCCAAGGACTAAGATTTTTTAAATAATTCTTTAACCCCCTACGATCACCCTATGGGCTAAAACACATCGTGGAGTCATTTACGATTTTTACTTCTTCTCCTTTTAACTTCTTTGGCCATCGTTGATCACATTACCACGGCTAATTTTTGGAGCAAGACTTTGCAAAATGACTGGTTATAACTTGCAGTTACATCTGAGGTACAGAAATAGCATTTGAAATAATAAAGAAACAGAAATAAAATATTGTTCATGCACAAAAACGTTTTTACGTTACCCGTGAGTTGTACAGGTTCTTACACCGAGGATGAGCCAAATTTTCCTCGGCAAAATAATCTAACTTTACAGAAAACGGTGTGGCATAGACAAGGTAGTGAATTTCAAGGATTTTTCAAGACCTAATAAGAATTCAAGGACTTTTCAAGACGACTAGTAAAATTCAAGACCTTTGCAAGATTGTACGAACCAAGTTTAAGAGTGTGCTGTAAGGTTATCTGTTCTGATTACTCAGTTTGATAGTATGAGAGGGAGTTATTAAATTAATAGATCTAGATCATAGTAATATTCTGAATTTTATTCAAATTCTAGACTGAACAGAAATTTGCCGGATTCAATAACAAAAAAAACGTCAATTCACCTCAAAAGCTCCCGATTTCGCTAAGAAAGTTCTGGCTTGATAAGCAATAAAGAGGCCCTGCCAAGGGGGGGAGGGGGGGGGGGGGTACCATGTCGCCTGTCTGAATTTTAAAACGTCCCGTGTCGGTGTTTATGAATGCTTGTCGCTTATTGTCGGCTTTGCCGTCACTGTCGCAATTTGGCCAAGGGAGGTTGTGTCTTGTCGCGATTTCATTTTACGCGCTGTCGCTACTTTTTGGGCCATGTCGCTTGTTGCAATTTACCCTGGCAGGGCCTCAATAAAGAAATGCATCCATAACATTGAGAAAACATGCCTTTGAAAACCTCTGCAAGTTTTTCCAGTCCTTGAGAGATGAGCCAATCTGCCAATCTCCTTAAGTATGTTCCCAGTAAAATCCTCCATGTTTAAGAAATAGAACACAAACAGCGGTGATAAACATATTCAACTTACTCATTTTTATGAACTTGACGTTTCGTATGCTACTCAACATACATTTTCAAAAGCACCGTTACAATTTTGAAAACTATACTTAATATATAATAGTGAAAAGGGACTGGGACCACAATTAAGAACAAATCTATAAAAAGAAACAGCTAATTAATAAAGCATAAGCTTCTCGCTACTGACGTTTATTTTGAAAGCTGGCTTCAGTTCTTGTATAAGCAATGTTTTTTTGATTTTCCAGTAATAATCAGTTTTTCCCGCCATTAAGATATCAAAATGATCCCACTTGATGTTGTGTCCAGTGGTGTTGACAAGGTCAGCAATGGCTGATGTGTGGTCATTTTTAGCGAGGGCCTTGAAATGCTCAGTTTTTCTATCATGAAGCCTTCGTTCAGTTTTACCCGCAATGTAAAAATCTTTACAAGTGTAACAACTGGCTTTGTAAATAACTTTAGATTGTTGAGAATGATTGTAAGGAAAGAAAGATTTGATGTTTAGTTATGTTTGGAAAGGAAACCATGTGCATGTCAAAAGCTTGGGGCTGCACAAAATTTGCTAATGCCCCACCCCAAGGACTGACAAGGCCCAGGCAGGCAAATGCTCCTCAGTGGCCCTGAGGGTGGAGGAGGGGGGGGGGGCGGAGAACACCTGGAATTGACTGATACGCTAGAATAGAATTAACTTGAGCTTATTTGCCCTTTTGGGCTTTTCGATTCTTATCATGCTTTCACTGTTTTTGCTGATTTATTATTGCAGTTTTGTGGTTTATATATATATAGGCCTACTGCTGTGGCTACCCCAAATATTCTGTTCACAGGCCTTCTCAGCCTTTATTAGAAAAAGGAATAGAAGGACGGCAGGGAATTTGCTGACCTTCAGTGCAAGGGGTGGGAGTGGCTGCTCTGCACCCTGGGAAAGGGGTACTCAACTGAGTCCAATCCCTCACCCCTTTATATACCATTTTTGACAGGAAAGGTACCCCTTTCATATACTTTCTATTGACAAATGGTAACCCCTTTCACACAACAAGTTTTACAACTTTGCATCCCTTTTACTTGCTGTGAATGCACTGTCTTTTAAATAAGAATAAGTCAAGATTGCATTCAATTGAGAATCACAAATTCCCTTTGTTTACTGTATAACAGGTGTAGAATCGTTTATGACAGTGAATATGAATTTGACCAATCAAACCATCACTTGATCGTGTTAAAAACCTGGTAAAATGTTCTCCAGTGCTCAGCAGAAATGAACTTCACCTGATGGGCAACACATTTGGAAAGCAAACCTTTCTGAGCAAGGCGACAAGCGAGGCACGACAGGCACAAAGAGCCATCAAGAAGAAACAGAAAAAGTCCCTGTTATTCGTCCACAGTTATTAATTTCAGCTGTTTTCTGGAGCATTGGATAATATTTTACCAGGTTTGTATTATGATCGCATGACGGTGTGCTCTTCAATTCTAGAGTAAACAAAGGCAATTCAAGCTATCAAAAGTATCAACTGTAAAATTGAAGGTCAGAAATAACTCCTCTGTGCCCTGTGGTATAGTCATAACATATCATGTATAAAGCATAATCCTAACAACACAAACAGACCCGATGGAAGGCCTGCGGGCAATGCCAGACGACATTTATTTGACTGGGGGGGGGAGGTTATCCCTATAGCGGCCTATACGGGGAGGCTTTGCCTGAAAGGGGTACCTAACATATATGATCCAATGCAAAAGATGTAAAAAACAATATAAAGGTGAAACTAAATGCACACTTCGTTAATGCTTTAAAGAACATAGACAGGCAAATAGACAGGCGACAAACAATCCACTCCACGCAAATGCCCCAGCAGCAGTCCCTTCCCACTTTAATCAACCTAGCCACTCGATCACAGATATGGAACTCATTCCACTGTTATTACAACCCACCCTCAGCATGTCACGCCGTAAGGCAAGAGAAGCATACCTCATAGATAGAGGCAAAACCCTGTCACCAGACGGTCTGAACCGAAGGAATGAACATTGAACTGCTTCTATTTCTATTTTTATTGTTTAATCATTTACCTGTATATCATTCTATCTAGTATTTTATAATTGTAGTTAATTATTAACCACTTATGTGAATTATAAATTCAAATTTTAGGAGCCGTTAAAAGATATTTTCTCTCAGTATAGCTCTGGCCCTGAGGAAGGCTAAATTTGTTAGCCGGGATATTGGCCGATAATAAATCAGCCCTTTGCCATAGTGCCAGCCATGCATTCAGTTTTGTCTTATTTTACCTTTTTCAGGCTTCAGGTATATGAAAAAGTAAGGATTTCACCAGTTGAAGTATATAAAAGGGTAGGGAAATCTGTCATTTGGGTCTGTGAAAGGGCCCAAAAAGGCTAACAGATGAATTTTACAGATTAAATATGTCGAGAAAATGTTCTATTTTTGTGATTGATTCCTATTAAAAAGGCAGTGCATTTACAGCAGTGAAAAGGGATGCAAAGTTCTAAACAAGGTGTGTGAAAGGGGGACCATTTGTCAGTAGAAGGTAAACGAAAGGGGTACCTTTTTCGTGAAAAATGGTATATAAAAGGGTAAGGGGTTGGGCCACGGGGCGGAGTCTCCCCATATAAACATTTGTTGAGTACCCTCTCCCCCAGGGGGGTTTTGATCAATGTCAATCAAAGTTAATTGCATGTTACTAACCTTTTTTTCTTTTAAAAAATTTTTAAATACTTAAAAACACATTACGCTACTTCTACATATAATGCTTACTTATATCATTATATATACTTACTTGTTTCTTTTCTCTAAGATGATGGTTGAGACAATTCTAAATCAGGAGTAAATAGAATAGATCCCTCTATGGCTTTTCCAACCGTAACATGGACTAGTTAGCAAAAAATCCGTCGAAACCGCTGGAAATAACGTCTTAAAATTCAGTAAAGTTGCCGACTTAGAGAGTTATTTGTTGAAAGATAAACGAAGATAAAGCTCCGCAGAGTCGAAAAATTTTACAGACGGCACCATATGAAAACCCCGGGCGGGGGGGCACTTGGGTATTTTTTGGGTGGGTATGTGCCGCCCGGGACTCCAAATTGGCACCCCGTAACCAACGTTTCAAAACTTCTCGACTTTTCGAAGCTATATTTTGGTCCACTTCGAACGAATTACTTTCAAACTCGGTCTGTTTACTAATCTTAAAGCGCTTTTACCAGCGGTTTCGCAGGATATTTGCCAACTGACATCCTTGACAATCGATCAAAGCTGTAGGGCGAGATAGAGATTGGTGGTGCTGTGCAGGACTGTGCAGTCACATTCCCGCCAACATGTATCAGGCTTGGTAGGTACTTCATATATGATTGTTTATAATTATCGTGGGCGCAATTTGAAGATGAACAAAAAACAAAATGGCCGCTTTAAGTAGCTATGACGCATCGTATAGCGGTCTTTTAGGCCTCGCAGAGACCTTTAGAACATCTAATCCGCCTAAGATCAAGCAATGCATACAGTGCCTCCAGTCTGTGTTTCACTTTCAACCATCTCCTGCTATCCAAGCTCGTACGCATCTCCAACTTGGAAGGCTTCTTCAAAGATACACGAAGAACACCGACATGGCTCGTTCACATTTAGAGAAAGCTGTGAGTTTGAATATTCGAAACTTAGGCCAGATTATTTCGCCGTTAATGCTGTCTATGTGGTATTAAGCTTGTTTATTTTGTTTGACAGGTTGTATTAGCTCAGTCTGTATCCTTTCTAAAATCATTTAATCTCTTAACAGTACGTGTTGTAATGTATCGGTCAAATCGAAGCTTCAACATCCCCCCCACGGGTAACCTCCCAGGCATTTGACTTTTTTGAAAATTATTGTTCAAATTCCCCCTACCTGAGCCAAAATGTCGTTCAAATGCTCCACATTAGAGTCCATTCAGGTAATCAATTGCCCCCAACCCAGGGACATTTCACAGGCACATGAATGATAGAAGGACGGAAGAAACTAAAGAACAAAATCTTTAAAAATGCAGCAAATAACTGGCATTCAATATAATAAAAACTAAGAAACACTGTAGGCGTATTTACTACGCACAAAACTCTCACACAAAATGGCGAAAATCGCTGCTACAAGGTCACTGAATGCTCAGCTTTTCTTCATGTGTCATACAAAGAGTTCTAAAAAAAATTTCACCTACTGACATCACTACATTCCATATACCGTAAATGCTCAAATTAGCGCCCCAGGTGATTATTTAATTTTCTAACGTGAGAGGGGGTACTAATTCGAAGGGGGGCACTTGTTTTGTTTATCAATTTTTGGCCTCGAAATGACACTATCTTTATTTCTAGTTAACCCCAACTGTGACATATAAAAATTCAAAAAATGTTACAGAAAATTACTTTTTGTGAAGCTTGAAACGTTCTCGAGACGTTTTCAAGTTGCCATTCAAAAATGTATTGTACTTCTTCAATAGAACAGTTCCAATAATGTGTTTGCCATTGTTGTGCCTTCTTTATCAGATTCGTCTTTGCACTGCTTTCTTCTTTGTGTAGTTCCAGAAAATATCCAGACCCCCACCACGGAGGGAATTTCACTTAGGACCCCCCCACCTCGCTGGATTTTCCATTTTTGCAAGGAACTGATGACCCCCCACCCCTTCGGAATTTCCACAAGTGTGACAAAGACCCCCCAACCCCTCTGGAAAAGTTCATTTTCACGAAGAAAGACGATTTAAGTAGAAGAATGAGGCAACTTACGGTTAGTACCCAACGGTTTCCATCAGAAGCTTGCATGCTTCTGTTTCCATTTATTTGAGTGATCTCGCAACATTAAAACACACTACACCACCACAAAGTAACCTGATCTGTAATTTTTACTCATCTCTTACTTTAAATGAAACAGAGAAAGTTAATAAGTCGGTTATATTTGTGAATTTACCTTAATCAGGGCAAGCTTAGATTTGTTATTCCGATAAATATTCGTCTGATGGGCGTAATGTTGCCATTTCGTGCGGTAATGCAGAACAAGTCAAAGTTACGACCACAAAATATTAATGCAAAACAAAGAGGAGAATAAAAACTCTGAATTCTGAAATGATAACAATGAATACCCCCTGCATCTTGAAGATACTTGAAGGGAAACCAAGTTCAATTTACTGTTTTTCAATTGACTGATGCGACGTGATGCGCGATGGCCGTATAAATGTTTGGGGAAATCGACACCATTTCAGCGACAATTCGATCAAGAACATGCCACACGTTCAACCACAAAATTAAGGGAAAATGAAAAGGAGAATAAAAGCTCTTCATTCTAAAATGGTTACAATGTATAGCTTGTGCTTCCTGAGGTAAAATTGCCACTCTTCTGATCTATCGATCGACTGACGCAACGTGTTGTGTGTTGCATGCCTTGATGTTTTGGGGAAGACTGGTAACGAGTAATGGCGGCCGAATTATCGAGCATGTGATAAAACGAGTTGTAGTCGGTCTAATTCCTTTGAAATTGCATCCAAAACGCTTTTGGAAGAAAGGAAACCTGGTTAAGATTAAAAGGAACAATCTTAAGTGATATATGTCAAGTTATTTATGTCCTAAAAATGATCTACCAGGTCGGTAAGAAGCAATGTTCGATCTCGGGTCGAAAACAAAATGATATTGCCCCCCTGGAAAGTGATTTTATTGTCCAACCCCCCTCCCCTCTGGAATTTCCTGGGCCTCTAACCCCCCCACCCCCCTGGAATTTTCAATTCCCTCCGTGGTGGGGGTCTGGATATTTTCTGGAACCACACATTTTGAAAAAAATATTAAAAGGTTTTTGGCTCTTTTCAGCCATAACTAAGATCTTTTGTTCACATGGTTCATGTGAAATAGAATCAAAGATGGCCCCCACATTGCAACAAGTGCTACTATTGGCTTTCATCTGACCAATCACACGCACTGTGAGATCTTTGTAAAACACATCCAACATGGCAGTGGTTGCTTCACTCAGTGTGCAAATTGTGGCTCAAACTAGGGATATTTCTGCTATATGGAAAATTGTACCCGTCTCTAACTTTACTCCCTACCCACGAGAAGCCGCAAGCAGTAAAATTTCTGTCCCGTACTTTAATCAGTTAAATCATCAAAGTTGACAGGTCTTTCTGATGATCAAAGCGACCGTTTGGTTTACCATTTACACCTTCAGTGCGAAGACTGTCACGGGAACATTAACACCTTCAGGATAATTGCTTACCATAACAGTGGTAGGTTGCGCGCATCTGGTCGGTTTCGAAGAACGTGATCGTGACTGTTGTTTTCATTCAGTGACTGTGCGCGTTGATATGCCAACGTTTAAAACACACTGCAACATTAAATTTTTGTTATAAAAGCAAAGAAGCTGCTGAGTAGAAACTAAACCGTCCCAGACTTATTCCGTTTCATTCGTGTACTTTCATTTTGATGGGGTCTGTATGATGAATTTACTTCTGCGTTCTAATCAGGCACGTAAACAACATAGAGATAAAACATTTCATTTTGCTTTTGTGGAGTAAATTCATCTTAAATTCAAGTTAAACTAGTGGACCACTTTCTCCGCGTACTTGTAACAATAGGCATTTAATATGTCGCGCTACAGTGCGAAAATCTTATTGTCGTGGATTAGATTTCAGTATACATATTGTTAATCTTCATTTCGCGCCAGAATAAATTAGTTTGCACGCAAAGGGCTTCTAAAAAAAATCACAAGGTTTGTCCCACTTCAAGTTCACCTTCTGGAGATACGCTGGCATGGTAGCTGGAATACATTGCCGAGGCGAAGATCTGGCATTTTTTTCCTCCTCGTCTTTTTTTCCCCACGACGTTTGTTTATATTTGTAGTGAAAATGCCGTGCATATCGGTGGATTTTACTTCAGTCAAGCGGCTTCAGTTCCTGCGGCTTGCTACTCATCATAAAGAAGAGTGCCGGAATCGCTTTGTTCACCTTTAACAGATTTGTTGTCGAATGCAAGGTAAAAGAACGGACTACTGTATGGTAAGAATTGAAGTTTAAATTTGTTTCTTGGCAAAAAATAGTGCATACAACTTGTGAAACCCGTGAGTATTACCTCTGTTTAATATACCGGATGTCATGCGATGACCCCTCGCTTTTACGATGGATAAGACGGATACAAACAATAATTTCTTTCGCAACGTTCAGTATAATTTACTTAATATGGAGATCATCTGAGGACGATTTTTCGTTATATATGCTTCATTTCTTGCCTTATTCCGGCTACGTGCAAAAAATCAGATGACAATGTTTGTATGCTATAATTATACTGATAATTTCTTGCACCTTGAAACTCATGAAAGCCAAACTTGTTTAACCCTAGCAAAAAACTCTTTTAATGGAGGAACTCAACCTGATAGTTGCACTAAAATCTAATAATTGTTACTGTATTTACATGCTCTCTGTAACCTCATGGGTAGAACATACCTGATGGTTACATTTATAATAATCACTGCATTTACTCTCTATAACCTCGTGGGTAGAACATACCTGAAGGTTACGTTAATAGTAATCACTGCATTTTGCTCTCTGTAACCTCGTGGGTAGAACATACCTAATGGTTACATTAATAATAATCACTGCATTTGCTGTCCGTTAACTCGTGGGTAGAGTATACCTGATGGTTACATTAATAATAATCATTGCATTTTCTCTTTGTAACCTCGTGGGAAAAAAATTAATTCCTCTCTCCTGGAAATTTTGCCCTGTCCTTTGAGCATAGTGATCTTTGGGTAGCGAATTCACAAAAACAGGTAAAACGCTTTTTTTAACAACAGCATTTATATTATTTGGTTTTTTGAGGGAGGTTAAACATTAATGGAATAGAAAATATAAAAAGCTGATAAAGTGGAAAAAGTTATCTTTACAAAATGCACTTTGACAATGTGAGGGAGTGAAAAAAGCTGAAGTTTTGTAGTTAGCCCGAAGAAAAACTGTTCCTGCATGAAAAGCAGTTCTGATTCCCTTCTCTTAACTAGAAGAGATGCATATCCCTGTGAACCAGTTTTTTAACCAGGAGCGATTCCCACTCACTTCTGATGCTTTATTGACACGAGTTCCTATTTCAATATATGTCTAATTCAAGCTTAGCCGCGTGATAGCTCTTCATTAGCGAAAAGGTCCAAGTGATATTTTGATTGACGTGTTGTTTTGGATCCTGAGGTTTTTTAACACCTTTTCTTTAGCTTAACCGGCGAAGATATTCTAGGAATTTGCCCTTAAATTCCAAATTCTTTGATGTGCCGCCAGATGCCATGCAAAAGTATCACCTCTGGCGGCTCCTCGTGACAAGACACACTTGGAGTATTTTCACGCTATTTCATTTTCATTTCAGACATTTGTCATAATTTAGATAAATTTCTCCGGACAAATAAAAATTGTCTCAAACTATGTACCAAGACCGACGTAGATCTGAGTCACTTCTTCAAATACGGCACAAAGCTTGTTTAAGCCCTTTCCTCGTAACCAATTGGCCACAAAGGCACAATCTTTTCGGTGAAAATCCTCTTACACCACGTCCGCCATGATAGCTTGCCACATGCAAAGCACCCAAAAATTTCACATGAAATCGTGGCTATGGTTCAAATTCCCCACCCCCTACGCATGGGGGTCAAATTCCTCACCCCCTGGAAGACTCTGATAACCAAATTCCCTCCTCCCCTGGCCGGCAAAGGTGTCAAATGCCCGGGGTATGCCCGGGGGGAGGGGGGGGAGGGGTGATGAAGCTTCCATTTGACCGGTACATAAATTACACAATAGCGCTAGCTTAATAATGTGGTGAATCGATTTTGATCAACAATATCACTTCAGTATTTTCCAAGATGAAGCCACCCAATCATAACTGCGTTTTAGCATTTTGGCTTTTTAATGACACTGTGTCATTGGCAGTCACTGTTTTTCTTTAATGTACAGTGTAGAAGCTGATACATTTTTGGGGCACGAGTTGTGGAAGATCCTGTATGCTTCAAGCACCCAATCTCCACTAAATGAGTAACTTTGCTTGGTTGATCCTCAATTTCCTTTGTCTTCTAACATTAGAGTTTAGTAGGGGACTTGGGAAATTTTATTTATTTTTATTTATTTATTTATTATTTTTATCATTTTGCTGTAAAAAGTAAATTACAGCAAGGAAAAGTATAAAAGCATAATAAATAGATAAATGACATTAAATTAAAATTAATAAACAGGTGGTAAGGCAACTATAGGGGAGAAATCTCTGAGAAGCCAATAAGCTTATAAGAAGTAGAGATTTCCCCCTGTAGGCAATCAAAATACTAGGTGGCATTTCAAAGTAAAAGAAAAAAGACATGTATAAGTATACTGAACAAATATGAATATATAGGTAATCAGATATTTAAACTGCATCCTGTCTGATCATTATAAATGGTTTTGCCAGTCGCTTAAATACGTTAAACGTTGGGGCGTCTTTGATTGTTCAGTAAAGAATTCCATATTCTAGGACCCTGAAATGGGATCAAAAATTTATTAATATTTGTTCTACAAGTATGTGGTTGGTAAAGTCAGAGTATCTTTTCAATGAAAATGTTGTAAGCTGTGTTAGGATCATTGGCATTGTTGGCCTGATCAGAGAAATCCCACTTAGTATTTTCTTGCTTGTGTCTAAATTCATTGACTCTTTTCTCTCTGGTATCTTGGATAGTAAGGCTGTTGCTGTCTTTATGAAAAGATCGGTAGGCAATCTGAGTTATCACTTATGATCAAACCTTTTTTTGAGGATACAGTTGTATTGTTCTTAGAAATGTTGTCTATAAGTGTCCCTGAATGTGCTGTAATTCTTGTGGGTTTTGTATTATGTAATCATTGGCAGGTCGATTCAATGAATTGAGCAGTGACTGAATTGGATTCATGTTTCAGTAAATCCAAATTAAAATCACCAGTCATATAACAATGCTGTATTGCCTTGGGTGACACCTGAGATGATTTCATTAATTTTCTCTATGAATTCCAAAGTGTTTTCTGAAGGAGGTAGAGGGTGATAAAACCTCTGATTATTAATGATATTTTTGTGTTGTGGAATGCAAATTTCAATGAAAAGAGGAAACATTACACTCTGTCAAGATTTTATTATGAGAAATCTTGTCAATAAAGAGCACTACTTCTCTGCCAATTCTATTCTATTTCTAACAAAATTGTAACTGTCAAAACTAAAGTCGTTAACATTACTTTGTTTGACCCATGTCTCAGTTATGGCAAGAACTGAAAACTTATGATTTATATTAGCCCGTAAGTGGGAAAGGGCATCTTGGTTTTTAACTAGCTAGGCTGTGGGCATTTAAGTGTGTTGCCTCCATGATTATGCTAATATAAGAAACTGAGAATCAAAGTGGTTAAAAAATTGTCACCTGAATTTAATTTTAACCTGCATGAATATGTTGTGGTTAATTTTTTATCCCAGGTAATTTTCATTTTTCCTTTGTTTCAACTTCATTAGCATACATTACCATACCCAAAAACAAAAGAAAAAGAAAATTACCTGAGATAAAAAATTAACCACAACATATACATATACACAACTGCTACCAAATTAATTTTGTCCCAATGGTGTCTATTTTGTAGAAGCAAAACTTATTTTTTAGTGTACAGTTAAAACTTGTTATAAGATTTGACTTAGTTGTGAATCAGCTTGGAACTGGATTTGAGGAAGTTCATCTGGAAGCAATGTGCATTTTAACAGATGTTTACAAAGAACAGGTGATCAAAATTTGCTCAAAAAATATCTATTTTTCTCATTTCTTTATTTCCATAATCTACCAGTAATTTTGTTACCTCTGCGTCCTAAAAATCTCCAAAGACGCAAAATGTTATTCATGGCGTACGTCCCACTGGATGCAAAGATCGATCGATCTGAACATGTGTATTTGTAGAAATTTCCCCTTTGTGTAATTTTTGTGGCTGTTATTATGGCTGTTGTTTAATGATGCATATTTATTTTAGCCTTTGTTGTGCTTTAAAATAGAAGGACTATAGTTTCATTTCAGCATACTGTAATACAGAGTTTTGGAGTCTGTCTTCAGATTTTAAAACTGTCTGGTTGCACAAAGGCCCAAGCTTTTCAATTTTGGACTCTTTTTTTTGTTGTTTGTTTTTTTAACTGGGACTCATTGGTTATGGACAGGGACTCATAATTTTTCACAAGACAAGTCCCGGGACTAACCATTACTATTTGTAACAAAATCACTGATCTACAGATTCAATAAAGACTCAAATTCCAAAAAGTTATCTTGGGTCTAAGTAATAATATTATTTAGACCCAAGTCAATTTTTTTTTATGTACCAGTCAATTCCAAAACTGCCCAATCCACACTCCCTCTTCCCTGGCCATACCCCGGGCATGTCACTGGAGTTTCACTCCATACAGTGGGAAATTTGACCCAAAATGAGGCCCGCAGTTTTGGAATTGACTGGCACATTACCTCACAGTGTAATTTACAAGTACATGTAGGACACTCACTTTTATTTTTCATTGATGTATTTGTTGTTTATTTCCAGGGTCAATTTCATCTTGCAAAATCATCCTTGCGTCAAGCGCTTGAAGTTGCTCATGCAAACAGTCTTCCATTCTGGCAATTTAAAATCACTTTTCAGTTAGCGGTAAGCTGTCATCAATGAAAAAATATTATTCTTACCCTTTCTTCGACTTGAGTTTAGGCATGATTGTAATTTAAGCTTTTTTGCAGGATGTTCATGCAAATGATAAAGAATTAAAGACATCAACAGAGGTTCTTGAGTTGGGAGAGAGATTTGCAGAGCAATGTGGCTCACACTACATGAAGTAAGATATAATTCCCCCGTATATTTTGTCTAAGAGTCTTGAAGCGTTGTATGAAAATATCATTGATGGCAATGCAGAAAAATAATAACGCTGTGAATTTCCGCCTTCTGACTTGAAAGGTTCAAAGAATTTTTTGCCATTTGAATTCGTTTTTTATTTTGACATTATTATCCTTATTACTTTATAGGTGTCTGTTTGCTCTAAGCAAAGCTATGGTAGGTCAAAGACAACACGTTTAAAATGTTTGATAATTTCACAGTAGCTTTCTTCACCATGATTTTCTTCCCTCTTTCATGTATCTCCATTTCCCCCTTCAATTGAATGGCATGGTGTAAAAAGTCACGACATTTTGGCCTCTTGGAGGTGATTTTTAAGTGCGAGTAACGGTTTTTAAATAGTTTAAAAGGTAAGAATGTAATTAACAATAAAATGTGATAAAATATGTTAATGATAAGTGATGAAATATTTATAAAATTGAAAAGAAACATAGAAGCCTAATAAAAACCAATCTAAACAAATAATTTTAAATGGATGGAAACGCACCGTTTGTTTTTATAGTATTGGTTTCAGTTCTTTCTTTTCAATTTTATTTTTAATATTTTGTCACTTATCGTTTACTTATTATCGCGTTTTATTGTTAATTGCATTCTTACCTTTTAAACTATTTTTAAACCATTGGTAATATATTTATGCTAATTTTATTTTGTACTTGCGCTTGAAAGTGACCTCGGAGAGGTCGAAACATCATGTCTTTCTATCACTTATTTTTATCACAAAATATATCAAAGAAATTTCTCATCAAGTGTAAAAAGGCCATATAAGGTGATGATTTTGCTGGAGAATCAGTTAACCAGCTCTTTCATTGTTTGAATTTATTTTTTTATTTTTTCACAGCTTCAATTCTATTGGTTAAGTTGTATGCCAATGAGAAAAATTGTAATCAATGACATCAGCAAAGAGGTCTATTGTCTATTTTTATTTCACTGTCAGTATAAGTACTGTATTGTAGTTTGTTCACGTGTTTTTAGTAAAACCTAAGGAAGAGGACAAGACTTAGATTAGAGAACTCTCTACAAAAAAAGCTGATTGCATTTGGCAGTCAGTTTCTTTGTTGTCAGTATGCATTATTTCCATTTACAGGCATATATGATGATGAAAGAATTAAACCATGCAACTGGGATTCTGTCTATGGTTTCCAATTTCTTGGAGAGGTGGAACATTTCCACTTACCAGCGTGAATCAATTCAAGTGTTTTATTTGCTGTTAAGAGTTTGGAACTTTCTAAAATTGGGGCAGGTAAGGAAATGTAATCACATGTATTAACAGAAAAATAAGTAGCTCACATCATTATACAGTATATAATACTTCGAGGAAAGTGTGCCCATACAGTATTTATGTACAAGTTGTGAGTAAGTCGCAAGTTGAATGAGTGAGCACAGCAAGCAAGTGAGTTTCTGATACAAAAACAACGAGCCCATAAATAATGTACAAAACACTTTCCATGTGGTATTTTGTTTATTATGTACATGCACATACTTATATAGACATTCATCATTTTGCCAGCCTTTTATTTCAAATCTTTCTAAGATGCTAAAATTTGCCACTTCTGTACCCTGATAAAGAAAATGTAGTATAATAATCAAGAAAAAAGTTTGGTAAAAATCATAATGAGGGTATAAAGGATATGAGGTAATTCAGGAATTACAAGTAATTTTATTTAACTTTTAAGATGGAGAACTTTTAGTCAGAGTGGCTTAACACACAGTGAGGTTTTAAAAAAGTTCCTTTAACGGTATTTTGACTTTTACATGTTTATATTCTTTTTTCCAGGCAAAGAGTGTAAGACCATATCTGAAGCAACTCCAACAATCAATACAACTGTTGACAACCCTTCATCCTGATGGTAACATTTCTTTAAATTTACAGCAAAACGTTTGGATAAAGTAATGGTAGCAGATACTCAAATGTCATGAAGGACCACTAATATAATGTCATTACATGTAAGAGGTCAAGACTCAATTCCAGCCCAAATCATTCTAAAAGTAAACTGGTCGATGAACATGCCATGATCATGACAAAAGTACATGGAAGATGCTTGCTCCAAGTGATGGGTTCCTGATGTGCCACCAAGTTTCTAGCTGCTACAAATGATTATTAAAACCACCATTACTTGTAAGTTTGAAGTATCTGAAGTGTCATCTGTATGGCCAAAGAAATGAGATCAACTACAACACTGTTGAATGCTCCCCAAAAGCCTTTTGGTTCTATATTGAGTACTTTACTGAGTTTCTATTTAATCTAACATAATTATCATGATGTACATTTCAGAGTCACAAATTCATGAAGCCGAACGATTTGAATGGCTTACCAAGGAACATCTTTGTGTCCTGGTGTATCTGGTAAGGATGCAGCTAAAGCAGAATACCATTCAATATTCTCTAGAGTTGTGTCCATTGAATTTGAAAAGAAGAATTTGACTGTACATCTGCGGCTTTTCTTGCATCAGTGTTGCGTGAGATAATTAAGTTTATATTGACTTAAGCACAAGAGCAAGCTTGATAAGTTTAATGGCTTTTAACTAACAAAATAATGTTTATTGTCAATCTCAATAAACTTATTAAAGTAGTAATAAAATGGGCTGGCAAATGGCAATGATAGATCTGTCATAGCAATAAGTTTGCTTTGTAATATTAAGAGTGAAAATGTTTTGATCTTTTCCAGGTGACAGTGATGCACTCAATGTATTCAGGTTATATGGAGAAAGCAATAAAATACAGTGAAAAAGCTCTTGTACAAGTTGATCGCTTAAATGGTAAGTTTCAATATTGTGAGCAAGAGCAAGTATTGACCAACTCTTACTTTGGATTTTGTTTACTGTGAGCTGTACACAGGGGCATGTCACTAAGATTTCAAGTTGCCAGGTATTTGCAGTTAGTAGGTGGGAAACTGAACAGCCAGGGAGTTCTTTTGATCTCATTTTCCTTTTGTTTCCTTGAAAAAAAGCCAGGGGTCATGCTCATAGTAACCAGGTGAAATCCCTGCCTCCCCTTCCCCCCGCCCCTCCCAGCCCATAGTGACAGCCCTGTGTTGTGCAGATATAAAATAATTTACTATGAAACTTGCAAGTGGTATTTCAAATTAACTTATGTGCAGGATCATTGAACAGTTACATGTAGTTGTGCTAACTTTGTTGTTGCCTGTATGTTTTTTTGTGTGAAAGCTACCTTATCAAGTTCAGGTCTCTTATCAATGTTCAAGCTTGTGCTTCTGGAACATGTGATCATCTGTAGAATGGTGCAGGGTCATATGCCACAGGCAATAAAAGAGGTACTATCATAATAATAAATTCTTAGCTAGAAGCCAAAAATTATTTTACAATACTTTTTTATATTAAACAGGCTGGAGTATGTAATTATTAATTAATACATTAATAGTCTTTCTTCTTAGATACAGTGTGTTAATTTTGTTCTGTAACTTTTGTTACTGATTAGCTTTGAAAGGCAAAATTGGTTTAAATCTGTATGATTAGTGAGGTTATTGTTTCACTACCCAGCTGCCTTTCCTTTCATCTAATCCTAAGATCCTAAGAGCTTTCCCAAAAATTTTTCCGATTGAAATGAAGCCTATTAAATGCTTAGAATAAGAAAAAAATGAGACAAGAAAAGCAAGTTAAGAGGGGAGGAGAGAGAAAGTATTTAATCTTGAAATTTTGCCCTCTGCGCATACCTGAACTTCAGAAGCTAATAATTGCCTCTGGATTAGAAGGCCACAAAGTGTATGATCTTTAAACACCTTTGTAGTAAGTTTTTTTAGCTCTTTATAGCCATGCAGTGACCAGAAAAGCACTGACTAGTTTCAAAATGCGTTTTTAGGTAAAATTCCCGGAGGCGAAAGGGTTAAATGCACAGTTTTGCAATTGCAATTCATTCTTGTACAAAATAGTTATTTGTTCT
Source organism: Porites rus (assembly GCA_964035705.1). NCBI lineage: Eukaryota > Metazoa > Cnidaria > Anthozoa > Scleractinia > Poritidae > Porites > Porites rus. The sequence goes on from OZ037994.1 coordinate 11,148,773, forward strand.
TATATTATTAAATTTTCTGTATTTTGTTGTATTTTCAGATTTCTCAAGTGTATCAAATAGCTCAACATGAAGGAAAGTTATTAACTTGTCATCACTCAGTTGTACACACCCTTCTGGTGGGTTGCAATCTTTCACTACATGAAGTTAAATTAGGTCGCTCTGATCTCGACGAAGACATTACACTGTGCCATCCTCCTGGTTATCTGATAATGACAATAAAGCAGGGTTTCTTTTTGTTTATCTTTGAGAGATTATGCGGGATCTCTGTCTTGAGTGAATTAAATTGCAAAGCATTATCTGTCCCATTGTATCAAATAATCCTTTAACTAATAACAATGTGTCGAGATGGTGATGAAGATAATGACCATGGTGATGACGATGATCATCATCACCATATTCTTCACATCCTACAGGAAGCCAGTGTGTTCTATCACTCGCCAACAAATGTTTAATGTATAATGGATTGTGGTGGGATTGCAGCAGTGGCAAATCCAGGGGAGGGGCGTTGGGCCCCCCCCCCCCCCCCTTATTTTTTGACCAAAATGAGGCCCGAAGGGGCAAAAAAATTTTTTGGAGACCAGGCCCTCCCCTTATCTCAGGATCTGGATGACCCGCAACCCCCCCCCCCCCCCCCCCCTTATCTGATGGTCTGGATCTACCACTGTGCAGACTGATGGCAAAAAACACTGGATAATGAAAAGAATGATTTTTTTCATAACAGTGACAATTAGACATGCATTCAAGTAAAATTTCTGAAAAGTAAACATTTAATATTAATGATACTTTTCATACCAACTAAGCACTTGATTTCTGCATTAGGGCTTGTATGCCATGTCTATGAATCTGATGGATTCAGCTGAGAAGCAGTTCAATGCGGCTCTAGAGGTAAAGTTTGCTTTGTCATTTTTATTCGGAATGATTCTATTTTTGAGGTTGCTACTTTCTGGCATGATGTTTTTGTTAATACATGTATTTAATACTTGCACAATGTATGTTGTAGCCTTGAGTATCATCCGTAGGCTATGCAGTGTATATGTTGTAGGTTAAAATAAAATAAGATTAAAATATTTAAACCATGGTTGATTCTTGTCTGCAAGCCCTAATGGTAATTGACAAATAAAGGACACAAATTAAATTGAGTATCAACCTAGGCTTCAAACTTTTAACCTGGATTAAGTTTGACCCAAAACCTGTACATAATAAATACTACTTATTAACCGAGAGTGAGGTCATTACAGGGAAATCTCAGACTGAGGCCTTGATGTATTGACCGAGCAATAGGTCTGAGACTTCCCTGTAATGACCGAACAGATGAGCTATTTATTATATGGCCTTTTCATTATGAACCTGATCCTGCGATCAGTTAAAACCAACATCTGGCCAGCAGATAACTTTAAAAAAAACACTTCACCTCAATGAGTTGTACACTTGAGCCCACAATACAGTCAGGTGACATTGGGCAGCGGATGCCCTTTTTGACATCTGTCAACTGACCATAACATATATGTCCATAAGGATGTCAACTATCAAGTTAAACACAGATTGTATATGCTTTGGACACCTACAGGTAGCTAGTAATGCCCGGTCATTACAAGAAAATAATGCCTGGTCATTACAAGAAAACAGCCAATCAGAGTGCGCTTACTATTGTAGCCATATGATAGGCTAAGTTATAGAGCGTATTCACATGACACCACGGTAGCCATATTGGTGTTCCAAACAACTCCTGTGGGAGTTGGACTGTTTTCTTATGTAAAAAATTTCTTTTGTTCCCATAAATTTGCATAGATGCTGGCCATGCGAGTGAATAAGCTCAATTGTATTGGCTATATCAACAATACAATTTTCATGATATAATCATTGGATTAGCTCTGAATTAGCACTGCTGCAACAAACTGATAGTAACAGGTTGTATAATGACTTCATCATAGTCTTCTTCTTTTCTAGCTGTTGTGTTGTTTAAGAAGTTAGGCCACGACTTTTGCCTTAGTTTGGGGATGGAAATATTGTCATTGGTCTTTTTATTTTAGTATTATCATACATTTTTTGTTAAAATTTGTGTATGTCTGGTCCAAAGGAAGCAGTTTATATATAAATAAAGTATAATAATATACTTTTACTGAGTGATTATTTGTTTTCACAGTCCTGTGGACAACCCGAACTCAGAAACTTCATTGGATTAAATCTGGCTATCATTTACATACGATCTGGTATTGGAGCCGACAGAAGAATGGAGGTAAGAAATTAAAGATGTTCATGCTAAATGTGTATTAGCATACTTACTGTGCAAGGTCCTGACAGGCATGTGCCATGTCCTAAGCAGAGAATCTAAGGACTTGGCTGTAGTTTGTTCTGTTAACCCTTTAATATAAGTCCCAGGTGAAGTCAACTTGAACTTTTTCCTAACAACACCAGTACATTATAAAGAGAGGTTATTGGAAGCAATACAGTGATCACCAAAAAGAAAATGTATTTATCTTTTATTAAATTCTCTCTTCTAATGCATCAGTCAATTCCACCTGCACCCAGGCCCCCCCCCCCCCCCCCCCCGGCTGACCCCCCGGGAATTAGTGAATTAGGGCGCAGGTGGAATTGACTGATGCATTAATTCTTAAAAGAAAATATACATGGAGATCAGTTTTGATCAGATGCAGTAAACCTTACAGTTCAACAAATGGTTAAAACATGCACTTAGTGAAGTTTAAAAGTTTTCCTTCTGCTCACAGATGCAACATCATTGTTCATCATTGTTCAACATCACTTCCATTGTTTAAACTTGTGGCCATTGTGCCAGGGCGAAAATAATAATGTGTTCATTTTAATAACAGGATCACGCAAAGTTACCAATAATATTGGACCAATTTTGTTGAGATACTCACTAATACCAAAATGAGACCAAGACTTTTGCACTTTAGACTTATTTTGGGCAATTAGGGTTGCCTTTTTTTGGTGTTTTATTTTTTCTTTGGCTTATTTTTTAAAACTGGTTTGCATGAATTATTTCAAACCAATACCTTCAAACTAGTTTGTTTGGTTACTGTGTGCATGGTAATATCAACTTATTCACCCTTGAATCACCCGTAACCGCCCAGGAGGATCCACATCCCTTCTACCGTTTGTGATGTCATCAGTTGTAATGTTCCAGGGCAACTTTGTCTGCTAACTTTTGCAGAGTGAAAAGATCTTTCAAACCATACCAGAACGAGCATGATTCGGTCACAGAGGCCATAGAAAAAGAGAAGATGTAATGTTGACCTGAAAATTTCCATGGAAATCTTGTTCTAGTACCCACCTACTGTACCTTTCCTTTCATGTAATCCTAAGATCCTAAACGCTTTCCCAAAAACGTTACCTGCCATAATAAAGCCTACCAAAACCGGAAGCAAAAGAAATAGAAAATAAGGCAAGAAAAGCAAAAGAAGAGGGGAGGAGAGAAAGCGAATAGAAAGAGTCAAGACGACTGCTATGTCACTTTTAAACCCAAAAACTATGACAAAATTTTACTTTCTGTGCATGCCCAAACTTCTCAAGGTATTACATTTTGGGTCTGAATCACAGGTACAACCTGTAAACAGCTTTGTGGTAAGTTTTAGCTGTGTATAGCCAGACAATGACCATGCTTGACTAGCTTGAAAATGCATTTTTTTACGACATTCCTAGAAGCAAATTAGTTAATTGGTAAAGTCATTTGCTTTAGGAATGTTGTAGGATCCTGTATCCAATGACTCATCAGGTTTTGCTTTAAAGGCCTTTATCAACCTCATTGGGTGTTCTTTCACTAATTTTGTTGCCTATTTTTTAATTTCAGCTTGAAAATCTTTTAGCAAAAATTAGCCCAGATCAGATGCCTGTTAGGTAATAAATTAATAATATTATAATATCATGATAATAATATTATTAATTATTACTTATAGTAATTTATTTGAAATACCCTATTTACATCAAGGGGTACATGTACATTGGCAACCCAGGATCGGACTGAATTTGATCAACTGCTTTGACCTTATTCCTAACCGTACCTTTTGGCATTGTGGTGTGACTGTATAATAGGAGTTGATTCAATCTGGTCCAATCTAGGTTTTGCTGATGCCTCTTCCAAGGGGTGGTAAACTAACAGTAAAAATGTGAGACTTGCCTCGATGTTACGCACCTCATTTAAAACTCCAAGAATTATTTTAAAACTTAGTGATGGAAAAAACACACAAAAAGATACTTCCACAAGATTAGCTGGTGGCAAATTAATACATTGATAAAATTTGTCAATCTGTTATTCTAGCTCACTCAGCCACCAGGCAGGCTATTATTATGTCAGGGGATTACAGTCATTCTTTGAGCAAAGATTTATGGATGCAAAGTAAGTTTTTAGCTGTGATGTTCAAAACAACAGTGTTTGGAAGTAACCTCTTAAACCTCATCTATCCTTCATGGCTTTGCTTATTTTATAATGCCTAAATTTTTCCTCCTTTACACTAAAAATAAGGTTGTAATTCCAACTGAAATTCAGGTTAAAATGGTTTCATCCCAGTTTGTTATTCATTTCCCTCAACTCTTAACTGTGATAATATTCATGATTATGGGTAATGCAAAGATGTCATTATGGTTTCAACTTTTAAAATTAGTAGATGCTACTGACAGGTAAGAAATTGAATGGCTAGGAAGTTCTTTTGGTTCTCTTTTCCTTCAACTCCTGTGGCTTCCTATTGAACGGGTTTTGGGGTCATTTTCAAAGAAGCCAGGAGGAAATCTTTGGCCCCGGGCCCTTAATGACAGCCCTGATAAAATACCATCAGTTTCCTTCGTCTCCTAATTAGCCCTGATTATTTATAATCATGAATTACCGGTATGATTAGGGCTAGGACACAACAGAAACTTATAATCAAAGTAAGCCTAAATCATTTCCACCTGAGTTTCATAATTATGGACTGCAAAATAATACAAATTACCAAAGGTATGCCCATGCAATATTTTCCACTTCTTGCAATGAATAAAATTCCACTGATCACTTATTTTAACATCTCATTCAATTTTAATAGGAAATACTTGCGTGAAACGTTGAAGTTGGCAAATCCTGAAGACTTAAACAGACTATCAGCTTGTTCACTGGTTTTACTCGGAAACACATTCTTTACTCTCAGAATGTCACAGGTGTGAGGATGTTGTAATGATAATAATAGTAATAATAATAATTTAGTCATTTCTATAGTGCAAATTCAATTCAAAGTTTTCAATTGCACTTTACGTTCAATTTCTAAAAGAAAACTATTTTTAAAAAAGCCTAAAATTATTTTAAAATGAAATTACAGTCAATGATATTAATTTTACACTTATATATATGTAAACTATATGAATTACATGAATCTAAAATTACATTGTAAGTTTCATACAGTTAAAATAGTGATAAGATAATTGAAATAACTAGATAATAAATAGATTAGTTAAAATAAGCTTTCTTGAAAAGATATGTTTAAAAGTGCAGACCCTTCATTCCTCCCAGAGCTCTTGAGGAAGTGAGTTCCAAAGTTTTGGAGTGGCAGCCGAAAAGGCCCAGTCCCCTAGGTTAGGGGATGTCTTATATATATAATTTTTAAACTGCTGGTGTTTGTAGCAATGGTGCATCATGGGATCTCAGTCCATATTTAGAATTCAGTTTGAGTGATATATCCCAGAGCTGCACCATGAATGGTCTTTTACATAATAAGAATAATCTTAAAGTCAGTCCTGTGTTTAATGTTTAACCAGTGAAGTTCAGTTAACAAAGGAGTAATATGACAGTATCTGGGAGCTTTGTATACAAGTCTAGCTGCAGAATTTTGCTTGCATTGTAAAAGGAGACAGGAAGGCAACCTGTAAAGAAGTGAATAGCAATGATCGAGGCAGCTAGTAATGAACACATGTATTAATTTCTCCATGATCTCCTGAGTTGAGAACTTCCTTACCCTGCATATTTATTATGGAGATACAAGTGGCCAGCTTCACAAGTTTATGTAACTTGTGTTTTCATCATAAGGTTGCTGTCAAACCAAGTGCCCAGATTTCTGATTGCATCCTTACTAATGTATCAGTACTAACTAGTGTTAGTAAATTTAATTTCTGTTATCAATTCTTATGTCAAGAGTTGAGTCTATTGTTGTATCAAAGTAAAGTTTATAGCAAGAGTGTTATTATATTCATAGTTGAGCGTCAACATAATTCATCCATAGTTGCTTAAGATGATATTAATTCAGGGCCTCTTCACATGAGCCCGGTTGACTGGACTGGCCTGGTTTCCAAGATCTTGCCTTACCTTTAAATTCTTCGTAAAATTTTCTGTGTGTTCAGATGAGAGGGCAGGCTGGCTTGGTTTCTGAGATCTCAGTTTTTTCAACTGAAATCTTGGTAAGTGGGCTGGAAATTTTTCCATATGAACACTTCAGCCCGGTCACTGTGATGAAAGCAGGAGCTCTGACAGTCCGGATGGTCGTCCTGCATTGTCTGCTGTATTTTCCACATCATAAGCATCCCATTTAACTGCAGTGATTAGCTTTAAGAGTTGCCAAAGCTATGATAGGTGCGAAAGTTAAGATTTTTGTGATTCACCATGTTTGAGCTCTTTGTCTCTTGAATTTGGAGTATGAGCCTGTCCCCAGGATCTTTGGCCTTTTTTTCATCTTGGAAACCAGGCTGAAATTTCTCATATGAACCCCAGGCGAAATTCATCCCATTAACTGCAGGCCAGCCCAGTCAACAAGGCTCATATGAAGAGGCCTTTACACGAAAACTTTGAAACAGTCATAACTTGGCAATAAATCTTGTTACTTTCTTTTTCCTGAGATGATCTATGTAGACATAAGAAAACATAGGAAATGCATAAAAGTGTTTTTATTGTTAACTTCTCATGTCTGGTTGTATTTCTTGGAGTATTTATCCAACTAATATAATCAACTCTTGTAACCATGCAAATTAAGGAATTACGGAAGTGGACACAAAATTAATATTATCATACAGCTATAGTTACAGTAAAAAAAGTGTCACAAAGAATATGTAACATTACTACTGGGAAAGATAATCTTTAGGGGAGTTTTCCAGTCGTGACAAAACTATTAGTACTACATGCAGCAAATTAATGATTCCACTGAGATGATGATTTTGGGGCAAAATGAAGAAGGTCTCTCCTTGCAGGTTTCAAATGTGCACTGTATTTAAAAAATACTTTAATTTTTGGTTTCTTACATGTATATTTAAGTTTTATGTCATATTAATTTTCAGGATGCCCTTGATATGGCCTTACCCGCCAGTCAACTGGCTAGTCGTATTCCTGATCCATATATTCACATGTGGGCTGCATCACTTCTTAGGGGTGAGAAATCTCATGTAAAGTGCTGCATGCTTTTACCTTACTTTCTACCACAACTGATTAATAATTTGTTGTTGAGTTTGACAAACTGTATGTACCTTTTGTAAAGGACCATGTCTTATGTAAAGTTTAACATGTTTCAGGCAAAAATATTAAGTAATAAGGAAAGAGTACTAGGATGTTAACAGGCCTTTGTTATGTTCTGAGTATTGTGTGAAGTGGCTATCTTTATTCTCATTTGTTCTTGGTTTATTTATTTTTAACAGATTTGTATGGACTGATGGGTGATCCTGTTACAGCAAGTGACTATTATCAAATACACAACAGTTGTACCAAGAAACTGCTTGATAGTAAGTTGTCATTATTATTTTAAGAGGGTATAGTGAAGTATTATGTTGACTCTAAAGAAAAAACGGATATTTACTTTCAGGGCTACTGGCTGGGGATTTCTATGAGCATGAGGAAAATAGAACCAAAGACCATCCTAGCTGTTGAAACCCCGGCCCACCAACTAAGTACATTTACTTTGCAACTTAAAGTTTTACTGGCAGCCCCATTTTTTTGCCATCTGGTTGGAAGTTGAATATAAGTTCTGTCACATTTAATAACTCATTGCAAAAGTTTCAAGTAAATTCTTTAAAGTTGCCTTCCACAGGGTGCAAAGAAAGACGGTTTTACGGCTTGCCATTTGGGCAAGTTGTTGCTAGTATGTACTAGCCCAAGAGTACTTTAAGTAGCCCAAAAAAATTTTTGATGAGCAGCATTGATTACGGTTCTTCTGTAATTTGATTTTCTCCAAAAACTTCACTTGCCCTTCAGGCAAGATAAGAACAGGATTCGCTAGCCGGATTGCAAAATCCACTAGCCCCAGGCTATCGGGCACGACTTTCTTTGTATACTGCATTCATTTCCAGTCTCTTTTTTATCAGTTTTTTTAACAAAATGAGGTGACTCAGCCAAGTCAGTTTGATTGCTAAGTCAACAGATGTACAGTTGGTATTGGCACAATGTCTTCAGTCTAGGTCTTATGTTCATAATAGCTCTAATAATAGAGGGGTTGTAGTGACTCCTAGTCTGGGGCATTTAGAGCTGATGATACCTGGTGAGCCTCGGTTAACTGTCAACGATTAGAAACAAAATACGAACATCTGCCATCAACTGCACTATATCAGATCCTTATCAAATACCCAGCACCTTCCGATTGAGATAATAATGTAGTGGCCTATTTGGAATGGGAAGGAAAACCCAGTACCTTTGGTGCTGAGCTAAAGTTTTGTGTACCTTATCCTTCTAGATCACATGCAAGCTGGACAGATGCCAGAACACAGACTTACTGAGGTAACCTTGGTCCCCTTTTATTAATAACTATAACAAAGTTCACTAATATGATTGGATTTATCTGCAGCCCTGATTTCATCATTAACAGGATAGTGTAATAGTGTAATGAACATGTCATGCCAGTAATAAGGATAGTACATGCCATCATGCATGCACATTTCAGGGTTTTCAAATTGAAAAAAAGTAGCAGGAGGAAATTGCAAAGTAGCCGGAGCACTATCGGCAGCCTTGTGGAGTGGGGGGAGCAACCCCGCCCCTTCTGCAGAGAGGAATGGGGAGCTTCCCCTGGAAAATTTAAAAACCAGGGTTCCTTGATACAATATATTAATACAAAAAAAGGTAACGTTTACTCATTTAGAGAGAACATTTATGTAGTTTTGACCCCCAAAATGCATTTTCCTGCAGTTCCAGCTCAAGATCGTTTTTGTTTTCTTAATGAAAGAGAGCTGCAAATGAATCAACGGAATAACGAAATATTGCCATAAAGTGGCTTCCGTTGCTATATTTCCTTTTACATACATGAAGTATTATCACAACAAAGTCAGCGGTCTCGTTTCGTTTCTACTTCGATTCGCTGCAATTCGCAGTTTTTCTCAACACTTGCGCTTTTGAAGGCTTTTTTTGTTAAAACTTCCTTCAGTCTTTTCTTGAAAATACATTTGGTGCAGTCAAGACCATAATGAGTAACATTTCACGAGAAAGACTGCCTTCGCATTCACCACGTGGATGCCGCTACAGCTACGGATACTGGTCATTTCAGCCTCAGCATATTGTTTTATCGTCACTTTCAGAACTGGAACAACACGTAATATTTGTTAACTCTTATTCCTAAAATTATTGTTACCTGTTTCTCTTCGAGACTTCTCCGCAGTTGACAGAAAAGACAACATCGACTCGTTTGCTGCCTCCGCTTCATGTTGCAACTTTCGAGTGAGAACAAATCTGCTGCCGCGCCGATACATGCACGTTCAAATGAGAGCCCGTGCACACGAGCAGACTTTCCCGCCAAAAAAAGCTCTCGCTTCGAAGATCAGAAGGTCAAGTAATTATAGCCACACTGTTTATTAATTATTTTCAGCAGTTGGCGTTTATTTATTTCCTCAAAAAGATCAGATCACGATTAGTTTGGTGAAACAGAATTGTGTAGATTTGGAATACAAAAAGTACCCGGCGCAAATGCTTGAAGTAGCCGGTGACTTGCGCCGGGCGCCGGCTAAATTTGAAAACCCTGACATTTGAATGTTTTTTTCTTTTTTTTCTTTTTTTCACTTCTAGCAATAAGGAATACTAAAAATGTTGTATTAATAATTTTAAAATAGCTTGAGTTATTACAAATTTTGTTATACAGTGTTATGGCTAACTGGTATCAACTTTGTGTCATCCAATTAGGTTTGTAACTGATACTCCTGATAAAACAAATCAGACTCCTGCTACGTGGTGTTTACCTCTCGCATGATTACAGGCCACACTGGATAACACTCAGTTTATTACCATTATGTTTAATGATTTAAAGCAGAAGTGTTCAGCAAATGATCTGAGAAATTCCTGTGGCCATTAATCAAGAATAACAGTATGCCTGTCTGCAGTTCCAGTCCTTTGTAAACTATAACTGGTGTAAATTTTCATTTTTCTCCTTTTATAGTGGACTGGCAGCATCAGCCCATCTAAACAACAGACAGCTGCAAATCAAACTGGATTATTAACAATCTTCCCCCAGGCTGGGCCCAGCAGTGTAATGTAGTAACCTTTGCAAAAGAGATGAGGCTTTGTTGCAAATCAACATCAAGTGCATCTTTTGGAGCAAAAAACTTTAAGCATCTTTGTCATCCTTGTCATGTAAGGACGTATCAGTGACGTAGCTGCAAATGAAATATACTCTATATCACTTTGATGCAGTGTTTGTTCAATCTTCCCTAAAGTGGAACTCAGTGTGATGTAACATCCTTTGCACTAGTGAAAAGATGGCATCTTTCTGACTTTGGCTTTACCTTCAGTTGCTCAAAAGTCTGCATGAATGTGCAACTGTAGGAACACTACCCCCTTATACATGTTCTTTTATATGCAAAAGACATCAACATTTATAAAGAGCCTTGGTTTGCTGGCATCATTTTGTTCAGCTTCCTGGTCATCATCATCATCATCATCATCATCATCATCATCATCGTCAAGTGAAGGTGTCTTTACCTTATATTGAGAATGATGTTATTACTCTAAAGCTGTGGGTGACGTGCATGTCCCTTTGTTCTAGTGGTTTCTGCAGTGACAGGATCATTCCTTTCATTTGGTAGGAACTTCATGCATCATACAACATTCCGCTATTGAAATACTGTATGTGGTTCTTGGAAGTCACTAACAAATAGAATGCTACAGTCATAAACTTTTTTATTGTCAACATAGTTGAACTTTTTATGTTGTGATTACTAATATTAATGATAATGGTAACAGAACTAGGCGTTGTCCAGTGTGTATAGGTAATCATACAACTTTGCGTTCAATTTGAAATTTATTTGCACGAGTTTATTTTTCAAAAAGTATCAAAATTCCAGAGTCTACAGAGAGAATGCCATTTGAGCTTTTTAAAAAAAAAACAATGTGTACAAATAAACTCCAAATTGAAGAAGAAAAGTCATGTCAGACTGAATACTCTTTAATAACAAACAGGAAAAATTTTTCTTGTTCCTTTTTTTCTTTTTGAAAACATGGGACACCTTTTAAAGTTGTAAAAAATATTATTGTGATAGTTTCTTATGTTTCTGGTAACTATGGTCACCAGGTTGACATTTTTTTTTTTACTCTAAGCTAAATTGTTTTTGTGCATTAAGTATATGATCAGTCATTAAATGTCTGTACAGTATAGTGATGCTTGAGTCTTTTGGTTCTTGATAATGTGTTCTGACAGGCCATTACTGCCAGAAAATGTTGCCCTTCAATAAATAATTCACTAGTGGGGTATAACAACAGGTGCAGATCCAGGATAAATACTGACTGATTTCCTAAATGATTGCCGAAGGTGCAAGCTTCTAGAGGGTCCGGGGTCAGGCTTCCCCAGGAAAATTTTGGATTTTTAACTCCTTAAAGTCCCCTTTTCTTTGGTTCTCGAGTCATTCAGATGGTATACTGGCCAGATTTCAACTTGGAAAGAGTTTTTCATTATTAAAAAGTATATTTATTATGACAAATCTGACTGATTTCCGTAAAATGGTGGAAACCTGTGTGGATCCACGCTTGAGCAATGCATGCTGCACTAAAAATCCAAACTAAGCCACTACACTAACCCCATGGCTGCACTGGTTAAGTTATACAACTAAAGCGTTTTCGGTGCTACAGTTGACTTTTTTGTTGCAGGTCTACATAGCAAATTATGGTTGCCCCCAAGAGGCAGCTGGGTAGTGGGTTGGGGGCTGGCACCTGTCTACCACTTGGGCTTTGGGGCAAGAAGATGGCTGACAGTTTAGACTAACACTGTAGACTGAATTAATAATTTGTGTGGTATTTAACACCACCGCCTTACACTTAGGGCCCTTTCTAAAAGACAGAACTGGCGGGCCAGATCAATCATTTCTTAAATGAAATATTAGTCTTTGCTCAAAAATTTTACTAAAACCCATCAATGCTGTGAATATATAATTAAGGAATAAACCAATCAGGCTGTATCATAGTCCTGATTCTCCCTACAACTGGACTAGTCTGGCCAGCCAGTTCTGAGAAATGTTTAGCCCCCTGAGAGGGTGCTTACCATTTAGCCAGAAAATTCGAAAATTCTGCACAGAAGATGGTAATGTCATTTTTCTGAAATTCCGAAATTCCAGTCAAAAATTGAGGACTATGGTTTTATGTAGTCCTTTTATTCCGGTTAATGGAATGTTTCTTACCAGTTACCAATTTCTCGGTTCTCGTGCTGCAGAAAATCACACTTCTTTTGATTTCTATCAAATGGTTGGCACCCTTCATTCCAGTTGGGTGATCACAATTTGTTCTGGTATAGACTTTAGGTCCATCAGGGTACCAGGTTTTTACTATTTTATAATCCAGGTATCACTAAGTTATGAGATACAGTTTTTGTAAAAGAGAAATATGTTTCTCTGCTCTTTTTGTTTTCATTTTAAAATAACCACTTTTAACATGAACTTGTAAGGTGTAGTAACCAAAGCACTTATCATCAATAGGATCACTCTTCTATGATTGGTGACCTTTTGGAAGCTGAAGAAAGACAGATGCCTTTTTTGATAAAATCTCTCTCAACTGAGTGAAAAATATATATCATGTCTGGGGACAATTTCTCAGTACCTTGAGGGTGCTGTAGTTTATCGTCATTTATTTTTATTGTTAACGAAGAAAGGATACCTTTTTCATCTTAAGATCATTTTCAAAACATTATTAACGCACATTTCTTCTAAGCCTAAATCTGAAGTTAAATTCTAAAGAGAGCATTTCACGTGTAACTTAAAGCTTATTGTGTGTAAATTTCCTCCTTTGTTGCGAAAACGAAACCTTTCTTTCATATTTCCTTTGTTTTGCCTGTCAAATTATATTTGTACTGATGTAGTTCTTGATTAAAGTGTGGCGAAATGCGTAAAAAGTATTCGTTTAGGCCTTTTCTCAAACCCATAAGTTCATATTTTCTAACAACAAATGATATTGGAAACAATTACAAGGAGCAAAATATTAACGATAAAAATGTTAGCGTATTAAACCCCCAAAACTATAATGCTCAGCATTTTATTACATGTTAATATTGCATTGGTTTTAGAATATCTAGTTTTAGATTGACATTTTCAATGTGAAAGGCTATATCATTTACAAGCCGCAAACAACAATAATAGTATACGGACAAGCATTGTTTTGTTGGTGGTTAAATAGCCAATCACGAGCCGCTAATCAATCAAGTGTTCAATATCCCATTGACACAACACAATCCTCTGTTTTATGTGTAATGAATTGACATAAATTAATTTGTCGAATTCCACCTGAAAAAAACGGGATGCATTTAACGGTGCAACCACTATCCAATAGGAACCCGGAAGATTCGCAAACGGATTATTTCAATCTTTTTCAATCTTGTTAAGTGACTTTTTACAGTCCGGTAAAACAGCAGTCCTCTAAGGTCTTTACCATCCGTTCAAAGTGCCGACCCTCTGAGCATAAGTGCACCTAACAAGTATTGGAGAATGTGTGGTGTGTTGGTTATGCCATGAAGGTTTCGTATTGAAAATGTGCTCAGAGGGGAATCACCCTACCAGGCACGTTGCTACAGTAGTTACTCTTTTTCTGTCACGATCAAAAATCAACTTAGGTACCATTTGGTAGGTAAGCAATTGGTTTTGGACAAGTTACTCTATTTCCTTCAATTTTGCTCAAGTGGTAACAGTACAACTTTTTTGTTTATTCCAGAGGGAGAAAAGATTACTTTTTGTTTATTAAGCTTTTTACTGCCTGCCGACAATTACTCACTGTCACCCAACCAATCATTGGGTGTTATCACAAGTGGATTAGTAAACGTCATGAGTGCTGCCAATAACACCTGCACACAAACTTGTCAAACCGGTTTGACCACTTTCCCGGATGTCACAGTGGTTACGTCACTTCTTTACAGTACAGCTTTTGTTGCCCAGGCAACGGGGAGATGTGAAAGCTTTTTCCAGATTATGATTGGTCCATTTAGCATTTGATTGACAGGTAGTCGTTTTCAACACAGCGGGTGTGGGAGACGATTTTTGTGCACACGTCCATCTATCAGAAGGTTGTGGCGTTTGATTTCATGTTCCCGCCCCTATCTCTTGGTTGAAATCCCAAATACTTTTTTGCTCACAAAGAGGAAATTAACGAAGAAGTTTGGATTGACCTCAAAGTACATACTCCCTGGAGAATTCACAGTTCACCTAGCAGTGTAGTTCGTCAGGACACGGGGTTACAATCGACAACTTTTAGACGACCACACTTCACACCGCCATTATTGTGTCGTGTTCGTTGTTGCAAACACCACATGGCCGCCGAATGAAAGAAAACTTCGGTTAATGTTGCTTCCTGAAAGTCGTCGATAACTAAGCATCGCCTCTGGTCAAGAAAGCGCTCATATACGTTGAAAGAACCTAGAGAGATAAATTTTAAAAAGCCGTATCGTCGGCTAACTTTGTTGGAAGCAGACTAAATAACAACGTTTCACCATTCGCTGCACAAATTATATTCTGTAGCAGCCTCGTCCTCGAGCCGGTCACGTTTATCCTCTGAGCTGGAATTGAACCTTTGAATGTGAAGATTCATCTTTAAAGTATCTCGCAGAATACAAAGGTAGTTGTGGTCTAAGTTTATTTCTTGACAGTAGAGCCTAGCAGAGTTTGTTTCAACCAGCTTTCGAATCAATGGCAAGTTGCCTTCCGTTACTCGTGTCAGCCATGTTGTCATTGGCGCCAAAATATACTGCGCTGAAAAGGAATTCCGTCGGACAATGGTGTTCTCCTCGCGGTTATTGCATTTCTTGTCGCTATTTGGCGATATTTCGGTAAATAGATACTCTAGCTATCTACCAGGCTTTAAATACATGAATTGAAAGCTTGTCACGCGTAGAAAAGCCGCTGCTTCAACATTTTGCCGGCAAATTTATGGAAGATCATTGTCTTTGTTATGATTCAAAATTCCAAATAACGTTCTGTCGAATCCGAGAATGTTTATAGCAGATTTTAATGCGAATTTTTTTTTACTTTACAGGAATGGAGTCGGAAGTTGTCACCAAAGGTTCGAAACGGCTAAAGTTATCGCCAAACAAAGCTGAACTCGACGAGGAGATAAAACAGGATGTTGGTGAAGAGATTAAGCTGGGTAAATCGTCTGGGGATACGACTTCAGACGAGCAAACCGCCGAAACGAAGAAAGAGGCTAAGTAAGTGGAGTTAGCGTAAATTAATATAGTATTTTGTCTTTGCCTTAATGTCACTGGGTTGAAAACGGTTCAAGAGAAATAATGTGAACCAACAAATTTAATTCTCTTTGTGACACGTGTTGTACAAGTTGGTTGGATTTATTTTTAACACGCAATGATCTTTTTGATCGTGTATTATTTTTACAGAAAGAACTTCTCATTTTGTGCATGTCATCTTTAAGTTGGATCTCGAAACTGTTTTCCTTAAAGCATCGGCTTTTTTTGTTGGAACTGTTTTGTGATTTTTACACCTCTTTGAGGAGACAGAGCATCGTTGACAGTCTCGAAATTTATTGATTACACTTGTTCGATATGCTTCCGATATTTTTAGAAAACAGCCACAATTCGAAATTGAAATAAGGGGAAAGTCTTGAAGTACCTTTTGTGACAAGTTATTTTGGAAAACTAGATGTTTTACTGTATTAACGATAGAACTTATCTTGGTCTAAGGTTCTTTGTTAGTTCAAAAGGTTATGGCCTGAATTTTAAATCAGTCACCATTTCTTCAAAAATATCATCCTTGCTGTTAAAGTAAGATGGAACTTAGAAATGCTTGAAGAGAATGTGGGTAAATATTCTTTAACTCAAGTCAATTACTTTAATTCAGCATGACAACTTGTGGAGATTACTGAAGCTTAATGTTTGTCTCGACTGCATTGTGCTTGAGACGAACCAAAATGTCAAACATGTAAATCAGATTATAACTGACTCATTGATCGTCTTCCCCTTAACTGTGGCATGCTACCGAAAAGCACTGGCGACTGGGTCAAATAATGACTAACAACATTTAATCTTTATGCTCACTAAATTGACAACAATAATTTTAAGAAAATTCATCACCAAGGCAAGTTTCTCTCTCTCCTTGATATTTATTCAAGAGAATAAATAGTGGAAGCACAGATTTTTAGTAAGTGAAACATAGGCCAGGTTGCCAGATGTCGTAAGTCTTTTGACTCGCATATTGAGTTAAAAGAGAAAGAAATGGCATATCAACTCGTAGGGAAGTGTGAGAAAAACTATCTGTAAGTACATAAATGGCACTGATCTTAATTGCCCATGAAAGTAACAGACAACTTCTGGTATTTGGATTTGAAAGAAAATGAGTGATTGAGTGAAGCTGTACTAGAGCTGACAGTCTTGTGACTCACTTCTGTTTTTTCCTTACCTTTTACTTCAAAAAGATGAGAAATAGACAAAATTCTGAGTTTGTATAAAGCTGAGGTGACAAACAAGAAAACATCATTTTGTGATACAGTTGAAACTCCACTAAGCCGCCACCCTTTAACCAGTAATCAAGTTCCGAAATATTAATTATTCTGCCATCCCAACCAGAGGTCCCCTGTTATTGTCACCTCTATTAAGGGGTCACCCTTACATTAGCCTTATTCTAAAATTATGATGAAGGAAAATAGTCAGCCATAGAATGTGACAACTGATTGTGGACCAGTAATACTGCTCCCATTGCTTATTTGTTTTGAAATAGAGTGATGTTTCTGGTAAAGATTAATGCTAATTTTTTTAAACCTCTATTGAACAGCCAGCGGGGTTTTCACAAAGAATTCTAGTAGCAGGAGAAAGGGGTAACTTTAGTGGAGAATATTGTGAAAGAGGCTCCATGTCTGAATATAAAATAGTCATAGGCTATCACACGTTAGCCGGAGAATTCTGTGTAGTAAATGGAGATTTCTCCAATCTCTGTTGCCTAATGAATACCAATGAAAGAAAGATGGAACCAACTTTGATTCAGACACAATTTCCAGTTTTCAAAAGACATCCAGTGTCACAAAGGCAAAAGAATAGTTACAATGCTCTTAGTTTTTGACCGAATAAACTTTTTCAACATGGTGCATTTGCATTTTGATTTTACTTTCAATGGAAAGCCGTTGTAATGTGCTATTGTCTCCATGAGCCAATAAAACTTCCATTTGCTGATGCCTGTCAAATGACTGTCAAATCATTTGTCCCGCACTTGTTTGTGTTCCCCATAAACAGGAAGCCATATAATAAACATCTTACCTACTAGCTTCATTTTTTTTTTGGACCGTGCTGTAAACTTTTTTTGTTCTTGTTTTTTTTTGGTTTTGTTGTTTTTTATTTTTTCCATCGATTTATGGCCTGGACGCGTAACATTTGAGCCATACTAATTCAAGTTTAGGACAAAAGAAACAACCATTCCATAGTCAGCTTTGATGCTTGGCATGTGCCAGGCTCTCTTATAGAGTGCATAAAGTACCAAGAATTCATGAAGAATTTCTAGGAAGCAACATAGTGTGGCCCAATAAGGCCGACAGTGTATTATGTTTTATAAAATAACTAAGATAGTACGCGCATTCTAATTGGTTAAAAACCTATGGTTTATTGTGCAGGTAAACTCAATGAAAACTTAAAGTTATTTTATAAAAGTGATAGACCACACTTTCTATGGGTTTACTGGCATGATAACCCACTTTGGATGTTGGGAGAACACTCAAAAAGCTTGTAAATCACTCCCTTTCGGCTCGTGATACAGAACACTTGCATTTGTCCAGATTATGAAATTTTTTAATCAGTTTCGAGGTTTATTGTTGATTATGCCACCGGTGGGAAATTGAGACCAAAATTGTGTGAAACTACACCATTGAGTATCATCAGAAGCACTGACTTGTAAATGGTTACTGGCAAGTACAAAAACATCTTCTGTGGACTGTGATAAACAGTCCAAAATAAATGCAGATGTATGAGTCCAGTTGACTCATTGACTTATTGCATCAAAAAGTGCACCTTGTATGTCCTTGTTCTGTGCATATTTTCAAGTTCTCCTTTATTGGGGTTTCTGAGTAAACTCTCTAAAAAAATTCCTGGAATTTTTAAAGCAGGGTCCTGGAAAGGATCAGAAAAATCCTTTTTGGCCTGAAAAAGTGTCTGAACCCTAGAAATATTCAATTGGTGCAAATTTTGTGTGAATACATTCTAATCATTATGTTGTGTAACATTTTAATAGGCCAAAAGAGAGTGACTCAGTGGTTGTGATATCCTCTTCCTCTTCTGATGATGATTCCGACAAAGAGCAGAAAAAGGAAGGGGCTGATGCAGTTGTTAAAAAAGAGTCTGAGGAGATGGAGGTCCCCAGTACAGGAATTGAAAATTCTGATAAGAAAAGTGATCTGCCATCAAAGGAGGAGTCCAATGAACAGGTCTGCTGTAAACAGAAGAGTACTTCTGTAAACTCACAAGTAGACAGCAAAGATTCAGACTCAGATGAGTGCATCTCGCAAGAAGACCTTCTGGCACAGTTGGGGTTAAGTTCAGTTAAAGAATTACAAAAGAAAGAATCAACAAGTAATAATGGTTCAACTGTACAGTCTGCTAATGCAAATGGAGTTGATAAGAAACCTGTGATAACTCACAGACCAAAGGAGAGTATTGTTGACTTTTTAAAAGTTCCAAAATTGACCTCTCTTGATAGTAAAAGAAAATTAAATGGTGACGCAAAGGCTGAGATTGCTTTTGTTAATGGTGATAACAGTGGTGGGTCAAGGCCAGAATCACCTCTGTCCGACGAAAATGATGATGACCTACAGGCTAAAGAAAAGCTGATTGCTCATCTTAGAAATGAACTGAGGCATGAGGAAGCTAAGCTGTTATTGTTAAAAAAGTTACATGCTGCTCAAAATGACATCAAAAGTAACTCCAAACTACAAAAAGAGAATGTTGTAGATAAAACTCCAACACCATCAGCTGCTTCGCTGACCAGTCACCCCATGAAGTCACCTATGCATTTACCTCAAAAGAAAGGACAAAGTCTCCCTCCTCCCCCACCATTAAAGGCATCAACAGTGCTGGCATCCTCTACCTTTCATCCCCCAAGGGATGTACCAGGCCAACCAAGGCTGTTACCAAAGGGAGGTGGTGCTGCTTCTCAAACACCAGCATCAAACACAGCTTCAACCAAGTTTGTTGGTTCTGCAGCTCAGACTCTAAAGGAGTTTGCTGTACATCAACAGGCTATGCACCAACAGTCAGCTCAGCCTAAACCTGGCTCCTCTGCGATTGCTGATCTTCAAAATGTTGTTACATGTATGGCTAATTTAATTCAGCCAACACCATTGTACCCGCCACACAGTGGAGGTCGTGGCAGCCCTGTCTACTCAATTTCAAATCAACCTGCCCCAGTGCGGCCCACTCCTGTTAGAGCTAATAATGTTACCAGTCTGCCAGCCAGTAGCGGATATGTCTCGTTTCAGCACCACTTGCCAAGCAGCACTCATCAAACTGCTGGTGGAAAGCAAGCTGCTGCCAAGATGGCATTACGCAAGCAGCTTGAGAGAACCCTGCTTCAGATTCCACCACCAAAACCACCACCTCCTGAGTGGTCATTCATCCCAAGTCTTGGTAGCCCAGACTTTATGGTGCTGGTTGGGCTTGAGGCTGTTGTGAGTGTCATGGCAGACAGAGATGCTAAAAAGTTAAATTCTCCCCTGCAAGAACAGAAGATAAACCCCAAAGTTTGTTCACGCTGTGGTACTGACTTCTCACCATCATGGACAAATAAGCAGGACAGTGGCCCTGGATTAGTTACTGTATGTGAAAAATGTAGCACTGTTCATGTGAAGAAGGAACTCAAAGCGGAACACACTGCTCGTTTAAAGGCAGCTTTCCTTAAAGCTCTTAAACAAGAACAAGAGATAGAACAAAAGATTAATGACAGCCCAGCAATTGCTCCAAAACCCCACCACCAAGGTCAAAAGACATCCCCTCAGCCAGCGCTTGCCCCAGCACCACCACGTCATCACATCACACACCACCAACCCATGATTCATCACCACCACCAAGCTGTTCAGCCCCCTCTGTATCATCACCACCAACCTCATGCCAACTCGCTGTTGTTTCAGCTTCAGCAGCAGCACCTTCAACAGCAGCATCAGGAGTTGGAGGCTGCTGCACGACAGCAGGCTGATGTAAGATGGCATCCTTACTTGAGCCAGCATCATCACTCCAGCTCCCGCAACCCTCAACATCATCATAGCTATGTATCAGACTCTGATAGACAATATTTGTTGGACATGATTCCCTCTTTGCCTACACCGACTCTTGGTTATG
>OZ037994.1:11171938-11314438 GCA_964035705.1 Porites rus
AAGGCCAACCTTGCATTCACCAGGGTTGGTTTTCTGAGATGTTTTTAGTGTACAGTACATGTTGTGTATTGGTTGTGGGTTTATTCTTGGAAGGTTCTATTCTGATTGGAGTGTGGTCATAACAATGTAAACTGTTTTTTCGACCCCTGGTGATGGATATGTTTCTCTTATGTTTTCTGGTCTTCACTCTGCACTCATTTTACTTGGATGAGGCTGCAATAACCCTTCCTCCTTGAACTATAATAAGAAGCCCAACACACCCCTGTTGATATGGGCTTTTGAATCTTTCTCTTCTAAAAAGGTCTACATTTTCCTGTGAACAAACTTGTACGCAAAACCGTGTTGTTCCCAGGTAAATAATATGGTGCTTGAAGACTTTGGTAACCCTCGAATATAATAGTTTTACGTATATAGATATTTTGTTCAAGGGTAACTAGAAAGAACAACAGAACAAGGATATATGACTCAGCAAAGTTTGGTCTTTGGTGGCATAGTCCAGGTATATTATGAGAGCTGGAGGACAAAGCATGAGATTTTTGAAAAAGCTTCATGCTTGTTTCGCTTGAAGTTATAGGCTTCATAAATTGAAAATCGGTTAATAAGTTTGTACGAAATCCTAAGACGTCATTGGCCATTTTAAAAAAGACAAAATTAAGTATTATATTTCTTTCAACTGTAAAAGGACAGACACTTCAATGCATTATTTATTATAAGAAAATTGTTTCAGAGACACTTGTAGTATAATATTATTAAAGGATTAAACATTGAAGTTCTACCCAACTTCTTCGTTTTAAAATAAAGGGTTGGTCCATTTGAAAAGTGGTCAAATTTTGCTTCTTTGTAGGTTCATTATTATTTTATCGTTTTAGAAGGAAAGCGAGTCCAATCAAATCCATTATGAAACCGCAGCTTGTTACAACTGGTCTTAAAATGAATGTAATCGCAAAATGTAACACATCGAGGGGTGGGTGGTATGCTGATCCGTGCTGAATTTCATTGTAGGTTTTTGGGATTGGCTTGGTGTTGCCTGTAAACAGGTTTTCTATAGTTAGCGCAAACAGTAGGTTTCACGCCACGCTGGGAGTGATCGGAGCAAACCAAATTACAAGTGATAAGGCAAAAACTCAGAAGTTTGCAACCGAATTAAATCATTACTGCCAGTTTCGAATTATTACAATTCCCACCTAGCTTCGAGGCTGAAGGGTATAAAACAAAAGAAATCGCGTTGAGATTGAGGAATGAATGATTCATTTATTTTGCTTTCTTCCCCTCAGCCTCGGAACCAGTTGAGTTATGAATTTGTAATATTTCGACACTGGCCTATTGTTGGTGGAAGAAATTGTCATCACGATTAGGCAGGCATTTAAGCAAGTAAATACTTAAAAAGCCCTAAACTCTTCCAAGCTTCTTCGCAGTGGAATATGGGGCAGTGGGATTAGTGTCAAACTTTGTCCTTCCAGCAAGGTCCGTATTAAGGAATTACGCTCCAGTTTCCGGTCGTTCCGATACAAAGTTGTTTCGATAGAAGTTGATTCAGTCTAGGTGTTTTTCACGTTCTTGGCCTAAAGGACAAGGAATGTTTTCTTGCTCACGTGTAAACTATACTTGAAGTGATCGAAAATGTTGTGCAGTTTCACTGCGTGAGTTCGTATCGAAACGACCGGTTTCCAAAGCTTCTCATTCAACCAAAGCCTGTTTTCGCCCTTCCAGGATTCGGTTCATAGCGACCAGGTCTTTTGCCAAGGCGACGCAATCACTCTTCAGCCCTTCTAGCTGACCCTTCATTTGAGTGGACAAAGTGTGCGAAAGTTGCCTGACGCTTTCTGCCTCATGTGCAATCGACCTGAGTTTCTTTTTGGATGACTGAAAACTTCGTTGCTCTCGAACAGTGTTGGTGCACACTAGACTGTCCAGGTCCTCTTGAGTCCATTTAGCAGTGCGCACGAGACTTGACGCTATATCATCTTTGAGCTCTAACAATTCTTCGACTGCACGACGCGCTCTCCTGCCATCAAACTGTAATAGTTCCTCAATAGCGTCCCCAAGGGCGTCGTAAAAAATTATTAGTTGCTTCCTCCACTGGAAAAAAATGTGGAGGCTTTCCCTTTTTGGACGTTCGTCACGCTCCTTGCTCGTCCACGAACTGTTAGAGTCATCACGATCATCGCGTTTATGAACTCTTGGAAGTTCCCTCAGTTCCTCGATGTTCTTTAGTCTGAGTGCCAGCCTGTCACGCTGTTGACGATCATTTGCCCTACTTCTCGGAGCGGAATACCGGAGTAAATCGCTGGTTTCTTCGAGTCTTCTATTCAGGTTTTCAATCTGAGAATGAACCTGGGATTGAATTGAATCTTGAGAGGGTACGCAGTAGTCGCGAGCGTAAGCCATTGTTGAAGCTGGCGACCGAGGCGCGATCACAGTATTGATGTTATTTAATACCCTATGCTATCTGTATTCGAAATCCAGTAAAAAGCAGGGAAATAATTAGGTCTTATTTATTTTTAATTGAGACGCAGGTGAGAGCCTTTCATGTTACGGTATGTTGATAAACTTGTAAGTGTTGTCACGGCAACTGGCGTAAATTGAAGCGTTATTATCTTTACTATAGGCTAAATTGAAATAATAGTTAATAAAAAAACGCTTTCTGTTGGAATACTGTAACTGAAACAAAAACCTGCTGGGCCGTCACTACTGTTAATACCCTCCCTTGGTGTTGTATTGGGCTCTTGCATTACGCAGCCTGGCTGTATCATAAACTTATGCAGGGACGTAGCGTGAGATTTTGAAGGTGTACGCATGCACTGATCATGAAAGAATAGTTGTAGCGCCGAAGGCGGCCCAACCTAGAGGGGCCCGGAGGACATTTTCAGCAAATCAATACACAGGAAAATGCAGTATTCAGTTGTTTATTTTACCCACTCCTAGTGTTGTCGGTAAGGTACAATGTCTGACGTCATCAGAATTACGGAATATTAAAAGCGATACTAACACAAATACACCAATATAGTGAAAAAATGTATCAGTCATCCCGATTTAATGATGAAAAAGGGCTTTTTCAGGAAGTAAAACGTATATAACTTTTCCATATTTCAGCTGTACATGAACGCACGGGTGTATGTGCATGCGTAAAAGGACGCTACGCTTTGTTCTAGCGCAGCAATCGAAAACTTATTACTTTTTCTATGAATATCAAGTGCCTACTTTCAGCGACAGCCTGTAGAACGGATACACAAGCCAGTACATGTAGTGGCAAGTAATAACAGACTAAAGGTACCGATGGCTTATATCCAGATGGGATTTACCGGTTCCTTTGACGCAGCATGATTCGAGTGATATATATTGGATCATAAAGCCTAGTTTAGGTTCGGGGGTGTACTTACGGAAAACACAGGTGAGTTTGGACGTTTGAGAGAAAGAGGAGTACTGAGCGCGGGGAGTTTTTTGTTGACTATAAACAGCGACGTTAAGTTCAAATTACTGTAAAATTCCGAAAATAAGCCCCGGGGCTTATATTTTTCAAAGGCCCTTTTTGAGGGGCTTATTTTTGGAGGGGCTCATATTCAGAGGGGCTTATCTACGGAGGGAAATTTGTGTTTCAAAATCAATTGGACTAACAGTATAGTTGGAAGTAAATTTACCGTTTTTGCTTTGTTATTCATTGTATTTGATGGCAATTTTCCAAGTACAAGCCCCCGAAGGGCTTATATTTGGAGGGGCGATTTAACGGAGGGTTTTTGCGTTACCGGTTTGGGGGCTTATATTTGGAGGGGCTTATACATGGAGGGGCTTATTTTCGGAATTTTACGGTATGCGTTCTTTATAGGCGTATGTAGGCTTCCCCGCCGTCACACGAGAAAAATTTGCAAAAGTTAGCTACCAAGTACCTCCAAGCTGAGGTTATTGCTTTCAGTACTCAAAGTTTGTATTAACAACACAGGGATGATTTACTAAGTTTTTGGAAAGTTTAGTGAAAAAAAGTTTTATGTAAGTGTTAAAATTGAAGCCAATGATCGTACTGCCAGTTGTCAATCAATGTCATCATTTTTACGCAGAAAGAAGCTAATAACTTTGAGAAAAATAAGAAAATGTTAAGAAATTCCCCCAAAAAACGCCTCAGAAGTTTGACCATGGTGGCATGGTAGGCATGCACCTTTCGAGTGTTCAAGGGCGGTTCGTTTGGTGCATGATGTTTACTACATACAAGTACTGATCTATGTTTAAAGGGAAAAAGAGAAAACCGGCTTTTGACCACATTAAGCTTCGCCCAAGAAATTAAGTTTTATTTGTCTAATTGCGCAACATCAGTCTTTCAAGTGTTTTGAAAATTACATCACAGAAGAAACTACTCAACTGCTCAATGGTATTCACTCCTTAAATCTGAATGACATCTGATGATTGATTGATGGATTGATTGATTGACATTCCTGGCTCTTGAACAGTTGAAAGATATCTGCTTTTAGCTAACTTACACACATCAGTATATGGGTTAAAGCTCGTGAAGATCAGTTTCAGTCAAATATCCCTGCAATGTGCACTCAAAAACACACTACAGAATTGCCCGGCTGGATAAGCGACCATTAGACCGCGCAGGATTAGCTCAGTTGGTAGAGCGCCTGACTACAGAGCGGAAGGTCGCCAGTTCGATTCCTGGGGCCGGAGCAATACTCAGGGTCTTTAAATAACTGAGAAATGAAAGCACTGCCTTCGCGCATGCCCTGCAAATCGCTAAACCTTCACATGGCTCGGATGACCACGTAAAATGGCGGTCCCGCCTCCAGTAGGAGACGTATAAATAGTGTCCCCAATTAGTACTTTCGTGCTAAATACATTGACGCTCAAATAAAGTGCTTTTTTTTTAGGCAGTTCCTTGCCTGCGTAGCGCATGTATTGAACTTTGTCGCGCTCGATAGGCATTACAAAACAAGGAACCTCAAAAGAAGCAATGAGAAAATCGCTCCCTGCTCTCAGGAGCCACGCATTCTAGTTATTAGTTCCATCCTTTCCAAGCGTATGTGTTCACAACGCCCTGTTCTCGCATAGATCCAGTTCGATCACTATCCGTGACTTTTTTCTCTGCATTCCTTGTTAGCCTGTCCACCATCTTTTCAATCTCCTCACTTCCTATGCCTGAGACTTCCACTTTGGATCGTCTGTTTGGTTCTGGCTGTTTTCGTTCAGTGCGATTCACCCAGTCAGGTTCATACAGCCTGTTAACCATTCGATGGACCTCATCTCCTGTCATTTTCTGGTACCCCATTAGACAATTCGGATTCCTTTCTTTCGGATGAGTAATGGTTCCCCATGATTTTTTAGCCATTTTGTATCACAGTTTTTCCCGTGAATTTAAAGTCTTGCTCGTTCGAAACCAAAGCACGAGAAAACAGCAGTGTTTATTAATGAATTGTGTCAAATCCGCATGCGATTTACTTCAATTTCCATAACAAAGCACTCCAGACAGGCAAAACTATTTGTCTATTCTTCTTGACAGTGTTTGACTTTGACCGAGTAATTAAAATTTCAGTTCTCGGCAAATGAATCCAGCCAACACGGAATTTTTTCGCCCAATTAATACCATTAGCGGCTGCAGCTGTTCTGTAATTGAAAGCGATCGACTTTTTAAGTTTCCACTCTGAAATTAAGTTAACGATATATGACATAACAGTGCTAGCGCACTACAAATACAAACTTTTTTTTCGACAACAGCCCTTAATCAGTTGTTCTTGATGCCTGGGTATGATTTATTAAAATGCTTGAAAATCCACATCTTAAGTCATACTCAGTTTTTTCTAGTCAAAGTACCTTCCCGTCTTTGTATACAAATGTAAATTTAGTTTATCATCAAGCCTTCTATTAAGAGTAGGGGAAAAGGAGAGGAGATTAAAATTTTCGACAAACACGTAGATAACCAACAACAGAGTAAAACTCTTGTTAAAATCACAGAGGCCGCATGAATGAGCTGTTTTAAATTAAGAAAACGAAAGCAGAGCTATCTCTCATCCAGAGCTCAGTCTAATCAGTATGCAAAGCATTTTATTAGCTTTATTCGCGTCGCGAAACAATGGGAAACTAGTGATCATAACCGCTGTCAAGTTCAATGGCCCATTCTGTTACTTGGAAAATTATGTTGAACTAACGTCTTGCAAGTGCTCATCTAGCCCTCGTAGCAATTCGTTTCCTTGTGGTTTCGGAGCAAAGAAAAAGCGAGGAACAACGAAGAACGGGATTTACGGTTTTTACGGTGCGAAAAATGTTCTTTGCTAAGAAATCGCCCGGAAACGCTTAACACAAACGATGACTGTTTATAAGCTAAAAGATTACGTTTACATTGATGCGTGACAGACAGTAAAAGACACTTGAGATGTCTGAATTATATTAAAGTGACATAGGTCACGGGCTTTCTTCTCCGCAAAGTATAGCTTGGTGATTGCAACCATTCCAGGCGTAGGAATTAAGAACAACTCCCCATTCCCTCTTGTATTGATGAATTCTCCGCCTGTCCGGTGTCTTGTCCAAATTTGTTTCCTTATTTGCCAACCGGGCAACCATTGCGTCGATTTCGTCCCTTGACAACGCTCGCTTTTCGATCGCTGGACGCGGACGCTTCTTCTGTTGTGCTGGAGTTGTTTTTGGTCTGGTTAAACGTTCGACCACGTTTTCGATTTCCTCGCTGTCTAATT
The DNA here is from genome assembly GCA_964035705.1 of Porites rus. Classification (NCBI taxonomy): domain Eukaryota; kingdom Metazoa; phylum Cnidaria; class Anthozoa; order Scleractinia; family Poritidae; genus Porites; species Porites rus. Next base: position 11,178,616 of record OZ037994.1, read on the forward strand.
TTTGATATCCCAGTTCAAAAGGAGGTTTGGTTATAGTTCCCCACGGCTGCGAAGTCATAGTGTCTTTGGCATGAACTGAACAATACTCCCACTGTAGCTACTGTATATAAGTGGCAACACAGTACGACCGCACAACAGTCTTTAAGCTGATTCGTGGACCAGGTTTTCAGGATGCTCTATACGGTCCTATACGTCTCCTTGACAAATTTGTAAGGACCAAAGCTCAAAAGCAAGTTCGTCCGGTGGGGACTGTTGTGCCAAGGTCCCTCCCGATCGCTGGGTTGGACACCTTATGAATTTTACACAACGCATTATTTTCATAATGGTACAAGACTGGAATGAAGAATGAGGCTAGAATAGCTGAAGAAACCAAAACTACAGAGCGCCAGTTATGGAGAGAACACAGTAGAGAGTTAAGCACTGATCTGCAGTGATTAGGGTTAAGCACTGAACTGAAAACGGTTAGCTTTCAAATATTGTAATGGGGTACGGCATTTATAAGAACATGTATATTTTAAAAATTACTGAATTTGGCAGTAAGTCCTCGATGGTGTAGTGGATATAGATGTTGGCTATAAAGTAAGTGACCCGGGTTCAAGGCATCACAGTGGAGTTTTTCTATTTCACTTTTATATTACACAGTAAAGTTGGACTTAAATTGTTCTTCCTGTAATTTTACTGAAAGAAACAATTTGACTTCAGCCGATGTTACCTAATGCTAACCCGGTCGCTGTACGGCACAGGTAACTCGTGCATGCGCAGTGCGAGCTCAAATGTGCGTTCGTAACTGCAAGGACAGTGAAGATTGTGGAAGGGACCAGGACATATCATCATCATCAGTAGCAGCAGCAGCAGCATCTTTGTCATCAACTTTGCTTTTGCCTTTTGTCAAATTAGAGCAAGTTCAAGTAGAGTCTTACAATTGAGCAGAGTAAATGGGACAACTACACCGATGCAGAACGAAAGCTTGGTTTTACTTGTGCGCCACTTACAGATGCACAAAAATTTTAAACTTGACCAGAATCTCTTTGAGTGTTAGACAGGTTTTTAAAATCAAATACATCTCAGGTCATCAGCTTCAAACTCTCTGAGGGAAAGGTCCTCTCTTGGTGTACCGTTAATTAGAACTCGACTCACGAAGCCTCCCTCATTACTAAGACCTCAACTCAATTGAGGGTAAGTTGCTGAAAGAGGCCTTTGTCTCAATAATGCAGTCTAAATAGACATATGTTCTTTTCTTTTTATTTGTCACCTTCCTGAATTATGAATAACAAGCCGGATTGTTCACCCGTATGATGCGCTTGTAGTCACCTATCTGAGATTACTGAGTTGCAGTTATCCGTTTTATTTTTTTAGCTTTGAGGGATTATGATATCAAGTTGAGTGCAATGTGGACAGATTCTTCCTTCTCATTTTCATTTTAATTGAACTGAACAATCAAATTAAAGCCAATCTAAGAATAATACCTTGAGTCCGTTAGGCGTCTATGCAAAAACACAAACCACGTCGCAGATAATGGCACAAACAAACAAAGTTTTGTCTCGTAGGTATGGATTTATGGTTTATTAAACGACGTCATGAACAAGCTGAGTAAATTTCGAGAAATTGTGTTTTATGCATTTTGTATCCTTAAAAGTGCCTCTAATTAACAGTAGAGTAACTCTATGGAAACTAACGCAATGTACGTATTCATCGACTTTATCAAAAGAATCATAGACAGGCTCAGAAACGAACATATAAATAAATAGACTACACAGTTCAAACCCGTCTTTGAAAATACCCGCGGGAACACGCCAGCGTACAACGAAACAATTCAGTGGCCATACTACACTACTACAAAAATTAACGCATTCGTTTTTTAATTGCTAAAGGCAACCTCGCGCAGTTTTTGAACAGAGTTACCAGTTTAACCACCGTCGCGTTCAATGCCGACGTTCTTCCTTGCATGCTTTGTTCAGAGGAAAGCTTTTATAGCTTCACCAGAAAGGCTATTCATCTCCCGATCACAGTTCCATTTCAAAGTGTTGTAATCAGTGCAATGGAGCTTCAAACTGACTGGTAATTTACACACTTAACGCTGGTTTTTGATTGAAATGCCTTATGACGACCTAAACTGCTGGCTGCAGAGTGAAGCCGTGACCATGCCGCTTGTTCTCTAGCCACTGTGCAGTCATGGCTGGGTATCAGTCTGCATCTTTGATTTTTTCTGAATTATCGTAGAAGAAGGCTATCACAATAAGGCCAGGCATACTCTCTTGCAATGGTTAGGCCTTTAGTTTAAACATCTGATCAAGAAATCTTTGTGAATTTGACAATTTCTTGAAACACACGCAAGGTAATCGAAGGTATACTAATACCAATTTCCGTCTGGTCTGGTAACTCGACTTCTTAGCAATTTTCCGTTGATCCATGCGTAAGTATTCACAACACCCATTTCTCGTCCTGCTCCAGTACGCTGTCTTTCCGGTGTTTTCTCCTTATTTTTGGAGGCATCCGCTAACCTTTCCAACATTTGATCAATCTCCTCTCGACTAAGTTTTTTCTCGTTATGTTTCGTAGCATTTCCGTAGTCATCTAACGCTTTAGTTGTGTTTAACCTTGCAACCATAGCGTCAACCTGTTCTTTGGGTAAAGTTCGGCTCCGTTGTTTAAATTCTGGATACTTTATATAAGTGGTCTTGATCCACGACATTGCGTTTGACAAGTCCTGATCGGTCACTAAATTTTCAAGAACAGAAATTTCGTGATGCAGCTTCTTGTTGAAGTTATTGTGTGTTTGAAGGCTATAGTTGAAATCTCCTGTGCAAACAGATGGCTTTCAATTTCTATACAATACATTTATTGTTAAACCACAAAACACCAGAGCCGATTCTGAAGAAGACAATGCAAAGCTGTTCACAGCGTTAAGCCGTATTCAGCCAGGTGTTTTGTTTGCATATTGATTTATCCGTTGGCACTGATAAGTCATAAGACAATTGACGTTATTGGGATAAGTTTAAATATTATTAAAAGAAAAGAAAATTCCGTTCAAAGGGATCAGGATAAACAGAAAGTATGCAATTGCCGTGATGTTTTGGACAATTGTTTCACGCGGTATTTTGCTAATTTTTATCTTGAATTGCAATATTGTGGTATTTCAAAACGAGCTGGCGCAGTTAAACCAAGCGTGATATGAGTTTGTAAGTAAAATAAAACTTAGAACAAATATTTAGGCTTACTTAAGAAATTGCAAATAAGATCATCGTACTGTTGTTGTTTGTCTGCGAATACTAAGTCGCCCTGAAGATTCACGTTCACGGACACTGGACAGAAAACAATTGCGTTGTCTTATTTCAGTGATGGTAATATAAGGACTGAGTAGAGTCCCATTCGGTCTGTAATCATACGAATGATTAACAAAATCGGACAACCGAGTAGCGGGAGTCCGATTTATTTACTCTCACGGGCCATGATTACAGACCGAATTTCACGACACGAAGTTTTGTTGCCTATTAATCATAACTATAACAAAATTTGCGATATTTTAGCCTTTTTTTATAATTAAGACACAAAAATTCTGAGAGTTTTTTTTTGCAAGTAGTGAAAAAAGAGCCATTTAATAAGTGCGCTTGCGAAAACGCGCGCTGTCCAAAAATTACTTAGTGGGCATGAAATCAGGACAGTTGATAGCCAATCAGATTTGAGAATTTTGTTATAGTCCAGTTATGATTACGGTTTTATTTATTTGTTATATGTTTTATTTCCCATTATTAGTGCAAACTTATATTACTTTTGGCTTGCATCTAGTAAGGGTTTTGCTATCTTTGAGTTTGGGTCCGGTTTAACACGTTCATAACTTGGCGTGCCGTTGCCGATATTTTTTTCCGTACGGTGTGATACAGGTTTCGACACCAACCCTCTATCTGCTCCCGCGCCATCCCTGAAAAGAAGATTTATCATGAAATTTTAAGTGGACTGTATTTGGAACGAAACTCTCGGTGCCTCGCAAGTATCATTTACTGAAAAGCAAGGTCTGTATGCTAGCTAGGAAGAAAAAACTTTGGCCCTACAAAGCGCATTCCTCTTCCAGTTTCTTAGGTTCTGACTTAAGAAAAACAATTTCAGAACATCTCTGAATTGAATGCTGACAATACAACAAAAATCTATAAAAACGCTCTTGATTTTGCTGATAATTCAGATCAGTTGGTTAAACGCATTTTTATTCTTTTTTTTTTTTTCCAAAGTCTTTTACAGTACAAATACTTTTAAATCTGTATAATGTATAATATTAAATTAAGATACAGTAATTTGTAATCTGTTTAAAATGTACGTAATAATATATACTGTACGTCTCAGTAAAAATGTTATTGCCTATCTATCTCATTTAAGCCTATTCTCCACTTCCGAATCCCCGCCATAGAACGCTATGTTTACGCCCCAAATGTTGCATAAACTGTTGATCCCATGTGCATTTGGAAACAATAAACACTTAATGACTGGTCCCGAGGGAAACAGTTAATTCTGTTTCCCGAGAATCTCACTGTTTCTCGAGGCGGAGCCGAGGGAAAGGGAGCTTTAGTTATTACGACAGCGAGGGCGACGAGGACCGGTCAAAAAAGCAATAGGTTTTCAATCAAAACAACAACTTTGCACCTGCATCACGCTTTTTTGTACTTTTCTTTGGCGTCACAGCAGGACTATGACATGAAAACTTGACTAATCAGCACTTTTTATGGAGGACATAAACAAGCGACGACGAAGTTTTCTTTCTCTATCTAATCTTGAGTGCAGTCCTAAAGAAATCAACTCTAGGGAAATTCACCTACATTTTACACTTTTAGCAAATTGGAAAAACGCAACAAAGTTTGCAAAAACGCGAATTCATTTTAAAAGTGACGTTTTTGGTGACGTCGTCGTGGTCTTTGCTAAAGCTCCTTATTGATTTGAACGGCGGTTGTCGGTCAACACGCACTATTACCTTCTGACATCATAGATTTTGCAACGCTACGCGTTAAGAGATTTTGGTTGGGAAAAAAATTCCAGCCGTATATCAATAATTTTTACAAAACAGGGTGTACATATGGTGGATTCGAAAATAGTCAATACAGTAAGGGCCACAAGATGATAATGCTTACATGCAACGTCACTTGCGACCCTGAGTGAATATAGGCTAGGTCCTGATTTCTTTCTATTATCCTTAATTGATTATGTATTAATTCAAGTTCATTAACAACTAAAAATCTTCAGGAGTACTTGTTTTTGTACTACTAATATTTAGTTGTCAGATTTATAATTATATTGTACTTAAATCTTTTTTAATGCTGAATAGGAGGACGTGAAATAAAGGGGGAAAGAGGGAGGGAGGGCACCCAGGGAAGACCAGCACTCATTTACCATTCAAAAGAATTAACAAGAACATAACTTGCAAACCGTAGAAAAACAAGTAATCTTAATTGTCATTTCATAATGGTTTCTATCGGAGGAAAAACCAGAAAAGAAATATGTTACAAGAACTACAACTTGATAACAAGAGGAACAAAGTAAAATGTTAAAACAAAATACTAGCAGTTATCATTAGTTAAGATTTCAACCGTTTGAAGCGATTGTACACATGAAACTTTAACGCAAACTGCTTGTTATTTTCTTAAGTTTTCAATGTAAAAAAAAAAAAACAGAAAATAACACGAACAACATGGAATGCGAATATAATGTTGTTAATTAGCTTTTACAGTGGTCCTTTGTGATCAAGTGATTTGACATTTCGCTTAGATTCTGAATCAACTAACTTTACTCAGGGATCATCCAACGAGAATATAGTTCAAAACCCCTTAAACACAGCATTGTTCAACGTATTTTAGTATTTAAACGGTAGATATAGGTATATTTTTATCCCCTAAAAATTTTTCATCTGTTCGGATTTCCTAGCTGAAAGTCTAGTGATCCGAAAATTATAGGGATCAAACGTACCTTTTCGAAAATTTCAGCCAGAAAAAAGGCTCCCGAAAATTCTAGGTGACCTTTTTAGGGTAAAAATCCGTTAAAAATAGGCAATTATACCATTTTTTAGATGTTCGAAAATCCTAGGAGAGGCAGGCAGGCAAGAAAGTTTACAACAAATGTTTCGAAAATTCTAGATCTCAAATCGTCTTCCGAACAGATATTCTTCCAAAAATTCTTGTTGGGTGCCCCTGTTTACTGCTAGCATCTACTTAAACTTGTTACTGATCGTTTTACTGAGCAGTAAAATATAATTTCTGACAATACCTGTCCCACAATATTAAAGAGCTTTGCCCAAAGAAGTCTTTATCGCGTAGAGTAGTGTGTGTCTGAGTAAACTGTTTTGCATTACAAAAGAGCAAAACCCTCGATAAGTTATCATCTGAAGACAGGTCGACGGGTGATTCGTGAGCTCAGAAATGATAAAATATTACAGCGAAAGCCATTATGGAGAAAATAACAGCACGCTGAGATGCAAGTGTCACAGGAGCGCCGTTAACCCATTCAGTATCGTCTGTCAATAAGAAAAAAGAACTAGTGTTTTAGTAACATACACAAAGGCAAAATAAAATCAAGGTTAATATAGCCTCAGTAAGTTGTTTAAGTTCACATTGAAACAAAAACCAAGTGAAAACGTAAGATATAACTAAACGTTTTTAGTTTATCTTCATTTTTCTTTTAGCTCTTGAAGAAGGTTTGTCTTTCAAACCGAAATATTGGGCAAAGTTGTTTAAAGATACATTTTTTGCTTTGTTCTTTTGTTTACTTCTTCATCGCCTTGCCGTAAGAATCTGTTTGCCGTTTTATATTTCTACAAGTTATTATTGTACTGATCCAGGTCTACAACTGGGAGATCGGGCACCACTCAACTGCTTGCAATTGCCGCTGTGGACTTGCTGATATTTTATAGTTTTGCTTCAGCCCGTCAATAAGTCGTTTGAACGGTGAAACTAATTGTTAAGTGATTCGTTGATAGTAGTCTGTAAAATACTTATGCATTTCGCTCAGAGTCCTAGTCGATTTGATGTTTCGTCTGTTAATGGTGTTCAGCAATGTGATTGTTGACATCACCATTTCTTATTGCTCGTTTGTATTCAATCAGTCGCGTGATAAGCTTACTCCCTTGTATACTGCTCCCTGTCTGTTCTCCGGTCTGTCTTTGACCTTGGCATTTGTATTACTGAGCAGTCGTCGTAAAGTGGTTATCGGTCGTGTGTGCAATGTATATTCTTAAGGTTGTAGTATACGCGCGATAGTTTTGTTAAGATATTTTTATATCTAAGATAAAGGTGACAAGGAAAATTTGGGTACAAGATATTAGTTTGAAACAATTTCTGACATCATTTTTTAGTAAACCTTACCTGTGACAGCGAGGGTAAACTTCTGGCACTTTTCAACGTCTACAGAGCATCCGGAGGAGAGACAGCAGTAATAGTTCCCAGTGTCTTCGCGGCTAACGTTAGTGATGGTCAAAACGTAAGGACTGTAAACTCCCCTCCTTGCAACCTTGTAGCGTTCATCCTTTGATGAATCTGCCAAAAACAAACAAACAAACAAACAAACAAGCAAGAAAAAATTACACTGCTTTATACGGTAAAAACTTTTAACTTTGGGTGTGTAGCTTATTGAACCATTCGATTTGTAATATCGACAGCACTGACAATTGTATACTACTTATTAAGAGTGAGGTCATTACAGGGAAATCTAAGACTGAGGCCTTGGCGCAAGGCCGAGGTCTGAGATTTCCCTGTACTGAACCGAACGGGCGAGGTTAATAAGTTATTTATTATATGGTCTTTCATTATAGACCTGAGGCCACGATCAATAAAAACCAACAACTGGTCAGTGGATAACTTTAAAAAACACGTCAACTCAATGAGTTAAACACCTGAGCCAGCGATACACTCAGGTTAAACCGATCAGCGGATACCCTTTTTGACAGCTGTCAATTGACCATAACATGGATGTCCATAAGGATGTCAAATGTCAAGTTAAACACAGATTCTTTATGCCTTGGACACCTAGCTAGTAATGCCCAGTCATTACAAGAAAATAATTCCTGGTCATTTCAGGAAAACAGGCAATCACAGCGCGCGTACTTTTGTGGGCATATAATAAAATCTCATCATTGTGAACAGTACCATACCGCAGATCAAACTTGGGAATCATGGGTTACTAACATGCTTAAATGGTTATACTTTAGCTTCTTTATCGGAAGATTGCGACCACTAAAACAATCACTTAACTTTCCAAACTAAAAATGATAACATTTTATGGGATCGGATATGACAAAGTCATATCGACCTTACCAATACAAGGTAGAACAGTTTCTTTGTTGCTAAACATAACTTTCCACTCCACTATCAATGGAAAGCCTTGGGCACTGCACTTCATTGTCACATTATCTCCTTCTTCCTTGGTCAGGGATTCTCCTTCTTTCTTTTCAAACCATGGTGCAACTGAAAAATAAGGATGCAACAAGTCAGTCAATTTACTGGTTTTCTTTGCTTGTTCTTACGACTGCGACGACCATATCGACCATGTCTTCATGTAAATTTGTGTTTCCGCAGATCATGTCATCACCTTCGTTCCATATTTCGTTCCATTCATGGATAAAGATGAACTCAACAAATTGGCCTGCTCCCGATCTATGGGCGTTCATAGCTCAGTTGGTAGAGCACTGCGACCACTGCAGTGCTAACGCCGGACAACTGCAATGATCATAACATTTCTACTGATTTCAGTCTTGTAATAATGTACCGCTAAATGACCATCTAGACTGCTTCAACTGTATATTACGTCAGGATTTATAGTTTGTTTAAGACAAAAACGCAGAACTCAAATTTCAGTCCTTTCAGTTTGAATAGAATAATGTTATCTTTCGTTTCATTTTTTTAAAATTTAGCTCTAGTTTTTTTTTGCCACTCCATTAAATTAGAGTTGATGAATTGATCATTAAAGCTATAAACTTAAATCAGGAGTAATAAAAGCCGAACAAAAGTCTTAGGATGTGTACATTTTCCTGTTCGCTAGATGGTATGTACAGATTGTATGCTGCGTTCCTCGCTGGTGGCAATATATTAATTATACATGGTACTCACTATCTGTCTTCTCATTGGCTAAGAGACCACAGCTAGGTTTGGAAATCAGCGTAACCTACAGATTAGTTAATTATCTGCTAGCAGATAACTGACTAATCTGTAGGTTGGGCGCGCAGTGCATGCATAGTTTCCAAATAACAATATCAATTCAGGTTCCTTGCGACGATGTGTTTGTCGTTATTTTCTTCAAAACAATGTGTAATAAAACAATTATTAGATTCGGTTTTTGTGACAGCCTAAATAATCAAGATCTCGGTAACTGTTATCAAACTCGGCCTTCGGCTCGGCTGATAACACTTACCTCGATGTTGATTAATTCGGATATCACAAAAACCTCATCCAATAATACACAGAGCTTCCATACTGTTGGGAGCTAATGTATCTCCCAACAGAAACGAACAATCAGCCTTAAACTTCATCGACTGACTTATCAGCTGTGGAGTCAGTCAGCAGTGGCATGGATCCTCCCACTTTGTCAATGATAATCTGAACGCTCGTTCTCAACAACGGCCGAGTGTGTTGTTTTTATCTCGCTTTGCAAAGGTTGTATAATTGCAAAGCCTGGAATACACACGAATGATTGATACACACTAGCCAGAGTCTAGCCATAGTTAATCGTATATTTTCCGGCGCTAAGCTGTAATATTTTCCCGCTTCTAGGAATGTGGATTTTTTACAATTTTAATTTTAAGCGCAGTGGTACTAGTTGCATGTTTTCCCATGTTTGGCAGCGATTATTAGGGCGGATGCCTTTAAACTATACACTTGACTTGAAGTTCCTTTAGTAGGCTTACTTACTTTGGACTTGAGTGGTGTCAGATATGTTCAGGTCTATATTTCCTCGCAACGTAACTTCCAAGCGACAAGTGTAATTTCCTCCATGCTCAGCTCGTGCACTTCTGATAACCATCGGATCGATGGTGTGTCTAGGCTCTTGTGGATTTTCCTTCCTCATCTCGCCATCTTTAAACCAAGCAATCCTCTTCACCTTAGTAGTCCGGCTTCCGGTGTCCTTCACGATGCATTTTATAGTAACGGTATCACCATGCTGCAGAACATTCACTTTGGTTGTTTCCACTTGAGGGACTTCATTCCCTGATAACATGAAAACAGTGTCAATGTCGTGACCCACCAGTCTTTATAATAGAGACCTAGAGATTCGAGGAACAGAACGACTACGAGTACCAGATTTGATTCAAGTTCTTTCGCGTGTGTTCAAAAAGTAGTCACCCGGAATGCTTCATTTACTTTTCTTTCACCAGACATGTGAGAACTTTTATCTTTATTGAATGTAAAGCCCTCTCCCCTTCGCAAAACTCTAAATATTAAACGAAATGCTCGCTAAAACTCGTAGTAGAATGACGACGGCTATCACATTTAATTTTCCCACCAAAAAGTGACGCTGACTCACGAGCGAGCACTACTTGATACTGAGAAAATCTCGTATTCGTAGTCGTCCTCGTCTTAGAATCTAACGGTCTTCACTGTTATTGATTAACAACGGGTACAGCTTGACGAAGCCTTAAGAACATCGCCCTGTGTGGAAGTGAAATTGATGCAAGTGTATCGTGCTCATAAGCTTGGTTTTACTTGTGCGCCACTTATAGATGCACAAAAATTTTAAACTTGACCAGAATCTCTTTGAGTGTTAAGACAGGTTTTTAAAATCAAATACATCTCAGGTCATCAGCTTCAAACTCTCTGAGGTAAAGGTCCTCTCTTGGTTTACCGTTGATTAGAACTCAACTCACGAAGCCTCCCTCATTACTAAGACCTCAACTCAATTGAGGGTAAGTTGCTGAAAGAGGCCTTTGTCTCAATAATGCAGTCTTTTTTTTTTATTTGTCACCTTCCTGAATTATGAATTACAAGCCCGATTGTTCACCAGTATGATGCGCTTGTACTCACCTATCTGAGATTACTGAGTTGCAGTTCTCCGTTTTTAGCTTTGAGGGATTATGTTATTAAGTTGCGTGCTACGTAGAGAGATTCTTCCATCTCATTTTCATTTTAATTGAACTGAACAATTAAATTAAAGCTAATCTAAGAATAATAACTTGAGTCTGTTGGGCGTCTATGCAAAAAAACAAACCATGCACGTCGCAGATAATGGCACAAACAAACATAGTTTTGTCTCATTATAGGCATGGATTTATGGTTTATTACACGACGTCATGAACAAACTGAGTAAATTTCGAGAAATTGTTTTAAGCATTTTGTATCCTTAAAAGTACAGTAGAGTAACTCTATGGAAAGTAACACAATGTACGTATTCATCGACCTTACCAAAAGAATCCACAGGCTCAGGAACGAACATACATAGTTAATTGAGTGGAATGGTTATGAAACCCGTCAGACTCCTTTGTTATATGTTTTTGTGAACCTGAAAGTGCACAAAGTTCAAAAGAATTCCTATCATTTTGATTGTATTGACCAATAAAAACGTTGCATTAATTTATTCCGTAACAATTTGCCAACAGAAAACAAAGGATTGTGCACTTTCAGGGTGCTTCCAACATAAACTGCAGCACTGTTGTTTTTATCATTGATGTTTGCCGCTTTTCATAACCAGTCTCCTCTAATAACTATGGAACATATAAATAAATAAATAAATAAATAAATAAATAAATAAATAGACTTCACAGTTCAAACCCGTCTTTGAAAACACCCGCGGGAACACACCAGCGTACAACGAAACAATTCAGTGGTTATACTACACTACTACTAGCCTGCAGTACAGGCGTTTTCTTTGAGCGCTCAATTTGCTCGCGAAAGCGACATGTTGAAACTTCCCGAAGAGAGGAGGTGATGGGGCGAGTCAAAGGGAGCGGGGAGGGGGCGGGGAGAGAGAAGAGTATTTTTTTTCTCCTCTCCCCCTCCCCCCTTTCCTTCTTTCGCCCTAGCACCTACCGTAAGGGTTACTATTTCTACTCTCCCCAATCTTCCACCGTCATAAAATCAAAGATGTCGGCTACAACAATATTACGAACACGAACAAGGTTTCGCTCACCCAAAATACGCCTGCACTGCAGGCTACACTACTACGAAAATTAAAACATTCGTTTTTTAATTGCTAAAGGCAACCTCGCGCAGTTTTTGAACAGAGTTACCAGTTTAACCACCGTCGCGTTCTATGTCGACGTTCTCCCTTGCATGCTTTGTTCAGAGGAAAGCTTTTATAGCTTCACCAAAGGCTATTCATCTCCTGATCACAGTTCCATTTCAAAGTGTTGTAATCAGTGCAATGGAGCTTCAAACTGACTGGTAATTTACACACTTAACGCCGGTTTATGATTGAAATGCCTTGAACGACCTAAACTGCTGGCTGCAGAGTGAAGCCGTGACCATGACGCTTGTTCTCTAGCCACTGTGCAGTCATGGCTGGGTATCAGTCTACATCTTTGATTTTTTCTGAATTATCGTAGAAGAAGGCTATCACAATAAGGCCGGGCATACTGTCTTGCAATGGTTAGGCCTTTAGTTTAAACATCTGATCAAGAAATCTTTGTGAATTTGAGAATTTCTTGAGACACACGCAAGGCAATCGAAGGTATACTAATACCAATTTCCATCTGGTCTGGTAACTCGACTTCTTAGTAATCTTCCGTTGATCCATGCGTAAGTATTCACAACACCCATTTCTCGTCCTGCTCCAGTACGCTGTCTTTCCGGTGCTTTCTCCGTATTTTTGGAGGCATCCGCTAACCTTTCCAACATTATGTTTCGTAGCATTTCCGTGGTCATCTAACGCTTTAGTTGTGTTTAATCTTGCAACCATAGCGTCAACCTGTTCTTTGGGCAAAGTTCGGCTCCGTTGTTTAAATTCTGGATATTTTATATAAGTGGTCTTGATCCAGGACATTGCGTTTGACAAGTCCTGATCGGTCACTAAATTTTCAAGAACAGAAATTTCGTGATGCAGCTTCTTGTTGAAGTTATTGTTTGTTCGAAGGCTACAGTTGAAATCTCCTGTGCAAACAGATGGCTTTCAATTTCTATACAATACATTTATTGTTAACCACAAAACACCAGAGCCGATTCTGAAGAAGACAATGCAAAGCTGTTCACAGCGTTAAGCCGTATTCAGCCAGGTGTTTTGTTTGCGTATTGATTTATCCGTTGGCACTGATAAGTCATAAGACAATTGACGTTATTGGGATAAGTTTAAATATTATTAAAAGAAAAGAAAATTCCGTTCAAAGGGATCAGGATAAACAGAAAGTATGCAATTGCAGTGATGTTTTGGACAATTGTTTTACGCGGAATTTTGCTAATTTTTATCTTGAATTGCAATATTGTGGTATTTCAAAACGAGCTGGCGCAGTTAAACCAAGCGTAATATGAGTTTGTAGGTAAAATAAAACTGAGAACAAATATTGAAGCTTACTTAAGAAATTGCAAATAAGATCATCGTACTGTTGTTGTTTGTCTGCGAATACTAAGTCGCCCTGAAGATTCACGTTCACGGACACTGGACAGAAAACAATTGCGTTGACTTAGTTTTAGTGATGGTAATATAAGGACTGAGTGGAGTCCAATTCGGTCTGTAATCATACGAATAATTGACAAAATCGGACGACCGCGTAGCGGGAGTCCGATTTATTTACTCTCACGAGCCATGATTACAGACCGAATTGGACGACACGAAATTTTGTTACTTATTATCATAACTATAACAAAATTTGTAATATTTTAGCCTTTTAAACTTAAGACACAAGAAATTCTGAGAGTTTTTTTGTTAGTAGTGAAAAAAGAGCCATTTAATAAGCGTGCTTGCGAAAACGTGCGCTGTCCAATTACTAGTAGGCGTGACGTGTACTTTCCTATTTAATCACACCTTAATGAAATCAGGACAGTTGATAGCCAATCAAATTTGAGAATTTTGTTATAGTCCAGTTATGATTACGGTTTTATTTATTTGTTATATGTTTAATTTCCCATTATTAGTGCAAACTTATATTACTTTTGGCTTGCATCTAGTAAGGGTTTTGCTATCTTTGAGTTTGGGTCCGGTTTAACACGTTCATAACTTGGCATGCCTTTGCCGATATTCTTTTCGGTACGGTGTGATACAGGTTTCGACACCAATCCTCCATGCGCTCTCGCGCCATCCCTGAAAAGAAGATTTATCATGCAATTTTAAGTGGACTGTATTTGGGACGAAACTCTCGGTGCCTCGCAAGTATCTTTTACTGAAAAGCAAGGTCTGTATGCTGGCTAGGAAGAAAAAACTTTGGCCCTACAAAGAGTATTCCTCGTCCAGTTTTTTAGGTTCTGACTTAACATAAGAAAAACAATTTCAGAACATCTCTGAACTGAATGCTGACAATACAACAAAAATCTATAAAAACGCTCTTGATTTTGCTGATAAACCAGATCAGTTGGTTTAACGCATCTTTATTCTTTTTTTTTTCCAAAGTCTTTTACAATACAAATACTTTTAAATCTATATAATGTAAAATATTAAATTAAGATATAGTAATTTGTAATCTGTTTAAAATGTACGTAATAATATATACTGTAAGTCTCAGTAAAAATGTTATTGCCTATCTATGTCATTTAAGCCTATTCTCCACTTCCGAATCCCCGCCATAGAACGCTATGTTTTCGCCCCAAATGTTGCATAAACTGCTGATACGTTTTCAAATACTCCTGCAGGGATGACTGGTTATTCCCATGTGTATTTGGAAATTAATGACTGGTCCATAGGGAAACAGTAAATTTTTTTTTCCCGGGAATCTCAAAGCTTCTAGAGGCGGAGCCGAGGAAAAGGGAGCTTTAGTTATTACGACAGCGAGGGCAACGAGGACCGGTCAAAAAAGCAATAGGTTTTCACTCAAAACAACAATTTTGCACCCTGCATCATGCTTTTTTGTACTTTTCTTTAGCGTCACAGCAGGACTACGACATGAAAACTTGACTAATCAGCACTTTTTATGGAGGACATAAACAAACGACGACAAATTTTTCTTTCTCTATCTAATCTTGAGTGCGGTCCTCAAGAAATCAACTCTAAGGAAATTCGCCTACATTTGACATTTTTAGCAAATTGGAAAAAACGCGACAAAGTTTGCAAAAACGCGAATTCATTTTAAAAGTGATGTTTTCGGTGGCGTCACCGTCGTCTTTGCTAAAGCTCCTTACTGATTTGAACTGCGGTTGTCGGTCAACACACACTGTTACCTACTGACATCATAGATTTTGCAATGCTACGCGCTAAGAGATTTTGGCGGGAAACAGTTTCATCGTTAGATGTCATGTGACCTCGATGTAACCAATGAGAGCGCGCGCGGTTGGGAAAAAAATTTCAGCCATATACCAATAACTTTTACAAAACAGAGTGTACATATGGTGGATTCGAAAATAGTCAATACAGTAAGGGCCACAAGATGATAATGCTTGCATGCAACGTCACTTGCGACCCTGAGTGAATATAGGCCAGGTCTGATTTCTTTCTATTATCCTTAATTGATTATGTATTCATTCAAGTTTATTAACGATTATAAATCTTCAGGAGTACTTGTCTTTGTACTACTAATATTTAGTTGTCAGATTTATAATTATATTGTACTTAAATCTTTTTGAATGCTGAATAGGAGGACGTGAAATAAAGGGGGAAAGGGAGAGGGAGGGCACCCAGGGAAGACCAGGACTGATTTGTCATTCAAAAGTTAACAAGAGCATATTAACTTACAAACCGTAGAAAAACAATTAATCTTAATTGTTATTTCATAATGGTTTCTATCGGAGGAAAAACCAGCAAAGAAATATGTTGCACGAACTATAACTTGATAACAAGAGGAACAGAGTAAAATGTTAAAACAAAATACTAGCAGTGATCATTAGTTAAGATTTCAAGCGTTTGAAGCCATTGTACACATGAAACTTTAACGCAAACTGCTTGTTATTATCTTCAGTTTTCAATGTAAAAAACAACAACAACAAAAAAAACAGAAAATAACACGAACAACACGGAATGCGAATAAAATGTTGTTACTTAGCTTTTACAGCGGTCCTTTGTGATCAAGCGATTTGGCATTTCGCTTAGATTCTGAATCAACTAACTTTACTGCTAGCATCTACTTAAACTTGTTACCGATCGTTTTACAAGCAGCAAAATATAGTTTCTGACAATAGCTGTCCCACAATATTAAAGAGCTTTGCCCAAAGAAGTCTTTATCGCGTAGAGTAATGTGTGTCTGAGTAAACTGTTTTGCATTACAAAAGAGCAAAACCCTCGATAAGTTATCATCTGAAGACAGGTCGACGGGTGATTCGTGAGCTCAGAAATGATAAAATAATACAGCGAAAGCCATTATGGCGAAAAAAACAGCATGCTGAGATGAAAGTGTCACAGGGGCGCCGTTAACCCATTCAGTATCGTCTGTCAATAAGAAAAAAGAACTAGTGTTTTAGCAACATATACACAAAGGCAAAAATAAAATCAGTGTTAATATAGGCTCAGTAAGTTGTTTAAGTTCACAGAGAAACTAAAACCAAGTGAAAACGTAAGATATAACTAAACGTTTTTAGTTTTATCTTCATTTTTCTTTTAGCTCCTGAAGAAGGTTTGTCTTTCAAACCGAAATATAGGGCAAATTTGTTATAGCTCAGCAGTAAACCAACTTTTTAAAGTGATTCGTTGATAGTAGTCTGTAAAATACTAATGCATTTTGCTCAGAGTCCTAGTCGATTTGATGTTTCGTCTGTAAATGGTTTTCAGCAATGTGATTGTTGACATCACCATTTCTTGTTGCTCGTTTGTATTCAATCAGTCGCGTGATAAGCTTAGTTCCTTGTATACTGCTCCCTGTCTGTTCTCCGGTCTGTCTTTGACCTTGGCATTTGAATTACTGAGCAGTCGTCGTAAAGTGGTTATCGGACGTGTGTGCAATGTATATTCTTAAGGTTGTAGTATACGCGCGATAGTTTTGTTAAGATATTTTTATATCTAAGATAAAGGCGACAAGGAAAATTTGGGTACAAGATATTAGTTTGAAACAATTTCTGACATCATTTTTTGAGTAAACCTTACCTGCGACAGCGAGGGTAAACTTCTGGCACTTTTCAATGTCTGCAGAGCATCCGGAGGAGAGACAGCAGTAATAGTTCCCAGTGTCTTCGCGGCTAACGTTAGTGATGGTCAAAACGTAAGGACTGTAAACTCCCCTCCTTGCAACCTTGTAGCGTTCATCCTTTGATGAATCTGCCAAAAACAAGCAAACAAACAAGAAAAAATTACACTGCTTTATACGGTAAAAACTTTTAACTTTGGGTATGTAGCTTATTGAACCATTCGATTTGTAATATCGACAGCAGTGACAATTGTATACTACTTATTAAGAGTGAGGTCATTACAGGGAAATCTAAGACTGAGGCCTTGGCGCAAGGCCGAGGTCTGAGATTTCCCTGTACTGAACCGAACGGGCGAGGTTAATAAGTTATTTATTATATGGCCTTTCGTTTTAGACCTGAGGCTACGATCAATGAAAACCAGCAAACTGGTCAGCGAATAACTTTAAAAAACACGTCAACTCAATGAGTTAAACACCTGAGACAGCGATACAGTCAGGTTAAACCGGTCAGCGGACATCCTTTTTGACAGCTGTCAATTGACCATAACATGGATGTCCATAAGGATGTCAAATGTCAAGTTAAACACAGATTCTTTATGCCTTGGACACCTAGCTAGTAATGCCCAGTCATTACAAGAAAATAATTCCTGGTCATTTCAGGAAAACCGCCAATCACAGCGCGCGTACTTTTGTGGGCATATAATAAAATCTCATCATTGTGAACAGTACCATACCGGAGATCAAATTTGGGAATCATGGGTTACTAACATGGTTAAGTCGTTATACTTCAGCTTCTTTATTGGAAGATTGCGACCACGAAAACAATCACTTAACTTTCCAAACTAAAAATGATAACATTTTATGGGATCGGATGTGACATAGTCGTATCGACCTTACCAATACAAGGTAGAACAGTTTCGTTGTTGCTTAACATAACTTTCCACTCAACCATCAATGGAAAGCCTTGGGCACTGCACTTCATTGTCACATTATCTCCTTCTTCATTGGTTAGGGATTCTCCTTCTTTCTTTTCAAACCATGGTGCAACTGAAAAACAAGGATGCAACATCAAATCAAATCAGTCAATTTACTGGTTTTCTTTGCTTGTTCTTACGACTGCGACGACCATATCGACCATGTCTTCATGTAAATTTGTGTTTCCGCAGATCATGTCATCACCTTCGTTCCATATTTCGTTCCATTCATGGATAAAGATGAACTCAACAAATTGGCCTGCTCTCGATCTATGGGCGTTCATAGCTCAGTTGGTAGAGCACTGCGACCACTGCAGTGCTAACGACAACTGCAATGATCATACCATCTTTACTGATTTCAGGTGTTGTAATAATGAGCCGCTAAATGAACATATAGACTGTTTCAACTGTATATTACGTCAGGATTTATAGTTTGTTTAAGACAAAAACGCAGAACTCAAATTTTTCCTTTCAGTTTGAATGGAATAATGTTATCTTTCGTTTCATTTTTTTTAAAATTTAGCTCTAGTTGTTTTTGCCACTCCATTAAATTAGAATTGATGAATTGATCATTAAAGCTATAAACTTAAATCAGGAGTAATAAAAGCCGAACAAAACTGTTAGGATGTGTACATTTTCCTGTTCGCTAGATGGTATGTACAGATTGTATGCTGCGTTCTTCGCTGGTGGCAATATACTAATTATACATGGTACTCACTATCTGTCTTCTCATTGGCTAAGAGACCACAGCTAGTTTTGGAAAGTGAGTGTGTTGTTTTTATCTCGCTCTATCTGCAAAGGTTGTATAATTGCAAAGCCTGGAATACACACGAATGATTGATACACACTAGCCAGAGTATAGCCATACTTAATCGTATATTTTCTTGCGCTCAGCTGCAACATTTTCCCCCTTTTAGGAATGTGGATTTTTTACAATTTTAATTTTAAGCGCAGTGGTACTAGTTGCATGTTTTCCCATGTTTGGCAGCGATTATTAGGGCGGATGCCTTTAAACTATGCACTTGACTTGAAGTTCCTTTAGTAGGCTTACTTACTTTGGACTTGAGTGGTGTCAGATATGTTCAGGTCTATATTTCCTCGCACCGTAACTTCCAAGTGACAAGTGTAATTTCCTCCATGCTCAGCTCGTGCACTTCTGATAACCATCGGATCGATGGTGTGTCTAGGCTCTTGTGGATTTTCCTTCCTCATCTCGCCATCTTTAAACCAAGCAATCCTGTTCACCTTAGTAGTCCGGCTTCCGGTGTCCTTCACGACGCATTTTATAGTAACGGCATCACCATGCTGCAGAACATTCACTTTGGTTGTTTCCACTTGAGGGACTTCATTCCCTGATAACATGAAAACAACGTCAATGTCGTGACCCACCAGTCTTTATAATAGAGACCTAGAGATTCGAGGAACAGAACGACTACGAGCACCAGATTTGATTTCAAGTTCTTTCGCGTGTTTTCAAAAAATAGTCACCCGGAATGCTTCATTGTAGTTTTTTTTTTTCATTAGACAAGTGAGAACTGTTATCTTTATTGAGGAAGGTAAAGCCCTCTCCCCTTCGCAAAATGGTAAAATTCTAAATATTAAACGAAATGCTCGCTAAAAGTCGTAGTAGAATGACGACGGCTATCACATTTAATTTTCCCTCCAAAAAGTGACGCTGGCTCACGAGCGTGCACTACTTGATATTGAGAAAATCTCGTGTTCGTAGTCGTCCTCGTCTTAGAATCTAACGGTCTCTACTGTTACTGATTAACAACGAGTACAGCTAGACGAAGCCTTAAGAACATCGCCCTGTGTGGAAGTGAGGCTGATACAAGTGTATCGTGCTCGTAAACTGTTCAGTTTTTAGCCGGTGACAGTTAGTATCTTTTGGCATTTCAATAATTGATGCACTTGATCAATACCTTATCTGTTATTTGCAGGGTTCTATCTAGGGTATTTGAGGGGTAGAAGCTCCCCCACAAAAAAATATATTGTTATCATTAGAGTGTATAAGTAACTATATCAAAATCATCCGGACGCGACCAGGCCAGTGCACACTCGACATTTCTCAAAATTGTGACTCAAAATGCACCAGATTGCCTGTCAGAGCATATTCATTTCAAAACGTTTCCGGGGGGGCATGCCCCCGGACCCCGCTAGGAAGCTCGTCGCCCTCGGCCACTCAACACTTCTCCCCCAAACGATAAATTCTAGCTAGATAGATCCCTTATATAGATAGGCTACCAAAGGCACCCATTTGAAGGCGCTGTGTAATTACACTAGGCTCCTGGTTATCAAATAACGAGGGTTGTCCAATACTCACGTATCCGCTTGTATATATTGGACATGTGTGGACGGTTCATGAGAAAATAATCTAAGTCCCCTTAATGAGATGCATATTCACCAACAGAACCATTGGAATGACATCATTTTCTATTGGTACCAATCGTGCCATTGGTACCAATGGACAATGGGTTTGACGAATCGTATCCGTTTGTGTATTGTGTGTATTGGACAAGTGGAGTGCAAATAACTACTTAAAACATGAAAAGAAGAGAAGTGTCTAGTGTCATAACGCAGCAAAATCATGGCTAATACAAAAGGAGAAAAGGAAGGACAAACTTGAAAAGATTGAAACTGATTGAAATTGTGATTTTGAAAACTCGGTCTGTTAACCAAAACCAGTTTTTCAAGTTCATTTTGGTGTTTGTAACTTGTGATACTGGGAAACAATTGTTTTACACGAAGTTGTGATTTTGCCATTTACCAGTAATTTTTTCGAGAATCATAGCAAATAAGGACGTGCAATTGGCGTTCATTATTAACAAAATGAACTAAACAACCGTGTCAAAGTACCTTCAACCTGTATTATCGTTCGTTGTTTGTGCGCCTGCAATCAACAAAGCCTGCCCAGAATGAACTAAGTCAAGGAAACGTAAATGTTTTACATAGGAATTACAGTTTTACTCACAATTACGGACAGTTTGCTTTGTCCCTGGGGAAAGGTAGTCTCGATTTCCGCCGTCTCCCGGGTCCAGTCGATGAGTGCGGGCTCATTTTCCCGAACAGCGGCTGGTAATCGAGCTTAGGGGAAAGGCCCTTACATCTTCTCTAAATTCATCCCGCTTAATACGGACACTTTCTATGGCGCCCGGTCAGTGTCCGTATTAACGGGGTTCAGTTGGACTCTACAATAACGTTCCCATACTCATTACTCCGTTCAATACTTACTTTCTAAGACAGTGATGCCAAATCCGTAATTTTTAGAATCGTTGCGGCCTACTGCAAAGGCCAGGCACTCATACCTCCCCAAAGGACCAAGTGTGCTATCGTCGTCCACTGTTGCATTCCGAATGTGAAGCGTCACGATTAACTTGCGTCCATTTTCTACAAATAAACCCCATGATAATAATGATAATGGTATAGTGAGAATGATCAGAAATCAGTCTTATTGCTTTCACTTTATTTTATCTTTCACCTCTGCTGTTTTCTTTGAGTTACCCCGTCCCATCCACCTAAATTAAATTTAAAAACCGGGTGTCGCTCCACGTCTTTGTTATTATTTCAAAGAGCTGTCTGTTCGAAATTTAGTTGATGAGGGCATTTTTAATCTAGATAGAACGATTTTTAAGCCCAAGTTGAATTTACGTAAGTCAGGTCAAGGGTGAATTTAGGGTCACCCAGGCCTGTTATAGATGTATCAGTTATAGCCTGCAGAACAGGGGTTATTTTTTCGTGTTTTTCAGCCACGAAAGGCCCAAGATAAAGTAAGGCTTTCTTTCCATGAGGTCAAAGATGGATTTATGGTGTCTTGACCCTTAACCGGGAGCAAGAACGTTGGAGAATCAGACCGCCGTTCAACAAAAACAAAGCCATCATATTAGAGACATTAGAGACCATAAGATTCTTAGGACTCTTAAGAGAAGGACGACTACCCCGGCGTGAACCCATCATTTTGGCGGGAAAACGAGATAGCCGTTGGTTAGTTCTACTACGGGCTTCAGCGAAAATGTCGGAAACAATTTATCATTTATATTTGTTAGAAGTTTTATCATTTTGCGATCGGAAGAGGGCTTAACCTCCTTCAATATATAAAAATAACAATGCTAACTCTTCTGGCAAAAGAAAAAAGGAAAATGAAGATCAGTCCGGGGCGTCATATTTTTTCGAGAACTACGCGAAAAAACTTGACATTATATCTCGTTCTCGTAGTCGTCCTCAGTTCCTCGAATCTAAAGTTCTCCATTACGATGAAGATAGGAAAAATAAATTAAACATATCTTAACTTACCTTCTGTCCTGTTGGTGAAGTAAATGTTCTCAGTAGGCGTCAGGGTTGTATACACATTGAACCTTGTTTTCCTAATGAACAGGATTTTCTCGGGCATGACTGGAGCTGTATCATTATCATCAAACGCTACACAGCTGATTTGAGTTGACATGTGTTTGAGTACGTGAACATTTACTGGAAAAGGCTCCTTTATACCGAATTCAGCTGAAAGGACGAAAACGGCAAAAAAGGAACATAAAAAGTTGACCAAGGAATCTGAGTTTTCGCTTTACATATTGATGTCAGACATATCTTTCTGCTTAATAATTTTAATCGCCGTGGCTATGTGGCCGGTAACCGGTCAAGGTTTTCAAAACACTAAATGACCGGCAGTCCGGTATTTTCAATAAACTTGACTTATCTAAGAATCCCAACCAATCCAAACTATCACGATATGTCGATTAAGAAGAGTCAAGCGATCCTGAAATGCTTTATAGATCTCAAGACTAGCCTTTGGTTTACGCTGGTGTCAGTAAAACGAAACCATGTTTTGTGACACTTAGAACTTTATTCAGGTTGACTGCCGGTCAAGGTTTTCAAAACACTAAATGACCGGCAGTCCTATATTCTCAATAAATTTGACAAATCGAAAAAATCCATCTAATCTAAGCTATCAAATGTCGATTGAGAAAACTCAAGCGATCCTGAAACACTTTATATATCTGAAGCTTAGCGTTTGGTTTACGCGTTGCTCAGAAAACGAATAAACCATCTTTTGTGACACTTCGAACTTTTTTCAGGTAGACTGCCAGTCAAGATTGTTAAAACACTAAATGACCGGCAGTCTACCCTGCTAACAGAGTCGCTTCGATCTTTCCTAGATAAGTCGAGAAAGAGGAAAGAGGAAAGCGGAAAGAGGAAAGAGGAAGGAGGAGAGAGGAAAGAAGAAAGAGGAAAGAGGAAAGAGGAAAGAGGAAAGAGGAAAGAGGAAAAAGGAAAGAGGAAAGAGGAAAGAGGAAGCTGAGAAAAGCTCCTGGTGTCATTAAACATGGTTTCGTTTTCTGAGCCCAGCGTAAATCAAACGCTGGACTTGAGATCTGTAAAGTATTTCAGGATCGCTTGACTTTTCTTAATCGACATATGATAGCAGGGATTCTTAGATAAGATTCTTAGATAAGTCGATAAGTAGATAAGTCGAATTTAATGAAAATACCAGACTGCCGGTCATATAGCCACAGCGTTTCAAAATGTACTAAATGACCGGTAGTCCTGTCTTTTCAGTAAATTTCACAAATCAAAAAAATCTAGCTTAACCAAACTATCATATGTCCAGTAAGAAAAGTCAAGCGATCCTGAAATGCTTTATAGATCTCAAGAATAGCGTTTGGTTCACGCTGGGCTCAGAAGACAAAACTATGGTTCGTGACACTTAGAACTTTTTTCAGCTCGACTGCCGGTCAAGGTTTTCAAACTGGCTCTAAATGACCGGCCGTCCCATATTCTCCATAAATTTCACAAATCGAAATAATCCAGCTAAACCAAACTATGATATGTCGATTAAGAAAAGTACAGCGAAATGTGCTGAATATAGGACTGCCGGCCATTTAGTGTTTTGAACCCTTGACCGTCAGTCGAGGTGAAAAAAGTTTCAAGTGTCACAAAACATGGTTTCGTCTTCTGAGCCCAGCGCAAACCAAACACTAGACTTGAGACTCTATAAGGCATTTCAGGATCGCTTGACTTGTCTTAATCAAAATATGATAGTTTAGATTAGCTAGAATCTTTCGATTTTGTGAAATTCACCGAGAATATGGGACTGCCGGTCATTTAGTATTTTTAACACCTTGACCGGTTACCGGCCATATAGCCACAGCGAATTTTAATCATTTTATAATCAGATCGTTTTCAGATGTGCTAAACTTTAACAGATATTGTGAGTAATGGTAAGAAACTCTTCTCAAAAGCCTCCTTTTTTGATTCCGGCTGAGATGTGGTAAAGGACTGAAGCCACTTAGCGGAGTTCCATCCTCGGAAACCCAGGGGCAGTTAGTCTGGTCGGGAGAAAAAGTGGGACGAAAGTTTTCAAGTACGGGCGAAAGAGCCCCTGGGTACCGACTCTCACCAAACTATTTCCAAAAATTCAAGCGAATGCTGGCTCCTGATAGGGCACAAAAAATGCTTTGTATCATTGTGCCCAATCGGCGAAGAGTCTCTCTTTTCGTGAGTTCGTACACCACGGCTATTTTCTCGCCATACTTGCCCGGTTCGTTCACCAAGCTTGTGCGTGCAAGGGAAACTTTTATTTTCTACTTTCCTGACCAGAAACGAAGGAACTACCGATGAGTCGAAGAAACGTTTGGGATGCTATAAGTAGGAGCAATTCAATTTGCCCCAAGAATATTCTGTTTTTGACGGATCACAATGTATAGTAAATATTAGGAAGTTTGAGATGTGGCGGCGACGAGAAAGTCAAATAAGCAATAGCTTGACAAAGCGAAACAACAACTTTGCCCGTGCATCATGCTTTTTTATACATTTCTTTGCCGTCAACTGCACGATTACCCGTGAAAATGCCTAATTTCACGTTTTGTGAAGGAGGTAAACAAACAGTGACAAAATTCATTCTCTTCATGAACTTGGATATGGTTGATAGAAATTCAGCTCCAGAAGAGTTCGCTTGCATTTGACAAAGTAAGCGAGTTGGAATAATCACGATAGAGACTGACAAATTGTGAATTCACTTTTTCATGCGACGTTTTCGTGGCTGTCAGCCGTCGTGGTATCTTTTAAAAACTTCCTGATAGTTATTCACGCTTGCATCTCGATGCATCGGTCACGTCTTGCGTACCCTATTGAAATTAAAGTGTTATTAAGCCCACCCGTTGTAAGCTCCAGCTTGTATTTCTGGAAAAGCGTCTTTAGTTTTCGGGCCGGCGGGCAGACAGTATTTTGAAATCAAATGGGGATTTTATATCAAACTGAAAGTTTCCTGACTACATGCATTTCTTTGGTGCATGATCCAGACAAGCCGTGATCGAGACAATAGTGGTCGTGTACGAACTCCCGAAAAGAACCTAGGAGAAACTGTTGGGTACAATAATACAAAGCATTTTTTGTGCCCAATCACGAGGCAGCATTCGATTGAATTTTTGAAAATAGTTTAGTGAGAGTCGGTACCCAGGGGCTCTTTCGCCCGTACTTGAAAACTTTCGTCCTGCCTTTTCTCCCGACCCGACTGACAGCCCCTGGGTCTCCCAGGATGAGCGGAGTTCGCGACCAATAATCGCCTGAGGAGCAGGTGGGCTTTACAACTTTTCTGATTTTTTTTTTCTGTCATGGATCACGATTTTTGTTTAGGCCCGCCGATCAAAACAACACAAAAGCAAACTATCATGTCATGTACGTGGGGAATATCTTATTTAAAAGTGTTCTGAACAAGTGACATAATAGATTATTTAGTACTCACTTCAAACCGTCAACACGGTCACTGAAAAATTTCCTCACGTCCAGACAAATCAGACAAAGCAGTTACACATTCCCGAAACGTTGAGAGTTTTTAATTAAAACCAAGTGTAAATCGTCACTTTTTAACCTTGATACCGTGTAGTTTTGGTACGAGCTTAACCCGGGGGGGGGGGTACTCCTGGGAATTCTTAGTGGGGGATGTGCCGCCCAGTTCTCCAAATCCTGACCCTATTTCAGACCAAATTATGTCATTTTCCAGACCCGTTTTCCGACCAGACCTCTAAAATCCATACCCGTGTTTAGAACTGGCCTTTAGGCAGAAATTATGTTAGTATTACTTAGATTAGAGTGCAAACAAAACAAATTCCTCAAATTCGTTTCGAATGCGCATATTTCTCTTTCTTTCTTACTCATTTGGAATTGAAACGATGTACGTTCATCCCCCGTAGTTCCCTCGAAAAATATACCCGATTCCAGACCAAAATGGGCAAAGCATATACCCGTTTTCAGACCAAAACGGCGCAAAAACCTTACCCGATTGGGCGGCACTTACCTATATAGCTTATATAAGGGAGTACCCCCCCCCCCCCCGGGGAGCTTAACCGGATTCGGACTTTTGATGGTTCAATTACGTTACGTTATAGCATATGTTTTTACCTTAAAAACTGAGGCAATCAATTTCTACAGCATGTGCTTATTTACGTATAGTTAATTGTTGAATTGTTTTTTCTCCCTGACAAGTTAAACGCGTTTGAAAAATCTACGACATCGGATATGTGCAGAAGACGTTTCCCAAGCTAAGTTAAGATGCATATCTCCAACAGAGGATATCCCTTATGATATTGTTTGACAACAATGCTGGCCAATCTGATCTTATGGCTCTAAGAGACTGTATGAATCCGGCTATGGAGCTTTTATACATTTTCTTCCATAGGCACCATATAAACGCAACATTCAGTCTGGTCTCAGTCTAAAAGAGACTCGAATACCGACATGTAAACTCGATATTCTAACAGACCTTTTCAAATAATCCAGTGAGCCGAAACATATTCTTTTCGTTTTGACCTTTCTGTTTTTGGTAAAATATTGGCATGGAACGTAGAACAATCTTCATTCTTCACAGGACATGTAGGGTCCTGTTCCAAGAGCTCTCGTTACTCGATTTCCGTTGGCAAGAGAAAGAATGGAAAGATTTCTTGCCGAGAAAACCTTTCAAGTATTTTAGTCAAGAAAGACAATAATAAACGGAAACTGCCTTCACTTTAAGTCAGATTCGATGCTACTTAGGGGTAAAGAAGACATAGAGGCGAAGAAAAAAATTTGTTAACAAATAGGTTCTCTTTGCATTTATGTCACGCTCTAATCATGAATAGTGGCCACTATGGAATGTCACTCTATTGCTTTTTGTACCTCGCTATATTTTCTTCTATTATTATTATTATTATTATTATTATTATTATTATTATTATTATTATTATTATTCAGAAAATTTACCAATTACTTTTCATTGACTACTACAAACCTAATTTCTATTTCGCGTGACTACAACATGTTATGTACGAAAAACAAATAATGAACAGAACCCTTGCTACAAAAAGGTCATTTCGTCAGAGATTGAAGTGTTTCAACGACGAACGATCAATGTCCAAAGCTAAAAGAGTCTTGGAAGCACGCAAGAACAAGCACACTGCGGGGTATTTTGTTTTTAACATGCTAGTTCATCAGCGACAAAAGTTCAAATATGTCACGAAGATATCGCTCTGCCCTGCTATTTTGAAACAGCATTTTCTTGAAGAAACCTATATAGAGAGCAAGTTTGCAACTAAATAAACAATATCATATAAAACGCCAGGGAAAGCTTTGAGCAACTATTAAAGCAATAAAAAAGAACTTTTTATAAAATGATAAATAATAATTTATGAAAGTCAGGTAACCATATTTTTTAACCGTAGTTTATTTGTTTGTGGAGGAAAAAACTACAAAAAAGGACAGGAGAACATAATTGACTATGATAAAAATGCTCACGCAAATAAAGACATCACGCGATCTGTGCCAAATCGGGTTGACAGTTCACTGAGCTTAAATACATTAAAAGGGGATAAAAAGCATTTGATAATGGCCCTCCGCACACAGTCTTGCCTTAGCAAGCTGACACAAAGAAACATTTTTGTCGAAAAAAAGGAAAGCCAAAGGGAAAATGAGAAATCTTATGGAGCTCGGTGACAGTATTTTCAGATAAAAAGTTTTGCGTTCAGCATAATTGTATTTTACTAGTTTTGTTGCTGTTAACGCAAAATAGGACGCCTGTTGTGCAAACGAAGAAATTCTATTAGCAAAAAAAGCATTTTTTAAAACGGAAACATGTTTATAAGGAAAAAGGGCCTAGGTCGCGTAGGATAACACGTGCAAAAAATTTGTTTTAAAGTTCATTTTTTCTATAAATACATTAGAGCGTTAATTTTTCTAGTTTGGTGTTTGCTGACCGTAGTATTTGTTTGTTTTTTGCCACAACAAAAATCGAATAAAAGATAAACGATTCAGGACTTTGTTAAGGAGACATGGGTCTACTCACCGTTTACAAAGCTTACGGCACAAACCACTAATAACCAAAACATTTTGCTGTTGAATAGGAAGCGATCCGATGCTGGGATTAAGCAGGTGATTTGCACTGCAATGATGCTCTCTCAGTGATGCAGAAGCAAGACAGTCACAAGCATTTGTTTTTCACAAAGCTATTATAGGAGGACACCTGCCAATCATATGACGTTATTCAAGAACGCACCGGTGATTGGTTGAATTGTGAAAATCTTCATCTTTTCGCCGGCCAAGAAAAAGGTAAACATGGTGAAATACCCAAAATATCCTTTCTAATTAACGATACAAGCACAGGCAAGGTGAAACCTAACCATTACTGATCGGTCGATATCTTATCACACCGAAAAATACATTGACTCCTGCTGTTGCAGTCTCGACTGCTCTCACCGACTGGCTTTCCTTGCATTCAAAACAGACCCGGATGTCAGTATAAATAGTTCGTATTCATTAATTGATTTTCCATAAAAATATAATTTAATCTCATGTTTTATTAATTATTTGTATTCTTCTGTACTTTTTTCGTCTGTGACAAGATAGTGCTTGCTGTCAACAAGTGTTCTCCAGAACCTTCAGCATGCATCAGTTGTTATTTCAAAAAGAGGCGCTAATTTTTGCGATAAAGGCTTCTATAAATATCATTAACAGCTGTAAAATCCCTTATAGTCGTAATATCTATTTGCAATTTGCTTGTCATCATTGATCACGACATCAACTGTACTAGTCACGAACACAAAAAACTTTACTTGTACGTGCTAAGAATGGATGTGGCAAGGTTTATTAATGTCAATAATCCTACAATCTCAGAAAACGTTCTCTAGTGGTTGGCAACTTTTTCTAACTTGGAAAATAGAACACAACAGAAATTCCCAGAACTGTTCTAAAGTCGGTCTGACGCGGGTCTGATAAGAGTCTGAGAAATCCAAGATCACAAATATGTTTGATCGAACAATCGGCACTCATGATACATTGCTACTTGATTTTGATAAAGCAGAGGTCAGTGAGAGGTGTCTAATCCTTAAGTCATGGTACTGAACCAAGACAACGGACGCTGTAAACAATAGACTTTGTCACGGTTTTCGACGCCATCTTGACCTAATGTAGGCAAACATGTGAGAAATCACAGTGTTTATATGAGAATGTAATGTCTAATAATTTCCGTAAAACGGCTTTTCTGAAAAAAATATCAATTGTAAATTAAAGCTACAAAGCTAAGGGTTGTACTTAAACATTTTGGGGGCGTACCTGTGCTTAAATTTCTCCAGAGGCTTGCTTTAGATTTTCGATATATTTGTCTGTAATTTTTCCCGGGAATTTCTTACAATGTATAGAAAATTTTAAAAAGTGGTTCTAGGTCTTCTCATTGTCTTCTAGCGCATGTAAAGCCCTCATTTTTTTTAGTAGAATCCTTAAGAGTGAAGCTTTGGTTTACAATTCATATTTTTCTCAGAAAAGCCGTTCTACGGAAATTATTGGAAATTACATTTTCATACAAACACTGTAAGTTCTCACGCGTTTGCCTACTCGTCAAGATGGCGTCGAAAACCGTGACAAGGTCAATTGTTCCCTACCATGAGCTATGCTACACGAGACAAGACGGGATATCTTCTCTAAGTATTAACCAAATCCGTTGATGACAATATTCGCGCGTTTTGCATTGATTATATTCATTCATTTCACAACAAAACATTTTAAAAACGCATTAATCAAACAAGTTAATTAGCAAAAGTTGTTACTTAAATTGTACATTTATGTGATAATAGGGAAGCCTAACGAAGCTATAGGAGCAGCTTATAGTAAAAACCCTTGAATGCAGAGGTCCACCGTCTCAACACGTAGATAAAACTGGTTCCTTCCTAGTATCGGGATCTCTAGAGCAAGAAGTCCCTTGAAATGGGAATTATAAAAACAAAACTGTATACAAGGTTGACAACCAGGGGCAAGGTGGCTGATTAGTCCCCTGGCCACCGCGCCAAAACACCACTCATTATTTGTTCCAAGGGGTCAGTTTCCCAAAAGTCCGAGCACCTTTTCGGGACGATCGAAATCAAATATTCCAATCAAAATCCAAATAAGAAGAACACAGTTCCTAGCTAACAAACCAGTCTGGTCTTGTTTGGTTCATTGTTCTGTTTCATGTTACCCGCAAAACTCAGTATTGAAACCTCTATCTTAAATATAAACAACAACATCTTTTCGGTATCGGCAAGAGAGAATAAACTCTCTTGTTGTCCGCACTCCTTCGAGAAACGTGTCCCAGGTCGTTACCCACTTTTCTACACAACGCGTGCTGGGAAAATAAAGAGTCGTAGGCGGGACAACTTTCTCTTCCTTTTTCTTGATCTTGAGCTATACTAGTCTCCTTCGCAGCCGTTATTAGGGTCGTTACTAGTCACGCAACGCTCCTCCCCACTAACCACTGGTGGGGAGGAGCGTTGCGTGACGAGTGACGACCCTAATAACGGCTGCGAAGGAGACTAGAGCTATACAAATTATACTTTTATTCTACATGCTTTCAAGGATTCTGTTATTTTCTTTTTCTTGCCCGGCAGTACATTAAGGTATTTTAGTCGGCTAATAAATTCAATAAGTCGACAGGTTACTTTTTATTATATCCATACTGTGATATACTCACTGAAAAGCTATTTCGTACATTTTCGAATGGAATGAGTTGTTCCTTTAACGATATTCTCCGTAATTTTGCTTAAACCCCCACAGTTTTTCGGCATGTATCTTGCCTTTATGGTAAAAGATTATAATGCCAGAAATGTATTTTTGAGGCATTTTTTTGTGCCTCTACTTTCAGCCGGATCCAGGGTTAAACGAAGAAGTATGGTAATTAAATGGCGTGTTTTCGGTTTTGCCTTCAAATTTAAATGCACCGACAAAGAATAACCCTTCCTTTACATAACCGATCTTTGAGTCCCTTATAACCCTTGCCGATTCAAATCGTTGTTAAGAAAAGCGTGATATCAGTGAGAGTTCAGTGATGCATGTTGAACGTTCCGGTACGCCTCACAAGGTAGTTCTACCTTTTAGTCTGTGGATGCAATAGCCGGATAACTTTTAACGAGGTAAAAGCACTGAGCAGTACTTGCCTCAGTGGTGTTGTTTGTGCCGTCGTTTCTGTTGGCCTAAAGGAAACGAAAATGACTACTAAGCAGTTTACCTACGCTGTACATAGATGCGGGAATCGAACGCGGGGGACGGAACGTGAGAAGCGTGAACGAAGGGAGCGCGATGGGTGATGTGAAGGAGGAGAACGATAGGCAGGGAGTCTGTCCTCTTTTCCATCACCCCTAGCGCTCCCCTTGAGTGCTCTTCTCTCGCTAACCTGAGCAGCTGTACATAGTTTCCCTGCTCCGCAGAAGTTCGATAAAGTGTTATTGAATTTCCGCTAAGCGAGTGCGAAGTTTGCACCTGCACTTACTCAATCCCCTTTGTGTGAGCCTCCGTGGAAGAGAAAGGTACAAGGTGGTTTAAGCTAGGCTATTTGATTCTGTGGATACACTCCTTAATGAAGTGGTACATTTCATAGGAAAGTTACATGCACTGACGATGCACAAGAGCCAAAGTTGCCTGTAAGGGCAGTTCCAGTTTTTAGTCTGTGAATGAAATCCTAAGAAGTCAGTTTCTGTGTTGCTGTTTGTTTCTCGGTTTCCTGTTGAAATTAACGTTTTTAAGGGTTTTCTTGATTTTCTTGATGTTATTTATTTTACTTCAGTTTTGCTTAAGTTTTGTTGCACATGTTTACGAATAAAATTTAACTTATAAATAAAACAATTATACCACTCATTATATACACTGTAATGAAAACCGTACGGAGCCTGTGTAGCCACAGCCCGTAAGACAAACTACAATGTCACTAAGTTTTTTTTTTCTCTTTCTATTGTAGGACATGCATGTAAAAAGTCTTGTAAAACACCAGAGAAGTTGTAGGCTGTCACTACTAAAACAGTAATCAGGGGTCAATTTAAAAAACTTTTAGTTACACTTGTAAAAGTTTTATCAATTGACCCCAGCTTTTGAAGACTCGACCGATCTGTCCAAATCAGCAATGCATTACGGGTGTGTGAACAAGAGGGTCATCAGAGCAAGAATCACGCCACAAGATGCCCATAGCATTGTGGAACCACTATATGCCGGATCTGTTGAGAACAAAAACAAAATTATTGAAAAAAAAAAAAAAATGAAAATATGCTCATGGCGTATGTAGTCTCATACTAGACAGCACATCACATCATAAATGTCTCAAGATATTACATTCATTTGATCATGATTTTATATATCACCCAAACTTTCCCTTACTGTGGCAAGTGCAAACCACATCGCCTGAATGGGAAAGCGAAGAAAGTTCGATATTTAAGTACGTAATATCCCACAAGATATTATTACATGGCTGGTTCCGCGAGCATGGGGCAAGATGAAGAGAGCCCTCTGTTCCGATTGGCGACCCGACTAAGATAAGTTTATGTTGGCTTCTGGAAATTGTCCGTGTTGTTCTTGCTACAAAATTAATAGTTTTTATCCAAGCTTGTTCGGGCAAGATGGCTAGATAATAGCCTCGTCACTTTTCCTGTTTTTGTTCGACCTCAGTTTGGTCCATAAGACCATAATATTCAGCCATGTTAGCCTCATGCGTAGTAACGCTTAAAAAACAAGGTCAACCTCAGCCTCATGTTACCTCAAAGGCTAGGACACTAAGTCCACAACTGTTAGCGAGGAGAGTTTTCAAACTCGAGATCAATTGTTTCTTTAAAATTATGGTCAGCGTTGGTCTCTTGACAACCGCTATTGGGTTGTCGAGCAACGCTCCGTCCAAACTTCAGTGGAAGTCGTATTTACCGTTCTGAGGTTCCGAGTAAGACTAGGTGAGTGAGTATGTCGAATGGCATTGTGGGACTGTTTTGGGGAACGAATTTGGATCCATGTGGATCCTTATTTGTTGGTTCTGAAAAAGGGTATGGATTTTAGAGGCCAGGTCTGAAAACGGGAGCGGAAAAAGACATTTTTTGGTCTGAAACGTGGTCAGGATTTGGAGAACCGGGGGATACACCCCCACCAAGAATTCCTAGGAGTACCCCCCAAGGAAACGATAGCGGTCCCCAAAACAGTCCTATAGAGAAGTTTGACCCAGCACCAACCCAGTCCCATAGCAACCTCAAAATGATGACAATTAACAGGGATTAAAAAAACTTACCAGTAACAATGAGGGTAAACCGCTGACAGTGTTCTTTAATAGTGACCTTGGCAGAGCAGTTGGATGGCAGGCAACAGTAATAGATACCAGTGTCGTTGGTGTTCAGATTGGTGATTGTCAAGAAATAAGGATCATACATTTTCTCCTGTATTATCTTGAATCGGCCATCTATTGATGTATCTGTTACCAAAGATCAAGTCAAAGTTGGTGAAAAGTTTAGGCACCCTGCGAGCAGTTTGTTTCTCCAGGCAAGTTAACGTAAAAAGAAATGAATGCTGAAGTTTTAGGTAGAAGGTTCTTAAAAAATAATCCATGGTTTTAAATAAAGACTTCTCGTTACATGGCGAAAATCAAACCAAAAACCAAACTATTAAACGGCCAGTAATCAAAAGGGAGGAGTGCAACTACTCGCTTCTACCTGTGACCTTGGTCTTTTCTTTCCTAGAGTCGATGTTTCACGTAAAAAATTAAATGAATAATTCAAACGTTAATTCAATAGAACTTACTAAAGCATTTAGCCTTTTTGTCCTTGTTTTTACGAACTTTCCACTCCAGATTTAAAGGAAAGCCTCGCGCACGGCATTCCAGTGTCACGTCCTCTCCTGTTTTCACTGCTTTGCTTTCTGCCTCCTTGTATTCAAGCGTTGTTGCTACTGAGAAAACGACTTTAATGTTAATAAAAAAGTAATACTTTGCTTGAAAGTGAAGGGGTGGAGTTATATTATGTTGCGTTTTTAGAACAACGCTCGCGGGATTTCTGCCCTTAGAGATGACTAAAATTCCCGGCGACTTAAGGCTAAGATTAGAGTTAAAATTGAACGGTCACTTTTTAGTGATCTGATTATCCCATAGCACACAATCGTGGTAGATCTGATTGACAGTTGTGTTCTTATTATCCATCTGGTTCCCGGCCATGAATGTCGCTAAATCGTCAGTACCTTACGTGAGATATAACTGGAGTACGAGTACGAGATTTAACTTAAAGTTTTTTCGCGTATTCTCAAAATATAGACTCCCCGAAAAGCTTCATTTTACCATTTTTCACTAGAAAAGTTAACACTGTTACCTTTAGTGAAGGAGGTTACGCCCTCTCCCGATCGCAAAATGACAAAAATCCTAACATTTGATTTGATAACTTGTTTCCGACTCGTAGTAGACGATATCGACGGCTACGCGTGAGTGCTACTTGGCATCGAGAAAATCTCGTACTCGTTGTCGTACTCGTGGTAGGAGCACCCAACTACCGAATGTTTCCAAATGCTTCATTGGTGTCGAAAATGGTTTTTGTCTTTGTATTCCTTAAAGGCAATATTTGTTCCTTCGAAC
The DNA here is from genome assembly GCA_964035705.1 of Porites rus. Lineage (NCBI taxonomy): Eukaryota > Metazoa > Cnidaria > Anthozoa > Scleractinia > Poritidae > Porites > Porites rus. The sequence goes on from OZ037994.1 coordinate 11,213,594, forward strand.
AGTTACTACTTTGCAGAAAAGCCGCTAAGTGCCCCTGGTGTTTAACTCGTACCCTGCTTGCGACTGAGTCGTTTTAACATTTTTTAATAATCACAACAATACGGCAATTCAGGGCTGATTTGATGATTGTATCTCCGACTCCCTATTTCATAAACCAACTTGACTAGCTGATGCTTTTAAAAAACCCGCTTAAAGTTGAGTAAAATATTTTCTCTTGTTTATTTTCATCCATTCGTATTGCCAAATTTTATACATGTATTTTTGAGTCAATAAACGGTTGTTTCCATTGCTGTTTTCTTTGCTTAACTGTGGAGTAGGGACTGAGAGGCGAGGCAGGGAAAGAGTTTCCGGCACGAATGACACCTGTGAAAAAATCCCTACGTGGAAACTGTCCAAAAACTTCAAATTCTACATGTAAAGCAGTTAATTTGCTCACAGTACAAAGGATAGTTTTTGCTTTCATCCATTCAACAGAATTATGTATGATTCTTCATATTATACTCAGTTTTTGGCCATGGGCTCATCCAATGACTCTTACCTGAGACGGGAGTGATATCTGACACATTGTACTCTAGCACAGCACGAAGCATTACATTTATCACGCAGGTGTAATTTCCGCCGTCTTTGGCGATCGCCTCCTCAATAACCAGCGGACCAAGGGCCTTTTCAGGATCTGCAGGATTAGGATTTTTCACACTTCGTAGCATGCGGCCATTTTTAAACCAGGCAATCTGCTTAAGTACATTGTGACGAAATCCTCTGTAAGTCATATTGCATGTTATTGTTGCGGTATCACCAGGCTCAAGGACATCAACTTTGGAAGTTTCAACTTTAGGGATATCACTTTCTGAAAATATAAAATATTATACATTGTACTCACTATCTGTCTTCTCATTGGCTAAGTGCCTACAGTTAATTTTGGAAATCAGCACATTATCTGCTTGCAGATAACTATGTCCAGTGTCGTTATTTGACTTCAAAACAGTGTACAATAATAAACAATTATTGAATGAGGTTGAGCATGATATCATGAATTATCAAAACCGAGGTCTGTGTTATCTGGCGAAGCCGAAGGCTGAGGCAGATAATACAGACACGAGGTTTTGATAATTCATGATATCATGCGAAAACCGAATTCAATAATTGGTTTATTATACATTTTTTAAACAATAGGCAAAAGAAGACATTCATCTGTTGAAAAATGGCTTTATTTCAAAACTCATAATATACATGAAAAAATTTATCGATTGTGATTGGCTAAGAAAAATGCAGCTTTTCGGTAACACAGTGCAGAAAAAAGGTAATTTTGTGCAGAAAAGAGGTAACAAACGTGGCATTCTGATTGGTTAATAAACAAAGGAACTCACTGAGAGCCAATCAAGTGCGCCATATGAATGGCGCAAAATTTGGATCCGCTCTTGACCAGTTTCGAGCCAAAACCGCAATGGCTGGCGTTTGTAGCAGATTTGCTTTTGCGACCCCAACAACTATAGAGGAGCTGAAAAACTGCTCCAAAACGAAAGCACTGCAAAAAGTACCGATTTTTGGCTCTCTGTGTGGAAGAAGTGGTGCTTAGAGAAGAAAATTACAGATGAAATAGAAAATTATGAGCCGGCGGCTGAGCTTAACACTTTGCTCGAGCATTTCTACGCCAAAGTAAAAAATAAACAAGGTGAAGATTATGAACCAGAAAGCCTCAAAGTAATGATGGCATCGCTTGACAGACACTTAAAGAACAAAGGCTACACCTTGTCCATTGTACGTGACCGAGAATTTAGTTCGCCCAAACAGGTATTGGAAGGCAAAGCCAAACAGCTTCACTTGGCTGGCTGCGACAAGTATCAGACAAGGAAGAAGAAATTCTCTGGAAGAGCGGAAAACTCGGAGGTAATTACCCAGAATCTTTAATTCAAACAATGTGGTGGCTCCTTACCCAACACTTTGGTCTTCGTGGAAGGCAAGAACACCACGGAATGAGACTGGAGGATTTCAGAATCATGAACGGTGACGACGGCATCGAATTTGTTGAGTTTGCAGAAGGGCCCACGAAAACAAGACCTGGAGGTTTGAGTGCAAAGCCAAGACAGTTTCAGCCCAAAATGTTTCAGACCGGGGAGAAAAATGTCCAGTTGCTTTATTTCGTCAGTACATTAGCCGTAGACCTCCCAATCTGAGGACGAGTGGTCCATTTTATCTCTCGATAAAGTACAACAGACGATGCGACGACGAAATTTGGTACAAGGTACAGCCCATGGGAGAAAATAAAATCAACACCATGATGAAGAGCATCATCTCCGGAACCAGCCTTGAGACATCTGAGAAGCGGTTTTCCAATCACAGTGCCCGTAAAACAGTAGTCAGCAAAATGAAAAAGGCGAATCTCGAAAGGTCGGCAATTGCAAAAGTCACTGGTCACAGAAATATCCAATCTTTAGATGACTACGATGAAGCAGACGAAGACGAACAGCGACAGCTTTCGTGGGCCATCTCACGAAAGAACAGCACACCGAAGCCAGCGGGTAATACACCTGGTTCTTGTACTTCAAGTGCAGTAATTCCTCATCAGATGAGTTCACAAGCGCAGAATGTAATGAATTCCTTCACCAACTGCAATGTAACATTCAACCTCAACAACAAGACTTCGCCTACCATTCGTCCTTGTAAACGGCGATTGCGTTTCATCGAGGGTGACTCGGATACAGATTGAACGATTCCATGAACTGTTTAGCCCGTTTCTGCGGCTTGTAAACTTTAAAAACGTCGAGAAAAATGTTGTTTTGACTGCACGTGTGATGATATTTGCAGCACTTGAATAAATTATTTTTACACGTGGTTTACGTGATTTTTAAGCCACAGTGGAACCCCGCCATACGACCACCCCGTTAATACGACCACCCCGTTATGTCGACCACTCTTTTGTGGCCCGAACAAAAGCCCACTCATTTTCTTATCTGAAAACCCCGTTAATCCGACCACCCCGTTATTACGACCAACGACCACCTTTGGGAGTCCTGAGTCGTTATTTTCTTTATAAAATTACCCCGTTAATACGACCAGTCGAAATGCTTGGTGGGGCTGCTGAATGAAAACAGACTCAATCTGACAAACAATAACCCATTACTAATACTTTATTGAATATTTTTAGGCAAAGGTGTTAGTGGTTAGCATGACATCCGGTAAATTGCTGTGTGCAGTAAAAAGGATGCATGAATAAATAATACAAAGATCTGAAAGACTTCACTTTGCAGCATTTCGAGGCTCTCAAAGTTATTTGCCTTCTTGTTTCTGTTTCTGTTTCTCCTTTCACTGTGGCTTTTCTCTTCAAGTCCATTTCCTTTTCTTTTCTGCCAGAACTTTGAACTTTGTAATAATTGTGAAAGTGTTGTAAGCTACAATATAGCAAACGGCTCTTCGAGCACGCGTGCAATGACCACGTTTGGCTGGCTTCCGAATGCTCACCGAGATATAATAATTTTGCTACAGTGAGACAGGCCATCGCGTGATACATAGAGGTTTAACTCACAATTTTTAATCAATTCTCGTGCTTCTTGTGCCTTTGCAAAAAAATCAAGAAGTGCTACACACTAAATCTACTCACTATTAAAAAAAATATCATTTTTTCGTAGGTTTAATGCAAGCTAATAATCAAACCTACTCGTGACGGGAATATCTCGGTGAGCATTCGGAAGTCAGCCAAACGTGGTCATTGCACGCGTGCTGAACAAGAATGCTGTATAATGACAGACTAGAAACAATAGACAACTCCCAAAGCACAAACTCAGCCAAAACGCTAAAAATCTTCAATGTTTACTCAAGTTCGGGCTTATAGAAGATAATGTCACAGTTTTTCAATGACCATGAAATTCAGAGTCCGGGTAGTTAGTTAATCAATTGTGGCCCTGAAAAAATCTGAAGGAAAAAAAACTACGAATTTTTAAGAAAATGCTTTTTTCGTGAGAAGGACTCTTAAACGCTGACAAACGTCAACAAATAGCGAAAACTATAACTTCTATATGTTTGCTTTGCTCGAAATCGCGCGCATTTACAAGGCCCTAAAGCGTTTTGCTGACTTGCAAGGACCCATCTGTTATAACGATGCCCAAAATAAAGAGATGAATCTCATAGTTTATTAGATATAATCCGTGTAAAGTTTGCTTATCATTTTCGCATAAATTATGACCTAAATTTGGAAACCGCTGAATTTCTCGAATTGGGTCTTTGCGATTTTGGTGAAACTCTGTTCAGCCCAAGGCATTAATGCGCACTATGTGTAGCCGAGATTTTCACGAAAAAATGCCAGCAACAGCAGATTTTCGACTCAGACCTCAAAGGGGCGTTGCATTATAACCACGTGACATTTACTCCGATCGCCAAAAATTTTATGTTATATTGTAGATTGATCTATATGTTATCCATTCTATGTTTTAGACTTACGATAAAAGTAAAGGTGGGGATACCAGAGAGCTTCAAAGTAGGATGGTACCCCCCCAAAAAAACTGGGTCGAGTCACCTTAAAACGACCTCTGCATTAACAAAAGAGTGTGACGAAGAATCTTCCTTACACGTAAAAAGATCCACAATACATTTACCAGGATTATATTTTTGTTGTAATCTTAATTAATTATTATCATCAAAATTAATAAACCAAGAAGTGTCGGTTATAGACCATAGGATATACTACCTTGTATAACGTTGATATAGAAGCCATGCTCTGCTTCATATTTTGTGCTATTAACTGCGTAGGCCCGACAGAAGTAATTTCCTATTGGTCCACTTTGACTATCATATTTCATCGTAACATTCCGAATGTGTAATGTGTAGAACAGCTTTCGCCCATTGTCTGCCAATAAGAGCAAAATATAAATTATTTGAGAGTGGTTTTGTGCGATCTGGGTTAGCGTCAAGTTTACTTAAGTTTCAAAAGCCCTTCAACCTTCGTTTTTGTAACTTGATCTATATAACCTTATCCCACGTTTTTAGATTTCTAAAGCAAGATAACACATTCATAAGTTGTGAAAACTATCATTATAAACTCAAGTATTTGTACGTAATTTTGGGATTAATTTGGCCAAGAGTCGAATTTTCTAGAAATGAGTCTCAGAACTTGCTGCATTGCTCATAAGGCACCTTGTTAAGGTGTTTCTCCAAAATTTTGAATAATCATGGTTTCCAATTTCTACATTTTTTGAAGTCTGGAAAAAAAGGTTTTGTACTTTGGGGTAGTTATTGGCAATTAAGGCTAAGTAAGTCCTTAATTAGGTTCTATGAAGGAGATTTAGCTGTTGTATATGACTACCAGAAAAATTAAATGACCTTGGGTTCGGCCCTTAAATATTTACCACATAGAAGAACCTGGTTGATCTTGCTTGGCAAAACAGATTGTTATATTTTTGGGTATTAAAATGGCAAATTTCTGCCAGCACGTTCCTAAACCCTAGGTTCTTACACGCGGGATTTTATAGTAACACAAACATCATGTGAAAGAAAAATCATAATTTTTGAAATAAACACTAGTAAGCATAATGAAGGAACGCTCGTATATATATCTTGTTAACGTGTTTTATTTTTCTGACCGGTTTCGTCTGATCACATAGACTTTATCAGGGGTATAACAATATGGAGCTAAGGAACTACAGTGAAACCTCTTTTAAGCGGACACCTCCGGGACCTTCCCAAGTGTCCGCTTAATAGAGGGTGTCCTCTTAATAAGGGTTGTAAAAATTGCGCAATGTTTGTTAACGATCAACATTCAACGGTTACTCTGTGCTGTGATAAAGTTGCATGTTGTTAAAGAAGCTATCGAGAGTTCAAGTTCATTACCTTTCATTACCAACTTTAATTTGTTTGTAAATGCAAAAACACTAACTGACTTCAGTACGTATTCCAAGGACGTAATCCAATACTACTATTGTCAATTCAGTCCGGTGTTCACTTAATAGAGGTTTTTAGAGGTGTCCGCTGAATAGGGGTTCGTTGTAGAGGGAAATATCAGACGTTCGTTTCGGGACCCGGCTTAGTGTCTGCTTAATAGAGGGTGTCCGCTTAATTAGGGGTCCGCTTAATAGAGCTTTCACTGTAACTTTATACCCTCATGATTATGGTCAGATGATGGGCTCCTGATATGGTAAGTCACGTTCCTGTTAGGGAGGGTTTGAACAGCCAAAAACAACCAAAAATATATGTCGCCTCTTGCAAAGGGAATCCAAAACAGTCTTGGATTCTGAATTCCCTGCCTTGTACTGGATTTGCGATTCTTGGATTCTGAGCTCCAGTCGTTAATGGGATTCCAGATTCCTTGGGCTGTATTCTCGATTCCAAAGCCGAGGATTCCGAATTCTACAGCAAAAATTTGGAGGATTCCAGAATCCGGATTCTATTACATGAGGCCATATATGTGCAGGATATGACTATAATCCTGCGTAACATAATATCCATAATGTGCAACGTTCTTTAATTTTGGGGCTTATCTAGCTAATGTTCGTATTGCTAACCTACCTTTTCTTTTGGTGGTAAAGAAAACATTGCCATCAGCCGTCAATTTTTCATCGTTCTTTGTTCCAACAAACTCAATTCTATCGGGTATGACTCCTGATGTGTCATTGCTATCATATGCCACACAGGTGACTTCAACTGAAGAATACTCTATACAATTCTTGTTTTTTGGAAACGGTTCCCATATTCCAAAATCAGCTGAAGACATAAAAAAGGAGCAACAGAAGAAAATGCTGGAGCTTTTCAAAATATACCATACTTTACTGATTTAATTATTATGGTTTAAACTAGTTCTTACAATTTCATGTCAAACCTGTTAGCCTATTCTGTTCATTAATATATGTAAGCATGTTTACACCCTCAATTCTTCATCACGATCAGCCAGCGTTAATAAATGACAACAACACTGAGACAACAACAACTTTATTTAATTCAAAATCTTGTCATGAAATAAAAAGTTTCTCGCCGCGCACAACCCGCGAGTAGCAAAGGCTATTTGAGGCGGATTGCGTAAAAAAATGATTACGTAGATTGGTAAAATAAAATATAAACAAAAAAAGTGTTATAAGAAAAGGAAGATTAATTAGGTAAGCAAAATAAGATTTGACAAGCAAAATAAGATACTAAACGAAATTCAGTTGTTGCAGAATGGTGAGCAGTTCAAGCCGATAGTCGTCTTGGTTCTTTAGGATCTGCATGAGAATCTCATGCAATCGTTTTTTGAAATTTCCGTATTTAAGCTGTTTTAAATGTGTTGGTATTCCATTTCACGCTTTGGCTCCAGAGCTTGAAATGGAAGGCTTTTGTACATTATTTCTAATCTGGAGTGTTTGAAGTAGAAATTACTGGCGGCAGCTAACTTTGTGCTATACGACCACAGGCAGCCCAAACTCACGTTGCGAGGGAAGCGGGGTGTAATGTAATTTACATAACATAGGTGACGCGCCGGTGTCTCGTTACAGGCGACCGTTGAAAATATAAGAGACTTTGTATGAGAAATATATTACTGTCATTACTGAGATCTGCGAACGCTAAATAACGCTAAACCTTACTTTTTCTTCAATGAAATGAATAAAAAAAGTCTTACCTGCAATCTATTCCACTGCGTTTTGGTGTCTGTTTGTCGTTTTACTGTTTTTTTGGCTTTATTGCGTAACCACTGTTACTCCTTTCATTTCGTTCTAATAACGTTGAAGTTCCATGAAAGGAGCAACAGTGGTTACGCAATAAAGCCAAAAACACCAGTAAAACGACAAACAGATACCAAAATGTAGTGGAATAAATTGCAGGTAAGTCTTTTGTATTCATTTCATTTAAGAAAAAGTAAGGTTTAGCGTTATTTAGCGTTCGCAGATCTCAGTAATATATTTCTCATACAAAGTCTCTTATATTTTCAACGGTCGCCTGTAACGCGACACCGGCGCGTCACCTATGTTATGTAAATTACATTACACCCTTCCCTCGCAACGTGAGTTTGGGCCGCCTGTGATACGACAGGTGTATATCTGATATGTCTTCAAAGAGGTTTCTTAAATTAACTGGCGCGATGTTATTCTTGACTTTATACACGCTGCTGATTGATTCAACATTTAGAAAACTTATAGATGTTGCTTTTGATAAAGAGAGGAATCACGTGATCTTTTCTACTTGGTGAAAAATGCATTAACCGAAGAGCCCCTATTAGAAGAATATGAAGTTAATCTAACTTACTTTTTTTGTGGTTTGCCCTCAAGAGCTTAAGCCATAACTATAATAGGGATAGATGAAAGGTTGTTACACCTGCGATTAAGTTCGAAAAGGAACAAAATGCTTTAGTCTAGCGATGATTCGTAAAGTTTTACTAGTTTTCAATTAATGCGACAAGATCAATGTGTTGTTTCCAGCTAAGGTTTTTGTCTATAAGAATACCTAGGTATTTAACAAGTTCTTTGCATTCTAAAAGAACCTGATAAAGAAGTTGATTTAACATCCCAATTCGTGACTTAAAAAGAGGGCGGAAGTTGTTATCCATGTATCACGCGCAAAATAATCTTCGTCAGTGAATTCTAGCAGATGTCAATGTGTACTTAGCCTGCGAAGCCCAGACGCACGGTATTTCCGGTCGTCTGCGCTTCGCAGGCTAGTGTTTACCCTGCACTGCCAAAAAAAACAACATACATCAATGGTTATGGAAATTAGCTTCTCACACACGGACGTTCTTTGGGCTTTAAAAGGGTGACCCAGCCCTGCATAATGACAATAACACCCTGTAACTGAATTTCCTTCCACTGAATCAGACGCAAAAAAAACGGTCCAATACATTATCCGCTGAAATATGACTGGAAACGCTACGACGCGAGCAAGACACGCACCGTGTCAGGTACGCTCGGTATTACTCGCTTTGTCCCCGCAAGAAACTCCTCTTTTTACCATTTGCCAAATCTTCAGTTATGAGCTACCGGTAATCTTGTTCGTTCATGATGGGTGGTAGACTTGCTATAAGTGGACCTCTTCTTAGGCCGCGAAGCGGCCGACCGCGAGCAACGAAGTCCCGCGCCATATATGAAATTCGACAACGGACTTTTTCAAAAGTCTAAATGGGTGGATACTGGCCTCGCTCCGCTTTGCTTGCTGGTTGATGGACAATATATCTTGGCCAATATCCAGTCACCTTGACCTCAAAGCTAGTCAATGACGCATACTCTCATTTACCAACACATTATTTATATCCAATTTAAGCACATGTCAAGTGCTATGTGTAATAAAGTACAATGCAAGTCAAATACCTTAAGCTTGTTTCCTCCTCTCGGGTACTGAGGACTTTGCTCCCTAACTTAAACTATAGCATAGCCCCCGGGGGGTACTTAACGTAACAAAGTGCACTTTTTGTATTTTCTGTAATCTATTTACTTGTACAAAGGATTATTAAACTTAAACTTAAACTTAAAAGGGATGCAAAGTTCTAAAGGAGGTATGTAAAAGATGTACCATTTCATGTCAGTAGAACTGAGGTATATAATATGAAAGTAATACCTTTCTGTCCAGTGGAATTAATAAAAGGGTAAGGCGGGTAGAGATGTGCAGGTCTCGCAGAGGCATTTCGCTTGGGATGGCCTTGTGTTGGGAAAATATACATATTTAAAAATCCATTTTAACTATAACTTGTATATTATACACGTAATTCAGTCTTCGGACTGCGAGGTGTTTCTTTTTTAATAAACGATTTATCTATCTATCTATCTAAGGCGGTTGTGGCCTGCTTGCAGACGATAACTAAACTCTGATTAGACGGAGTTAACCAGAGTTTAATTTCGTCTGCGCGCAGGCTAAGGCGGTTGTAACTCGGGAAAAAAGAAATACGGCCCAAAGCTAACCTAATTAAATTGCATACTTGTCACTCACTTAGTTACACTTGATTTAAAATTGACGCAAATGATCTAATAGACAGGAATTAAAACTGCTTAATGAAAGTGCATGAATAATGTTCGATGGAATACTATTCCAGTCTGTTATGTAGCGATTGAAAAGTGAAACTTTAAAGTAATCTGTACCTTTCTTTTTTTAACTGTTGTGAATAATGGAAAAACAGCAAGGGGTGACAGGCCGCACAACCTCACCGGCGTGAAACCTTTGATAACCTTTTACATATTGCCCCAGAGAGGATAACTCTTTCAGGGATTTTACACTTTAAAATTTGAACGACGATATAGCTTCTATGTAGCGGACCAAGATACGGCGCGATACAGTTTATGTTCAGCAGGGGAAAAATGTATAAGTTGAGCAGAACCTTTAATCAGGGGCACCCAGCGAGAATATAGTTCAAAACCACTTAAACATAGCATTGTTGAACGTATTTTAGTATTTAAACGGTAGATATAGGCATATTTTTATCGCCTAAAAATTTGTCATCTGTTCGGATTTCCTAGCTGAAAATCTAGTGATCCAAACATTATAGGGATCAAAACTTACCTTTTCGAAAATTTTAGCCAGAAAAAAGGCTCCCGAAAATTCTAGGTGACTTTTTTAGGGTAAAAATCCGTTAAAAATGGACAATTATGCCATTTCTTAGATGTTCGAAAATCCTAGGAGAGGTAGCAGGCAAGAAATTTACAACAAATGTTCTGAAAATTCTAGATCTCAAATCGTCTTCCGAACAGACATTTTCCAAAAATTGACGTCGGGTGCCCCTGCTTCAATGTACAACAGACAATTTATCATTCGGTTCGCGCGTATTCCTGTTGAATTTGTTGACCCGTTTATAAGATATGTCGGCTCAAAATTATGATAATTTTCCATGGTATTAAAAAATATCGAGCTTTAAAATACTCTCCTCTGATATTAAAACTACAAGCTACATTTACAAAGCGATTGACTTTTAAATCGACATCAGTCAAAGGACACAGCATCATAACGTATTTAAATCATGCTTCTACTAGAGACGTAATAAATATATCCAAAACCAGTGTCAGATCTGGATACATTTAAAGAATACGTGCTGTGTACAGTTCAGCATTGCTCTCTGAGATTGCGTAAACCTAAACTGTACGAATATGTTAAAAGCAGATACCCTAAGATTACAGCAGCTATGGAAAATTGTTATAATATCTTTGAGTAGACATATCTCATAAACAGACTACAAATTCAACAGGAATTATACGCGCGAACTGAATAAATTGTCTGTTGTACATTTTTAAAGGTTCTGCTCAACTTACTCAATTTTCCCCTGCTGAACATAAACTGTACCGCGCCGCTGTATAAAAGCTATATCAATGTTCAAATTTCAAAATGTAAAATCCCTGAAAGAGTTCTCCTCACTGGAGCAAAATGCAAAAGGTTTTCAAAGGTTTCACGCCGGTGAGGATGTGCGGCATGTCTAACCCTTTGCAAATTTTTACCACTCCATTAAAGCTTCTTTTATAGTAGACACTAAGGGCTAGTATTATAACACGAAAGGCAACATTTTTTCTCTTCCTTACCGTTTTGTTTCTGGAGGGCGAACTTCCAGTTTCTGTGAGTTTTATTTATTCGTGATGGCAATTTTTCTTTCAAATTGTGTTGGTAGCCTCTGTCCGTCAGGCGTTTTTTTGAAATTTGGAAAAAGGTTGTTTAAGGTTAAACTGAAGGCTTCTTCTTCAGTGACAAATCCTGCAGTGGGTGACAAGGGGCGAAATCATGTGTGCTGGAAGGTTTCCTTTTGTGTCTTTACATCAAGGATGGCTTTTTCGTTGAATTCTTATGCCTTTGTAGACAACTGTGTCTTAAAACAATGTCTCAGTGAATTTCGGTGGTGAATTTAATATATAGTAGGGCAATGTAAGTTTACTTGTTCTGGTTTACTTATGTCCCACAGCGAAAAAATGTCTGAAACATGTAGCGTTTCCAAACAGTTGTTTTAAAGGCGGTTTTGCTAATTTTATCATATGCCATGTTGGCAAAGGAAACTGCAGTCTTAGCCCTTCGCAGTACCATGAGTTTGTAGGTAGGGCGTTCCATTCGACTGGAAAGAATTTTCTTTGAGGATTAATCTAACTAGCATTTCTGGCAGGTAATGTGTAGAAATAGGTGGGTTGCTTTTTTAAATTTTCATAAGCTCTGTAAACTATTTCAATGCCTCATTATGTGGTATATTTGTAAAAATATTTGTGACGTCCATCGAAACAAGAAATGCTCGGTTTTTCACCTTTGTCTTTTCAATAAAAATTTACAAAGTCGGTGGTATCTTTGGTTACTTCCTAGAAAGTTAGATATGTTCTTCTTTCTAAAAAAAGATAATGTCGGTCCATGTCGGTTGTCGGTTAATATTTTTCCTGTCGGTAGTCGGTAATTTTTTCCCGTTTTGGTGGTAGTCAGTCATATTTTTCGCCCTTTGTCGCTATTCGGTTAACCCCATTCACTCCCTTTGGTGGTATTTGCACCAAAAGGGCGTAGATTATCATCGGCAGACAGCAGCTTAATTGATAGTAATTTATCAGTATAATGGTTGCTTTCATTTCTATAAGCAGGCTTGTTCCAAAAAAAGGTATCATTATAAAATATCCTTAAAGGAATGTTCATTTCCGTGTTTATGCTTGAGGGCTGCTGATCTCTGTTCGTGGAGGCCTACACGTGTGCGCACGCGCTCTTTGCGTGCAAGTCATACGCGCGGTAAGAAATATCTCCAGTCTTTTAAAAATGCTCATTTTCTGAATGACGTTGTCTCGACTTCACTTACATGTAAAATGTTCTATCTTTCGGGTTCTCTTTATACTTTGTTACCTACTTCGCTTCAGTAAAATTAAGTAAACAGAGCTTTCCTTATTGTAGCGCGAAAAGACCACTAAGATTCGTCGGTCATACAGGCACAAAATACGTTCAGACAGTTTTTTAAAGTACATAAAGCATTTTAAAAATTACAGGGAAAGAAAACGCATGTAGCGTTCAGTGGTATCAAGCAACAAACGGGGTGAAGTGCGGAGTATCATGTTTTGATCATAAACTTAACCAATACAGTACGTTATCCGGAAATGGTCTAATGCACCGAGCGAATTTAATGATAAAGCTGGCACACTCTGTAAGAAATAGATACTGTAAATCAAGAACAACACCCCAATCAAACATAAACTACACAAAATTAATTCTACGTTGAATAATTGATTGTTCCTGCAAATATTTAAGTGGAACGCCCGGACGATTTTCACTAGTTCAGCTGGCGAATTTAGCCAGAAGATTTTTTTGCAACATAAGTAATTTTCTCCAGCTAAATACACAAGTGCACTTACAGAATCAAACTTTATTACCAACTTCAAAATTGTTTGGGAATAAACAATTACTCGCCCACATATAGCAGTTGATAATCTTGTCGGGCCAGGTTTAAAGAGATGAGGGAAGGGAAATATAACCCCGATGCTCAGCGTCCCCAGATGCACATTTGAGATCAAGATGGCCGCTCGAACTGAAAGGCGGCGCTCGATCTCGACGATATTACGAAAAAATAGGGGACTGTAAACAGTCTACCATCTGAGAGTACCTTTTAGATAGCGTCAAGTTAAACTACTACAAAATGCACGAAACGAAAGTACACTAGTTTATATTCCCTTTTAAGAAAAATGAAGGGTTTTTTTTCTGTAAACCAGTTCCCAGTTGTGATGCGACGGGCTTCTGGAGGACAAAATTAAAGGAGATTCCCGCCTTTTTTGAAAGCATATTGTAACGCTCGGTTTCTAGCCTATAAATTTGTTAGGTGAAAGGAGACAGATCTGGTACCAACTCTTAGCAGTACTGGTTGTCGCTGAATTTACTTGACGGTATCTTCTCACATGTTTTTTGGGCCAAAAAACAATCGTACCCTCTTCCTCAAATAAGAATCTTTTTTATAATGAAGCTGGGATTATTTTCCCAGATTTTAAAACATGCTAATAACATAACTAGGTTACAATTGTTTTCACTTCGAGCCATGATAAACCGGCGCTGTTAAAAGAATTTGCAGAATTTGAATACGGCGCAAATATTTTTTTTTTAGATAAGCTTTTCTAAGGTCACGTTCATATCGGTTTTCCGAAATTCTATACTTTTCAACTTAAGTGTATGTTAAGGATATTTCGTGCACAAACCAAGAAAAAAGAAAGAAAAGACGCGAGATTTAAAAAAAAAGCATTCGTAGTCTCCATTCAGCCGGGTTGGCCTAAAAACCATGCGTTGTTAAAAAAGAGTTTAAAGATTGCAGAGGGCCAATATGAGTTGAGGATGACAGTTGAAGTTTGCGTGATGAAAGTTTAAGTTAAATTTGGAGTATGCATGCCGTAGTTGTTGCTGAGAGTTTAAAATAATTTTTACAAATATTTAAAGTTGTTATAGTTTCAAGGCCTTAAAAAGTAGTATCGGTATTTGCCGTGCGTTAAAAATATTTTAACTCACCGTTGGCAGTCGGGGCAAACACAGAAACAAAAACCAGAAATATGACAAAGCATATAGAGCAGCTCATCGTTGAGATGTCACCAATAAGAGACAAGTTTTCCAATGGATGCAGCCTTAAATTAATGAGGTGGACTTGATATCAGTTTATATTATATGCGCTTGCATGGAAGGGCGAGGCAAGAGCATGTCTATCATGTGCTTGTCACCAGAGGTCGCATGCAGATTGACTTTCTTTGACGCAACCATCACTATTGTTTAGGTCATTCCACTGCAGGAAATTGAAGAAAAACATTTTTCTTCTATCGAAAAATTATAACGAAATTCTGGAGACTTCTTGATGTCAATTTTTTTCACTTGTACTACCATGGCGACAGTTACATCACTATACACATAGGTCTTCCTGTAAGTAGTACCTATAAATAGTCAGGAATTCTTGCTATAAAGTGAAGGGATTTTCTGCTTATACCAATTAACTTTAAACTCCGCCCGAATTTGAAGGACTACCATTTCCGAAAATTTGACTGACGTATTTTATTATTTTTTTATCTCAAGTACTGAAAAAAATTGCCAGTTCTTCAGCGTTAGAAACACCAGGTGTGTCCCTCGAATTAAGGGCTATGCTCAAGGGTCTAATCAGGGGGGTGGGGTGGGGATAGGTCGGAGGGGTGACCTCAGGAGTCGGGTAGATTGGATATATCCGTTAGAATCGAGGATTTTTTAAGGAACCGACTGAGGAACTTTGCTAACTGCCATAAAGCGGAAAATAACATTGAAAAAACTTCCGAAATAAGCCATGAAGTAACTTAAACTGAATAACACTTACCTTTCACTTTGCCTTTCAGGTCCTTTCAGCTGAGATTTGATCAGTTTGAGGGAGGATAGTCTGCTTCAAAGCAGTTCTTTCGGAGGGGCGTTGCGTGACTTCACAAAGAACATTGCTTACAAGCTCGGATCTTTACGAGTAGCAGCACGTCACACGTACTGCTCGTATCCTACGAAGTAGAAACGTATCGTAACGACGCGGAAAAATGGCTAGTATTCAAAAGAGGAGATAAATTGGGCCTATTAACACAGACAATCATAGATACATCCCCAAATGCTGATTACCATGTGATCTTTCGTGCCTTGACGTGAAAAGATTATTAACGAACCGGGCATGCAACAATATAATATTTTATAGGATCAAATTTAGCGCGAGAAACATTGCACGTTTCAGGGAACGGTTTGGTTTTCTATAGTATATTGATCAGTCCCAGTTTTTAAATTATTTTCAGTGTCCTTGAGATGAATACGTTTTTGGCAGTTCAAGAGTCTTAGTCAAACAACAAAGTACTATCCCAAAATCAAATTCCTAAGATCGCAATAAACGGCCCTCAGAGGATGTAAATTTAGCTCTTTTAGTACATGCAGGTAAAATAAAAGGAGAAACACACAGCACATGAGAACCTTTCCACAGTTTTTTCAAATTTTGGCCATCGCTGCATGGTGAGAGATAATGTATTGAATTTTGAAAAGAGCGTCTTAAAATCAGTAAGGTTACCCGTGGCAATGTCGATGCGAAGATATGGGCAGTCCTCAAATTCATGAAATTTTACAGCCAGTTTGGTATGGTGGGGGTAGGGGTGGGTAGGGGTGGGGCATACATATGTACCTTCACCATGCAAACGTCTGTAAAATTTTTTCGTTTCAGAGGCGTATTATTACCACCTAATCTTCGGGTTGCACGACTTCCAGAATCCAGAGGTTCCTCGCACCGAGGTTACTGTTTTTTTTTTTCTGAAATCGGATTGTCTGACGGACGGAACAATTGATGGTTGGCCCTTGGTTCGGCTAAACGGCCGATTAGTGCTAAGGCCATGATTAAAAATAAAAGTTAATATTGTTTTTACATCCTCATATGAATTGAATTAACTTAATTGTTTTTATCCATTGTCTTTTATCATTAAGTACCCCAGAGAAAGGTAATCTTTAAACCTTAACCATCTGTTGAGAAAGTTATCGGTATGAAAGGCGAGCGTGTGGTAGATTAAAAAATGTCACTTAGGGTTTCATTTTGGTAGTCACAACTTGAAGATTTCCTGTCCGGAGACTTGAAGTTATTACTAAAAAACAGCATGCCTGTCCCATGAAAATGTGACTCTTTGAGCAAGGTCAATCCCTTTTTATTTTTTTTAAAATGCCTGATGACCAGGAGCCCATGCTCCTGATGATGACTAAATCGTGAGACAAACAATAACTTTGTTTTAATTCTTTCTGCCAAGACGAAAAACTACCGTGACCTTTCCTTTAAAAAAAAGGCTTTGAAACACACATACAAAAAAAAAGTCACGGAAAGATTTCGTTATTGCGTTTTTTCTGATTCTCCAAGCTAGTAGCTTGCATGCAGACAGGCGGACTTGTCACTCGAGACCTAGAGTTTTTAAAAAAACTCCATGTATTGTCTATATCGCGGATTAAAACTGTCTGGGACGTACCGTGTGGCACAAAATTTTTGCTGGTTGTAATTTTTGCGATTCTCCAGCGATCCGCAAAAATAAATTCCCGCAAATGAAATTTACCGCACACATTTTTCCCGCAAACATTTACTCCAAAGTAAATATTCTCTAACTTAAATTCGCTACGCAAAAATACAGTATTAAGAAATACAGTGGTCTGTTTAATCACAACTTAACTCTTTCATTCAGAAACGAAACGGTATACAACGAAATACTGGTTTATTGTTTGAAAATATGTATTTCTATTGCACGTACTCAACAAAAACGAAAATATTATCAATCCAAGGTACTGGGTACTTTCTGAAAATGGCAAAAATTAATTCCCATGCTGTAAGAAAAACCAATCTGTCTTAATCGCAAAAATTAGTTCCCGTAAAACCAAAAAATCGCCGATCTGTAAAAATAAACTCTTGCAAAAATTTCGTTAAGTTATTTCCACGAATTTCTAATCAACGTAAGAATTAAGGGAGCCAGTACCCAAGAGTGAAAGTGAAGTCGTCTAATTCTAATTCGTGCGCTCTGATTTTCTGCTTAAACTCATGCAAGATAATATCACATACCTTGGTAAGGCCATCCTCTTTTTTTTCTCCGTTTAGCGTCGTCCGACCGACCCAAATTTTTGGCATTTTTACAAAAAAAAAAAAGTATCGACGTAGTTTAACTATTTTTCTCTCGAAATAATTCTTTTAATCTGAAAAATGAGCATAATAACAGCATAGAGAAAAACAGGAACAAAAACATGAACATTTTTTACAGTATATTGTGCATTTTGTTAATGCAAGTATTTGAATGTCTTTGTTCGCAAGTATTATTACATACACACTCTAATGGAAGAGCTTGGCATAAATTCGGGTACGTATCGTAATTCTACATAAGTTATATAACTCAGAATCGGTACTGTGGATGAAATAATACAGACCCACGCCACAACATTGGAGGATGTATTTGACATCAAACTACAATCGAAGGAGAACGACTTGCCACAGATATATTGGATTCCTAAACTTCACAAGACACCATACACGGCAAGATTTATTGCAGGTTCAAGTTCATGCACTACAGCTAGGCTCGAGTCTAAATTAATTTCTGAGTGTCTTAAACTGGTCCGCAGCCACTGCACCACTTACTGCAAGACGATTCGGAAAAGGACAGGTGTTAACTGCATGTGGATCATCAATAATTCGTTGGACGTTATCCGGGCACTGGGGGAAAAACAGCACTTGGGACTTTTCTACTCTTCATACTAGCCTTCCACACGCCTAACTAAAAAAGCAACTCCATGATCTTTTGGAAACAGTTTTTAATACTGGGAAAAAGCTTCATTAATACCAATAATTTTCGCACCCGCCTTCTGGACAAATGATAGGACGTCCGCGAGGTACGCGTACTTCTCCTGTAGTGAGCTTTGACTCGCTATTGACTTTCTTATCGACAACATCTACGTTTGTTTTGGTAGCCCTGTTTTCCAGCAGGTTATTGGAATACCAGTGGGCCCAACAGTGTACCTTTCTGACCTTTGTTGGCTGATCTCCTCCTTCATACCTTCGATTAAGATTTCATGGTCATTCAAAACAATGAAACAGGACATTACAAAAGCCATCCAGTTCAGCAACACCTTTCGGTACATGGACGATTTTTTTCAGTATTACTGAACAATGTGGACTTTGGAAAGTACAGCAGTCGCAATTTCCCCTTCGGAATTGGAACTTTAGCCCTGACACTTCCACATCATCTACTGAAGTGTGTTATCTCGACACGAATATCAAGACTGGCGATATAAATACACCTTACGGATCCGTATCAGCATCTAAGAGAACAGAGATGACTTTGCATCCCGGATCGTCAACTTTCCTCAAATGGACAGCAACATTCCCGCCAATCCAGCTTACGGTGTTTATATATCTCAACTGGTGAGATATGCTAGAATTTACGCGTCCAAAGTGGACTTCATAAATAGACTCCGCGGACGTTCATTCGGTCAGTGTAAAACGCAGACTGCAGACTGCGGACCAGGGGTAAAATGCAGACTGAGTGTAAAATGCAGACTGCAGACTAAGAGTAAAACGCAGACTGGGGTAAAATGCAGAATAAAGACTGTAGACTTTTTTTAAACATTTGTGCTCCTTCTCCTTCAAATCGGTGAAATAGCTAGCCGGTATCAGTTACACACTTCGCTTCCTAGTCGAAGTGAATTGCACATTCGCCAGAAGTTTCAATGAACATCCAAACAGCTTAAGTCTGCGTACCTTGATTTGCAATACTTTCATAGAAGGTCATCCAAATTTCCTGCAGAACATCTTTCTTTCAGGGACCGCGCAGCAAGTTTTCGAGTGGGGGGGCTAAAGAAGAATGCGTGAAGGAAATTTTTTTTTTGGGGCCGGGGGGGGGGGGGGCATGCTTGTGGATTTCTATTCAATTTCTCTAAAGTGACGGAGAATGCGAATAACGATAAAACTATTGATTTTTTTCCACATCTTCAGTGATGTTGCTATCGGGTCTGAAAATTCACCATCACTAAATTGAAATATCATAGATTGTTATGTTATACTACTGATATCAGCCTTTAATTACTATAAATAAGCCAGAAATCCAACGATTTTGCTTGAGCTGCCTTGAACTCAAGGCTGTATAATTACTGAGCAATTATTGCACGAGGCTGAGTATGATATGAAGAGTTATGCAGATCGAGGGGGTTATCCGCCAAAGCCTAAGGCTTGAGCCCGGTGGATAACACCCTCCGAGATCTGTATATCTTCATATCATACGAAAGCCGAGTTCAATAATTGTTTAATTATTCATTCAAAATATTTACACCGGCAAGACAAACCGGTAACGAGGAAAAGAGGAAAGAGGAAGGAGGAAGGAGGAAAGAGGGAAGAGGGAAGAGGGAAGAGGAAAGAGGAAAGAGGAAAGAGGAAAGAGGAAAGAGGAAAGAGGAAAGAGGAAAGAGGAAAGAGGAAAGAGGAAAGAGGAAAGAGGAAAGCGGAAAGCGGAAAGAGGAAAGAGGAAGCTGAGAAAAGCTCCAACTGTCATTAAACATGGTTTCGTTTTCTGAGCCCAGCGTAAATCAAACGCTAGACTTGAGATCTGTAAAGCATTTCAGGATCGCTTGACTTTTCTTAATCGACATATGATAGTTTGGATTGGTAGGGATTCTTAGATAAGACTCTTAGATAAGTCGATAAGTAGATAAATCGAATTTATTTATTTCTTAGATAAGTCGAATTTAGTGAAAATATCAGACTGCCGGTCATATAGGCACAGGGTTTCAAAATACTAAATGACCGGCAGTCCTGTCTTTTCAGTAAATTTCACAAATCGAAAAAATCTAGCTTAACCAAACTATCATATGTCCAGTAAGAAAAGTCAAGCGATCCTGAAATGCTTTATAGATCTCAAGAATAGCGTTTGGTTCACGCTGGGCTCAGAAGACAAAACTATGGTTCGGGACACTTAGAACTTTTTTCAGCTCGACTACCGGTCAAGGTTTTCAAACTGGTTCTAAATGACCGGCAGTCCCATATTCTCCATAAATTTCACAAATCGAAATAATCCAGCTAAACCAAACTATCATACGTCGATTAAGAAAAGTACAGCGAAATGTACTGAATATAGGACTGACGGCCATTTAGTGTTTTGAAAACCTTGACCGGCAGTCGAGCTGAAAAAAGTTCTAAGTGTCACAAAACATGGTTTCGTCTTCTGAGCCTAGCGCAAACCAAACACTAGACTTGAGACTCTATAAGGTATTTCAGGGTCGCTTGACTTGTCTTAATCGACATATGATAGTTTAGATTAGCCAGAATCTTTCGATTTTGTGAAATTCACCGAGAATATGGGACTGCCGGTCATTTAGTATTTTTAACACCTTGACCGGTTACCGGCCATATAGCCACAGCGAACATGGAAACCTTTTAATAAAGAAACTCTAGAATCTGGAAAATGAAAGAAGATAAATATACAAAAAGCCTTGCCAAGAATCAGGTTTATGCAGTAGTTCATATGCCGGCGAAATATTCGGTAAAATGTTTTACCCAAATTTATAAAGCTTTGTATGGAGATGCCATGTTTGTGTCCCTTTCAAGGACACAAATATGGCCGCCGGAAACCAACAGAAACATCTGTTTTTGAGTTTTCCTACTTATGCGTCAATTCTTCGCTTGAGGAACTCATAAATATTAAAGCAATATTTATTCTAAGATAAGGAATATTTAGATAGCAAAATCTCAACCCACACAAGAGCCATCCCGGCCGCCAGGTAAATGCAGCTAAATGCCGCCGCGTCACGCAAAAGTCTGGAAATTCAAGCGTCCAGTCTCGCAAAACAAAGAACCCTTTTGAACCGAAAATTTGTTTGTATAAGGGTTTTAAGGTGCTCTAATATCACATGAAAGTAGAAACTCAGAAGAAGCGATAGTTTCTTAATTTGAATTTTGGTGACGTCATGTGAAAACCAAGATTTGTATTTCAGTTGTATCTTGGTACATGTATGCGCGCGGTTTTATTTTGTGCGCGTGCATTATCTATTTATTTATTTTAATGGCCGGACTTGTACATTCAGTTCGTTAAATAACATCTTAATTTTACTTTGCGTTATTTTCCTCACTTATATGTGTTGTCAGTGACTTTGCTCACATCATCTGTGGTTGGCTCTTCCTAAAATGTTCTACAATTAAGGTATAGGATTTTTATGGAGCCGAAACCAATTTTGGAATTGCACACATTTTAGGCATGCTAATATATTTTTTTAATCCGACCAACCGATCCAATATCAGGAAACGCATAAACGAAAAAAAAAGGGGGGATGGTCTAAGAATCAGGAGGATAGGAGTTTTTTTTGCCATTGCCTACAAAAACCTAGCCTGCGTGGCAAGCGTTTCCATTTGGCCTAGTTTCGGAGCAAAGAAAGACTGAGAGCCAAAATTCCCAAATTCCCCCTTCCCCTTCCCCTCTTCACGCAGGGTAGGAGAAACGGATGTTTTCGCAGGCTAAAACCGCAAGACATTGCTAAGGACTGATTCGACCCACGTAACTGGGGATCCGGATTCCGGAATCCAAGAATTTCCGCTTGCGGAATCGGGTATGCGGGAAATTTTTTGCTTGTAGAATCGGAATCCTGGGCTTTGGAATTCGGAATACAGCTCAAAGTATCCGGAATTCCACTAACAATTGGAATCAAGAATCCCAAGTTCCAGGGACAAAGAATCCCGAATCCGGTACCGGGAATCCATGACGTGGAATCCAGAATACAAGACTGTCTTGGATTCCCTTACATATAATAGAGCGAACTGGATACAGCGACTTATTAAAAAGCAGAGACTATTGTCCACGGTACATAACTGGCCAAAAGAGTAGCAGTTTCAATCTAACTGAATTATACTGAAACCGGCTTATTGCTTTAATACATCTTACCTACGTGGAAGCAGAAATATTAAAGCGATAACTAAAAAATCCTGGGGAGAAAAAAACTGAAGAAAAGTTCAGATAAAGGACAGGTAACGTGCTAACCTGGATGAAGGAAACAAGGAAAAAAGAGCCCGAGCCCCCGAGCCCACCGCTTTGTTTTCGTCCACTCAGACTGACTTGAAGTGTCGTAGAGTATATTGCAATCGCGAGTCCGTGACGTCTGTACCGTGGCCGAGAATGGCAACTTTCCACTTCTAACTTTGTAAAATTAATGTGACTAGTCAATTTTTATGCCTCAAAAATATATGCTCAAATAACAGTCAGGTGAGTTGCGAGGTGTATATGAACAGCGAAAAGAGAATGGGAGTGTATTTCTGACTGAGACTTCCGACTTCCGAGTTTTGAGCTCTGAATTCCTACTTCGATTTCTGAGTTCCGACTTCCGAATTACGACCACCAAATCATGTCCGACTTTTGAGTAGCCTGCGTGACAGGCGCAAAAAGGAGAATGGGAGAGGGGAAAAGGCCTAAAGATCAGGATTTCTCTAGGATTTTAAGTGTCAAATGGGATTTTTAGAAAATTTAAGAAGTTTTAAACGATAATGTTTAAAACAATACAGCCAATAGCATAAAAACAAATTTGGGTGGTTCCAAGAAGCTTCGTCCACTGTTTCGAGCCGGGCGGGGGCGCGGCGGGGGGCGGGGGGGAGAAAACGCCTCCATATTTCCTTCCTCCCATCTCCTACCCCTTTCGAAGCCTTCTACACCGGCTAGCTTTTGAGTTCCGGCTTCCCACCAGGGTCAACTTTTGAGTGCTGAAGGGAGTTAACAAGCCCGAGCCTCTCTCACCTATAAGTTTTGCTATATCATTTGGAGACATAATTGCTCACATTCGATAGTTACAATTCTGACATGACTCCGAGACTTTCTGGACAAAATTGAAAATTTTCTTGTCTCTATTTTCTCGAAATTCCTAGAAAAGACTTGAGCACAGAGAAAACCAAACCAAATATAGAAAAATGAACTGAAAGCCTCAGAGTCATGTTAGCCGATTTTAATGTCGAACATCACGAAGGGCTATTGGAGTTTCCACGGAATCTTGCTGTACATCTCACATACACAAATTTAACTATAGGTTAGCTAGTTGGGCACGTTTGTGAAAGTAAATTGATACAATTGCCTTTTATAAGCTTTTTTACGTGTCGCCGGATCAGTTTCATATTGCTTTTCTGAAATTCCATGCATATCTCGTTAAGAAAAGGTCATGCTAGGGGTCTTTTCTGGCTGAAAACACCAAATTAAAATCAGTGTTAGTTTAGCGTTGGCCACAAAATGAGACATTGTCATACATGAAAAGAGTTTGTTTACATGAAGTAATGAGAAATTGAGAGAGATTATGTAGATGATATGTCATAGGGTCCACCTTTTAAACCTGAATCTGCTACACTGAACTGAAAGCCCAGTGCGAAAGGAGAAAGCTAAGTACCTGGCTTTCATATTTTGCCTTGCCTTTTCCGCAGTCCATAGCAGTAGTGCTTCTGGCACTTTCCATTAATAGTGGTTTTCACGTAACATATGTAACTTTATTCATCACTTGTTTGTTAGTTAGTAGTATGTTTGGTCACCTTTGACTTAGTGTGGAACTATAAGGGGTGTTTTGTTCCCATAATCACACCTGTAACGTAAATTAAGGCAAAAAGGTAATTTTATATCAGGGATGTTGAAGAGGTGTAGTTTTTATGTTTTAATTTAAAGTTTAAAAGTTATGTTTTTTTTCTGAAATCGGATTGTCTGACGGACGGAACAATTGATGGTTGGCCCTTGGTTCGGCTAAACGGCCGATTAGTGCTAAGGCCATGATTAAAAATAAAAGTTAATATTGTTTTTACGTCCTCATATGAATTGAATTAACTTAATTGTTCTTATCCATTGTCTTTTATCATTAAGTACCCCAAAGAAAGGTAATCTTTAAAACCTTAACCACCTGTTGAGAAAGTTATCGGTATGAAAGGTAAGCGTGTGCTAGATTAAAGAATGTCGCTTAGGGTTTCATTTTGGTAGTCACAACTTGAAGATTTCCTGACCGGAGACTTCAGGTTATTACTAAAAAACAGCATGCCTGTCCCATGAAAATGTGACTCTTTGAGCAAGGTCAATCCCTTTTTATTTTTTTTAAAATGCCTGATGACCAGGAGCCCATGCTCCTGATGATGACTAAATCGTGAGACAAACAATAACTTTGTTTTAATTCTTTCTGCCAAGACGAAAAACTACAACCTTTCCTTAAAAAAAAAGGCTTTGAAACACACATACAAAAAAAAAGTCACGGAAAGATTTCGTTATTGCGTTTTTTCTGATTCTCCAAGCTAGTAGCTTGCATGCAGACAGGCGGACTTGTCACTCGCCGTGTCTGCGACGTAGCAAGAAAAACCAATCTGTCCTAATCGCAAAAATTAGTTCCCGTAAACACAAAAAATCGCCGATCCGTAACAATAAACTCCCGCAAAAATTTCGTTAAGTTATTTCCACGAATTTCTAATCAACGTAAGAATTAAGGGAGCCAGTACCCAAGAGTGAAAGTGAATTCGCCTTATTCTAATTCGTGCGCTCTGATTTTCTGCTTAAACTCATGCAAGATAATATCACATACCTTGGTAAGGCCATCCTCTTTGATTCTCCGTTTAGCGTCGTCCGACCGACCCAAATTTTTGGCATTTTTACAAGAAAAAAAAAGTAACGACGTAGTTTAACCATTTTTCTCTTGAAATAATTCTTTTAATCTAAAAAATGAGCATAATAACAGCATAGAGAAAAACAGGAACAAAAACATGAACATTTTTTACAGGTATATTGTGCATTCTGTTAATGCAAATATGCGAATGTCTTTGTTCGCAAGTATTATAACATACACACTCTAATGGAAGAGCTCGGCATAAATTCGGGTACGAATCGTAATTCTACATAAGTTATATGACTCAGAATCGGTACAGTGGATGAAATAATACAGACCCACGCCACAACATTTGAGGATGTATTTGACATAAAACTACAACAGAAGGAGAAAGACTTGCCACAGATATATTGGATTCCTAAACTTCAAAAGACACCTCACACGGCAAGATTTATTGCAGGTTCAAGTTCATGCACTACAGCTAGGCTCGAGTCTAAATTAATTTCTGAGTGTCTTAAACTAGTCCGCAGCCACTGCACCACTTACTGCAAGACGATTCGGGAAAGGACAGGTGTTAACTGCATGTGGATCATCAATAATTCGTTGGACGTTATCCGGGCACTGGGGGAAAAACAGCACTTGGGACTTTTCTACTCTTCATACTAGCCTTCCACACGCCTAACTAAAAAAGCAACTCCATGATCTTTTGGAAACAGTTTTTAATACTGGGAAAAAGCTTCATTAATACCAATAATTTTCGCACCCGCCTTCTGGACAAATGATAGGACGTCAGCGAGGTACGCGTACTTCTCCTGTAGTGAGCTTTGACTCGTTATTGACAGGGGCACCCAACGACAATTTTCGGAAAATATCTGTTCGGAAGACGATTTGAGATCTAGAATTTTCTGAACAGTTTTTGCAAAATTTCTTGCTAGTCTGCCTCTCCTAGGATTTTCGAACATCTAAAAAATGGTATTATTGCCCATTTTTAACGGATTTTTGCCCTAAAAAGGTCACCTACAATTTTCTGGAGCCTTTTTTCTGGCTGAAATTTTGGAAAAGGCAAGTTTTGATCCCTATAATTTTCGGATCACTAGACTTCCAGCTAGGAAATCCGAACAGATGAAAAATTTTTAGGGGATAAAAATACGCCTATATCTACCGTTTAAATACTAAAATACGTTTAACAATGCTATGTTTAAGTGGTTTTGAATTATATTCTCGTTGGGTGCCCCTGTATTGACTTTCTTATTGACAACATCTACGTTCGTTTTGGTAGCTCTGTTTTCCAGCAGGTTATTGGAATACCAATGGGCCCAACAGTGTACCTTTCTGACCTTTGTTGGCTGATCTCCTCCTTCATACCTTCGAGTTAAGATTTCATGGTCAAAACAATGAAACAGGACATTACAAAAGCCATCCAGTTCAGCAACACCTTTCGGTACATCGACGATTTGCTCAGTATTACTGAACAATGTGGACTTTGGAAAGTACATCAGCCGCAATTTTCCCTTCGGAATTGGAACTTTAGCCGGGACACTTCCACATCATCTACTGAAGTGTGTTATCTCGACACGAATATCAAGACTGGCGACAAATACACCTTTCCGTATCAGCATCTAAGATAACAGAGATGGACTTCTTGAAGAAAGAATATTCCAAATTTTTTCATTCTAAGCCAACGAAAGGTTTCTCGCCTCTTAAGGTTGTTGGATAAGCCCCTCACATTAAGAGAACAGATTATCAATTCGTCAATTGGGAACTTGTTGATGATTAAAAGTAGTGAACTGGAATGCAGAAACAAAATGCAAATTACGATAGTAAACACTTCGTAGGACTGAAAAAAATTTTCTACTGACCGAAAAAACAAAGCAACGGCTACACTGGAAACATAAAACTATAAACAAAAACAAAAAAAAGGTAAAATTTAAGCGGCTTAGGGAGAGCATACCTTGAAACAGAAAGATCGACGAATCCGGAAAGGACGGAACGCCAAATAGTTTAACTTTAGAACTTACTGATATACAAAAAAAGAAAGAATCCGTTGTGTGCAAACGGTGAAGCAAACGTTACTAGTACTAGTCTCAGTCTTAAAGGTTGCAATAGCAGTTAATGAAAAGGCAGCTGAGAAAAATCGAGTTGTACTGACCTGAGTAAAGAAAACCCTCTACGAGCGTGTAGATTCAGCTGCAGGCTTAAGTTCGTCGGGTATGTTACCAACATGATAAACGTTATCATTTATTTCTAGATTTCTGTCCACTACTTTCGCGCTCATGCCTTTCTTCCGCGCTATGAACATCGCTTTAATTAGTTCCTTTCTTTCAAGCTGTATCGCCTTTGCATAGTCTTTAGTTATATACGCGTTTGGATAATCCGTGGAGTGTCTCAATCTTCCTTTCACTTTAAGAACACGGTCCCTATCTTCCCGGCAGAGAAAACGCGCAATGATGGGTCGGGGATGGTGATGGGAGTCCTCAGGCGAACGTGGCTTACCGATTCTGTGGACAGCATGAAAGTATATATTCTGTGTGTTTATGTTCAACCCGTTCTCGACGATATCATCAACGATGTCAGTGCAGTTCTCCGGTATATTCATAAATCAGAGGTTCTCTCGGCGAAAGTAGTTTTCCAGTGCGATGATTTTTTCCTGTTCTTCGGATAGCTTCGTATTTAAAAGGTTGATTTGACTCTCCCGCAGAGCAATTTTCGCTTTAGCGCTTTGTGAAACACCATTGTCCTCGAGGTGTTTTTCCAAACTTTCTTTATGTTTCTTTCGGAATTCTGCGTGTATTTTTAGTTCATCTTGGAGATCTTTGATTGTGTCCCACGCCGCGTTCAATGATGTTTCCATATCGTTTACTGTCGATTTTACTTTCTCAATTTCTTCGTTGAGTTCATGTCTAAGACATGATAGCTCGGATTTTAGACTGCCGAAGAGGTCTTCCATTCGAGATTCCAAATGACACAACTTATCCATAATGTTGCCGAGTGAGACGTGATCGACGTCCTTACCTGGCGTCCCATCGCGGAGCAAGCGTTTCGGCGATGGTTGATATTGTGAAGAGGATGAACTCGAAGAACGTCACAGTTCACGTTGATTCCGTTTAGACATTGTTTTAAAGATGATTATATGATTAGAGGGTGTTTATATAGCGGCGTCTGTCCCTTTCCGAATGAAGGAATCAGAGAGATATTTTTCTGCGACCGTCGGCCATCATGCTCTTCCCAGTCTCAGTCTCTCTGAAGCCCTCTGGATAGGTTCACACAAGAATACTAATGTTGTTATTCCTTCGAGTAAACCTATCTTTTGGGCAGAGGGAAAGGTCTACGCCTTAGGAGTTTGGTTCTCGACATCGAGGCCAGCCAATATTGACAATAATTTCACTGAGAAAATCGAAAAGATTAAAAAAATCCTCGGGAGCTGGTCGGCCAGAAGACTCACACTTATGGGTAAAATTGCCATTCTAAAAGCTCTAGCAGTATCTCAGATTGTTTACGTTTTGTCCTCCCTTCCGACACCGAAAGGGGTCATAAAGGAAATTAACGCTGTGTTATACGATTTTCTTTGGGACAATAAAGGGGACAAAATAAAAATAACAGAAATGATCAACGATTACAGTAAGGGGGGGCTAAAGATGATCGATATTGCTAGTTTTAACCAGGCCTTAAAAATGAAATGGGTAAAAAGCTATTTAGATGATCAAGATACAGGGAAATGGAAGCTTTTTTTCAATCATCGACTAGCACAATTTTGAGGGAAATTAGTTTTCTGGGGAAACTTAAGCCCTCAAGACGTTCGTTTACTTAACCTGAGAGATCCATTTTTAGCTGAGATTATGGAATATTGGACGACCCTAAATTATAAGGACAACAATCTAGATTCCACGTCAGCTCAGATCTGGCACAACTCCCTCATAAGAATAGAGAACAAACCAATTTTCTATAAATCTTGGTTCACCGCAGGCGTGAAAGATGTTAAAGACATCCTTGATACGGACGGAAATTCTGTATTAAGTTATACTGCTTTTACCGCTAAATATAAAATCAAGACTAACTTTCTAGAATTCTATAAGGTAGTATCAGCCGTTAAACTGTTCAGGCAAAAGTGTTGTCGACAACCCAACAGAGGACCCAAAACCAAGACCTTTGGGCAAACATTATTAGCCTCAGAAAAAGCCTGTAAAACCGTGTACCAATCAATTATCGAAAAAAAGGCCACCACCCCTCTTAAAAGCCAGGGAAAATGGCTGTCTAAGGAAAATATAATAGGAAATACGAACGTGGACTGGGAGAATACATACCGCCTCCCCTTTCTGTGTACAACAGAAACAAAGTTACGAGTGTTCCAATTCATGTTCCTCCACAGACGAATAGCAACAAACGACTTCCTCTTTAAAATCGGCCTAAAACAAGCAGACTCCTGTTCTTTCTGCGGGGAATGTACTGAAACCCTTTCCCACTTGTTCTGGTATTGCAGTTACACTCAAAAATTCTGGAAAAACATTTATCAATGGATAACTCAAAACACCACCTTAAACAAATCTATTGCCTTCTCTCCTCTTATCTGTCTTGGACTAATTGATAATATATCTGATTTATTACTACATCACCTTTTCCTTATCGCCAAACGATATATTTACACATGTAAGTTAAATAACTGCAACCATGCGCTACAGGTTTATATACAAACCGTTATGAACTCCATGGAAATTGAAAAAGAGATTGCCTCTAATAATAACAATATGTCCTCCTTCAAAAACAAATGGAGCCCTCTTAAACTTTGCCCCTCGGAAAAATAAACTTGTTGTTATTAAATAATTCCAAAAGTTTCAAAAGTTAAAAGTGATGCAGAAACAAATGCAAATGCAAAGCACCTTTTAGTTGGTAGGACAGACTCCTTATGTTTTTGTTGTATCGTGTTTTATTTTGCAATTTTGCAAATAGTAATCAATTTTGTAAACTTTTTTAGGCTTAATTAGTTGTAAATGCTGCAACATTGTATTTTTTCTTTATCTCTTGTACGTTGTTTTTATTTTTCCTCCATGTAAATGTAAGTATTGTCATCAGAAGTGTTGTAACCAATAAATGTTATTATTAAAAAAAAAATAAAAAGATAAAAAAAAGATAACAAAGATGACTTTGCATTCCGGATTGTCAACTTTCCTCAAATGGACAGCAACATTCCCGCCAATCCAGCTTACGGTGTTTATATATCTCAACTGGTGAGATATGCTAGAATTTACGCGTCCAAAGTGGACTTCATAAATAGACTCCGCGGACTTTCAAAGCCCCTGCTCCCTCGCCCACCGCTTTGTTTTCGTCCACTCAGACTGACTTGAAGTGTCGTAAAATATATTGCAATCGCGAGTCCGTGACGTCTGTACCGTGGCCGAGAATGGCCACTTTCCACTTCTAACTTTGTAAAATTAATGTGACTCGTCAATTTTTTATGCATCAAAAATATATACTCAAATAACAGTCAGGTGAGTTGCGAGGTGTATATGAACAGCGAAAAGAGAATGGGAGTGTATTTCTGACTGAGACTTCCGACTTCCGAGTTTTGAGCTCTGAATTCCTACTTCGATTTCTGAGTTCCGACTTCCGAATTACGACCACCAAATCATGTCCGACTTTTGAGTAGCCTGCGTGACAGGCGCAAAAAGGAGAATGGGAGGGGGGATAGGCCTGGTTACAAAGATCAGGCTTTTTTTAGGATTTTAAGTGTCAAATGGGATTTTCAGAAAATTTAAGAAGTTTTAAACGATAATTTTTAAAAAAAATACAGCCGATAGCATAAAAACAAATTTGGGTGGTTCCAAGAAGCTTCGTCCACTGTTTCGAGCCGGGCTCTTGCCATTCAAATACTACTGGTCAGTGGTTTAGCCCAGTATGTTCACGTTGTTAGCATCAGTTTGAAGGTGTTTACATGCAATTAGACCACGGTCACAAGAATCCCACATTTTATGAAAATTGTGTGATTATTTCCAAAAAAAATTGGGATAAATCGGAAATTTTAAAATCAATTTCGACATTTTTAGAGATAAAATTGGGATTTTTGGATATTTTTTGGAGAATTTGCGGATAGATTTTTAGACCATTTCACGGGATTTTTGTAACTAGGCCTAGGGGGCGGGGGCGGGGGGGGGGGAGGAGAAAACGCCTCCATATTTCCTTCCTCCCATCTCCTACCCCTTTCGAAGCCTTCTACACCGGCTAGCTTTTGTAATTCCGGCTTCCCACCGGGGTCAACTTCTGAGTGCTGAAGGGAGTTAACAAGCCCGAGCCTCTCTCACCTATAAGTTTTGCTCTATCATTTGGAAACATAATTGCTCACATTCGATAGTTAAAATTCTTACATCACTCTGAAACTTTCTGGACAAAATTTAAAATTTTCTTGTCTCTATTGTCTCGAAATTCCTAGAAGAGATTTGAGCATAGAGAAAACCAAACCAAATATAGAAAAATGAACTGAAAGCCTCGGAGTCATGTTAGCCAATTTTAATGTCGAACGTCACGATGGGCTATTGGAGTTTCCACGGGATCTTGCTGTACATCTCACGTACACAAATTTAACTATACGTTAGCTAGTTGGACACGTTTGTGAAAGTAAATTGATATAATAGCCTTTTATAAGCTTTTATACGTGTCGCCGGATCAGTTTCATATTGCTTTTCTGAAATTCCATGCATATCACGTTAAGAAAAGGTCATGCTAGGGGTTTTCAGGCTAAAAATACCAAATTAAAATCAGTGTTAGTTTAGCGTTGGCCACAAAATGAGACATTGTCATACATGAAAAGAGTTTGTTCACATGAAGTAATGAGAAATGGAGAGAGATTATGTGGATGATATGTCATAGGGTCCACCTTTTAAACCTGAATCTGTTACACTGAACTGAAAGCCCAGTGCGAAAGGAGAAAGCTAAGTACCTGGCTTTCATATTTTGCCTTGCCGTTTACACAGTCCATAGCAGTAGTGCTTCTGGCGCTTTCCATTAACAGCGGTTTTTCACGTAACATATGTAACTTTATTCATCACTTGTTTGTTAGTTAGTAGTATGTTTGGTTACCTTTGACTTAGTGTGGAACAATAAGGAGTGTTTTGTTTCCATAATCACACCTGTAACGTAACTTAAGGCAAAAGGTAATTTTATATCAGGGATGTTGAAGAGGTGTAGTTTTATATTTTACTTTAAAGTTTAAAAGTTATGGAATAAATTACTTATGATACTAGCCTCTATAAGAACACGATAAAGCAGGCAGTTTATCCAAAGAGGTCGATGATTCCACGTTTCCTTCATCACAGCTTTTTCCGAATACCTTCGAGGGAGTAGTCTACAACTGCAGAAATTTTTTCTGGACTAATCGGCATGCATGAATGTTTGTTTGTTTTTTTGTTGTTGTTTTGTTTTGTTTATTTCACTTAATTTTCCCTTGCATGAACATGCCATACTGATCGCCCGCCCCTTTCCCCCAGATATAAGTTCAGTCTAATATTTGTGTAATGTGTAATGTCGTGAATGAGAGGACAACAATCGGCGCCCTCTTTACATCATATATTAACATGTTAACAGTAAATTCTCCGCCCCCCCCCCCGCCAGAGCTATAATCCCCGACGCCCCCCCCCCCCTTCGGTACATTCGAAAATCAAGATACCCGCATAACGAGCCGCACCGTCTTAGCAACCATGTATGCATGTATTTATTCAGACACAGTCATTTCGGAGAAAACCAAAAAAACTAAAATCTTTATACAGCCGTAATAAACAGAGGTCAAAGGATATAAAACACTTAACAACTGCATCTGAAATCAAATCCTGTCAGGGACACCTAGTACAGAAGCATAAACCACAGGAAATGATTGCTCAGTATGCATGTAACAAACCTGTTTCATGACCTCCAAATATAAGACTTAGTGCAACAAAAACAAGATTTACTCAGTCAAAGTTTAAAATGCTACACGTCTTGCACTGTGTAGTGCTAGTAACCTTCGCGCGAGAGAAAAAAGAAAGAGAACCACTGTTCAAGCAGACTCTCAAGGTCACGTTACACATTATCACGAGCTTATGAGTCGTGTTTGGCCTGTCAACGCTTATTTCTTAACAATTTCCTCTTCCATCCAGATTTACTTGGTATGTGTGTTTGCGAGAATCTTCAGACAAAGAATTGGGTATACACTGATCCGAATGGCTTGGCGATACTAAGTGCTTAAGTCTACTTACCGATTACAACATGTTTTGGAAGTATTGAGAAGCGCGCCAAACGAGGTTGTCACAGCGTTCTCGAGCGAACACAGCGCGACCTGGATTGATGAATTACCATTACATGCAGCTATCATGCCAGCGATTTCTCCTTTCGGCGCATAGTGAATAGTTTGTGAGCACATCCTCGACTCTCGAAACATTTGTCTTGCGCCGCTACAGAAGTTGCTTCTCCCGCGAACCATAGGTAGATTTCCCGCTTAACATAATGTTTGATAATTTATGCAAAAGTTGACCTCGTGAAAGTCAGCAGTGCATCAATCGACTCAAAAATAAACAGACTTCCTACAGGGTTTTGAACACGGTTTTAATTAAAGTACTTTACGAGCGCTGCGGTAGTTGACCGCAAAAGTGTTACGGTGATGGATACTCAACTGGATGATTACGTCACTTCATAGCAACCAGACGGTACGAATTTTTTAACTTCCGGAGCGCTGAGGCTCGTAATGGACGGTAAGACGCTGTAAATCTAAACGATCTCACGAAAAAATAGGGGACTGTGAGGGAACAGTCTACTCTAACATCACGCACACGTAAGAACAAGGCCAATCGTAAGGGGCATAAGAAACCCATAAGAAACCCGCCTATCAGAAACGCTCACATATGTCCTTGCGACTCTGCAGGATATTAGAGCGATCTTTGGCGCATTAATTCGCAGACGGACTTTACAGATTGTTTAGACAATGCATCGCAGGCTACCAGTCACAGACAAGCATTCGTATAAGTCGTGGAACTGGTTCGTGTACATGGACACGGCGTAGCTATTCCCACCTTATAATCCATTCTTCTATCCTAGGCCTATAACCAATTAATTTTTTCTAAACTGATGAACAAGTAGTGGGCTATTCATGACCTAATGATCAGTTTTTAATATCATTCCTTCAGATGAAAAGCGTGTGGTTTAAAGTCATCCCCGGGGTCCTCCTCTTGTCCCTAGGAGCTTGAAAATGGCCTAAACTCAGACTGACAATTAATCATATGTAAACGAGCGATAACCGAACCCAGGTGGTCAGAGGTACGTAAAGAAAAAAATACACCGGAAAAGCGAAAAAATTGCGAGTCGATCATAATTAGTGTAGAACCAAGACTTGAATTCATAATCCCAAAAATGTTTTAATTATCCTTTATCCCCAAAATTACTTTGTAAATTATCCGTAATCCCTTAAATTATTTGTCCAGTTTTCCCTTATCCCTAAGACCCCTAAAAGGTCGTCAAAAAAGAACAAGATGCAATTAATGGCATTCCCGTGACGTACTCGCGAGCCGTCAAAACTCATAAAGGACTGGAACGAACGAAACGTGAAATCCAGCAAACATGGCGTGCAATAATAGAACACGACCAAATATTTTGGTGACGGGAACTCCTTGCACCGGTAAATCTGTGTTAGCGAACGAGATAGCAGAACGAACGGGACTCAATCACATCAATGTTGGCGAACTGGCAAAACAAAACAACTTGTTTGAAGGCTGGGATGAACAGTATAATTGCCACGTGCTCGACGAAGACAGAGTAAGTGGAAATTACTGAAATTAAAAGATCGCGAAGAAGTGTTTGGAATCTTCTTGTACGGGTAAATAAGGATACCTTAAGCTTCTTTGCGTGACATTCTTAGGGAGTGTTCATTTCGAAAGCAGTTTATTTCGAACAGGGTCCGACAAAATATTTTTTTGACAAAACGTGTCTCTAGGCAAATGGCATGTAAATAACTTCACAGTGCTTGCCCAGTATAATGAGCTGCTTGTTCCATATCATAATGTTACTAGTCCAGCGACTGCACTTAAGAAAAGCTAATTCACGTAATTTGGGAGGCAAAACTAACTAAAACAAAGATACAAACTTTGCTAATGAAGACATGACATTTGATTTATGTATCGGTCAAATCGAAGCTTCAACATGCCCCCCCCCCGGGCAACCCCCCGGGCAACCCCCCGGGCATTTGACTTTTTTGAAAATTATTGTTCAAATTTCCCCCTACCCGGGCCAAAATGCCGTTCAAATGCTTCACACTAGGGTCCATTCAGGTGGTCAAATGCCCCCACCCTGGGGACATTTCAAAGGCACAAAAATGACAGAAGGACGGCGGAAACGCCTTCAGTTGTCGAACAAAATCTTTATAAATATAACAAAAACTGAGAAACACTGTTAGCGTATTTTCTACGAACAAAAAACTCATGCAAAGCGGCGGAAATCGCTGCTACAAGGTCACTGAATGCTCAGCTTTCTTCATCATGCAACATACGAAGCGTTCTATAAAAAAAGATGTCACATATTGAGATTACTACGTCATGACCATTTCACTGACATGCATCATCGCTCACCATATAAATTAACATACTTACAGTAGGTCAAAGTAGTTGACCTGAGCTTTTTATTTTATTTTATTCTATTTTATGTTGTTGTATTGAATCACTGGTATATAGGTATTGTATTTCATTGTAAACACAACAATAACATACATTCATACAGTCAAAGCCTGAATCCAATATTAAAAATTTTAAAATTCAAATACTTCAAAAATGGCACAAAGCTTGTTTAAGCCCTTTCCTTGTAACCAATTGGCCACAAAGGCACAATCTTTTCCAAGAAAATCCTAGCCTCTAACACCGCGTCCCCCATGATAGCTCGCCACGCCAAAGATTTTACATGAAATCGAGGGTGCAGTTCAAATTCCCCACCCCTAAAGCATGGGGATCAAATTCCCCACCCCCTGGAAGACTCTGATAATCAAATTCCCTCCTCCCCGGGATGGCAAAGGTGTCAAATGCCCGGGGGGGGGGGGGGCATGTTGAAGCTTCAATTTGACCGATACATTACAATGTTTATTAATGCATTTCAGAAATTTTGTGTACAATGTAAGATACTACAAGTCCGCAGAACTTCAAGCTTTCTTTTGCAGTCGAAGCTCTACTTGCAGGCCTGCCAACTCTCACGTTCTGCCATGAGTCTCACGCTTTTTTGTCTTTTCTCATGGCCTTACGACATCACTCCCAGTCTCACAAATTTTGAGGAAAATCATTCTAAAATGAAATGTTACTTTTTTGAATAAATGGAAATTCAATGGGGAATACTAGTGTCTTTTAAAGCATTGTTGGCACTTTGTCTAACATTTTGGCCATGATTAGTTGGCTTATCCGGAAGAAACAACTCTTTTGCTATAAGTTTTGTCCTAGTGATGACCACTTCTTAGTCATTAAAAAAAGCAGCATCTTGTTACAACAGAGACCACAAATATAGCAAAGTAATGTTTAAATAACAACTTAATTCCCCCCATCCCCCACCCCCACAATGGAAAAAAGGTTTGTTTGATCTTGATTGGGAAAAAAATAGTATCTCACCACTTTTCGTAAAATCTCCAGATTTTTTTTCATGAGTTTCAAGATTTTTCTTTGTTAGGGGTTGGCAGGTCTGTACTTGCAACCTCTCTCGTAAACGACCGGCTCTGGTTATGACCACCTTTGTAATGAAAAGCTCTCAGAAGTGACCTCCCTGTAAGCAAATGCGACCACTCTTTGAGGATTATCCAACTGGATTTTCCTTAGTTTTTAAGCTCTCATAAGGGACAACTCAGAGCTTTATTCATATCAATCAACACTTTAAATGACACTGCACATTTCGCTAATGGTTCGTTGATAAAGATCTTGCAGGGTGCAGTATTGTATTTAGGTCATTTCCGTAGTGACCACTTAGCCTGCATGGCAATGATCACTCACTGAGCTTAACGTAGCCTCTATAAATTTTTAATGAGTTTCTGAATCTCTCGTGAGTGACCACCCTCTATTGTTTTACCATGCAGTTGCTTACGAGAGCTCATTCTCATATGCGACCAGCTCTAGTTACGACCACTTTTGTCGAATTTCTGAGGTTGTCACTTACGAGACCTTCGACTGTATTTAATTTTTTGCTATGAAAAAAGTAGTAACACATGATTGCTTCTGGGCCTGTTCCCATATAGTTCATGACACTGCACTAACAATACATTGTCAGCCAGGAAAACTCCAGTCTGCAAAGTATGACAAGTGCATGAGCCTTTCGTTTAAACCCTTTTTGTGTACACCAAATTTGTAGCATTGCACGTGGCAGCACCATGCCTAACAAGCTGTTTGCACTTGACTTGTTGGGGAGTAACCATGACGTTTTTCCCAATTTAATCTTCTGTAACCTGTAAGTTTAACTCATTGGTTGGATTGGCAATTGGGTTGTAATCCATTTTGTAGCCTTTCTTTTTACTGAGCTAAATGCTGAAGCATGACTATTTTACTATCGGAGTCCTGACATTAAGGTTCGTCTGAAATAGTTCGAAGTGTGTCTAAAACTTGTATCTTTCTTAAATACTATTTACATATTTTTAATTATTTTATGGATATAGTTGTAGGTTACGAAATCATTCTCAAATTACAGTTTATACGTGTTGAAAAAAAAAAAATAAATAAAATATTGTATGCATGCGGACGCTCCAAAACAAATTCTTGACTCGTTATTTGTGAATAGTCACAGTTTTCCCTCTTAAGTTTTAAACATGTTTAACTAAAATGAAACCTCTGAGACACTCAGGCGGTAATCCAAAAAGTAAAATGCATCAAAGGCTTGGCAACATAGCACTGTTGACCCAGGTTTTGTACCTTTTGCTTTGCTCTCTAATTTCCTGTGCTTTGCCTACTCCAAGCACCTGGTATTTTAGTCCACCAATTATGACGGACGTAGCTTCTCTGGAGAAACTAACAATGATAATTATTATCAGAAAACCGGAAAATGTGCTTAATTGCAGTCATCACAATCTATTTTCCAGCAGAAATTAGGGGTAATAATAATAATAATAATAATGATAACAATAATGGTTTATTTAACAGATCCAATCAATCTAACAGATCAAATCAATTGTTTATAGTGAAACGAAGACTGAAGAGTCTAAAATACAACATTGATTTTGGGGGAAGGGGGTAGGGGTATGCAGGGAAGGGGATAGATATGTCCACTTTGCAAAAAAGCGGCCATTTTATAGAAGTGTTTAGGAAATTTCTAATACACTGTAGATGAAGTTTCCTGTGCTAAAATTTGCAGTAGGCACTTTTTGCTGCATTATATTTCACACTCAGAAGGGCTGACCAGCTGTATAGCGTGGGACAGTGTACTGTCCTGCATCAGTGCATGGGATGCAAGTATAACGCAGATTATACACAGCATTATTGCACTGTTACTTATTGTATATTACTTTAAACTCATCTTTGGAACAAGTGTCTTAAAATTTAGTGGTGTAGGGTCTAACATAACCCAGGCATAGCGGGGAGGTATCCATAGCAACCCCGCAAGCGGGAAACATGCCGGTAGCGGCCATTAACAGGCATCGTCACACTGGAACCTGATCCAGTGGAAAAGACTTACATGACTAGATGCTTAACTATGCGGACAGACCAGCCTTGGGGAAATGAAAGGGTGGGGCAAAAGGAATCTGCACAAATTTGCAGAAAATGACATAGAAAAGATTTGCAATGATCTGCAACAAAAGCAAAACTAAGGCAATAATGTAAAAAGCCCTTCAACATAAAGGGGCGCCTCCGCAGTACATGTGCGTGAGAGAGTAAAGGTGCTGGTTGCATTGGCTCGAGTTTAACCTTGCCTAAAATAAATTTAGCCACATACAACTTGATTAGGAGGAAGTCAGCGTGGTTTCCTTTCAAAGAAAACAACCCTTCACTTCTTTTAGAAGATTCCATAAGCAATTTATTGGGGTCAGGAGCCCATAGCTTATGAGCAGTGATTTTATTATCTTTAATATAACTTACATAGAAAATAATATTGTTATTTCAGGTAGTGGATGAACTGGAAGATCAGATGTGTGAAGGTGGAAATGTTGTGGATTATCATGGATGTGATTTTTTCCCAGAGAGATGGTTTGACATAGTATTTGTCCTACGTACAAACAACACAATTCTTTATAACAGACTCGAAAAACGGTAAATATCTATTCAAGTTTACACCATATTTCAGACTCCTTTTAGAGGAGTTATCACCTTAATATGTTGTATTTCTGATTTCAGTTTTCTTCTTCACCTCTGTACTGCCAATGTAGCTGAGCCACCGCACAAGTTGCTTGTATAACACTTTCATCCAATATTAATATGATTGACGTCAATCTTATTGATATTTAGTCTCCTTTAAAGCTGCTCGGGCTGCAGTCAAGCAACGCTCCCGACTGCTTGACTCTGGCCTGAGCACTAGCGAAGAAGACTAATCAATATCGCGAAACATCTTTAAAATTTGGTCAATGCTAACAAGATAAGAAGAATAATCTCGCGAATTTAAGCCTATCAGAAACAGAGAAATGTTTTGAGTGAATAATATATAGATTTAGCCAGGGCTAAAAGCAAACCCTCGTTAATACACTGTATACTTATGACTTACTCAAACAGAAAATAGAATCACGTGCAATGTTAAAAGCCGACAGCAATGGCAACGGCAAAAAAAATCAATTGGTCTTAGACCCTGTTTACATGGAGTGAGGGAACCCGGTCTAGTGGGGTAAGTTTCTTTTGTTTTGTGTCCCCCAGAGCGTGAAAACAAAAGAAACCAACCCCACTAGACCGGGGTCCCCAACTCCATGTAAACAGGCCCTTAGCAGCCAGAAAAAAAACCTTACCACGTGCAACACACTTTTTTGTACATTTCTTTGCAGTTAATTTGCATGACTCCAATTAGAAAGTTCCTAGCGGTACGTTTTATGGAGAAAATATCGTATGTGCTCACAAAAATTTTTTTTGTTTTATTTTTCATTGCCGCTCATTTTCATTTTCCTGCAGGGCTCGAAATTAACGCTCGCAAACTCGCAAAATGCGAGTGATTTTGATAATGTGCGAGTGAGAAAAAT
The DNA here is from genome assembly GCA_964035705.1 of Porites rus. Lineage (NCBI taxonomy): Eukaryota > Metazoa > Cnidaria > Anthozoa > Scleractinia > Poritidae > Porites > Porites rus. The sequence continues at coordinate 11,253,651 of OZ037994.1, forward strand.
ATCCACTAACAAACTTTTGCGAGTTAGAATCATCCATGTCTGTCAGGACAATGACAAAGGAGACCAAAATATTATTTAATACCTTTTTTTATTAAACTTTTCAGCTTATTACATGTAATAGACCGTGCGGAATATCAGTTCTAATCTTAATATCAGATATGGTCACTGACATTTTAAAGGGAAAGAATTTGCTAGTGGTCTCACCAGTTTGCTGGTACTAGTGCTAGTACTTTGTAAGATCGCGCGCGCTTTAAATTCAACTGTGATTTCAAAATATGTAACACTGAAGATGACGGATGTACCGTCGAAACATGTCTGGAAAATTAAAGAAAGTGATTATGTTTATACGACTATCTATATAGTTTGCTAGTGGAAAAAAGTCTTACTAGCAAAACTTTGCAAGTGCAGTGAAAGGTTAACTTTGAGCCCTGTTCCTGACCTCTAGCATTTCTCATTTTCTCAATTTTCACGTTGTTCTTCCAACGAAGTTCTTGTCCTTTGTTTTTATCTCTCGCTCTAGCTCATTCTCTAACATCCACGTCATTGTAGACATTTTAAAAAATTAATAGAAAAAAAAGGAACCGGCTTTGTTGTTGCTGTTTTTTTTTTTTCTCTAAAAGTTCAGGTGGCTATGCGATTTACCGCCAAAACGGGCAGGTGCTTGAATGCGAAATTTCACCGAAGCTGACATGTAGGGGTGGAAGTACGTACGTGTGTACGTAGGGACGGACGGATGGTAACGTGACTGCCAAATTTTCTTGCATTGATCGATTTCCATTTTCTATCGTATTGGAGTCTCCGTTGCGCGCGCAAGAGCTCCGCTAAAAAGTACCTTTATTCTCATGACCGTTGTGCTTTACAAATATTTCAGGGGTTACAGTGGAAAAAAGCTGACTGACAATGTGGAATGTGAAATTATGCAGACAATATTGGAAGAGGCTAGAGAAAGTTACAAAACGGAAATTGTTCATGAATTGCAAAGTGACACCACAGAGGAACTAGAAAATAATTTGGACCAAATAGTAGCATGGATTCAGAAGTGGTCTGGATAGCAGTACTGGGTGAAGGCACTATAAAACAGTATGGAATGGCACTTTTCCTCAGGGATTTTCTCTTGAAATGCTGGCTGCAAGTTTTATGCCATGCATACTCTTGCTGCATTGGCGTCCTTACATATTGTGGTCAGAACTGTGCTGAATTTGTTTGACAAGTCGAAATCAACCCAATTTAACAGTAAAACTCCACAGAATGTGCTCTCTCTAGGAGCAACTAGACTGAGGAGTAAGGAAAGAAAACAAATGTATCCTTCAAGAGACCTCAGAATTTCAAAATTTTAAAAGTTAATGTTCTGCTTGGACAGAATCCAACATTCCACAAAGACTGTCAGATTCTATATGACTCCCTTCAAAAGGTGGTGTATGACTAATATGGGGCGTTTTATGTGACGCACACTTTGAACTCGCTGTATATATTCCACTGGCTGTCTCATCTTAAACTTTTAGGCTCACAAAGGACCCAAGAGTTTAAGTTACAATTCTGTAGTGAGTTCATGTTAGGAAAGAAAAGAGAAAACTTTGTCTCCAAAAGGCTAGACCTTACTAAGCCAAGTGGGTCACACCATTATTTGTGCGCCTCGACCGTTCTCGTATCCAATGCTCTGTTAAGCGACTGGGCACGAATCCGTATGGAGAGAGTGTCCTGCGGGCTAAGAGAAGCCCCAATTCTATCATTGGTGCACAATACACACGGAATCAGTGAGTTACGAAAAACTCTCGTTTTCATGGCTAATAATGTTCTTATTCTAAATTGAGGCAAATAAAATACAATTCTATTGGAATAGTGATGTTGTAAGAAAATACTAGCCAGGATTCCTACATAGTAAAGTGGCGCCACTTAACTATGTAGGAAATATGAAGGAGACTATTTTTCCCGAAACTTGGTGTGCATATTAAGGACAACAACAACTCACCACGTGGTAAGTTTCATAGATTTATATTTCCATTTTCTAGCAAATTTCCAGACCTAAACTTCGCCCCATATGTTCGCTATATTTAATCATATTATATGACACCCGTACGTGACACAAATAGTGAGCCTGGGTTATCTGTGATACTACCAATATGTCAATATGCCACAACCAAGACAGCTGACTTGTTTATGGAACAAAAACGGATTCCCTAAGTATTCGCAGCTTTAGAAAACAATGCTTTTTGTGTTGACAGGTGTAGTTTTTCGCTTTTGATCGAAGTGTGAAGCCCTTTTCGCTTTTGTTAGGTGAATGGCCTTAATCAGCTTCGTTGGAAAGCGTGTTGTTGTGGTTATGGTGAACATTGCCAAAAATCGCGGCTGCGCCTTATAGCCGGGTATTTTGGGTTAATTTTTAGTTTGTTAACTTAGAAAAATCGCGTTGAAAAGTTTGGGGTGCGTCTTATAACAGAGTGCGCCTTATAACCCAAAAAATACAGGATGTGAAAAGGAACCTCGATATATCAAGCCTCTATAAAACGAAGTCCTTGGTATAACGAACGATTTTGTTTACTCTCGTAATAGTAAAATATATGAAAACGAACCACGATACAACGAAACCTCGTTATAGCGAACAAATTTTGCCAGTCCTTTGGCCCTTCATTATGTCGAGGTTCTACAGAAATTACAAAATGTGATTCATTGCTTGCGTGTAAAAGCCATCTTAGCCACGCGGAGTTTCATGTTTAAAAAATGTACACTAAGATAACATTCGTCAAAACAAAAAATCTCAAGCTGTTAAGAAAAACGAAATTTCCATTTGAAAGCTTTAATGGTTATTCATAAGGATTTTCAAAGATAGGGTGGACGGCGCTGAATGCGATTCAGTTTTTCTCCTGACTAATATCAAGTCACTCAAGCTTAAACTTAGTAAATCTTTATAACCCAAAAGATGAAGCTGATAGCGGTCTTTAAAAAAATTGTGGTTCTCTCCAGAAATGCTGCGCTTGCTTAAGTCCACAGATCAGTCGTCAAAGGTTTTTCGCGCGAAAAAATATTATACCATCTAGAAAACTTTGAGATCTCTGTGAGACATTTTTCTCGCTAGAGTAAAGAACATCATAAAGCGAAAAAAGTTGGCGAGTTTAATAGATAATGCATTTGTGTACACCCCACTAAATTATCACTAATTTTCCATTCGCCCAGCAGATTCCATACTCTCAGCCTATCAAAGCTAAGAAGAAGTGAGAACTGTTTATTATGATAAGATCAAATTTACGTTAGCACTAGACAGTTAATTTCTTATTAATTCATTTTCTAGCTTAAAGAGATCACAGCAGAATGCAAACGTTACCTAGTCACCTCACTGATTACGTAACTGAAGCCGACCATAAAAACGAAATCCCTTTTTTTTTTCTTTTTGCCGGGAGCATTGTTTTTTTGTAATTAAGTTTGGGAACACGTATTCCGGACATCTTAATAACCTTTTCACTGACAGTTTGTAATCAAATCTTGAAGAGGGTCTGTTAGGACTAAAATCAAAATCAAACTTGCACCCAGACTGGTTCTGACAATGGATTTCGAAACATCCACTCAAGACTTAGTTCTTCAAAGACAGCCATCTATTGTGGACGATACATTAATGTCTTCCTTTAACAGCACTTTTACTCTACAAGAACATTGTGCGGAGATCATACGCTACAATAATAAAGAATTTTACGAGCAGGTATGTAATTACAGTTCACGTTTTCTCGAAATTGCGTGTAGTATTTACTGGCACCGCTCGGCTAATAATGCCTGATAGGCAGGGTTTTCTTAAAAACTTGATTATACCACAAAAGCCAACACTAACGGTTTTAAATTTCTCGCATAGGCCTCTAACAATTTTATCTACGGTATTACTGAGTTTTATAATTGGTTTTAATTATATTTAGTCAAAATTTAAAAAGGAACCATGTCTTTATTTACTAAAACTGCTTTGTGCGATTTTGGATTTTGGTTTTTTTCGCGTTAACATTTTAACACAAACTGGCTATTACTGAAATTATTGGCTTACGTAAAAAAAACTCTAGAATGACTTAATATGAACTACCATCGTTTCGAAATCAACACTATTTCTATCAATATTCTGTTTCGCCCTTAGCAAAGGACGTGGTTTCCTGACATCTTGATTAATTTCCATCAACTTTATTAATCTAAAGTAAACATCATTAACGAGTACCTTTTCGTACGCAGAAAGCATTTCAATAATTTTCACTCGTGCCAACCTCATCAGTTAAAACTCAGTTTGGAACTCTGTATTGTGATTTTTGATAGTCCAATTCCTCGATTGCACGTTTTACATGTAAATACTCCAAATATAAGCTTTAACTGACCCGGAAAAGGAAAAGGCAATCCTCTGATTTTTCTTTACATTTACTTCATGATTGGAGGTTTCTCGTGTTTTTGGCACGTAAGGTTGATATGAAAAAGTAATGAGTAAAACAGTCAATATGCCTATAATCTGCAGTTTCATTTCACCATGAAAATTAGGTCTCTGTTCAAGTAGTCCTTTTACCTTTTTTATCAGTTCATATATATGGTAATTTAGCTTTCATTTCTTGCGCAGTCAGATAATCACCTAATATTTGCTTGTGTGCAAAGTGTTTTTTCATTTCTGCACAATAACCCTAGGCGCGCTATGTAAATAAGTCAAGTTAGTGTATGTAGTTATTTTAAAAACAACAGTCATTCACATATATCACTTAACCGCGTAGCTAAGAGCAGGTGTTTATGAATAAAACAAAACGCTTATTTGATTGACCCTCGTAAATTTTGAAAATTAAGTCCCTCAAAATAGAATGTTTAAAAAAGGGGAAATCACAAAATATTACGTTTGCAAATCACAAAGCAATGTCATGAATTACTCTGTAAACGCGAAATTGTGCACAGGAGCGTACCAAGACAGGTTACCAAGACAGGGCTGGTAGGGAAAGTCAAGGGGCTTAGCTTACTCTCCGTCCCCCCTCTCCCCCCCCCCCCCCCCTCCTTCCACTGCCGAAACACACACCCTTCTTTCTTTTTATATGACTTATGGCGCAAATGAGTTTTCAAATGTCAACAGAACAGTGGTATGACATCCTAAAACCCTGCCACAGTCTGCACCTGACTCGACTCACTTCGCCATCTGGAAAATCGATCTTTCTTTATTAAATTATTTCAGACGAGTTACAACCCTCCCCTCCGCCACATCCATAAGCGCTTAGTACTTCCCTGGATCCCACTCTTCTTTTAATTCTCATCATTTACGTATGATTTGATGATTAGTTTACAATAACACTGTTATCCGTGTAAATTATGCTACTTGCTGTTGCCGTTGTTTATTGTTGCAAAGGTCAAAAAAGAAATGGGAGAGAAAGGAATCGATAGGCATCAAGCCATGGACACAGTTCGCCTCCAAAGATTGATAGACGCCTGTGACACAAAGGAAAACACCGCGTTTTTTCTGCTACAGGATTGGAATTACGAGCCACAGGTGAGAACACCATTCCAGTGAAAGGAAAAGCTGCGATAATTCCAGGGGCGGATCCGGCCATACCGCTTTCCATCGTTTTACGGAAATCGGTCAAATTTTTCGTAATAAATAGATTTTTAGTAAAAAACTTTAAACTTTCCAAGTTGATATCTGGAAAATGGTTTGAACAGTCAGATATCCTGTCTGAATGACTCAGAGACCCAGGAAAGGGGACTTTGGGGAGTTAAAATCCCAAAAATTTCCCAGGGGAGCATACCCCCAGACCTCTCTAGAAATAGTAAATCGGTCAGTGTTTATTCTAGATCCGCGCCTGAATTCGTACAATACTACTGGAAAAACTGAAATTTCTTTTTTTGATTGACGTTAAGTTATATAATTTACGAGCAAAAATAATTTCAGTCGCAGCTATTCACGGATTTTACTAACCCGTTTTGCTAACCCGTCTTGTGACCCACCTAATTTTGATCTGTTCGCTGATCAATACGAACGGAAAACAAATCTGATTGGACATCGTCAAACAAGTATAAATAAATGTTCCTCCTACTGTAACTTAGGCACCAAATCCCGTAAATGTAATTAATGTCGTGCGTTTAATGTACCGATCGTCGTTATGAGTCTCACTAGAAATTGTTATTTATTAACTACTCATTGAAACCAACTCTATCCTAGATTTGCAGATTTCTGAAGCTTTTGTGTGACGAAGGTGTTAATTTGGAGAATGTTGAAGATATTCTTCACAACCGTCCATTGCACATAGCTGCCACAAAGAATTTCGTCAAAGTTGCCCAGTTCTTGATAAACAACTATCCCGGCATGCTCCTGACTACTAACGCCCAGGGTGAACTTCCGGTTGAGACTGCAATCAAAACTGGCCAGGACGATGTAGCTGCAGTACTTATCAGGAGAATGGATCACAGAAGGTTAGGCTGGATACAGGGAACCCAGGGACCTAGGATCTCATAAATATGAGCAAGTGCACTTTAATATATAAGACAAGAGAGCTCGTTATCTCTTGATTATCCCAGCAGGTTTACTTTCGTTAGCCGAAAATCACTTTAAGGATGAACCGTTTCTTAATTAATATTTGATGAAACTATTTCAAATTTTGTTTCGTCTTTTACAGGCCGAGTTTTTTTATTTGGTCAGTCTAAAAGAATTTGTACTAAAAGCATCAAGATTTACTGTAAAATGAATATATGTTATACTTTACTATTCTTTTCTTTTTTTCTAGAGTTGTACGGTTGTTTAGAGCCAACCAGCAAAAGAAAGCCTCGCTTAGTTTGGTAAAAATTACAGAGGAATTCAAAATGCAGGTAGCCAAAACAGGAAAAGTAAAAATTATAGTACAGGCATCGAAATTTATTCTTTACATCCGTAACCCTAGCCTGCGAAATCCTGAGAAGCGACTTCAAACTCTGTTTCCGTTTTTTTTCGCCCCTCCTCCCCCGCCCCCACCCAAAAAGAAAAAACTAGTGAGCTTGCTCGCAGGGTAGAAAGCCCCGGCTTTTTCAATCGGCAACACTTGACAACACTAAATGTTCTCTCGAAAGTCTCTTGCAGGCTTTGTTTTATATTCAGTCATAACTTGACTCTCTTACAAATAAATTGAAATACCCAGGGAAGGAGAACAATACAAGGATGTGTTAATATGATAGTAACTAATGCTTTTAATTCTGCCACAAGTTACTTACATTACTCATTTAACTTTTGACAGAAAACCATTGTGGCCATACTTGATTGCCTTATATCTCCTCGCTGGCCCCACCCGCCATGTCTAGCGAGTGACACTGTTCCGTGTCTTTCATGGAGGAACTTACAGGACATACCCACTCACTTTCACGTGACCTATGACATCTTGGAAAGTGATGTAAACGGAAGATGCCCGGATGAACCTGGATATGAATATACACCTAGGTCTTGTTACTATAATTTGGCTAAATACTGCAACCGGACACTCAACAAGGTAACCGTACTAATTACCCTTAGGTGCAAGTCATAGGTGTGATGGGTGGAAAAAACTCGATCTATGGGTGCATTGTTTTTGTTGTATGATCTGACTTTCAGTTCCCCATATCTAGTCCCCAGTCGTCCCCTTAACGCACATAACAGAGGCCTTGGCGGGAGGAGGGCTGCCGGCGTGCCACTAGGTAGAGCTTTAAGAGACTGGGAACCAATCGGTCCTATAACTACTCCATGAATTACTTCATGGCATTGTTTAGTGGTCCCTAGAAAGTTGGATTAAAATTTGAAAGCGCCAAATCGACGCTTTCCGAATTCATTTGATAGTGTTGACTGAATAGAAGACATCTGCACGCAGGCCATGTTGTTTGCGGAAAACGTTCTAAAGTTAGTGATAATGATTTGCTTCTATTAATCAAAGATTACATTGTGCACCAGCAAGCGTACTTTTAAAGTAGTTTTGTAACCGAGTCTTGGGAGAATTCCCATGATACATGTACTACTGATCAGTCTTTTAAAAGTACATTTTTGGCATTTTGTTTATCTTGCAGGAAATATTAAACCACGCTGTCATAAAAATGCTGACAGCAAGGAAATGGGAGAAGTATGCTCTCTTCTGGTTCAGGTCTGGGATTCTTTTTAGATAAATTTTTGCGGTGTTTCCCCCGCCCCCTGCCCCCACCCCTTAGGTGGTGGGGACTCCCGTATAACTGACCGTATTGGGTAAGCTCGTCTGAAAATTAGGATTAAACCCCAAAAGGATACTAGTCTAGGCATGTCTTAGGCTTTATTGGAGGCCTAAAGGAGACCATACTTCAACACAGTATGACGACGTTTCCTTTTGTTTTAGGAGATACTTCCGCACAACCCTATGCGATACCTTTGTTTGAGAAAATGTTGATGATCGGCCTTGAACACCCTAAGTGAGACCAAATTCTGCTATTTCTATCTTCAAGTTTGTCACTAAGTTACGTTTGTTCATACTTACGTATTATTTTTCTTCAGATTTCGAACATTAAACTATTTGGTTTTCCTTTTGGCTCTTGTCACATCTTTTTTGCTGGCTGCAAGATCATCTGACCCGGAGGATTATAGGACGCCAATTTTCGCTCTTGACACCTTCTGCATTTTGATGACGATATGGTTTTTATGTGATGAGATTGCTGAGCTTAAAAGGTGCCAATTTTTCATAACAAACCACGTGTCTACTACTACAGTGGAACTTCGATATATATCGAGGTTCTTCTTCATATATTTTACTGTTACTAGCTGGAGTAAAGAAAATCGTTCGTTATACCGAGGACTTCGTTTTATAGTGGTTCGTTATATCGAGGTTCCACAGTATAATATAAAGTTTAAGAAAGTGGCACAGGGAGCCCAGGCGATTCTGATTGGAACAACAAAAAGAATTTACGTTTACCCGTTTTTTTTCTTTTTTTTGGCATACATTTTGAATTTTAAATACAGTCAAACCCCGTTAATACGGATACTGAGGGGGTCCAGGGGCCGTCATAGAAAGTGTCCGCATTAACGGGGTGTCCGTATAAGTGGGTTGAATTTAGAGAAAATGTTTCCCTCAGACACAAAGCAAACTGTCCGCCGTAATAGTGATGAGATGTCGTATTAAGCGGGTGTCCGTAAAGCGGGCTTTGTACGCGATCACATGTTGCGAGGTCTGGAACAAAGGTTCGTTCTGGGATCTCGTTCGGCCGCGAGGCTAGAAAATTCTCGGAAGATCCGAGCACTCTTCACGCTAATCCACTTCTCCTTGCGGCCATTTTGAAATTGAAAATTCAAAATGGCCGCCACATAGAACAGATTGAGCGTGTTTCGCAGAGTACACATCGATAAACTTGTTTGTTTGCAATTTTTTCTTAATACTGATAAAGATGTGAGGCCCCCTTGTGTAGTAACAGGCTTTCGAACTCACTGTTAGTCCTGTCGAGTCAGTCCTTTACTTCTGGCCGTTCTAGCTATTCTCTTGCGTACCCTCGGGAGAGAGGGTTCAAGGATGCGCATGCCCAAGATTAACCAATCACGGTTAAGACCTGTTACCTAATCATTTTAATCTTAAGTGTCAGCTGTCTTTTCACCCACCCCCCTCCCCTCCGTCCGTCTCCCCAACGGGCCGCCATGCGCATGCGTGAGGGAGAGAGAGAGAGAGAGAGAGAGAGAGAGCAGAATACGTAAGAGTACGTCATAAGTAAGATAAGGAACATGTCCTACTATTGTTTTAAGGTGCACCAGGAATAACTTTCCAAAGCAGTTCCAGACAGGTACTTTAACTGAGTGCATATTTACATTTAACAGGGAACCGAGCACCTATATCCAAGATGTCTTCAACTACCTGGATCTATCAGGATATGCGCTGATTATTTCTGTGTATGTGTTCCGATTTCTTGAAAGTGAACTTCAGTGGGTCGCAGCTTCCTTAGCAACCTCCATAAATATTATTGGAGTGTTCAAGTATTCCATTGGATCTCGGTGAGTACTACAAATAATTATATGTGTGCATGCTGTATGCTGACGTTCGAGCTTACTGTTCACATGTTAATATATATTAGTGACCTTAGGATCCGACAACAGCGAAAACAAACGTTGCAGTTTTGCAGGGACCGCAAAAAAACATACAAAAAAGCGTGATGAACGTGCAGAGTTGTTGTTTTGCTCATTAAAGGTGATGTTACACGGGACGATTCGCAGCTACGATTTTTAGCGCAACACAGCGCTGCAATGTTGGGACAATGTTGTACATATTCCAAACAATGTCGCAACAATGTTGCAACGCTGTGTTGGGGCGCTAAAAATCGTCGTGGCGAATCGTCTCGTGTAACATCATCTTTAAACTTTTTGCTGTTTTGACGTTCCCGTTGCCGTCGCCGTCGTAGTGTCCTAAGGTCCCTATTATAAAGAGGGCGCGTCTGTTGTCCGCTCATCCATGACTCCTTACTTCCTTCCTTATCGAACTGAAATGTGAAGTAAAAAGGAAATTTCTTATTGCTAGTTGTAAGGTAGGCTCAGTTTCTAGCAATGGGTGTACGCCCACGATTGTCTGAGCGTGACACACCCGCGGCGGGATCTTTAAAGAGCCTTAATTACTTTAAGGTGATTTGCGACCAATTTTCATTAGCTTGTCACACCATGAGGTAATCCATATTTGTAATTTCAAGTATCATAGGTTTCGACATTTATTGTAAAAAAAAAGCAAGTTTTTGAGGAACGAGCGCAGAAATTCCATGCTGATGACGCGTCACAACTAAGATCTGGTTAGTGCATCTGATTGTATGAAGCAAATCTTCAACCAATCAGAAGCGCTACCAGGATCTGGCTAGTGACGTCATTTCGCTGGGAACCAGTGGTGGCGTCGCAACATACCGGCAGTTTTGTCAGGGGACTGGGAAACGAACCTAGAATCACATCACTGTCAAAGTCCGGAGAAGATCGTCTCTATGTACGCCATCAGTCTGAGCGAGTTCTTAACCAGACAACCAAATAGAAGCTTTGATAATTTTAATATGCTAATGAAAGATGTTGACAACGGCGGAATGCTGACGACGTTTATTTTTCTTTATCCATTCGAAACCCCCTTTGCGACTACCTCTCGTAAGCGACTACCTCCCAAAAGAGACCACCTATCTTAAACAGCAAAAGTTTCCCATTCAAAGCCTTACAGTTGGAACCTCTCGTAAACCACTCCCTATAAGCGAACGCGATCACGTTTCGGGGCTGATGGTTTAATAATTTCCTATTGTCTTTAACCTCTTACAAGCAACCTCTTGTCGCATCATCTGATATCTAAGTTCTCTGTATGTACTATGCTACATAGAAGTACACATATTGAAACTTAGAAATTGCATGCCATGAATTATCTTCAATAAAGTAGATGTGTGAGGTTACGCTTCTATGGAGAAGAGAGAATGCACTATTAAGATTGTGGGTTAGGGTAAAATTCGGGATTCTCGCCTTATCTGAAAACCGATACGACCAGTAGACCCGTCCCTACCCACCCCCCTTACCCCTTCCCCACCCCATCGTATTAAAGCACCGCTTTAATGGTAGTTCTTTGACGTTATTTTTTGCAGGGACACTGGCATGTATATAAAAAGTCTTGGAAAAATCATTTCTCAGGACATTCCACGATTTCTGTCTGTGTTTTGTATAGTTTTGTTCACCTTTTCGGTCTCTTTCGTCTTGGCTATCAGAGTACATACTCACAAACCATTGAATTTTCAAGGCTTACTCCCAAACAAGTGAGTAGTACGTAAAATAGGTTGACAGGTCTCTCGTAGTACGCTTAGTGTAATGTTGTTGAAATTGAAACTAGAGAGAGAAACTTAAATTAACACTGAACTATGTCTGCGTTGCACCACAAACACAAACAAAAAGCATTCATGTTTGACTGATGAAAAAAACATTGCCTCTGCCATGCACCCTTATTCCGTGGCATTGTTTTGCCGTTTTTTGAGATTACACACCAGGACTCAAGGTTTAAAAGAGAATGTCATGATTACTTTTCCTTTTTATCTGTGGTTCAGTTTCTTCAAAAACGATATCTTTTTTTAATTCGTGCCTATTACTTATCACAAGAACAATTATTGCTTGATTTAGTTCAGACATTATATTCTTTCCATGGCATCTCATGTTAGTTTGACGTCCTATGTAAAGCATGCTCAGGAGCGACATTTCGTGCACCAGTAACTGACCTAAGATGTGCTGTATGCTAGCTGAGTTTATGGAATTTCTTCATTTTATAACTGTTTGACAACAACCTTTTTTACAGCACGCTCAGGAGCGACAGCTCGTGCAGTGGTAAAGTAGAGTGTGTTATTTTAGCCGGAATCATGACATGGCTACAAGGATCGTCCGTTGTGAGCAACATGTCCGATGTAGGGTGAGTAAATTTGGCTTACAATCCTCTGGGAATTATCCGAGGGCGTAGCTTTACACAAAATGAAGTACATTCAGGGCATGGCAAATGTTGTGAGAATATACACTTAAATTTTCAATTTAGACGAGGAGATTGTAGCTACAATGATGGTCTTCGGCCTTAAAGGCTACGTTTACACCTTACCGGCTAAAAATTTGACCGCACACTTAGTTCACAAGGAACTGTTCAATATTTTAGCTCCGTTCACACGGGACTGACGAACCAGGTTCAATTTTAACTTTTGTCGGCAAAGGTTTTTTATGGGCCCATGCGCAGCGTGCTACTTAAGCAAATCCAAAATGACGTGTAAATTTTAGTTTTTTTTATGTGTAGACTTTTTATTTATTTCTTATAATGTATTCAATGTATTTTTATGTGGTGTCAGCTCGAAGATATTAGCCCCTAGATACTCCAAAATTGGACTGAAAATAAAGTTTATGTTGTTGTTGTCGTTGTTCTCCCAGCTGAGTAACCACGTTTCCATGCAACCGCACATTTGCCGTAAAAAGCTTTAGACGGTTATTGTGTTCCCATTTTGCTGGTTAAATTTTCAAACGAATTAAAGGGCTATAAATTTGACTTTGGTTTTAGCGTTCGAGTTTTTGAACGGCTAGGCGTTCAAATTTTCGTACAGTTAGCTTGGTTTCGTGTTTTGTGTGAAAGTAACACCCGAAACGCATGAATTTCCGACCTGGCGAAACTTCGTTCGCTACTGCATATGTGAACGTAACCAAAGGCTTGCTGAACACACTTGAAACCATCACCTTCGGTGTTTCCAAATATAAAGCTCTAACAGTTTTATGATTTTTTTTGCTTTTTAGGTGGCTTGGCGCTTTACTAATCATAGTCTATATGATTAGTGTGTCTGTTATTCTGTTAAACATTCTGATCGCACAGCTGTCGTTAACGTACGAGCTTGTTCAAGAGGAGTCCCTGCTGAGTTTCACCGCACTGAGGATGCAAGCAGTGGCGATCGTTGAGTGGCACAGCAGGTTCAAGCACTGGGTGAGGACTAGCTTCTAAACCTTTCAGGACAAGTTCAAGCTGCATTACCTTACAGCTGCTTCGGATTTGCCAGAAAATATTTTCCAATCTAGCCTGCAAAACAGGCGTTATTTTTCGCCTTTTTCCAGGGCGAGCGATAGCCTGTTCCAAGCGTTCAGATAGTGGAGAGCGGCTCGAAGTAAAGAAAGCGATGAAAAGTAGAGGGGGACTGGCGCTCCTTTTTACTTCGCACCGCTCCCCACTATCTGAACGCCTGGAACAGGCTAGGCGAGCGAAAGCAAGCGCGACGAAAGCGAGGAGCACGAGGAGCGCGAGACACCCGCAGAACGCGTCTTTCCGCGTCGCACGTGTCCCGCGCTCCACGCCCACTTTGTGCTTTGCTCACCCGAAAAACGCAGAAAAATAGCGCCTTTTCTGAAGGCTATTTAATAATCTTGTTTTAAACTTAACCTACAGTGATTTCCCGTATGAATGTATCTCCTTCGTCTATAAGAATGCGCAGTCACCTGTTACACTGCATAATGGTGACGAAGACTGTATGGAATATTACCAACTGACGCTGTAAACTCACCATTTTCACAAAGACCATAATGCACCTTGTTTACCCCCAAAATTTTGCATGACCATTGGCTTCGATTTCTCTCGGGATTGATTGTAATACCCAGGAGAAATTGGAAACAATGTTTAAGCAAATTTTTTTTTTTTTTTTTTTGGGGGGGGGGGGGGGGGGCGGGGGCGCATTATGGTCTATGTGAAAATGGTGAATTGCAAAAAAAATTAATGCCACCATTTGGCAGAACTTCTTGGAAATACTGACTTAGTTAGCGATGTATTTGTTTCAGAATCTCCGAAAGAAATACTATATTCCTGGAGAATTAAAGACCCGAGAGGAAGTGGAAGGTAAAGACATCGGGTCTGTTATTTAAACGAAGTATAACTTTGGCCGCAGCGGCTTAGCAAATCTTTTGACATCCAGATCTCGTCCTTAGTGGGTTATTTTAAGAAAATAAATGCTTTTGTATTTTACACCTTATGCCTTGAAATTAAATTTTACGATAAATGGCGTTAAGAGAAAAACGTTAGATAAACTGAAAATGGCTTAGAACGCGGCTTTGTTAAACACTGGCCAGACTTTGTTTAAATAACTGGCCCATCGAGTTTAGCCTGTTTCAGGCTCCAGGATGGTAAGGAGTTTAAACAAGGCCGTTTTTAAGCGACGTATGTCAACCGGAAGTAGACTTTTTGCATTCTTGGGCAGTGTTTTTCCCAACTTTTTGGGAAATCGCCTTTATATGAATAAAAACACTTAACAATACAAATTTGGTAGCGTCAACACATATTAAAAAGGAAAAGGCTTCACTTACGGCTGACGTGCGTTGCTCAAAAACGTCTTTGCTTAGCTCTCTGTTGATGTGCAGAGATCGCAGGAAACCTAGTGCGACAAAGGCGCGGGGCTTGGAAAGGGAGAAGAAGGTGAAGGCTAGCCTGTTCACAGACCCTCTATTTTCTCTTCAAAGTCCCTCGAGCGCGGGTGATAAAATATAAACAACGTCTGTGTACAGGCTAGGTGAAGGCTCTCTCCTTCTTTTCCCACCACCGCCCCTTTCACCAGATCACGCGCGTCTTATTTTCTCTTGATTTGCTGTCGCGACCTCCCTACTATCACGTCCCATTCATTTTGAAAAAAAAATTATGCACCTCTTTTTTTGTTTTTAGTATTTCAGCCTCTAAAGTTTGGTATGTTTTATTTGTAGAACTGATGACTGATTGCATAGCCTGTGCTGATGGGATCCCGTCTTTAACGAATCATATGAAGCGTATACAACAAAGAGTCGTCCGTAAGCTGAAGACAAACTTCAATCGACACCGGTAAGGCTTCCCATGATGCTGCGGTTTTTGCATGAAGAATGGTTTCCATACCGAGTAGACCTGATCGTCCGAGCCGTCCTAAAATATGTCCGGTCGCTTTATTTCGCGAAGCCCGATGCAGGACGATCGCATTTGTCTGGAGAGAACTAAGGTCTCCCCGGAGAAGTTGCAGCCCATCGTACCGGGACCCATCACAGACTCTCTGACGATCGGGGCGATCAGGATCTATCCCAGCGTTCATCATTTTTCCCACAATTCAACAGAAGGCAGCGTAGCCAAGTGGCTAATGCGTCGGACTCGCAATCCGGCGGTCTCGGTTCTGGTCCCGCTATGGCCACTTGCTGGATTTGTTAACGGTCGTCCGGAGTTCAAGTCCTCGGCCACGCTTGTAAACAGCCAAGTGGGTGCCTCCGGCCAGTTGGGGTTTTTAATCCCGTTATGTTATATTTGAAATATTTGTTTCAAACTATTTGAGTGGATTGCCTGTAAAATACCTGGGTAACCAACCTAAGTGCACTTTGCACTATAAAAACAAACGCTTAACCTTTGAGTTTTTAATACACTCTGATAAGCAATATGTTTTATGTTTTTTTATAATCTTTTATATTACTATACGTCATTTTGCAAAAACGCGATTAGCGATACAACCACCAAGAGCGGATAATATTCAACCGGACCTATCCGCAATAAAAATATCTGGTTTGGTTTTGATGATAGTTTGCAGAAAAAGAAAAGATAAAATCAACAGTAAGTTCTACCGCCTCACAGAATATTGCACAAGTTTGAACGAACTTTGACAGCAGGCTCCGGTTGATTGAAGGAGAATAGCTCTATCCAATGGACGACGCAATTGATCTCCCTAATACCTGGGCAGAGAATGCCAGATTTTGGGATGCAAAATTCTTGACTTTTCCAAAACGATAACTTCTTTTGGCAGACATTAGGTTATCAAGAAAATAATGCATTAAAACCTTGAAAAACGCAGGAGCCAAGTTTTTCCCAAGTTGCACAGCAAACGTACAGTAACCAAAGTGCAACGGAGACGTAAGTTCCCAGTCTCCGATTGAATGTTTTGGTCCTAGACGAGGTCAACTAATAATTGGACTGCCGGGAACAAAACATCAATCAGTAATTTTGCATTTGTTACACGTTCAGTGAAAAATCCCGACTTTCCCCCCATTTTCCCAGTATTTTAATTGTCCGCAAAACTGGCGCGCAAATTTCAAGACTATCTTTCAAGATTTTAAGACTCTGTACGAACCCTAGACTGGGGATTTGTCCGGTTGAAAGCGCTGTTCAACTCTTGAACAACCGAGGTTAAGTGTTAAGTCACGATCAATTCTAAGTCCAAACATACTAAGATGAATTTGTTTTTTGTATACTTTGCTGTAGGAAAGTTGATGAAACGGGCTTACCATGAGGCAGACCAGGAGCCAAGGGGACACAGACAGCCCAAGCTCAAGACAACGTCGGTCAACGTTTTTATAAAAACAAGTACATGACTGTTCATATGCGTTATTGATCATTTTGGAAGTCAAGATGACTGAATATAGGCCAAAAAGCAATGCAGGAAATATCAAGACAGGCCCATCCTGCCCATTCAAGTAGCCCATCAGAAAATTTATATATGTAAAGTACTGCAGTTCAATAAAGTTTTTTTCCTTTCGTTTTATTGCGCTGTCTTGAGTGTACTCATGCATAGAGTACGAGTAGTCCCCAATTTTTCCTCAGGGATAGTAGAGCAAGCGAAACGAGACCGCGCGTGAAAATCACCCCACGCGAGAAAAGGCGACACGCGGCAGGGGGAGAGAAAAATCGCTTTTTCTCGCGTGGGGTGATTTTCACGCGCGCGCTCGCGTTTCGCTCGCTCTACTATCCCTGAGGAAAAATGGGGGACTACTCGTAGTCTAACTCATGCACAACCCGTGAGGTTACGTGATAACCGGAAAGAAAAACGAAGTCGCACCCATTTCATTTGATAATACATTAGGACGCGAAACAAAATACGTAAGTAGAGGAAGAAGAAGAAAAAGGTTTATTTGTACGCCTTCGTACGCGGTAATCAAATGAGAACTTTAAATATGTCAGATAGAGCTTGGAAAAAGCATGGACTGACTAACACAGAACAGAAGTTATCTTCAAAACTGATCAAAAGTAAAGTTCAAAACAACGCTCATACGCCTGTTCTTCTAAACTCTGAGTGAACTCAACTTCACCTGCCTTCACCAAAATGCTATAATAGTCTAACATCACATCCGAGTTTCAGATGCCCTAGTGTTGGCAAAGCGTCTTAATCTGCTCTAAGCTTTGTTAGCTGCGGCAAATTTCACATTACAGAAATGACCGGGATTTATTTGGGGATCATTTGCATCAGACCCGCCTTCCCTTTAATCGCGGTAGTTTCTGTCCAGTTCTCTGAAGTACACAGGTTCTATTTGTAAAACCTCAACCGAGGAGTCCTCAAATTTACAAGTAATATTCATTGTATCAATGCTAAAGCGATATAACTGATCTTGACAATGGTTCCGTCTGTATACTGACCTGGGATCTGCTTTCAGAATATCGGTTATAGCTTGCTTTGCCTCCTCTGGCGACGAGAGCATTTTTAGTTGATATATGCACGGGCCAAGAGACTGCTGAATTTCGCCATGACATAAAGGGGTAGAAGTTTCACCGACTTTTTCTTGTACAGTTTCGTTATCGTTTTCGCTTACAACAAGGCTAGGAGCATTAAGCACTCTTTCTAAAACATCATCTTTGGAATTGTTAATCACCTTGGTGTCTTTCTCATCCGAAGAAATTTCATCAATATTACTACAATCCCTTTCAGTTGAACAAACTATACTCTCACTGCCGGTTCCATTCTTACAATTCCCCTTACAGGTAAAGCTCTTTAACAACTCTTCAGGCTTTGAAGTGCAATTACACCTCTGTAAGTACACTGGGTTATTGACATCCCCAGCCAATTCATCAGATTGTGAGTCCTCCTCTTGTGACAAGTTACCATGGAAATGGTTGACTTGCGCTACGGCCTCAACAGAGAATTTAACATTCAGTTCCTTAACAGGGGGATTCCTTATCCATTCCGCAATATTTGTTGATCTTGCCTTAGATTCCAGGTTTTCTAGATTTGGTGTTTCATGCCATTGGTTTACTTCTTCATAAACAGAGTTCAGTGAAAGTTCATTCACTGTTTCTTGCATTTGTAAGACATCTTGGCTACTGGACAAAGTTACGTTACTGCTTTGAGATTCCACTTTCCCCTTGCTGTCGACGGCTAATGGCTGATCGTAGTCGGGGACGTAAGGTTTGATATCGAGTACCGGAGTTCCATGTAGTAGATCTATAGCAGACAATAACAACGTGTTGCCAATGATGCCATCGAGCTTTGCCAATGTTAGTCCAATAGGGTTGGGCCTGTGCGGACTGCGAGATGCAAACACCCCTACCTTTCCGCCATCTAAACGAGGTGGTTTGACTTTTGCTTTGATGGCTTTGTTGGTGTTCTTGTGAAACAAAAAGATGACCCTAAAGTGTGCGAAACAAAACATGTTACAACGTTTGGATTAAAAGCAAACCGCTGCACATTTATTGCAGTGACAGAAAAGGTGTAAGGAAACAAACCACCCAAAACGGTGCCCTAATTTCCTGCATTTCCAGTCAAGAGTCTTCTGCTGCCCCATAACAAGGAAGGAAAGAGTTGATGTACATGATAATAAGCAGGAACAGAGAAAAGTAAACACATTTTTATCAGGGGCACCCAAGGACCGAATGTTTCCCAATACAACAGAAGTGTCTCAAATGGTTCTCTAAATGCTTAAGAAGCATGTTTGGTTTATTTGAAGCTGCCCTAAAAACTTTTTACCTGTTCGGATGTGTTAAGGGAACTTTGATCCTCACCAAAGTTTTAAGTGGTTTTTTCGTTTCGCATCCGAATCAGTAGCGGGCAAAACACAGACCCCCAGTCCATGGACTGTCTACCGCTATGGACTACCCTAAAATGGACTACACCATGAAGTTTAGTGATTAGGGTTAGAAAACCGAGTGAATCAAGTTTCAGGTTAGTTTTCCCAGTTAAATGACCCTAAATGGAACCTAATTCACTCAGTTTTTTAACTGTAATCACTAAACTTCAGCACAATAGTCCATTTTAGGTTAGTCCATACATAAGTAGTCAATGGAGGTAGTCGGCCATGGACTGGGGGTCAGTGTTTTGTCCACCACTTATCTGAATCTTGTCGAAAGTTCAGGGACACGGAGTAGCCATACTTTCATGAGAAGATTCTAGGGGACTGAAATGAGTATTGTACTCTAAAAATTTTAGGACCTTTTTTACTGTAAACAATAATCGCAATATCTCAGTTGGTAATTTATTAAACGAAAAACACAATCTCAAAAAAAACATAGTTAAATTAGTAGAAAACCTCCAAATATCTTGGACAGCCTTTCTACATGTAGGTCTTTACAAATTTCTAGGCAATAGTTGCTCCTGCAAACAGTTATTTTGCAGAAAAGAGTCGTTAGGTGCCTTGTTCTGTGCATTATAAACTCACCACACATGTGAAAACTTCTCCAATCCTTCTAAAGAGTGTTCAGGGTTGGTAAATCCTTCCACAGTCACACACAACTTTGCCTTCGCTGATGGGCACACACTTGGTTGTCTGGGAATCCCATTTTTCTCCTTGAAGCATGATTCAACAAAGCCAATTGGTCTCATATCTGAATGAAATACTCTTTGTTCTTGATTGTGCCATATTTGGGGGTTCTTGCAAGCTTTATTTCTACAGCAGGTCCCTCCTGAATTAATAGTTGAATTTTCCATTAGAAGCGTAAACAACTGGAACAGAGATCCAGTCATCCAAAGATTTGATGAGACAAGGGCTTGTTTCAACCACAACATTGTCAGTTGACCGGCCACAATTTCAAGGCCTAAATGGTGTAATTGCCTAAATGTAAAACAACTTTGACTCCTTTTAGATCATTTTTTCAAGACAAAATATGGTGTTTACCCCAATTTCCCCACCCAGGAAAGCCATTCCTGTTACCTGAAAAACAAGACCACTTAAAGGGTGCTTATGGCTAACTTGTGGATTAATAAATAATTATTATTAAAATTAATTATTTCAGAGATGAAAAGCTCATAATTAACTTGTAATTCAAGTCCGCCAAAATATGAAAATAAGTTTTTAAAAAAGAGAAACAAAACCAAAACAACGAAGAAAAAAGAAAGAGTTTCCTTGGGCGGGAGTCGCACCCCAGACCTCTAGCGTTTGAGAGCAACATGATATCTATTGCGCCATGAGAGCAAACGATACTCCTTTACTTCAAATTAATCATATCTAATATTTTTTGCCCATGAAATTCTGCCGGTGGATGCTGTTTGAAGCTAGTAGAGCTTTATTTAGTACGAAGAATTGAAAGATATATTCTACCAAAACCAACAGGGTTTTGACAGTAAAAGCCGTGCTTTAACTCATTTCGTCGCATTTGAAGAGCATATGGCCGACAAGTGTCATGCAAAACCGCCGTGAAGTCTCTTGCTGACGGCATTGTACCACTTGGTGTTCGTTTACATGAGGAGAATCAATTACGATTCAGCAACAGTAAACATTCCCATTTTTATTGAACAAAGAAACATTTCATTTCAGAATGATATTTCACTAAAAACCATGAGACTGGGAGTCTTGTCGGGAGAAAAGTTAAAAAATCGTGAGACTCATGGAAGAATCGTGAGCTTGGACCAACTTGGGAGCTGAAGAGCAATTGCTGATCTTTTTGTCATGTCTATCCCCTGACAAGTCAAAAAGCTTCAAAAGTTCATAAACGTCTGTCTCAAAGTTCGCTATAGTGCTAATTTAAAACATTCAAAGTCCACAAAAAGACAACTTATCGCCGCATGGAAGGGTACAAAATCATAACATCAAAAGCTCTGGGCACAATGCACTTCTTGATCGCAGAATGGAATGATAGATCTACGACAGTTGTCATTTTGATATCGGGCACTTTTGTGCAGAGCTGACTAATTACGAACGGTGTCTACACCCGAGTGATACATTTGCATATCGCAGTGCCCACAATAACTTGTTCCATGGGTTAAAAAAAAAAGGGGATCACCTCACAGTCTCACCATATTGATAAAAAAGGAAAATTAATCAAGCCACCTGGGTCAAAAAATTGACATATCCAGGCCAACGCCGTAAGATTCCCTCTCTGTCCTACTACTCTCCCTTGGTAGGGGTAGGCTGGATTTGGAAAATGTGGTCAACTTTGGAGAACCTCCAGCTATATAAATGCTCCATTTTTAATTCTGAAATTCCAGTGAGCAACCCCATCTGTTTGAAATGAGAGTTCTGCCAGAGTAACGTATAAAGTCTACGTACCATCACTCCCCATCTTCCCTAAGCTAGGCTTCCCTACTGGTCATGCGCCCATATAGGCCATGAAACTTTACCAAGGCTACTGTACTAACAACGACTTTGACAGCCACATTGAACTAATGAATTGGAATGGTGGACTTGTATTAGTAATAATGTCGCACCCTTTATCATTAGTCTTGAATGAAGGTATTATATTCATGATAACCCTACGTTTCATTATTAAATATGTTTGTCAAAAATTTTACAGTAGGCAAAAAATCTTAAAAAAGCTGTTGGCTCTCTTGATAAACTGTCATAGGGAGTTATATAATGTTGTGTACATGCATTGACCTCATCCCATGATACCAAGAACTCACTTGAAAGCCCCACCCCACTTTTACCCAAACAGTAATTGGTTGGAGCAACAACAGACTGCCAACCTAACACTGACTGGAGTCAGAAGGTCAGCATAAGAATGTCCAGATACCTGCCAACTCTCATGCATTATGCCTGAGTCTCATATCATTCCTGAAGACTATCGACATTGATCCCACGCATCCAGGACAATAGACCTTATTCACAACACCTGCCATCTTTGCTTGCGCTCAAGGACTGATGGGATAAAAGCAATGTCACATAGTTTCTCAGGGGGCAAACAAGTTAAAAAATCTGCCAATACAAGAAATCACAGTCAAGTTTGTTTATTCTAGACAACAGAAAATGAACAACTATTTACCGGTATCTTAAAGACATTAATGACAAATTATGGATAGGAGTGTTCATTGTTACTTTTTTGGATACAGTAATGACTGTAGGTGAGTAGATGTCCTCACAGCAAGCAAATATTTAACATAAAACTTTTTCCAAACTCAAACTGTACATTTTGCACATGGCTAAAATCGTTGAATCGTTTTGAGGGAGTAAACAAACTCAACCGTGATTTTCCATGTTGGCAAATTTTACCACTTTTTTGCCCCCCTGAAAGACCACATCCCATCAGTCCAAAATGTGCGTGTGAAGTTGGTAAGTATCGTGAATATAAAGGTCTTGGACAATTTGTACTTAACGTATGACTAATAACAAAAATTCAATTCAGTTTACCCTAAAATATTCCAAAAAGGCGCTAAACATCGGACAAAAAAAATTAACTTCTGTAGTGTCGGGTCTCAAGGGACTTAATGTACGATAATTAGATGCGGAATGAGCGTTAACATTCTAAGCAAAAAGGAACTTGATTTGCATATAGGACAGTGTAGAACGGACTAGTAGGAGGACTATTAACGGATTTAAGGGTGTATAATGTAACCGTTTATTTGAGCTCGATTCGCGACTTCACATTGGCGACGAAGAATTCCTCTATTACTTGGAAAATTGCTGGTTTCGATACAAACCTGAATTACGGAACATTCGACCCCGACATGGATCCAACTTTGGTGGGTTCGCGCTTCAGAAAATACGTGGAAAGATTTAAAGTTTACGCGTTGGCAATGAACATAAAGGATAAAGCGAGGAAAAGAGCTTTATTCTTACATTGTGCAGGACAAAAAATACAAGATATTTTTGACACCCTAGAAGACATCGGTGAGGATTTCGAAACCGCCGCTGAGAAACTCATGGAATATTTTGAACCCAGAAAACATCACCTATTCAACATATACCAGTTTCGGCAGCTAACTCAAGAGAAAGAGGAGTCATACGATGACTTCACTACTCGCCTGAAACTAGCAGCGGGTCCATGCGATTTTCCGACGGATTGGCGTGATGTTGAAATTCAACTGCAGTTAATAGAGAAAGGAAAATCGAGGCGGGTCAGACGACGGTTGCTTAGCAAACCTCATACCCTAACGGAAGCCCTGGATTTCGCAAGAGCCCAGGAAATGTCGGATAAGCAAGCGGAAAGAATTGAAATAGACCGACAAAGCCATGGAACTGACACCAATCCAGAGGAGAAGTCATATACGCTGGGACAATGGGAAATGACAAGGAATTACAGACATTGATTAAGTGTGTCGAAGAGAAGAGTATAGACCATAAAGACGCATACTTGAGGAAGTACTCTATCGTTTTCAACGAACTGGCCGTAGTTGATGGGCTCGTTCTCCGCGGTGAACGCATTGTAGTGCCTCAGACACTCAAGGAAGCCATGGTTAAGATTGCTCACGAAGGCCACTAAGGGATTGTTCGTACAAAGCAGTTACTCCGTGCACAGGGTCCAGAGGAGATTGTTTTTCGTTAGAACATCAAAACCCGTCGAAAACCTCTGAAAAAATGGGTTATTTTGATCGCGTTACGGTTTCGTTACACAGTCTATAGACCGCAAACCAAGAGACTGAGGGCTCGCAAGATCGGCTTCGTGCCTCGGTCGCCCTCCGGGCGACGGCCTTCGGTCACCCTTCGGGCGACGTGCCGTGCGCCAGCGAGGATATGGCTTGCGGTTATTGATTTTCAAAAGTCGATCTGGGTCAGATAAGAAGCGAAGAAATCGTTTACAGTAGATTTATAAAGATCCCATTGGGCTAATTAATCGTGCTAAGCGACAGGTATAGACATTTTTCAAGGTAAGTAATTCATTTATTCACACGAAACTCCTCTGGACCCTGTGCTCCGTGCCCATGTGTGGCTTCCTGGTATGGACACAATGGTCGAAAAGCATGTAGGGAAATGCCTCGCTTGCCAATCTACCACGCCCTGTCACACCAGAGAGCCTCTACAGATGACAGATTTGCCAAGGGGTCCTGGAAAAAGGTCATTGTAAATTTCGCGGGGCCGTTACGAAACAAAGACATGGCTTTGGTCTTTTGGGACCAGTATGCCAGGTATCCAGTCGTTGAGTTTACATCAAGTACTTCTGCTGATTACGTCATTCCCCTATTTACGCGCGTGTTCAACACGAACGGAATCCCCAAAGAGATCAAATCGGATAATGGACCCCGTTTAATGGATCAAAGTTTGCGAACTTTGCTCAGGAACAAAGGTTCAGACACCGAAAGGTCACCCCTGGGTAGGCTGAAGCTAATGGTGACGTGCGAGAATTTCTAAACTTGAAGGAAAAGCTATTCGGGAGGGAGTGCAAAGAACGGTTGGCAGCTATCGCGCCACGCCCCACCCAGCGACAAAGGAAAGCCCTGACATGCTAACGTTCGGCAGAGAGCTACGGAGGAAGCTACCGGAAAGGATCTTACCCGCAGGAGAAATTCCATACGACCCAATCAGACAAAGAGACGCGGCTAAAAAGAAGCAAATGAAAGAGTACGCGGATAAGAGGCGGAACACCCGAGAGAGCCTTATAGTGGTTGGAGACCAAGTTCTTTTGAAGCAGAGCAAAGTAGATGTTCTCACCCCTGCATTTGACCCCCAACCATTCTCAGTAATAGGCGTGAAAGGAAGTATGACCACCGTGAAAAGGGGTAGGGAGATTAAGTCCCGGAATTCATCCCATGGTAAGTTGCTGAGGCACGCGAGGGAGGATGAGTACGTAGCTGTGGATTTGGACCAAGAAGGTCTGGATACATCAAGTGCGGAAGAAAGTGAAACAGGAGCCAGGGAAGATTTGCGATTGCAACCCGATAACCTCGGCGCATCCAGTGAGATGACAATTGGCGGTCCACGTAACGAGCCAAATGGTCCACCGACATCCCTAGGAGCGACGGAAACGGAGGGACATCAACAGCAGCCAGACAATACTGCAATAAGCGGGCCAAGAAGATCAGCGCGTGCAAGAACGTCTACTTGGAACACTATTTACAGAGACTTTGAGCCACACTAGAAAGAAAGGAGGAGATGTAGTGTCGGGTCTCAAGGGACTTAATGTACGATAATTAGATGCGGAATGAGCGTTAACATTCGAAGCAAAAAGGAACTTGATTTGCAAATAGGACAGTGTAGAACGGACTAGTAGGAGGACTATTAACGGAACTAAGGGCGTATAATGTAACCGTTTATTTGAGCTCGATTCGCGACTTCACAACTTCGAACAGGTAAAACCTGTTTAAAAACAAGTCAGAGCTCTAACCCATTTGCTTATGATTATAACTGCTGCCTTGACATGTCTCCACTTATGTCCAGAAATGCATCTGCTTAACGTGAGCCTGCTGTAAATTTAAGTTCTTTTAGTTTTTATCGCGATTATTTCTACCCACTGCCTTTGTCAAATGTAGTGAACCAAACTCGAGTTGAATTCCTAAGGACCATATTCAGGCTCAGAGAGAGAAATAAAATTTCGTTGTTGCTTGTTTACATTCTCCATAAAACATGAAACTGGGCATTACTATGCTATAGTGGTGCAAAAACGGCAAAGAAATGTACGAAAAAGTGTGATGCACTTGCAAAGTTGTTGTTTCGCTGATTAAACCTTTTTTTTTTACGTTCTTGTTGCCGTTGAGTCATATGTTTCTTGCAAAACAAGAGAAAGTGATGTCATTTGACATTTTGACAGAAGCGTCACATGGGTGCACATACTCATGATCAATGGAAAAGCAAACGGTCTCTCACAGTGGTTTCTCTCTCTTCATAGCATAGTGTCTGGCCTGCAGAAAACACTGCTCACGAGGGTAGTTTTTCAGTTGTATGACACCTTCCATTTGCTCATTAGCCCACATTCCATATATTAAAATTTGGCTTAACCACAGAAATAAAATACAAGGCAAATCTTCTAGGTATAGTGGGCGGCTCAGTTGTCCTGACTGACGAGCAACCAAGTCATTGAGCCAATAAACTATGAAACCTGGACTGAAGAACCACCAAGCCACCATTATACATACCTTTCTCATTCTTTAAGACACTAACCTCGACTGACGAGCCATCAAGCCAATGAAATATGTTGATAATCACGGCAATCATGTAAAGCAACCACAATTTTTTACAGTTAATTAGTTAAAGTTTTAAAGTAGGTTACAATTATTTAGTAGTTCACTTGGCCTGATGATTTCTTAACCAGGGATAAATAAAGTTATTGTTTTTGTTGTTGTTGTTGTTGAGCCACAAAAACACATACCTTTACTTGCTCTTTAAATTTTATACTTTTACGTCTTATATGTCTTATATTTTTCTTGTTCTTTAAACACTTGTCATGACTAGAGAGCCACTGAGCCACTTTTGTTTAAGCCCTTAAAATATGGCTATGTTCTGTAGTTGCTTCTAAAATTCTAACATGACTCCGAGGCTTTCTGGTCATTTTTCTATTTTTTTATTTTCTTTGCGCTCAAGTCTCTTCGGGGATTTGCGAGACAATAAAGTTGTAAAAAAATTTGCAATTTTATCCCTAAAGCCTCGGAGACACATCAGAGTTTTAATATATCGAGCATGGGCTAATCTCCTACATTGTAAGTAAGGTAGAGTATTAAGGTCCGTCCCATGGGAAATTAAAGACAATGGCTATGCAAAGTTTTAGTCTCACCTTTTTCGATCAATTCTTTAACTTCCTTAAACTTTTGAATAAACATCTTTTTCATGGAATTTAAATCACGCCGTAGATTATTTAGTTCTCTTCTTGCCACTTCAACACTTCTCGCCAAACAAATCGTCGATTGGTCCGCCATCTTTGTTACCTCTTAGGTACTTCATATATGGCAACAGTCACTCAAGCTGACACAATTTCGGTACATTAGAAATACCATATATGAAGTACTTACTGGCGGGTATCGCTGGCTATCGCTGGCTCAGATCAGCAAAGCATTTTACCAAAATGGCCGCCAATTTGTTAGAAAAGCGTGTGGCAAGCAAACTGCTCTTTATCCGCCATACAACTCTTCTTATTCGGCGAAAATTTTGCGCAGTTGCTGTGCAAGAAGAAAACGAAGGTCATCAGACAGGAATTCCGTTGATCATAGCTCCACACGTAATAAGAAGGGCGTTCATAGTGCATCCTTCAACTAAAGAAATCAACGCAAGTTTGAAGTACCAATGGTTTACGAAAACAAAATTATATGAGGGTCTGCCCTCTTCCCTCTCAGATGTAGACAGGTACTTCCCGGTTGAAGAATATGAAGTCGTAAAAGAGCCATTCAGGAATTCAGTGTTGCAAAATTATGGATTCCGCAAAGAAGCTACTAATGATCGCAAAAACGAACGGAGTCAGGAGCTTCTTAAACTTGGTGTTATGCAAGATTTGTTGAGATTTGGCTGGTCATTTGCTGATCGTTACCCTCATTTGAATGACTGCTTCCTCGACTTTGAACCCAAAATAAAGATTCATTGGGTGAGGCATCATAACTTTTACCAGTTGGAGCATAAAAGACCAAAACCAGCTTACATAATCCGAGCAAGGGAACCGGCACCTTTATTTGAACCAGGTATGATAGTTTATTGTCCTTCTTTAAGTATCACTATTATTGCTTTCCTGCCTATCCCTCTTAAACCCTTATCCAACACCCTAAGGCTTTCCTTTTTCTAACTACTTGTTTTTCTTCCCTGGAAATTACCCGTTGTTTTGCCTATGCATGATTTTGCTAAGGACCCATTCGCTCATGTCTCAAGTCATTTCACTTATGCATCAGTCAATTCTGGCTCGCCAGAGGCAGAGGCACAGCCCCCCAGCCCCCCTCCACCCCCAATCCGGCTAATCCCAGGGCATTACCATTTTTAGCTGCACAGCTAAACGAGATGAGTTCCACACATATTCCTTGTTCTTTTAGCCATGACAAGAAAAAGTTTGGTACACATGTGCATAGCTCTTTCTCTAAACCATTGATCAGGAGAAAACGTTTCGAGAACTGACCTAACATGTTGGCAAAATGACTAAAGACGTTAGCAAACAGGACGCTTTTGAGACAATTGTAAATCCCTCCTTCAATGAAGAATTTTCCCTCCCTCCAAAGTCTTGGGGTAGGGTTGAAACTTATGAAGCATTTTAGCTAGTGTGCAAATTCAATGGAAGTTAACTGTAAGCCCTGTCAATCCAAGTATAGTGATGGCCCTTCCCAGCATCTGCCAGTCACTTGTGATCTTCTCTTTAAGTCAGTTATCAGGAGGTCAGGAGGAGCAAAAGGAAAAGCAAGTGTGAGATAAAACACTCAACCCCACTGACTGGTAGACTGAAAAAGTAATGTAATTGCCTACTGGGAAATAAACTCTTACAGTGCCCCAAAGATATTGAACCTGTGACTTCCCAAGTGATATGCCAATCCTCCAATCACTCATCTGCCATACTGTAGGCTCCTTATTGATGGCTGTGGCATTTCTCTTCCCCCTGAGTTCCATTGATGTGAGAGAATTCTTCTTTAAATTATTCCTTATCCAACTTACTTATTTGACAAGGTTTTATATCAAGTTTTGTTTTATTATCTCTGTACTAACAGATATTGAAAGAACATGTCTGGAGGACCTGCCTGGACCCTTTGATAACTATAGTCTTGGTGTGTACCGTCATCCCATTGTTCATCTACAGAACAACCCAGGGTTCCAGAACACTGCCTTGAACAAGTACCCTTACAATCACATGTTGTTTTTGACAAACACTTTTAACTTGACTTATGAACAGCAACAAGCTTTTGGAATAATGAGTATGTTCAGCTCACTGGTTTCCTTAGCGATGAATGATGGCGTCCAGATGGGTCAACACCTGAAGAAACCACTCGTCACAAAGTGTGCCATTACTGATGGAATTCAGTTCACATTCATGTGTTATCAATTGAACACACTCTCCCTTCAAGAGGATACTGGAATCAAAAACTGTGCATGGTCTTCTCCAAGCATGACACTTTTTACTAAGCAGGAGAAAACAACTGCTCGATTGTGGTCTGTTTTATATGAGAGTCTTGGAAGGACTGATGAAGTTGCTGAATTTAATGATGAATGTTTCAAGACATTCCTGGCATTCCTCTGCCAAAATTAACCCAAACTAAGTAAACTTTGAATTGGATCATTGCAGTAAAAAATGTTCACTAAAATACCACAGTCCCGACACTGCCGGTAAATTATCAGAACTAACACATGGTGAATTTTCTATAGTAAAACCCTGTTGACTTAAACAGCATGTTTACTGGAAAAAATAAAATTATGTTATTCTAATTTTTTTACTTTCCTTTAGGTTCCTTTTGGCCCAATTTTCACTGAAACTACAGTCTCAGTCAAAATTGTCAGGACACTTGACTGTCTTCTCACTCCTCATTGTTGGTGTGCAAGATTTGGTAACTAAAGTTAACTGCAATAAAAAACATTGTGAGGGAGAGAGGACAAAAAGGAAAAAAAAAACTGCTTTTTGTTTGAGACTGTAAGTTTCTGGAACTTTCTGATGTGCTGAAAATGTTTTTCATAGCACTGTAATTCAATTACATAAAAGCCATTGTTTTATAAAGTGCCTTATAACTTTTCATTTCTTATTATTTTTTCGATGGAGGATATAACTACAAAAACTTACTAGTCACTTCATTTCTTTAACATTTACATCAACCAAGTCCATGTTACTTTTCTTGAGTTCAGGTCAGTGAGGTGCTACTAAAGTTGTCCTACTACCAAACCTGGTGATAAAGGAGCCTTACATGTGTTTCTGACAAAAAAAGGCAACATGTTTTCCAGTTTCCTGAAATTCAGTTATAAGCAAAACTCAGCTATAAGAACCTGGTTTTTGAACTTCAGGTTGACAATAAAGTTTTATTTCTGCATTACGGGCAAGAACCTGATGGACCAAAAAATATATGAAAATCATTTTGTTGTGCATAAAGAACCCTCCCTCCCCAGAAAAAAAAAATCAGCTAGTGTAGACCAGGGCGTGCTTTTTGGACATTAATACTAAAAGTTTCTCACACATTAGGTAGGGACCACACCCAATTGAGAAAATAGGAATCAATCATATTATTGAAGAACTTGCAGAACCTTGGTTCTTAGTGGATGGCATGTATAACTCAATTCACCCATTCTAGCCTGGATTTCTGCCATCTCCTCAAGTCGCAAATGATTTGTGTGGATGGTCGAAAGTCAATCAAGGAAAATGTATATTCTTATGGGTGGGCTCTGCTTTCCTGAGTCCATGCAGTAGTTACATAGCACCTCAGGAAAAAATTGATAGAAAGAAAATTGTGCTTTGCAGTCAACATGTTAAATGCAATCAGTTCTCAAATACAGTCGAACCCCGCTTCAAGGACACCCACTTAAAAATACAGACACTTTGTTCAGGGTTATCAAAAGTAGCCGGCTGCCAGTGTCAAATCACTGCCTACTTGGTTAGTATCAGCTGGCTACTCTGCTTGGCATCTCTTTACGGATGGCGTTTTTTAAATAAAATATCCCTGGACTGGCCGATTACTTTGACGACTGAGCTGTCTACTTCAAAACTTTCTGACAACCCTGCTCATTATTAAGGACAGTTTTCTTCATCCCTGGGAAAAGCCCTTAAATTTTCTCCAAATTCAACCCGCTTAATACGAACAGCAGTTAATGTGAACAATGGATACTTATTTCTCGTGGTAAACAGATCAAGACAAGACAATGTTGGAGATGTCTGTATTACTGTAAGATGATGATATTAACTTCTGTAAGCAGAAGATTGACTGTATCGTGAAAAATAAGATCTTTATTTTTATTTCACAATAGTTAAGATATTAGATACACTGTTACGTGTCACCTACTCAGAGCCTAATTTTACAGCATTACTTCTTGAGTAAGCAAAACATCTTAAATGAACAGACAACTAAACTTTGCATCACTGAATGCTTGATCCTTAAAAAACTCCATGGCATTGCAAAATCACCCATACAGTCATTCAGGAGGTGCAAACTCACAAGTTATTATATACATTAGTTAATGATAATTTTCTCTCACAAAGGAAGTTTATCTTTTAGTTGGAGGCATAAGAGCTTGCAGGTCTACATGGAGCATCACTGTCAATTGACTCATCCCAGAAGAAAGACTGTCTGTGTCGACGCAGAACTGATATGGCTATAGTCTCCAGGGTGGAAGGTTCTACACCAAGATCTTCCAAACCAGGTAATCCTGGTGTGACCTTATCAGACATGAATTCCTGCCAAGGAAACAAACTTGTCATCAAGGAAATACGTCAACTTGCACAACGTAAACTTACTCATGGAAGACGCTTTCAAAGGAGGCAGGGGGCTCAATAACTTTTTCCACAAGCTAGTATATAAATATTATAGGCAGCATTGACTAGGAAAGGGGATATCAGTTCCTTTTTCCTTAAAATTAATTAATTTACTGATATATCTCTCTGCTTTTAGGGTGGATCCTCTTTAAGAGTGATGCTGCCAAAAGACAACGCCAATTTTTAACGGTTGGCTGGCTCCAAAGATAGCAAACCTTAACTGTTTTCTGACTGATTATTATACTATAAGTTCTTACCCTGTACAGCATGTCTCTTGTGAGGCGAGGACTCCAGATGTTATACTCCAAAACCCAGGCAATCAAACTGCAAAACAAAATAGTCACTTAATCAAACGTTTGTAACCCCTTTTTGGGGGTGAGGTGTAGGTTTTCAAATAAAACAATACATTCATGACTCATTCTATTTTAAATAATTTTTATACGGTAGCTATAAATACAAAATTCCATTCTTATTAAATAAGAGAAAAAATTTCAAGACAGCTATCAAAGCATTTGCTGGAAGCAAATTTTATTCAAACACCCTATTCTAGGGTTTGTACCCAACTTTATTTTAACAAGCAATAACTTCACAGACTTAAAACTGCAAAAAAATATTGGAGTTTTTTTATCCGAAACTTTATTTTCAGAATCTGAAACAACTAATAATATTTTCTAGAACTTGCAAGCCAAATGCCAGAAAAAAATCCCGCGACTTTAAAGACCCTGCATTACTTGTTAACTCCAGATATCTACAGTGTATAAAATTATCTACAATTGCCTTGTACCCTTGGAAATAGGTTCTATCATGAAGAGACGAGTATGGACTAAAGTAGGGATTATTTTTTTGTTTGCTCCTTAGTACATACACTGTCAATGAAAAAATAACTGCCTCTTACTTGTAAATATTTCTGGGCATAGTGTAGTGTGGCAATTCTCTCCTCATCAAACGGTAGATGTAGTCCAAAATATCAAACAAATAATACTCTTCTGGGCTGAAAAAATTTCAACATGATTATGGAGAGTAATAACTGTGCAAGGTGTGTTTACTTAGGAGTTAACAAAGCCAAGATGGGGATAGCATGACAGGTTATAAATAACATTACCTCTGTTTGCCAAAAACAAACTAAAATGCATAATTCTCATAAAAAGTGTGCAGTGTGAAAAAAGCCCCCACCTCCCTCCCCCCCAAAAAACACACACACACATTACTACGCCCACTACTTGCTCTGCCATGCCATCATGGGCTCCAATCTTATCAGAGTTTTTATTTAAATGCTGGGTTTACGGCTGCAACAACTTACGACTTTATTCAGTGTGTAATTTGTTGTTTACTATCTCTTAGATGGTAGTGACCAGCTCTAGTTGTGATTGCTACATACAACAGTTTTGCTTCAAGTATGTATTTGAATCCCATTCTTTTTTATTGAATTTTTTTTTTTTTTTTCAGTTGGACATGTACAGGAAGGAGGAAATTAAACCTTTTCTGGAAAAGTACCACAGGCAAAAATCTACAGTTTGGATTTACTCGAATGAAATCATCAAAACCAAACAGTCGCATTTACACCATAACAACATCCTTGTAGACAAGTATACAATCGTCTTTTTATTTTTACCTTATAAGGAAAGCTAAAGGGAAGATAATTTATTGACCCATTCAGGAAGAACACAATGACAGTTGTTGCAATACTTAGGTGTTCACAAATAGTATTGGTAGTAACAGTAATATTAGTAACAATGAAATTACCCAACAAGTTCAAATGTCTGTCCAATGCTGTCATCTTCATGAATGGCATTAACTATTGCCTGGGCTACATCAGCAATCTGGAAAATGAAGTGAGTTAAAAAAACACACCATAACTAAACAGACAATTCAAGGAAGCACAGAGTTAGCATCTGGTTTTTGTCAGATTAGAAAAGACATTGATAAGAAAACTTTCAAAACACAGAACAGAATAGTTGATAAGCAAGTAAGACACATCCACTCTGAAGCAGTGGCCTTGTTAACATTTAAAACAAACAGTCTTTTGCCAAAAATGCAGTTGGGTATTAAATCAAAGTAGTTCTTACATAGACAGGAACTTTAGTTGTTTTCAGTCCACCATCAATCAGGGGAATACCAAGTGGAAGTTTTCTGAGATCTGAATAAAAAAATTAATAAGGAAAACAGTCTGTTTCCATGAAAAAGATTCTCCAGAGGCCACTATTATTTCTAATTACACTGATTAACCAGAGTTTCAGATATTTGACAGTGGGCTTTATATTATAAGCAACAACGGTGGCATAGGAAAATGAGATTGTCATGTTTACAGTGCAATGACTCGAACCAGGGCACTTGGAAAAAAATTATGCAATGACAACATTTCTTGAAAACAAAAGATTCTCAAGTTTTTTGCAAAGACACCAATAACATTATTAAATTTGAGGGTTGTTTCCTGAGAGGTCACATAAGTTTAAACAGTTTTAAGGTGGCTTGACTGGATTTTTTGGAGTTGATACCTCCCAACTTTCAGCATTAACTACGTCGGTATGAGTAAAGATATGGAAAAAAGGTTACCACAACTGTATCATATAAAGATGAAAATTTCTTATGATCTGGGTTTTATTGCAACCGGAGTCGCCATGGCAACGTAATGACGCCATTACGTTTTTCATTTATCTTTGTGTTTCTCTGTTCCAGGAGTTTGCAGTGATAGCAAAATAATGCACCATTGTATATTGTAAAGTGTGCATTGTCATTGCTAAATTTGCCTAATATTATTTATAAACCACAGAAAAAACTTTTTTGACTCTATACAAATTCAGTTTCTCAGGGTATTTCCTTGGTGTTGAGGATAAAAGCTTAATAACAATTTCCAAAACATCACAAAACACCCTACATTAATTTGCATTCCATTAATTTTACCCTTTACCCTGTCCCTGTAGAAGGTAAATTAACTTTTAAGCAAGTTGTTACTTTTTAAAGGCAAAGAAAAGGTATATTCAGCTTTATGCACAGCTTACATGCATAGTAGTTTAAGAAATGATCCTCATGGCCAAAACATGTAGCTGGTCGCAGTATGGTAGCATCTGGAAACTCCTCTCGTACGGCGGCCTCTCCACGAGCCTGACATAGGAACAAAACACAGTAAACACATTGTACAGTCACACCTCTTTGATTTACAGACACCAAAGGGACATTATTAACCAAGTGTCTACATTACAGAGGCATCTGTATCATGGAGATAGAGATTGTAAGAAGTTTGATATCTTCTGGATCAAGAGAACTGTCCATAGGTTTTCAATACTGTACCAATTTAGAGGTTGTTACTTAGCTAGGGGGGTAAGCTGCCAATAACTTTCCACAAGCATTGGTCAAGAATCACAGAAGAAACACTGAATCAATATTTTTACTACCAAATCCCAGAAAAATAACGACAGTGTTAAAAAAGACAAAATTCTGAAAAATAAAAGCGACACAGAAACATTTTAGCATAATTATACAGTGGTTTAATCTTTTGGCCATGGCCAGTGAGATGTAGCAAAAAAACCACATTTTTTTCAACATTTACTCTTATTTAGACTGGTTTTTGGCAAATTTGCATGGGAATGGCCAAAAATGAGTTTTGCAACAATAAGGGCATATTTTCTGACTAATCTGATGTAATTAAGTAGCTTTTTTGCTCGTGGCATATGTGCCTATGAAGCCAAAATTTGTATTATCTTCTTTTGTTTTTCTTTTTTTTTATTTCGATCTTTCTTTCTTGCTCTCTTTTTTCCCTTGCTTTTCTTTACTTTTATGAGGTTTTGTTGCCCCCTTTATTACCTTTTTTGCATGAACTTGTGGCTGGCAAATGTTTCAGATAGGGAAGGGACAAATTCAATTCACAAAGAGTAGTATGTAAATAGAGAAATCAGCTAGTCGATTTTTCCCCAAGATGCTACTTGGTATTTTTGAGTAACTCTGTCAAAATTGGTCACAATTTCCAAAATGAGGAATCAGTGGAAAGATCTACATTGTTTCTTT
Source organism: Porites rus (assembly GCA_964035705.1). Classification (NCBI taxonomy): domain Eukaryota; kingdom Metazoa; phylum Cnidaria; class Anthozoa; order Scleractinia; family Poritidae; genus Porites; species Porites rus. The sequence continues at coordinate 11,289,281 of OZ037994.1, forward strand.
GCTGATTCTGCCGGTTACCAAGTTAAAAGCTTAAACTAGAAGCTTTCACACTTTCAGTTTAAGATATTAAGCTATTTTCCTTCCACATGCATAGTTCTATATGGACCAAAAACTACCAAAGTGGTCATCAAAGGGTTAACTGAAGATGACGTAAATTGTAAAATATTTAAAAGACGTCATTGAACGTTAAGTGCTCAAATCATTATGAGTCAATCTACTATTTTTTGACTGTTTAGGAAGTAGTTTCACCTTGGACTGTAGAAATTTTGATGGGCTGTCTTCATTAGCATTGAGTGCTGAGACATGGATCAATCGTTTGACTCCAGCTTCTTTTGCAGCTTTAGCTATAACTCTTGCTCCTGTGTTGTGTACATCATCAAAAGAAAAGTTCCTGTAGAGATACAGTATTTATTCAATTAAACACCATCGAACAGATGGAAGCAAAATAACCAATAAACTCCCCCCTCAAATAAATGCCACAACTAATCAGAAGAATGCGGCACTTACTCGACAATAATAAGAAAAACTTCGGTATAACTTGGTAATTTACACCATCCACAGCAGACATTTACGTTTCTATCTCAGCAAAATAAGGGAGACACTGGAACCTTTAAAGTACATAATATTTACAAATGATTTACAACAACAGTATTGTTGTCAGAGATTATAAAAAAGTAATTTTGAAATAAACGCTGCACTGGAAAAACTAAAAACTTAATAAGCATCGCGCCATTTAATCAAATAAATACGGTACAGCATTTATCCTTTACCCTCTAGTAAATTTATAGTGTGAAATAAATCCCAATCAACACTGATTTTAATCATGTAACAGGCATTTTGATATTCTTTGTAGAAATAGAGCATCATCATCATCGTCAACATCACAATTATTTTAGTATTACCATGTATACCTTGTTTCATATTGTCTACCAATCAAGTTAATGACACAGTTAGAATGTGTCAACATTTTAGCCACAGATTCAGCATCCTTGAGGTGATAATCCTGTGAAAATTGATTTCAAGACATGGCTGTATTGAGTACTAACTTGCTTATTATTAGACACAATAATCTTCATCTTGGAAGTACAAATGAAAGGGACAAGAATAAGAGCAATGCCTTAAGCCATGGTAAATGCAGTTATTTAAAGATTCTGAGTGTTGTTCCAGCCGGGGTTTGAACCCATGATCTCCCGCTCAGTAGATCAGCCCTCTCCCAACTGAACTAACCAGGCAGCGGTCAAGTTCTCGTAGGGCAAGTCCCAATTCGTCAAAACAAAATTATCAACAAATTGTTCAAGTACACCACACCTCGAAAGAGCAAAATAAAGCTTTACATTAAGAAAATCACTTTTTCAAGATAAAAACAGAAGATTTTTTAGGAACTTATCATATGACTTACAAAAAACATTATTTGTCCTAGATCCCCCATGAGCCTGAGGTGCCTGTAGTCATACTCATCTCCACGATATGGCACAATGATCTGATTTCCACCACGCCCTGTGAAAAGAGGGTGTACCATTTTAGACAATGGAAAGATGTTAACACAAGAAGCAAAAACTTAATCAGTCAGACACAGCAAAATAGGGATGGGTTCTTTACATGTTGCATGTGTGCTTGCAGTGTACAAGAAAGAGTAGCCTTAATAACCATACAAACGTAGTGAGTAAGAAGACTCCTTCAACTGTTGACACATCCAGATTAAGCTTCACTGTGATGTGGGTCACCACATTTTGCCTCAGCTGTCCATGCATACTTTTAAGGCTGGAACTTACAAAGAACAATGAACAGCACAAATTTTCTCCCTCACAGCTGATGGCTAAATTACACAGGATCAAGAAAGATAAAACTGGACATTGCCAAAATCATACAGGTGCCCTCTGCTACTGCTTCAGGCCACTTAAGATCTAAACTCTGTCCCCCTTGATCCTGAGATAACTGAGCAGTGGCTAATGAACATAAAAAACTACTTTATACATGTATATACTAGGCAGTATCACTTGAGTAGTCAAACAAGTTTGTAGCCCCATTCAGCTGTAATTACCTAGTCTATTGAGGACATATCGTCCTAAAAAGCCAGTACTGCCAAACACAGTTGCAACCACTCCACTAAAAGAGGATCTTCCTCCAGGACCAGCCTTTGGCAAGTAGCTGACATTTCTCTAAGATAACATAAAAAAAAACTAAATTAGTTAACATAACAGATGGAATAAATTTAGAAGGTAATCCTATTGCTCAAAACAAAATTTTAACAACATTTGTTAAACAGAATGGTGGTAAAGGCAAGGTGGTAAAAACAAAGAAGTCGCACATAAGCCATAGGTGAGTGTGTCACTGATGTTTTTACCACATTTTGACGTCATCTGTGATCTATTACTGAACAGACCCAAGGCAAAATGGAAACTTTTTGTTTTATACAATGATCAGAAAAGAATAAGAATAAGACGGATACACATACCCGCCTCGTACCGCTTGATTGTTTGAAGATTTATGCTTGTTTAGGCATTTTTTAAGTCCCACACACTACTTTTTGTCCTTGCTTCTTCTTTTTTTCCTTTTCTTACTTGTAAACAGTTTCTTCAAAAGGTTTTCAACGTCTTCACTTGCTCAAAGCAGAAATGCCGAAAATATTTTGCAAAAAAGCGAGACTCTCATAGCGAATATGACACAGATGGCAACTGTTGTGAAGTTTTCTTGCATGCAGTATAGGCATTCTCAAGTTGTTAAGAACTCTTTTTGTCTCTGTTTTTCCATTTTCTTTCTTTGTAAATAGCTCCTGCTCAACTTTTTTTGAGGCTTTCACTTGCTTAATCTGAAAAAATCTCACAAACATTTTTGAAACCGCGTGCCATGTTGAACAATACAAAGAAAACAAGTTTTCCATGACCTCATCCATGTACATGTATCTGTAAGTTCTAATAGATCATGGGTAATGACCAATCACAGCAGGCATTGATTCACATCATTGTTTAAAGTTAAAAAGTCAACCTGGTTGAATCTTTCCTCAACAGAGACTTTTCTCTGGGTTCACTGGTTTTCCTCTCTCCACAAACCTAACATTTCTAAAATTTGATAATTTGATCAGACAGTTTTTTAAAACAATAATTTTATCAGTCATACCATCATGAAATATGTCAAATATGATGTGTGATAAAGTCATGATAATGGTAATTAATATGATGGTATCTATTAGAGCTGTCATAGAGGGCTACAACCTGGAACACCTGTCACGGCTGAGCTCATTTGGTTTTGTACGTGGTTTAAGTGGAAAACTAAAAGTGACACATTTTTATGTTTGTATGAGTGAACCTTCATTTGCTACAACTGCTTCAAAACTTATAACACGACTGTCTATCACCCACCTGACAAGAAATAGCTAGCCCAAAAACTGGTCTTGCTGGAGAGCCTACATCCAGAAAAGTGAAAGCAGTGATTTACATGTGCTAAACTTTTACATTGCACTTTAATTTGTAGCAGAAACGGGAAAGAGAGCTGAGAAAAAGCAGCAGGTAAGATCTGCATGCTAAAAAGAAGATCAAAAGAAATGCTCATGAACCTAGATCACTAGTCTTACAACAAGTCTAAGCAAGCACTTTTAAAATAACTATTTTCGGACAACAACTGTAATATTATTACTAATACAAGGATGCCAACCTCTGGAGATCAAAATTCTGGAGAATATGTCTTTTGCGTTACCATCCCCCCCCCCCCCCCCAAAAAAAAAATATCAATGACAAAAGGACCAAATTATAAAGGACTACATGGCACGCGGCACACACTTGCCAACCCCAAAAGACAAAAAAGGTGAGATTCTGAACCTAGAGCTGGGAAAAGTAGTGAGAAATTGGTAAAAAGTCATGAGATGTTCCAAATTTTCTAGTGGAAGGACTTTCAGTGGAGATTATGGGTATTGGAAGTCATTACATCACTTTTAAGATAGAGCAGTAAACATCAGGATAAATTTTGCGATTTATATTATTTAGATTTTGTAATATCTCTCGTTTGTTGGAGCCATCTTGAAACAAGAGAAATGGTAAGTCTGCACATTTGGTGGCAGCAGCAAGTCACCACTGGCGTGAGACAGGTCCTACAATCGTGAGACTCTTGAGACTTTGCAAGTCTGGTGGTGGTCTATGGTGGCCCACAACTGTCACGGCAAAACCAAAAACCTCCATGCAAAAACAAAAACATCACGGCAAAACCAAAAACCTCACGGCAAAAACAAAATACTTCACAGCAAAAGTAAAATAGCTTTGGTTTTGCCGTGGGTATTTGCTTTTGCCATGAGGTATTTGGTTTTTGCCATGGGTATTTGCTTTTGCCATGAGGTTTTTGTTTTTGCCGTGAGGTTTTTGGTTTTGCCGTGAGGTATTTTGTTTTTGCCATGAGATTTTTGGTTTTGCCGTGACAGTTGTGGGCCACCATAGTGGTCAGAAGACAGTATCTACAATTTTGCAACTATTTTACAGATTGCAATACATAACCAAATGGCCCGCATCATATTTTAAAAATTTATTTACATTTTTTCTGGAAAAACGGTGGGTTTTCTTTTTTTTTTTCATTTGAGAGTGTTGCTAGAAAAATTAGTTTCTTGACAAGATAAGATTTTTACGGAAAGCTTTTTTATCGCGCACTTATTTACTAAGGTTGAAGTTTTAAAAATATTAGATCACCTGAGTTCAGTTCGTTTAAAAAAGCACGAAGCAAATGCCTATCAAGTTACCACGCATGGGCTTAAATCTTTATAAAAATATTGTCCTAGATTATACAGTGCATTTCTGCAGCAAGCATTGTTAATCAAAGTTAAATAACGATACTTACCACACAGCTTCTTAAAACCTTGGCTTACAAACATGGCGGCGACCAACAAACTACGCCCGCGTTCAATCGGGTCAGTTTATCCACCATTGTTAAATTTGTAGATATTGTAACAGGGGGGGGTGGTGAATTTGGCAGTTTGTTTGTCCGGACGATCTTGGCCATCGTGACGTCACGAAGAGAGAAGCGCGCAACTTCGAGGAGTTTTCGAAAATGGCGCCGCTGCCATTTCCAAATGCTACTTTTAAAGTTGGTTTTCCTGGATATTGACGCTGTATTGTAAGGGCGTGTTTACATGACACCCGGCGACTTTCGCGTAAGCCGGAGATCACTCGCCAGGCTGACATACCACCACAATGTCATGCCGGCGCGAGTTACCGGGGCGAGAATTTCACTCCGGTACGAAATCTCGCAACAGTATCATGTAAACGCGAAACGACCACTCGTTTCGGTGTCAAATCGGTCTGCCGGTCTGCCGGTAGACTGGAACGGATAGCATGAGTACTTTTTGCGATTTTGAACCACGCATGTATGTTAACGTTTTCGCATCACTTTGAAAAATGGATTTGAATTTCGTTTTTCGTTTTTGCATTGCTTGTTATTGAAAAAAAGATTGGTGTTTCGTTTGTCGTTTTTGCTTGAATTTGAAAAGGGGATTAATACACCAGTCATTTGAAATCTCCCCCCCCCCCCCTCCCAGAGGATGACCAAGGTAATGAGGGGCCTTTGACTTTGGGAATAAGCGGGGCAGCCACCCTGTGGTAAGTTTCGTGGTAAGGGACTTGTCAGAAATTAGCAGGGGGGAGGGGGGTGGAAACAGAGGGAGGGTCACAACTTTTTGAGACTCAGAAAAGGGAGGGGTTATTAAAAATGGGCCGTTAAAAGGGGGAGGGTCATGCAAATATAGCCCGTGATCATGTAGAGGTTCACCTGCACAATAAAAAGGAAGTTCTTTATTTGGTGAAAAAAAAAAAAAGGAAAATAATAATAAAAACAACAGAACATTATGGATATAAACTGTGAAGTATTATTGCAAGAATTTAACAAACATCTACTTTTCATTTATTACACGGCAATGCTATAGAGTCTTATTGCATTTTTATTATGAATAATGTTGTTATTAATGTTATTAGAGTTTTGGCTATCCTATTCATCACTGTCTTCAGCGTCACCATCAATGCTGCTGTGAGCATCTTGATCATCATCATTTATGTCATCAGCATTGGTACAATCACTTTCATCATCATGATACAATCACTTTCATCATCATCATGATTTTGATTTAAGTTGAAGCTTGGATATTACTGGATAATTTCCTGTTATTCATTGGTGAACAACCCTTCTCAAAGATGTATTGAGTATATGGCCTTTGTGTTTTGAGGAGCCCACTTATTCCTTCATAATGAAGAGATAATGGGCCAATAGGCTCTGTAACATTATGCCACTCTTGCTGAGGTGCAATGGTTTCATAACTTTTTTGCAGTAGCTTCCATTCTTTTTGCTCTAGCTTTTTTTGCTTTCCTTTTATTTTGTTTTTCTTTTCTTTTTTCTTGTTGGCTTGGAATACTGCGCCTTAAAGAGCCTGGAACATTTTTCTTTCAATTCTGTAAGGTGGGGAGGGTCATGATATTTTAGGCCAAGCATAAGGGGAGGGTTAGCAAATTTCACTCCCATTGAAGGGATGGGTCACCTAATTTCCAAACCCAAATTTAAAATTCCCACCCCCCCTCCCCCTGCTAATTTCTGACAAGTCCCTAAGTGCTTCCATTTTCGCGCCGCGCAGTAATTTTGCATACATTTTTATCGCTTCTCGCAACTGAAGAAATACATGTATGGCTTTGTACAGTGTCTTTTGACGCGGCTTACATCAGACACGTCTCAAATAAGACACAAACTGTACCATTTATACAACGGCATATAAGGAGTGTCTTATTTGAGCCGCGTTTTATTTAAGTCGCGAACACATTCAGTTTTGTGCCACTTATAGGAGAAGTTAACTAGATGCGTCTTATTTTTCCCCGTTTAAGTTGCCAAATTGTGTAATAACTTATGATGTAGTAATTTGTTGTATCCTGGAAATGACGACAAGAAAGACACTTTGTAATGATTGAGTCATTCTACAGAAACTACAGAAGACTGTAAAACTTCATTTGTAATTTTTTGTTATCTGGCATTTTGTGACTTCAAGTTGTAAAGTCTTCAAATATTCGTCATTTTCCTTCTCCATCGAGGGTATGCAAGTGTTGCGATAGCTGCGTGTTTTTTCGCGGCTATCATCATATCATTTGCCATCCATTGCAATGTTAAAAAAGGGAGTACCGTGTGGGTAAGACGTGTCATTGGGGGCGGGAGGAGTTCATCACTCACTTTGGCCCCAGGGAGAGAAAAATTCACTTGCTTACACTTGCATAAAAAGTGAATGCCCCGGTCAACCTCGAGGGGATGTCCGGGGACTTCAAATGACTGAACTGGTGCAGTAATCCGTTTTTTCAAGTCATGGAAAAATGACAAACGAAATTCAGATCTATTTTTCAATAACAAGCCATACAAAAACGAAAAACGAAATTCAAATCCGTTTTTCAAAGTGATGCGAAAACGAGAAACGAAATTCAAATCCGTTTTCAAAGTGATGCGAAAATGAAAAACGAAATTAAAACGAAACTCGCTTCCGTTTTTCAAAGTGGTGCGAAAACGAAAAACGAAATACGAAGTTCAAATCCGTTTTTCAGTGTCATGCGAAAAAGAAAAGTGGAAATGGAACTTGAATTCCATTTTCCCATGCCATCGAAAAACGGTTGGCACTAAGGTACACGAATTCTCAATCTGTGACCCCTTCCAAATCAATGATTTATTCTGTTCACACACAAACGGCGTCTAAACTCGAACCAACCTCGTTTTCATTCACTTCCTCCTTCATTTACTTCAATCAGTTCTTCCGGCTTGCGTAATTATCCATTCGATCACCGAGAATATGGCATCTTCTGAAGGTTCTCGCGATAGAAGTTTTCGTACTTTCATCGTTCAAACGTCCAAAGAAATAACTGATGATTTATTGGGAACGTTGAAATTTTTGTGCAAAGACGAATTGGCAGAGGGAGAGATTGAATCCACCAAGAACTCCCTAGAGTTTTTAGAATTACTATGGAGACGGAATAAGATTTGGGCAGGAAATATGGCTTACTTGACTGCCCATTTGGAAACTGCAGGGAACTTTAATCTAGCCAAAAAGGTCAAAGAATGGGGTGAGTGTGTATATTATTCTATTCATGTTGAATATAAAATAACGATTATTTCCTCACCTGCCGTTGAGCCAAATAAAATATGAATTTCTGCTCGATTTGCATTGAAGAGCAGTAAGAGAATTTTAACAAGTTTTTTTTAAAAACTTTCAACAAGGATTAGTCAGCCTCCAGACAGAGCGCCTAAATAATAAATTTGTTAAGTTTGTGGATGATGGGTTGACAACAAAAGAAGAAATGGCTCCGCAAAGTCGCGAATTTTTAAAGACGCTTGTGTGGTGGGGGCAAATTTGTGACCCCCATTTTAGGAACGTCTATAAAATTGCGCAACTTCATCGCGACGCTTTAACTTCGCTCGTTTGTGACACATCACTTTCAAACTCGGTAAGTAACTAATTTTAAGGCGATCTTTCCAGGAGCGTCCATGGATTATCGCTTGGTTCCTTGTCAAAAGCTGAAAAAAAAAAAAAAAAACGAGTTATAGGGGGAGTTGTCAGAGTTTTATTAGTGTCGACATTTCAGTCACGATCGCAAACAAATATTTATTTCCTGTGATACGTCATAGGGCTATCAAGCTTTTAATACAAGTATCTTTCTCTTTTTCGGATCGACAATATAAGTCCTGCTCTGATAGTAGATTTGGAAGTATCTTCCGGCAGCACAATGTATAACTTACGAACAATTATGCTGATTCAGATGTGATTCACGAATTCAGAGATCTTCAGACATGCATAGACCTGTAGTTACGATATTGTACTCCGCCAGATAAGCTGAGATGTTTATTTAGGGACTGTTTCAAAACCAAAACTGTCAGTAAAAGGCGCACTTTTGTTTGATTCTTGCTGTCACATACGCTGAGTTGGTTTCCAAGGCCTTCGGGGAATAAAGTTGAAAGTCAGCGTTCGATGATATCTGATAAAAGACAATTTTCAGCTAGTGTACTACAAATTATGAAAAGACGTTGCGCGCATTGAATTGCAGCATAAGGCTATGTTCACAGTACATACCGGATAGTACTCTTGCCGGTTGCGCCGACACGAAAACCATACAGGATAGGGCTTTTGTTCACTCATAAGAACGGTGATTTCAAATGGCGTGATTTTTGTCACGGGGCGAAGCTGTGCCCGAACTTGAAATCGAAAATGCCCGTCAGGCTTCTGCCACTCCGTCGAAGTGTGAACGTATTCGGACCGTAGCGGAGGGATGGGACTGGAACTAACTGTCTTCACCAAACCCTCTTGGCCAACCGCTCCGGCACGATGTGCCAGTTGTTGCTGTTTTCTACTGTTGCCGTTCATATTGTACCGGATAGGTTTTCATGGCATGTCGGGCAAAAACCTATCCAGTATAGTGTGGGCATAGGCAAGATAAGTTACTTACTCCTCGTTACTGGGATAAGAAACCGGAAGTTTTTTAAATGTGAGATCGCAGAGAAAAGTTACAAAATTCGTCCTTTTTACTCGAGACTTCCTGTTATGGTTTTTCTCTCATACTGCGCAGTGTGCCAAAACTGACCGAATCCTTATTTACGATCTACAAACATCATTCTTTAAATCCGAAGTCAACGAACATATCATCTACAAATAGTGCGAAAGAAGAGTGCTTCAGAATGAGGCCAATACTACAGTATTTGTATTATGTTATTTGGAGATTGCACCCGTCCGCATTTATTGCTTATTACTATGTTAATATTAGTAATACAATAATATTTATTGATTTGTATTGCTCAAAAATATCAATCAAGGGAAAGAACTTTTCATCTGGGCATTACATTGACTCAACAAAATCCTAAAATCCTAGTACATATTCCAATTTAAAAAATTCTAAAAACAATTACTAATTAATCCTTAAAGTCTTATTTACAGATCGCACCTAAATAGTATGTCTAAAATTCTAAAAACAAATGACTAATTATTCTTTAAAATCCTATTCACAAATCCTTCTTTATAAAAAGAATAAAAACAATAAATTAGATGGGAAACGCCTTCTGAAATAAATGAGTTTTAAGAGCCTTCTTAACAGCATTAACTTAAGATATATTTTTAATAAAAAGGGGAAGATCGTTCCATAATTTAGGGGCCGCCTGGTATAAAAAGATCGATCACCAAGCGTGGAAAGAGACTTGCATGATGGAATGTTAAGAAGTTTACTTGCCGTCATTTTATCTAAGATAGTACCTACCACCAGTGTCTTTCAGAGATACAAGTTCGGAAATGTAAGTCGGAGCGAGTTTATGAATGGCCTTAACAATTAACAATAAACTTTTAAAAACTATTCGACTTGCTACGGGTTACTGGTGTAGGGCTCTTAGTAATGGTGTAATATGGCAAAATTTACTTTCTTGGAATACAAGGCGTGCAGCAGAGTTCTGGACTCTTTGCAGCTTCTGAATCTGATACGCCGGTAAGCCATATAACAGGCTATCACAATAGCCAAGACGGCTAGAAATAAAGGCATGATATGTATCATGCATGGAGAATGCTGAGATCAACGGTATCGAAAGCAGCACTGAGATCAAGCAAAACAAGGATAGTAACCTGTTGCTTGTTCATCATGATATTCAACAGAATATCGGTCGTTCGTTACTTTCAGAAGTGCTGTTTCAGTGCTATGATTTCTTCTATAAGCAGACTGCGCAACTGGGTATAAGTTATTACTAACCTGAATGTGATTGAAAGCAGCCCTTTCAATGAGTTTAGACACAAAAGACAAGTTGCTCACGAGACGGAATTTCTTTAAAGATGACATCGAGACCGGATTTCTTTAACAGCGGAAAAACTGAAGCCTCTTTCCAAATTTCAGGAAAACGCCCGGACTGCAAAGAGTTGTTAACGATTTTTGTGAGAACTGGGAGGAGATCCTCACATTTGTGTTATGTTATGTTATGTTATGTTATAGCGCTACGCACGATTTACTATTAACACCACTACACATCATATTAAAAAATATATAAAAAAATACTAGATCGAAAGTAAAAAAAAATTCGGTATCTGTTTTCAAATATATGGGTTTTTTTTTTATTGAAAAGGCCAAGTCTTGAACTATCAACCCTTCAGAAGTAGTATTGTTTGCAAAAGTTTTTTTAAGCACTAGCCCTACTGCAATTTTCGCGCAGGTATGCGCAGGAAACAGTCCTGAACACTGGTTAACAACCGCGTTCCCAGGGTCTTCTTCTACTCGTCTCCTGCAGCCATAGAGGGAGGAGTAGTATAGAGCATCCTGGCAACGAGGTTTCCCTGGATGATATCTTGCAGCATGATCTTGACACCGAAATTTCGCTTATCGTTATTTCTTACTTGGCCTCAAAATGACGATTCTCGCAATTTTGAGGGCCCTGACCCACACCCCAACCCATACCCTAGCCCCAAAACCTAAACGTAAGCCTAGCCCTAACCCTAACACTAACACTACAAGAAGATATCATTCTTTCCTCTAAGGGTAAGGATTTAGAATCTACCGCATTGATTTATTAAGAGTCATTCCTTTCCTCTTTCCCTTCATGTGCGCATGACCTAACGTGTCAAAGTCTTTTATTGGCTAACCACTTAGTGAATCTTTCTTTGGGAAAAAAATACTCCAAATTAGCAACACTTACCTTGACCTTTCCGATTTTCAAGACAGACTAAAGCCAAGTTTCGAACTTTCGAGAGGGACTTGACCCGAGTCATTTGTCTGTGCTCCAAAGTACTGATAATCATAACTTTGAGGCCAAATAAGAGATAATCATAAGAAGGATGGCGTGCTAAGCGACTTTTTTTCTTTATTTTAGTACCACGACGAACAAGCAAACTACCATGCCAGTCCAACTACTTTGTTGGAAGGGATGCTGTCGTAGATCAGATCAAGGAAAAGTTTACAACAAGTTCATCGCGCATGATTATTATCGTCGCTTTACCTGGCATGGGCAAGACAGAGGTTGCAACATGTGTCGGACACTTGTTACAAAAAGAACACCGGCCTGTTGTGTACGTCAAGGAGAAAAAACTCATGGAGATCTGCGAAGAAATTCTCTATCAGGTAGATCATCGACACTGGACATTAAACGAAGATGTGATTTCACACTGCGAGCGAAAGCTTTCGGAGCTCGAAGACGACACGATAGTCATTCTTGACAGCACAGAAGATGCACAAAAAGAAAAAGGGTTCTATGACTTTATTGAACACATGGTGAAGTCGGCGCCAAGGATTCAAACAATCATAACAACACAGTGTGACATCATTATCAACAGCCTCATTTCAGCCAGCATTCATAAGATTCGCCTCGATCCTTTAGATTCTTCCTCATCTTCTAAACTATTGATGCAAATAGCACCACGAATTTCAAAAGCTATTGCTGAAGAGATTGGCAAGTTGTGCGACGGGATACCCTTATTTCTTAGCTGCAGTGGTTCAATGATGGCTGATGGCTTCTGCCCCGAAGTTTTTGCCCGAGAGCTGAGAAAAAACCCCGTGAGAGTTATACGCGATAGCGAACATCTAAACCTGATTTATACCAACATTGACCGCTTTTTACGTCTTTTGCCTGAACAGGTGTTGAGAAATCTAGTCCGCCTTTCCGTATTCCCAAAGAGTTTTTCTGTGAAAGACATCCAGTTTTTGTTCGAGGATGATTTTGAAGAGGAAGCTGTGAAGACAAAAATGATTCGGTACTGTTTGCTTGAAAAGTTGAATGATGGGAAAATTTTTACCATTCATCCACTCCTTAAGACCTATTGCAAAGCGGAACGAGAAAACTTGTGCATGGTTAATGAAGGGCGCTCCGCAGAGACGGCTTTCAATCATCACTACCTCAAGATTCTGAAAGATCTTCACAATCTGTTTCTTACAAAAGATTCTTCTTTAGAGGCCATTCGAAGGTTCAGGGAAGACAAACAAAATATCATGGAAGCATTTGAGAACTGTCTATGTGACTCTAGTGAGCCCAAAGAAAAAAATTTTGCTGTTGATGTTGCTAATGAAGTCGTGGACTTCTTAGCTAAAGTGTTATCACCACCTATGGAATGTACCCTTCTGTACCAAAAGTGCTGTGAGATCGCTAGGGACTCCGTAGGTGACGGTACGAGACTTGCATACAGCTTAAATTCTCTTGGTTTTCGTTGTCTAGATGACGCAGATCACTGCAAAGGCGACGGTGCAGAGCATGCTTGTAAGAAGTTTGAAGAAGCTTGCTCAATATTCAGAGGATTGTCAAAAGAGTCTCAGAAATGCGAGAAATACGCTCACGTCACCACCAAACATGGGTTATGTGTCTTACTCCAGGTGAGAGAGTTTTGTTTTTATTTGTCCTTCTGCATCCGGTGGATTGCTTTTTTCATGAGACATGAAGCGCTTGCGTTAAGCCGGCAGCATTAGAGACCGAGTGTAGCCTGAGAAAACAGTCGACATTCCGCGACGCCAACACTGGTTTCCCAGCGAAATGACGTCTGAGAAACGAGCACAGAAATTCCATACTGATGACGCGTCACTACCAAGATATGGGTAGTGCTTCTGATTGGATGAACCAAATTTTCAACCAACCAGAAACACTACCCAGATCTGTATAGTGACGCGTCATGAGAATGGAATTTCTTCACTCGTTTCTAAGACGTCAGTTCGCGAGGAAACCAGTGGTGGCGTCGCGAATTGAAATGTCGGCTTTTTTTGAGGCTACAGAGAGAATGCTGTGAAGTATCAGACGGATACCGTATGTTTTTTTTCGTGGTAGAGCCGCCAAAAGTTGAAAATATATACGATTGGCCTGGTAAAAGATGATTGAATAAAATTACTCACGCCGGATTAATTTCTGCATTTGGCCTAAGCTCACTGCCTATTTCGAGTTTCGAGCAAACACGCGAGGGAGCTGCAGTAGGTAAAGCCGCGAGCGTCTTCTTCACTCTTGTGTCTCCTTTCTCTAGCCCGTGCCAGGCTGTCAGAGCGAAAATAAGACTCGTGTGAATATTGACTGAAAGTGGTGGTGGCGTCTTAACTCTGACCAGCTCCCGCGCGTTTTTCCGCATCAGTTTTAACGATTACTATTTAGGAGCTCAGAACAGGCTACCTTTGGTATGCAGCCTTTCGTGCAGCAAACTTTGCCTTAGTACTCTTATAGCAGCAGCAACAAAAACGACTTTATTTGTACCCAACAGTATAAAATTATGATTAACAAACTATATTAACAAAAATATAGAGGAGTTCGGGATGCCCAAAATAACCATAGGAGCTAGAGAAAAAGCCTTACTTAGGTGATTTATCTATAGCTATTTGGGTCAGATACCGCAACTGATCAGCTCTAGTAATACAGTATATGGCATTTACTCATATTAATTTTGTCGCCTTTCTCTTTAAGGGAGATGTAGAAGGAGGAAGGAAATCTATCCTCGAGGGAATCAAAATAAGAGAAGAGTTGGGTGTTCAACTGTATGTCGCTGCAGGAAACTGTGATCTTGGACGTGAGAAACTAAATAATCGCTTGACACGTCTATATAAATATCAGTTACTGTATTTGCTGGTACAAGCGACGCGACTCTTGTTAAGCTCCTCAAATGCGGCGCTTATTCGAGTCAATATGGTAATTCGTATCGAAGGTCTCGGCGGTAAGACTGCACAGAGGAAAAAATGACAAGAGTGCAAGAATGTAGTTACCCGTATTCCTTATTTATTTTCGATCGCCCAAGCATGTCAATAAAACACGAGGCTCATTATGGGCGTTTAACCTATAGCTGAGAGTTGTTCCAAATTTCAACTGCCTGCTGAGGTGAATGGGTACGGTGATGCCTTGTTTAGGTGTAGCAAAGACATCTTCTCAAACTCATTAATAATTCATTAAGAAAATACAAAGGAAATTAATGTTTAATGAGTGTTTGGAAATCGGATGAAACACTGCTTAGTATTTGCATCCTTAATTTCTCCTTCAAAAATGATTTTGTTTGAGAAGAAATATCAAACATTCGACACAGTGTTTCATCACCAGATGAAACACCTCGAAGTTCGTCAAAAATACTCCGCTGCGCGTCGTATTTTCAACTCTCTTCTCGGTGTTTCATCTGGTGATGAAACACTGCATCTCATGTTTGATGTATTACGTGAAAAATGTTACTGATACTTTCGAAGATTCGAGCTGCCCAATACAGTCTCCATACAGTCAAACATGGAAGTAAAAGTATGAGCTCATTCAGGATAAGATACTGAACAAATTATTAGATCTTCAGACGATTATGGAAATAATGCAAGTATTACAGTCACAAAATCTGACAATGAACATACATACCGTAGTCTTGTTACCGGTATATATGCAAGGATAATCAGCCGGTTAAGGTGACTCGACCCAGTTTTTTTGGGGTTATAATCTCTTTTAGCCCTGTAATAATTTGACAATTAATTTTGCTTTACTCTGTTAATGTCTATAGTTAAAGTGTTTTTTTTTTCTGTAGTATTGTAAATGTAATTATTTAATGTGATTATCAATAAATATATTGAAAAAAAAAAATAAGGGATAATCAGTCGGTCAATGGAAATTCAGATCTCAGGAAAATGACCTATAGTAATATAAAGTAAATCATCATACTGATAAGTAGGTATGTTTGAATAATTTTTAATTTCTTCATAGATTCTTACCGACATTGCGGTGACTACAAGAAGGCTCTGGAAATTTGGCAAACAAAGACGCTGCCGGTTTACCTAGAGCAGCTAGGTAACGCTCACCCCTGGACGGCTTCAATCATTCAGCACATCGCGTCCATGTACTTGGAGCTTGCACGAGAGGATCCAGCGCAGTACGCTGCGCTCGCCGAGACTTACACCCAACAAGCTTTAGAATTCAGGAGGAAGTTGTTAGGTGAGCATCAAGACACGGCTCGTTCGCACATTCGGCTAAGCGAAGTTCTTTGTATGCAAGCGAAATTTGAAATGGCCTTAAAAGAACTTGAAGAGGCTTTGGATATTCAAAACGACGTCTTGGGTCGTAACCACGAGGTCACCCGCAACACGATGGAGAAAAAAAGAGAGGTTCTTAAGTTACTACGGAGGCGAACAGGGCAGATCCACGAGGCTGAGGAGACACTGCTAGCACATAAATTTGCAAACACACACTTTCCGAACAACTAAGATCAGAACTTTTGCGTCCAATTTGCTGTAAATGAAAATGATTGTGCAAATGGCAAACGTTATTCCCGTTAGTTTCAAGTCCTGAGATTAATTACCATTTACTCACGTCCTGAAGTGATCGGTTTGTCAGTGTAAGCAGAAAAAAAACACTATTAGATCTCGTAGCACACTCGCATAATCATGAAGCGAGAAGTAAGTAAGAAAGCACTTTTCTATAGTGTAAGCCTGTGAATAGGTTCCGTTGGCTCCGAGCAACCTCTTTCCCAGGCTTCTCTTCTATCTGTCCCTGTGGAGGGAGATACCTGGGAACGAGGTTGCATGGACGAAGAGGAGCGTATAAGTGCGACGAGACGGGGAGAGAGGAAAGCCAGGAAAGACTTTTTCACAGACTATTTCAAGCTAAGATCATTACAAAACTAGCCGAAGGAAGAATTCCTTTCCTCCAGTTAACAAACTGATACCGTAAATATAGCTATAAACCGTCGATACTGTAAATAAAGCTTGATTGATCGATTGAAACTTTTCAGAATTACCCTCTTTAAAAAAGACAAAGATACAAAAATAAAAACAGGAGCCCTGATAAGAATAAGTAAATCTTCAGAAAGAAAACATATGTATTTAAAGGCAAGCGATATTTTTTTTTTCTTGTAATATCAGATTCTTTTTACTTTGCACATAATAGGGCCATTTATACGAGGAAAAATAAGACGCGTCTTACATAAGACGCGAACTTTCCGTATAAACGGCACATTTCGTCTAAAATAAGACGCGGCTTAGCTAAGACGCGTCTTATTAGATAAGACATGCTCGTATAAATGGTACAGTTCGCGTCTTATTTTTCCTCGTATAAATGTTCAGGGCGGAAAAACGTTCTGCGCAAGCGTGAACTTTTTTGCCCAGATCCCCTGGCCGGGTTTGAAAAAATGGCGGGATTTCAAATATTTTATTGCCCAAAAATAAAATGTTTCCACTCATAACCTGGAAAGACCAGGCAATTTGCCTTCAAAAGTTGCAAGCTGTGGTTATAAACTTGTCGTTACTTAATTTTCTCGAAGAATACCTCATAGTAAAACGGACTTTAACGACATTAATTTCTTTGCGTTGTACTGGAAATGTGCGTCCGTAGGTCCGATTTTTTTCAAGATGCATTTACAAAATGTGTTCATATAAGGAAGTTCCTGGGTATATAAGGTCCGGAGCTCCACTGTGGACACAAAAACAACATATCTTTGGACAGTGATTTGCCCAAAAAAATTAACGCTTGCCCACAATGTGTTTGAAGTCACTGAACTTTGTCGCACTCGAGCTGATATTTTAAGACCCTCACTGGATCGGACACTCGTAGTTTCGCAGATCACTAAAATATAAACAAAATCCTCAATGTAGAAGTTATTGCGTTGATATGTGGGCAGAAAAAAGGTCAACCTTTATCTAGTAAAATCTTCCCAAAAATCGGTTTAAAAGCAACTATAGTTTTTTAAACTTGCTCGTTTCGCGCAGATATATAAAGTTTGCTTTGTGTTGTCAAGTTGAACACGCATAACATCTATCAAAAACCTACGCGTAAATAGGATTTCCTTCAAACAAAGTTAAAGTTACATTATTTCAAAAACTTCTTGCTGACAATGAAGAAATGAATTTTCTGTACGAAAAGAACCTACCTAAAGATCTTGAAAGCAAAAGATCAGTTGCAACTTGGCAGCCAAGCCATGATTCACCATGTAGCTTTTTTCAATAAGCTTGACTGGTCCATGCGAGGGTCTTCGTTTAAGCAAATTAAACTCAGCCGATCATTAGAAAACAAAGAAAATTGCACATACGGGTTTGTTTTGCTCGCCTCAGTCAAATCAAGCTGCAGCAATTGTTTACGGGAAAAGAGTCAATTGTTTTGAAGTCACTGCCGGCAGTTGTCGTTCTCTACTTCACAGCGAGTGAAAAGGACAATTTGCGTACAGAACGTTATTCCTATAAAGAACAGACTGTGACTTTCACAGTGCACTGGAAGACAAAACTATGTTATGAAAAATGAAAAAAATTCTGACTATTATTACTTAAACAACAGAAAAATGATCTTGAGTAAGCTTGCTGGCCTTCTATTTCCGAGAAAGTTTAATAAGCGAAAAAGTTTGTTCACTCTGATGCGTTATAACAGCAATATGGTTCTTTGACTGAAGACAAAGATAAAGCTGGTTCTGCAAAGGTAATAAATCTGGGCATGTAAAAAAAGTAACCGTGACTACTAATAACAGAATTTAAACGGGTTTTAATTGAACCCGGCGAAATCAAGTCATAAATTAATCAGATGCACAATCAGAAAAATACTCGCCTCTTAAGAAAAGTTCAAAACCTTTTATTCCACCTCAGACTGACGGAATGATCCGTTTTTCCTTTAACATTGGTTGTTCTGAATCCAAAGTAATTTTCATGCGACGAATAAAAAGCAAACATGTCAAATAAAAATGCTTTACAGGGAGCAAACTTTCGCACCTCGTGCATTTCACTCAGAGCCCCAGCGACAAACAAACACAGTCAACACACAGAAAAGCCCGCCTTGAGCCTGCGATAAGGGATGCGCAGAAGCTTGCGCAGAACGTTTTTCCGCCCTAAAGTATAAATGGCCCTAATGATCGATTGGACAAGACGGCTTACATGAAATCAATAGTATTCGAAGCATGTCTGGTTTATCATAAAATCAATTGTACACGAGTCTCGTTGCATTTGTTTGTGATATATTTGTTTTATTCCTTGTATACCAAGAGAACATAAAAGACTTTAAAAGGTCTTTTAAGTCTTAGTTGTGTAAATAGAATAGCATAATTGCCCAAAACTTACACACCAATATCTCAAAGTGAAATTACTCAAATGCAAATTTCCTATGACGAACGTTTGCTAGGAACACCAATTTTGTGACGATCGGAATAAAGCTAAGCTAACTTTCTGTTCTAGCTAAAGGTTTTGTTTACTTACGTATACCGTGTTTTTTCGATTATTCGCCAGGTCTAAAAGTGAAAGTAGTTAATACTGAGCCCCTCAGACATTTAGTAGAGTAAATATTCGAACGCTTGTTTACTGTACGCGAAATACATCCAAACAAAAGAAATGAAAAGAAATATCATGTAAAAGTAAAGCGTCTTTATTAGATTTTTAAGAATTGTATTGGGTTAACAAAGAATCGTTTTAGCTTAATTTGTTACACCTATTGGCCCTTTGTGGTAGGACGGTTAGTTACACAATGACACTATAATGCAATAGACAATAAAGAAAATTTGCTAGTCACCTCAAGTGAACTAATTAATCACTGTCAGTAATTCCCTTCAACTCACAATATTGACAATGATAGCCTGTCAGTACAAGCTTACTCATGGCCCTTTCAAAGTTTGTGCGGTACATCACAGTTTGAGATCTGCAAATAAGTTTTGGTCGAAACTGGGCTCTAATACTTTTACTGTAAGTGCTTTGAAAGCCTGTGCAATACACTTTTCTGAAATGCGGAAAATAATTTTACTGGAAACGTTACTGAAAGCCACGATGAACTTTTCATACAATATTGCTACCGCCAACAGTGTTGTTACAGGAAAGATGTGTCCTCAAACCTTAAATCAAACGATTTCCTCATTTTTACTGAGTTACTGACAAAAACTGGGGAAAGTAATAATGAAAGTGTAATTGAACTAAATAAAACCGATCAATTCGATCCAGTTGCCAAAGAGAGCATTAAAATGTGATTAATGGGCAGTTGTCCTAAACAGTTTTTATGGGTTTAGGTTAGTTGCATGAAATATGTTTTATGATAGTAATGAAAATCAGTAATAAAACCTGTGTTCAGAAATTCCATGTTACAAAGCTATAGCTGATTCTGTGCCAGAAGCCTCATCTGCCCAATACGTCACTTTCTGGTTCACAACTGATATCTTGCACGTTGTTGTGGTAGGGCTATTACTTTTTGTTAAAAAAGGTCCTTGCTTTCAAACAAACAGAAACGCAAAACGCAAATAAGGGGCCGGTCATTATTTATCGCTGTCGGGGAGGGGGGGGGGATTGAGGATTTTTGTTGCGACAACCGAGCACTTAGGGACCAGTCATAATTTAAGTTGGAGGTGGGGGGGGGGGTGGAGGAGAAATTGGGGGGCCTTCAATTTTTTGCGATGGAATATGGGGGGCCTTAAAATGCTAAAGGATGACCTA
Source organism: Porites rus (assembly GCA_964035705.1). Lineage (NCBI taxonomy): Eukaryota > Metazoa > Cnidaria > Anthozoa > Scleractinia > Poritidae > Porites > Porites rus. Next base: position 11,309,602 of record OZ037994.1, read on the forward strand.
GGGGGGGTCTTCAAGTTTCTTTTAAGTAGCATCCCTACTGAGCAGCATGATGCGTGAGTATTAAAGGATCTGATTTAGATTCAGTTTTACACAAAGTCCTATATTTTGTAATACTAAAACAATTTAATCAGCATTTTGACAAAAAGATTTAATGCTCAAATAGTAGGTGCATCAACATAACATCCATTATTGTGTAACACTGAAACAATTTCATCGGCATTTTAACAAATGATTACATGCATAAAGTCATGTTATGCAATCTCACTATCCGAATCATTATTTGTAGATGAGGTTTATGTGAACTCACTGTCTGTGTCACTGTCAAGTTTTTTGCTATTAGAGCATGTACTGCTCATATAAAAAGCAGTAAACTTTGGCTGATTATCTTCTTTCTTCCTTGAAGCGGTCCTGTCGGCCTCCAACCTTTCGATGGCTTATCTTATCTCAATTATAACACAATCGCTGATATATCCTTGCTCCATAAGCTGTTTGAGAGGCTCTAGGTGAAATCTCTTTCTCAGTTTAGTGTGAAGTGCTTCTCTGTTGTTAGTTAGCACATTCGGAAATAACAGTGAGTAAGAACGGTAAAGTAAAGAAAATGTTATTTGTTATTACCACTTGGGTATTATGTAAGAAAGGGGGCCCTCAAATCGTTCAGATCTTTTAACATGATTGAAGGGGGGTACCTAAAAAACATGGGTGCAATTAGTAGGGGTCTGGAAATAATTTGGGATAAAAAAAAGTTTCTCCTCCAAACCCCCCCGCCTCCAACTTAAATTATGACTGGTCCCTTACGTGATCCCCCCTTAAAGCATACAGTGTGGTTTTTCAACCAATTTAAAAATCCACCCACATTGGCGATGGAAAATTTAATGATCCCCCCTCTTCTATCCCAGCCACCACAAAAAGCCAGTGTTACGATATGCAAGCAAGTGACATATATATTAATACTTACGTCTCATGAACCTTGAACAACAACTTTACATATTTGGTCATCTGATATGAACTGCATTGTCTGTGAAGGGTTACTATTCTGATCCAAATTGTTGAAAAAAAGTCGTTGTTGCTCTCGTCCTCCTCACTGCCGATTTCTTCCTCATATTCTTCATCCCCTGATTCCCCGTCACTTTCATCTTTGGTACCACACGATTCGTCTGTGTTCAAAGACTCGAGTTTATGTGTCGGTAATAATGACATCGTATAGCTTTTACCGGCTTTGTCAAGCTTCCGACCAATGATGGTCAGTCCGTGTTCTTTCAGGTAGAAGTCAAGTTCTTTTACCTTTAACTTTTCGAAGTGTGTCCTGCTTGACCACTATAAATGACACCTTGAAATCCTCAGCAGATTTGCTATCATTCATCGACAGCAAGCGAAAAGTCCTTTATAGGGAAGACCATACTGCAAAATCCTTTCTAAGCGACAAGCTGAAATATTTTCAGAAAGCTCAAGAACGAGATCGAGTACAGGTGCTCCACGAAAAACTTCAAGAAGCCTCTCAGTCAAATAAGCTGGCAACAACCCTAATAAACCTGAAAAGGAAGTTTCCATCTCACATTTGGAAAGATCGAAAATCGCGTAGAGAAAAAGAGAACAAAAGAAAGCTAAGGTGAAAATATAAAACTAAAGGAGTTACAACAGAGCCGGGCATACTTGCTTCTCGAAAAACTCACCTCAAGAGAGGTAAGTAGCTGGAGAGGTGTTTGATGCAATCAAAACTGACAACAGTTTTACAAGCATCCCAACCATTAATGCTGAGTTTACCGGGAAATTGGTCAGGCGTCTTCATCTCGACCCTCTGCTATTGCTGCTTAAAAAAGGCGTTTTTAATAAAAACATTATCCGTACCTTGAAGGTAGTAGTAGCCTGCGGTTTAAACGAAAAAAGCACTGAAGTTTCAAGCTCGAACGAGGACTCTGCTGAGAAATCGGACGAGGAGGATATCCGGCAAGAATTAGCAGAGGAGGAAATCCAAGAGACAGTGGAGGATGTTCAAGAGTCGGTAAAGGGAGGCGTTCAAGAGGCTACCAAAGAAGCGCTGGGAGACGAAGCAGTGACACTAAACCAATCACTTGTTGATATACCATGTATATATTTCTTACTTCTGTTGTTGTTATTTGTAATGACGGTGTACCGCCACGTTTATCGAACCTTCTTATCACGGGGATACCTTTCAATGACTCTCAAGAATTTAAAACATGGAAATTAGTGAACATTCAAACTATAAAAAGTAAACATTTTTTAGCATCACGTTTAATACATAAGCACAACCACTGACTATTTCATTATATTAGTCAAAAGATCATCAAAAAGGTAATAAATTGGTCCCACCCCTTCAAATAATTTTCTCCTTTTTTTCCTGGTCCCCCCTTAGTGCCTGTTAGTTGGGGCTGATCCCCCCTAAATCCCCCCCCCCCCCAACTAGGCGACAAATAATGACTGGTCCCTAACGAATACCGGCTATAATATGGAAACTCATACATAGCCTGCGAGAGCAGACGCCTTTTACGGCTCTTCTTTCACCACCCGGGAAAAATCGGCGCTAAAATTCAATTCAATTCTTTATTTCACACTATATAAGGTGTTAACATAAGTGTAAGTAGGTAGGAAAATAAAGTAGCTGACAAATAATAATTAACTAAAAGACATTAAGTTCATTTGTGTACAGTGTCCAAAGTAGCAAGAGCTTTCTTGTTGGACACCGTCATGTTGAAATAATCGGCAGCATTAAAGAGAGGAATAAAATCTCAGATAATATCAGTGATACAACATATAAGCAAGGTCAGATTTGGTTGGTTAGAAGATAGGACTTCCATTCTTTCTTAAACTTTTGATATGGCAGACCCTTGAGACCAGGCAGTACAGTCTCCCAGATTTTTGGAGCGGGATGGGGGATAGCATGACAGGTTATAAATAACGTTACCTCTGTTTGCCAAAAACAAAGTAAAATGCATAATTCTCATAAAATGTGTGCGGTATGAAAAAAGCCCCCCCCCCCCCCCCCTGAAAAAAGAAAAACACACATAGTTGAACCTTGAACTTTATTGGTCCGTTTGCAAAAACAAACTTGAGAATCTTTTGTTTTCTTACACTTACTTGTAACAAAAGATATGTATTTTTATCTTTTGATGAATAAAGACTTTATTACTACTTTATTATTATTATTTATTATTATTTTTTTTTTAAACAGCTGAAAGAAACTTTTGAATTTTAGAGGCTGGCAGTTTTTTTTAAATAAAATAAATTTTTGTTAATTAAATTAACTCTTTCTAAGCTAAATTAAGTGCTTTTTAAACCGACATTATTATTATTATTATGGATAATCTTCTTCCAAGTACCCTGGTTCCAGAAGTCACACTGTAACATGTCTTCCATAAAATTTCCTGCAGGAAATTCACATATTACTAGTGTAGTGCATTGATGGCAAATTAATGTACCACTGTGCTTGTGCAATGTGCATTGTTATTGCTAAATTTGCTTAATATTATTTATAAACCACAGAAATACCTTTTTTGACTCTATACAAATTCAGTTTCTTAGGGCATTTCCTTAGTGTTGAGGATAAAAGCTTAACAACAATTTCCAAAACATCACAAAACACCCTACATTAATTTGCATTCCATTAATTTTACCCTTTACCCAGTCCCTGTAGAAGGTAAATTAACTTTTAAGCAAGTTGTTACTCTTTAAAAACAAAGAAAAGGTATATTCAGCTTTATGCTTAGCTTACATGCATAGTAGTTTAAGAAATGATCCTCATGGCCAAAACATGTAGTTGGTCACAGTATGGTAGCATCTGGAAACTCCTCTCGCACGGCGGCCTCTCCACTAGGCTGACATAAGAACAAAACACAGTAAACACATTGTACAGTCACACCTCTTTGATTTACAGACACTAAAGGGACATTATTAACCAAGTGTCCACATTACAAAGGCATCTGTATTATGGAGGTAGAGATTGTATGAAGTTTGATATCTTCTGGATCAAGAGAACTGTCCATAGGTTTTCATTACTGTACCAATTTAGAGGTTGTTACTTAGCTAGGAGGGTAAACTGCCAATAACTTCCCACAAGGATTGGTCAAGAATCACAGAAGAAACAAATCAATATTTTTACTACCAAATCCCAGAAAAAAAACGACAGCGTTAAAAAAGACAAAATTCTGAAAAATAAAAGCAATACAGAAACATTTTAGCATAATTATACAGTGGTTTAATCCTTTGGCCATGGCCAGCAAGATGTAGCAAAAAAACACATTTTTTTCAATATTTACTCTTATTTGGACTGGTTTTTGGCAAATTTGCTAAAGGAAATGGCAAAAAATGAGTTTTGCAACAATAAGGGCATATTTGTAATTAAATAGCTTTTTTGCTTGTGGCACATGCGCATATGAAGCAAAATTTGTATTGTCTTGTTTTGTTTTTCTTTTTTTTGCGAATCTATAATAATTTTGATCTTTCTTTCTCACTCTCTTTTTACCCTTTGCTTTTATGAGGTTTTGTTGCCCTCTTTATTGCCTTTTTTGCATGGACTTGTGGCTGGCAAACGTTTTAGATATATAGGGAAAGGACAAATTCAATCTACAAAGAGTAGTATGTAAATAGAAAAATCAGCTGGTCGATTTTTCCCCAAGATGCTACTTGGTATTTTTGAGTAACTCTGTCAAGATTGGTCACAATTTCCAAAATGAGGAATCAGTGGAAAGATCTACATTGTTTTTTCGCTGACATTGCCGCTTACAGAGTTAAAAGCTTAAACTAGAAGCTTTCACGCTTTCAGTTTAAGGTATTAACCTATTTTCCTTCCAAGGAAGGAAAACATGCATCATTCTATATGGAC